>OX578155.1:54080139-55280139 GCA_951213105.1 Amaurobius ferox | reverse complement strand
ATTTTCCTAAGAGAAATAAGTCGCTGACCCGACATAACACCGAATCTGAATTTTAATACCATTGCAGTTTGTTTGTTTGTTTTTTCTCTTTGTACGGAGCCCATTCCGTGTTTTCTACTTCGGGTTTGTTGCTTCTCTTACACTGACGAAGGGGAATCAGCGTATCCTCGAAACAACTGTATGCTGCATTATCATCTTACTTGTGTTTATATACGTTGCTTAAATTTTTTTCTTCTTTATTTCTTTATTTTGTTTCTTTATTTCTTTATTTAAAAATCATGGTTATTTTTATTGCAGTTTATATAGCTAAAATTATGCGGTTAGTTTTAGGTACATTTACGGCAAAATCAAAATTTGATGTGGCATATATTTCAACAGAAAGAATGAAAATATTTGTCTGCTGCATGCATAAAATTGGTACAGTAAAAGAAATTAAAAAAAATTTTTTTTTTTTATATTTTAATCATATATACAGCTGCGGAGAAAAAACAATCCACCCCATGTTGTTCGAGCATCGTGTTCATCGTAGGGCAAATTTAATGATACCATTCGATTAAGTTTGACGTCTTCTATAAATTCATGTGCATAGAATTTGCATAAGGGGCCGTCTTCATATTTAAATGCGCACAAACTTCGAAATTTTAAATGGTAACACCCAATTTTGACGTCATAAACAAATTCTAGAATATAAATTATAAAAAAAAAAAATAAAATAAAAATAATAAAACTATAAAAAAAAAAAAAAAAAAAAATCCAAATATAAATTTTTATATTAGTAATATAAATTTATTTATATTACTATATTTATTTTTAATTAGAAAAAATAACTATTTATTTTTATATTAGTAATATAAAGTAGGTCACTTGCTATTTTACTATAACGACGATTATTAAGACGATAGTGGTTTTTTTCTATCTTGCGTTTGAGAAACCCTCTTCAATAATCATCTTATGGGATTACGAAACGGTCGATTTAACGGACGAATTACTCAAACGATGGAATCAGAACTTTGTAATAACTGAATATGTCAGAGTCGTGAGATTATTTCATCGACCATCGAATAGATATTTTAACGATTCTTATATTGTATACAGGGTGTCCCAAAAAGATTGAAACGCGCTTTAATTCTTTACCTGTTGGAGATAAGTGGGAAATGTAAATTGCAAAAATGTAAATTGCAAAATTTTTATACGACCCCCCTTAGACAAATTTGGTCGATGAGAAAAGTTTTACTTTTAATGCAACAAGATCATTAAAAAAACCCGCATATCTGTATCTTTAAAATCGAGCGAGTTATATTTAATTGAAAATTGAACATTGTGAATGGGGACCCTATATCAAATTAGAAATGTAAATTTGTGACATATCACAAAAAAGATAAAACTGAATGATAATACATAGGATACTCAACCGCGTCGTGAGTACCGCTGCTTTATATGGTATCTGTCTGTGTAATGTTTTATTTATATGCATTTGTGATTAAAAAAATTTGACACATATTAACGTACTTTTGATCTAAATAATTTCCATCGTCAATTTGGTTACGATCCCTATTTTCACTGATGAAACAGCCTTTCCCATGGTATGGAAAAGTGGCATAAGTCAGATTTTTTCCTTTATCATAATTCAGTTGATTTTAAAGATACAGATATGCTGGGTTTTTAATGATATTGTTGAGTTAAAAATAAACATTTTCTGATTGACCCAATTTGTCTAGGAGGGTCGTATAAAAATTTAAAAAGTGTAACTTTTTATTAATTAATGGGAGAACTATTTCATTAAAGAAGTCTTATTTCCTACCTTATTTCCAACATTTTTGCAATTTATATTACCCACTATCTCCAACAGGTAAAGAATTAAATCGCGTTTCAATCTTTTTGGGACACCCTGTATAGTAGGTTTTTGTATCATACTAAACAGCAAATACGCAAATTAGTCTTTTGACATAAAAGCTATGCATTTAATATATATATATATATATTTTTTATAAATATTTTATTATTATAAATTATCACATAATTTGTATGACCGATTTCAACTCGCGTTAACTCCGGGACTATAAATCGTACTGCTATTAATAATACATAATACGTAATTAACAATACAAGTTTTAACCCTACACTACTTTCCTAACCCTTCGATACAGTTGCAGAATTATTTTGATTAGGTTGCATCTGTACTATACTTTTTATACAAAGTTTTATTAAAACTGGGTAAAAGGAAATGCTCGTTATATTAAATAAAGGTTAAATTAAAATTAGTATAACTTTATCTTAATTAGTCATTTTTTTACTTTCCTTATATACATAATGTATAAGGAAAGTATTGTGACGGGGTCGAAAATTCGAATTCGAGTTTTCGACGGGGGGAGAGCACGTTTCAAGCATCCCTGATCACGAATCAAACATTTTTGAAGTGATGTCTGTGTGTGTGTGTGTGTGTGTGTCAGTGAGCCTGTGGAGGCGATAACTGACGAACGAATGGACCGATTCGAACCAAATTTAGTACAAAAATCACAATCCGTAAACACTGGAAGCCTATTGTTTTTATACACAATCGAACGTTCAGAACCCCCCCTAAATTTTCGAATAAAATTTTGAAAAAATCGTCAAAAAATCAAAGCCACTAATAAAGTTACACAAATAGACATTTCTTGCGTAATTTTTCCTTAGAAAACGATTGACATAAATTTTAGAATGCTAACATGAACCGTTCTCGAGATATTGCACATTTTTCAAAAAAATTATCAAAAAGTCATAAAAATAGAAAAAAAAATATTTCCTACTGAAAAACATGTTCACGTTTCATATGTAATATGCGATAAATTGAGTGACATCATTCTCGTGGATCTAGCTTGCTCCATTCATGAAAAAAGATACTTTGAGTAATACTTTTGTATTTGAACGCCAACAGTCATTTATCTGCTGTAAGAATAACTTATTTCTTCGTCCATATCGCTTGGCGAGATTTTTGCGACGGAATGTCGCCAACTTGGCAACTTTTTGAAATGTTGCTAAATTAACGAAATTCTCGCCAAATGGATAAAAATGACGCTAAATCAATGAAAATGACGACTAATTGTCGAAAATTCAATATCTTGAAACGAATATTAGTATCTACTATAAGAAAACCTTATTTATTTTACTGTAAAAATACATTCATTACATTATATAAGGAAAGTCATGTGTTGCCCACATCAGATTTTTTCAACTTATATACGACTCCTTAAATCGTGACGATGAATATTTAAACATAGCGAAAGAACTACAGGAAGGAAACGGCTGAAATTTTTCAACTAATATACGACCCCCTAAAATCATCGTGTCGATGAATATTTAAACATAGCGAAAGAACTACAGGAAGGAAACGGCTGAAATTTTTCAACTAATATACGACCCCCTAAAATCATCGTGTCGATGAATATTTAAACATAGCGAAAGAACTACAGGAAGGAAACGGCTGAAATTTTTCAACTAATATACGACCCCCTAAAATCATCGTGTCGATGAATATTTAAACATAGCGAAAGAACTACAGGAAGGAAACGGCTGAAATTTTTCAACTAATATACGACCCCGTAAAATCATCGTGTCGATGAATATTTAAACATAGCGAAAGAACTACATTGAGGAAACGGCTGAAATTTTTCAACTAATATACGACCCCCTAAAATCATCGTGTCGATGAATATTTAAACATAGCGAAAGAACTACAGGAATGAAACGGCTGAAATTTTTCAACTAATATACGACCCCCTAAAATCATCGTGTCGATGAATATTTAAACATAGCGAAAAAACTGCAGGAAGGAAACGGCTGAAATTTTTCAAATAATATACGACCCCCTAAAATCATCGTGTCGATGAATATTTAAACATAGCGAAAGAACTACAGGAGGGAAACGGCTGAAATTTTTCAACTAATATACGACCCCCTAAAATCATTGTATCGATGAATATTTAAACATAGCGAAAGAACTACAGGAAGGAAACGGCTGAAATTTTTCAACTAATATACGACAACCTAAAATCATCGTGTCGATGAATATTTAAACATAGCGAAAGAACTACAGGAAGGAAACGGCTGACATTTTTCAACTAATATACGATCCCCGAAATCATCGTGTCGATGAATATTTAAACATAGCGAAAAAACTACAGGGAGGAAACAGCTGAAATTTTTCAACTAATGTAAAACCCCTAAAATCATCGTGTTGATGAATATTTAAACATTGCGAAAGAACTACAGGGAGGAAACAGCTGAAATTTTTCAACTAATATACGACCCCCTAAAATCATCGTGTCGATGAATATTTAAACATAGCGAAAGAACTACAGGAAGGAAACGGCTGAAATTTTTCAACTAATATACGACCCCCTAAAATCATCGTGTCGATGAATATTTAAACATAGCGAAAAAACTACAGGGAGGAAGCGGCTGACATTTTTCAACTAATGTAAAACCCCTAAAATCATCGTGTTGATGAATATTTAAACATAGCGAAAAAACTACAGGGAGGAAGCGGCTGACATTTTTCAACTAATGTAAAACCCCTAAAATCATCGTGTTGATGAATATTTAAACAATGCGAAAGAACTACAGGAAGGAAACGGCTGAAATTTTTCAACTAATATACGATCCCCGAAATCATCGTGTCGATGAATATTTAAACATAGCGAAAAAACTACAGGGAGGAAGCGCCTGACATTTTTCAACTAATGTAAAACCCCTAAAATCATCGTGTTGATGAATATTTAAACATTGCGAAAGAACTACAGGAAGGAAACGGCTGAAATTTTTCAACTAATATACGATCCCCGAAATCATCATATCGATGAATATTTAAACATAGCGAAAAAACTACAGGGAGGAAGCGGCTGACATTTTTCAACTAATGTAAAACCCCTAAAATCATCGTGTTGATGAATATTTAAACAATGCGAAAGAACTACAGGAAGGAAACGGCTGAAATTTTTCAACTAATATACGATCCCCGAAATCATCGTGTCGATGAATATTTAAACATAGCGAAAGAACTACAGAAAGGAAACGGCTGAAATTTTTCAACTAATATACAATCCCCGAAATCATCGTGTCGATGAATATTTAAACATAGCGAAAAAACTACAGGGAGGAAGCGGCTGACATTTTTCAACTAATGTAAAACCCCTAAAATCATCGTGTTGATGAATATTTAAACATTGCGAAAGAACTACAGGGAGGAAACAGCTGAAATTTTTCAACTAATATACGACCCCTAAAATCATCGTGTCGATGAATATTTAAACATAGCGAAAGAACTACAGAAAGGAAACGGCTGAAATTTTTCAACTAATATACAATCCCCGAAATCATCGTGTCGATGAATATTTAAACATAGCGAAAAAACTGCAGGGAGGAAGCGGCTGACATTTTTCAACTAATGTAAAACCCCTAAAATCATCGTGTTGATGAATATTTAAACATTGCGAAAGAACTACAGGGAGGAAACAGCTGAAATTTTTCAACTAATATACGATCCCCGAAATCATCGTGTCGATGAATATTTAAACATAGCGAAAAAACTACAGGGAGGAAGCGGCTGACATTTTTCAATTAATATAAAACCCCTAAAATCATCGTGTTGATGAATATTTAAACATTGCGAAAGAACTACAGGGAGGAAACAGCTGAAAATTTTCAACTAATATACGACCCCTAAAATCATCGTGTCGATGAATATTTAAACATAGCGAAAGAACTACAGAAAGGAAACGGCTGAAATTTTTCAACTAATATACAATCCCCGAAATCATCGTGTCGATGAATATTTAAACATAGCGAAAAAACTGCAGGGAGGAAGCGGCTGACATTTTTCAACTAATGTAAAACCCCTAAAATCATCGTGTTGATGAATATTTAAACATTGCGAAAGAACTACAGGGAGGAAACAGCTGAAATTTTTCAACTAATATACGATCCCCGAAATCATCGTGTCGATGAATATTTAAACATAGCGAAAAAACTACAGGGAGGAAGAGGCTGACATTTTTCAATTAATATAAAACCCCTAAAATCATCGTGTTGATGAATATTTAAACATTGCGAAAGAACTACAGGGAGGAAACGCCTGAAATTTTTCAACTAATATACGATCTCTGAAATCATCGTGTTGATGAATATTTAAACATAGCAAAAGAACTACAGGGAGGAAACGGCTGAAATGTTTCAACTAATATACGACCCCTAAAATCATCGTGTTGATGAATATTGAAACATTGCGAAAGAACTACAGGGAGGAAACGGCTGAAATTTTTCAACTAATATACGACTTCTGAAATCATCGTGTTGATGAATATTTAAACATAGCGAAAGAGCTACAGGGAGGAAACAGCTGAAAGTTTGTATACTCACATTTTATCCAAATGACTTGAAATTTGCTATAGGCGGTTAAATTTTGCCCTAGATTCGAAATATGTTATTAAATTTGCTTGTTGCCATTGGAAATTTCGATGTTTGTGCGTGTCAAATTTACGCAATATGCAATTTGTCAATACGCAATTTGTAGAGGACGTTATTCCTAATCGAATGGAATCTCACAATTTGTTCTATGATGAACGGTGCTCGTATAACTAGATGTGGATCATTTTTCCCCGCAGCTGTACATATAGATATAAACACAGACGACTAAAACCTTTTTTTTTAATTTCTTGTCACTTTCTTTTGAATTATTAATAAATTTATAAACAATTTGTATATTGTGTATATTTGTATATCCTCTCTAACAATTGTAAAGGTGGTCTTGAATTTTACATTTGCTTAGAAGCCCAGTCAAAGGTTAAGGTACCCCTGCCTCCTATAAGAAATTAAACAAATTAAAAATCCTGACATTTATGTTCAATTTTTTAAAATACTAAGGGTTCCCCCCCCCCCTACCCTGCTCGCTACGCTCACCAACCCCCTGTAACTCACTTCGTGAGTGGGGGAGACTTCGCCTTTTACTTGCTTCGCCATGCCCACATTTTTCCACTCCCATTTTTAGCAATCTGAGTTTTCTTGAAAAATTGAAATAGTGTTATTTGCAGTAATTATGAAAGAGGAGGAGGGGTGGGGGGTATTTTGAAGCAGATAGTCTCCTTTTAAATCACTGTTTCCGCAGGTACTTGGATAACCAAGAGAAAATACCGAAATTGAAATAACTTATTAGCCGTGGATTTCATGTTAGCACACATAATGACATTTCATGTCTAAAGTTCATTTAATTTTATTTATAGCCCGACAATCCATGGGTGAATCTTTTCAATAGCAGCCATTTGGACAGATTAGTATTTTATCTCTCCAAACAATATAAGATGGAGAAAAAATTAAAGTGGAATGTTTTATTATGCCGCCTACATCTATCGATAATATTTTAAAAGTACATTTTACATAAATAATAATTTCGTTTAAACAGATATATAATGAATGAATTTAGCATCCAGAAAGCAGCACCAAATGAGGTCGCAGCCTATTGAAACGGACATAAACAATCCCTGACCATGTTCTCCAAACAGCAGTGACTAGTTGGTCACAAGCCGAATTTAATACTGCTAAGTACTAGCGTCTCCAGGCAGCTTTGGCTGGCTTTGAGAAAATACGCTAAGTAAAGATTTACTTCTCCGTGGCTGCCAAAGCGAACAACACAGACAACAGTGACTGCGATAGTTATGATTTTGAACTCCGAAGATTTCTAGCTACGGCCCGCGAAAAGAATTTTATTAAACCACGAAAACAGCACACCGTTAAATAAAATAATCTGATGTGGGCAAACACATGACATTCCTTATATAATGCAATGAATTTACAACTTTTACAGTTAAAAAAATATAGTAGATACTTATAGTAGATACTCTTATAGTAGATACTTATATTCTTTCCAAGATATTGAATTTTCTTCAATTAGTTGTCATTTTGATTGATTTAGAGTCATTTTTATCCATTTGGCAAGATTTTTGTTAATTTGGCAACAATTAAAAAAGTCGCCAAGTTGGCGACATTTCGCCAAATTTGTCGCCAAAATTTCGCCAAGAGTTATGGACGAAGAAATAAGTTATTCTTACAGCAGATAAATAGCTATTGGCGTTCAAATACAAAAGTATTACTCAAAGTATCTTTTTTCATGAATGGAACGAGCTAGATCCACGAGAATGATGTCTCCCAATTTATCGCATGGTGTTACACATGAAAAGTGAACATGCTTCTCAATAGGAAATATTTTTTTTTATTTTATGACATTTTGATAATTTTTTGAAAAATGTGCAATATCTCGAGAACGGTTCATGTTAGCGTTCTAAAATTAATGTCAATCGTTTTCCAATGAAACATTACATAAGACATGTCTATTTGCGTAACTTTCTTTAGCAATTTTGATTTTTTTTGACGATTTTTTCAAAATTTCACTCAAAAATTTAGGGGGGTTCTGAACATTCGATTGCGTATAAAAACAATAGACTTCCAGTGTTTACGGATTGTGATTTTGTACCGAATTTCGTTCGAATCGGTCCATTCGTTCGTCAGTTATCGTCTCCACAGACTCACTGACACACACACACACATAGTCTCACACACACACACACACACATACTTTCACACACACACACAGACATCACTTCAAAAATGTTCAATTCGTGATTAGGGATGCTTGAAATGTGCTCTCCTGTCGAAAACTCGAATTCGAATTTTCGACCCCGTCACAATACTTTCCTTATACATAATGTATATAAGGAAAGTAATAATTTAAAGAAATTTAATTAATTTACGTATTCCACAGTTATTGAGTGAATTTCTGGCACAGAATAAAAAAAAAACTTGTTTCTGTGTGTGTGAAGCAACATGAGCCAAATCATTAACTAATTTATTAATTTTAAGGAGAAGCATAAAACTATTCTAAAAGATACTTGTGAATAAGATTAGGAAATCATGCAAACAAAAGTAAAGAAAACAAGCTGTTTCAAGTACATGAAATAACTTCATCAAAAAAACTAAAAAAAAAAATTTTCTTTTTAATTTCTGTGAAAAATACCAGAAGAACAAGGCAAAAAATTTTAGATAACAATGAAAATAACGAAACGACAAACAACCGATTTCGAAAAACTGCATGAACTACTTCATCAATTAGATTCAAATAACTTTTGAACAAACTACTTTTAAAATATCAATGAATAAAAAGCTGCAAAATTAAAAAGAATATAACAATAAATGAAGGAAGTTACTGGTTTCGAAAGTTGTATCAGCTTACTTCATCAATTACATTTAAATAAAATTTGATCAAGCTACTTTAAAAATACCATTGAAAAAAAGGCTGAATCGTTAAGAGAAATAAAACAAATGTGGAAGAAAAACAACCAGTTTCAGAAGGTGTATGAGCTACCATAGTCAACTAAATTCACACAATGTTTTCTATCCAACAACTGAAAAATATTAAAATTGTTCTCCTTTTTAACCCTTTACAACATAATTAAAAAGTGTTTATGACTTTGGTCTGTCGGCGGTCTGTCCGTTCGCATAATAACTGCCGTAAAAATGCCGTTATCAAAATGAAATTTTAGTATGTTATTGAGACGGTCTGTGGAACATATGGGAATGTAAAGGAATAATATCACCCAATTAGTTTTGGATTGAACCCGGGTTGAAAAAATGAAATTCAAATTCAAATTTTCCATAAAATATATACAAAAAATTTCAGCAAAATATATGTTCGGTAGTTTTTTTAAATAAAAATTAAAATAATAATTACACCCATATAATATGAAGCGATCATGTGACCCACTTCAAAATTAAATATTTCCATCCATCTTTTTTTCCCAGCGTAAAAATCATGATTTTTAAAATTCTTTTTAATTTTTATTCAATGTTGCATCCGTCCTAAAACCGCTTTATTTTTGCGTATTTTCTGTGCATCTATATTCTGTTCCAACGCAATTACAATATTTCTGAGTTTAAATGATCATCAAACTTTGATTATTTCTACAACGAAGCCTAATTTCAATGGATGCAGAATGTAAACAAGTGATTATAAGATGAGTTGTATAAGAATTGCTGAATTCTTTTCCAACAAAATTATTACTTTCCTTATATACATAATGTATAAGGAAAGTATTGTGACGGGGTCGAAAATTCGAATTCGAGTTTTCGACGGGAGAGCACGTTTCAAGCATCCCTGATCACGAATCAAACATTTTTGAAGTGATGTCTGTTTGTGTGTATGTGTGTGTGTGTGTGTGTGTGTGTGCGTGTGTGTGTGTGTGTGTGTGTGTGTCAGTGAGTCTGCGGAGACGATAACTAACGAACGAATGGACCGATTCCAACCAAATTTGGTACAAATATCACAATCCATAAACACTGGAAGCCTATTGTTACTTTCCTTATATACATAATGTATAAGGAAAGTATTGTGACGGGGTCGAAAATTCGAATTCGAGTTTTCGACGGGAGAGCACGTTTCAAGCATCCCTGATCACGAATCAAACATTTTTGAAGTGATGTCTGTGTGTATGTGTGTGTGTGTGTGTGTGTGTGTGAAAGTATCTGTGTGTGTGTGTGTGTCAGTGAGTCTGTGGAGACGATAACTGACGAACGAATGGACCGATTTGAACCAAATTTGGTACAAAAATCACAATCCGTAAACACTGGAAGCCTATTGTTTTTATACGTAATCGAATGTCCAGAACCCCACTAAATTTTCGAATGAAATTTTGAAAAAATCGTCAAAAAATCAAAACCGCTAATAAAGTTACGCAAATAGACATTCCTTATGTAATTTTTCATTAGAAAACGATTGGCATAAATTTTAGAACGCTAACATGAACCGTTCTCGAGATATTGTGCATTTTTAAAAAAAATTATGAAAAAGTCACATAAAAAAAAAAATTCCTATTGAGAAACATGTTCACTTTTCATATGTAATACCATGCGATAAATTGAGTGACATCATTCTCGTGGATCTAGCTCGTTCCATTCATGAAAAAATATACTTTGAATAATACTTTTGTATTTGAACGCCAATAGTCATTTATCTGCTGTAAGAATAACTTTTTTCTTAGTGCATAACGCTTGGCGAGATTTTGGCGACGAATTTGGCGGAATGTCGCCAACTTGGCGACTTTTTTGAAATGTTGCCAAATTAATGAAAATCTCGCCAAATGGATAAAAATGATGCTAGATCAATGAAAATGACGACTAATTGTCAAAAATTCAATATCATGGAAAGAATATTAGTATCTACTATAAGAAAAACCTATTACTTTCCTTATATACATAATGTATAAGGAAAGTATTGTGACGGGGTCGAAAATTCGAATTCGAGTTTTCGACGGGAGAGCACGTTTCAAGCACCCCTGATCACGAATCAAACATTTTTGAAGTGATGTCTGTGTGTGTGTATGTGTGTGTGTGTGTGTGTGTGTGTGTGTGTGTGTGTGTGTGTGTGTGTGTGAAAGTATGTGTGTGTGTGTGTGTGTCAGTGAGTCTGTGGAGACGATAACTGACGAACGAATGGACCGATTCGAACCAAATTTGGTACAAAAATCACAATCCCTAAACACTGGAAGCCTATTGTTTTTATACGTAATCGAATGTTCAGAACCCCACTAAATTTTCGAATGAAATTTTGAAAAAATCGTTAAAAAATCAAAACCGCTAATAAAGTTACGCAAATAGACATTTCTTATGTAATTTTTCATTAGAAAACGATTGGCATAAATTTTAGAACGCTAATATGAACCGTTCTCAAGATATTGTACATTCTTAAAAACAATTATGAAAAAGTCACATAAAAAAAAAAAATTCCTATTGAGAAACTTGTTCACTTTTCATATGTAATACCATGCGATAAATTGAGTGACATCATTCTCGTGGATCTAGCTCTCATTCCATTCATGAAAAAATATCCTTTGAATAATACTTTTGTATTTGAACGCCAATAGTCATTTATCTGCTGTAAGAATAACTTTTTTCTTAGTGCATAACGCTTGGCGAGATTTTGGCGACGAATTTGGCGGAATGTCGCCAACTTGGCGATTTTTTTGAAATGCTGCCAAATTAATGAAAATCTCGCCAAATGGATAAAAATGATGCTAAATCAATGAAAATGACGACTAATTGTCGAAAATTCAATATCTTGGAAAAAATATTAGTATCTACTATAAGAAAATCCTATTACTTTCCTTATATACATAATGTATAAGGAAAGTATTGTGCCGGGGTCGAAAATTCGAAATCGAGTTTTCGACGAGCACGTTTCAAGCTTCCCTGAACACGAATCAAACATTTTTGAAGTGATGTCTGTGTGTGTGTGTGTGTGTGGAAGTATGTGTGTGTGTGTGTGAAAGTATGTGTGTGTGTGAGTCTGTGAAGACGATAACTGACAAACGAATGGACCGATTCGATCCAAATTTGGTACAAAAATCACAATCCGTAAACTCTGGAAACCTGTTGTTTTTATACACAATCGAATGTTAAGAACACCCCTAAATTTTCAAATGAAATTTGGAAAAAATAGTCAAAAAGTCAAAACCACTAATAAAGTTACGCATATAGACATTTCTTATGTAATTTTTCATTAGAAAACGATTGACATAAATTTTAGAACACTAACATGAACCGTTCTCGAGATATTGCACATTTTGCAAAAAAATTATCAGAAAGTCATATAAAATAAAAAAAAAATATTTCCTCTTGAGAGACATGTTCACTTTTCAGTAATACCATGCGATATATTGGATGACATCATTCTCGTGGATCTAGCTCGTTCCATTCATGAAAAAAGATACTTTGAGTAATACTTTTGTATTTGAACGCCAATATTCATATATCTGCTGTAAGAATAACTTATTTCTTTGTCCATTATGCTTGGCGAGATTTTGGCGACGAATTTTGGCGGAATGTCGCCAACTTGGCGACTTTTTGAAATGTTGACAAACTAACGAAAATCTCGCCAAAAGGATAAAAATGACGCTAAATCAATGAAATGACGACTAATTGTCGAAAATTCAATATCTTGGAAAGAATATTAGTATCGACTATAAGAAAAACCTATTTATTTTACTGTAAAAGTGGTAAATTCATTACGTTATATAAGGAAAGTCATGTGTTGCCCACATCAGATTTTTTTTTTTACTGTAAAAGTAGTAAATTCATTACATTATATAAGGAAAGTCATGTGTTGCCCACATCAGATTTTTTTTATCCGTGATCGAATGTTCAGAACCCCTCTAAATTTTCGAATGAAATTTTGAAAAAATCGTCAAAAAATCAAAACCGCTAATAAAGTTAGGCAAATAGACATTTCTTATGTAATTTTTCATTAGAAAACGATTGGCATAAATTTTAGAACGCTAACATGAACCGTTCTCGAGATATTGTACATTTTTCAAAAAAATTATAAAAAAGTCACATAAAATAAGAAAAAATATTTCCTATTCAGAAACATGTTCACTTTTCATATGTAATACCTTGCGATAAATTGAGTGACATCATTCTCGTGGATATAGCTCGTTCCATTCATGAAAAAATATACTTTGAATAATTCTTTTGTATTAGAACGCCAATAGTCATTTATCTGCTGTAAAAATAACTTTTTTCTTAGTGCATAACGCTTGGCGAGATTTTGGCGACGAATTTGGCGGAATGTCCCCAACTTGGCGACTTTTTTTAAATGTTGCCAATTTAATGAAAATCTCGCCAAATGGATAAAAATAATGCTAAATCAATGAAAATGACGACTAATTGTCGAAAATTCAATATCTTGGAAAGAATATTAGTATCTACTATAAGAAAATCCTATTACTTTCCTTATATACATAATGTATAAGGAAAGTATTGTGACGGGGTTGAAAATTCGAAATCGAGTTTTCGACGGGAGAGCACGTTTCAAGCATCCCTGATCACGAATCAAACATTTTTGAAGTGATGTCTGTGTGTGTGTGTGAAAGTATGTGTGTGTGTGTGTGTGAGAGAGTCTGTGAAGACGATAACTGACAAACGAATGGACCGATTCGAACCAAATTTGGTACAAAATTCACAATCCGTAAACACGGGAAGCCTATTGTTTTTATACACAATCGAATGTTAAGAACACCCCTAAATTTTCAAATGAAATTTTGAAAAAATAGTCAAAAAATCAAAACCACTAATAAAGTTACGCATATAGACATTTCCTATGTAATTTTTCATTCGAAAACGATTGACATAAATTTTAGAACGCTAACATGAACCGTTCTCGAGATATTGCACATTTTTCAAAAAAAATATCAGAAAGTCATATAAAATAAAAAAAAATTTGAGAGACATGTTCACTTTTCAGTAATACCATGCGATATATTCGATGACATCATTCTCGTGGATCTAGCTCGTTCCATTCATGAAAAAAGATACTTTGAGTAATACTTTTGTATTTGAACGCGAATAATCATTTATCTGCTGTAAGAATAACTTATTTCTTTGTCCATTATGCTTGGCGAGATTTTGGCGACGAATTTTGGCGGAATGTCGCCAACTTGGCGACTTTTTGAAATGTTGACAAATTAACGAAAATCTCAATAGTCAAATGGATAAAAATGACGCTAAATCAATGAAATGACGACTAATTGTCGAAAATTCAATATCTTGGAAAGAATATTAGTATCTACTATAAGAAAAACCTATTTATTTTACTGTAAAAGTAGTAAATTTATTACGTTATATAAGGAAAGTCATGTGTTGCCCACATCAGATTTTTTAATTCTGGAGTCTGGAATAAAAGTGTATAAATGAAATATTCACTTCTTTCACATAGAGAGCCAGACGATTTATATTTCGATGACGTCATTTGATTAAGTTCATTTTTTTCGATGAAGTTTTAAGTTTTCAAGTAAAATAAATTATTGTAGTTGTGTGCTAATTTTAAAAAAATATCACCGCTGAATGTATCACATTTTAGAGATGTTTAAATAAATTTGCATTTCAGTTGGAAAGTGTATCATAATCAATGCTTTACTCATGATTGATGTTTCTTGTCCTTTTTTGTCCAAGGTCAACAGGTCAGTCACGTTTATACACTTTTTTTATTTGGGCTGACTTAAGTTAATGCATAGCAATTTAATACTATTTAATTTCGTAACATAATATACACACTTATTTTTACTTTCCTTATATACATGATGTATAAGGAAAGTATTGTGACGGGGTCGAAAATTCGAATTCGAGTTTTCGACGGGAGAGTACGTTTCAAGCATCCCTGATCATGAATCAAACATCTTTGATGTAATGTTTGTGTGTGTGTGTGTGTGTGTGCGTGTGAAAGTGTGTGTGTGTGTGTGTGTGTGTGTGTGTGTGTGTGTGTGTGTGTCAGTGAGTCTGTGGAGACGATAACTGACGAACGAATGGGCCGATTCGAACGAAATTTGGTACAAAAATCACAATCCGTAAACACTGGAAGCCTATTGTTTTTATACGCAATCGAATGTTCAGAATCCCCCTAAATTTTCGAATGAAAATTAGAAAAAATCAAAACCGCTAATAACGATACGCAAATAGACATTTCTTACGTAATCTTCGATTAGAAAATGATTGACATAAATTTTAGAACGCTAACATGAACCGTTCTCGAGATATTGCACATTTTTCAAAAAAATTATCAAAAAGTCATATAAAATAAAAACAAAATATTTCCTATTGAAAAACATGTTCACTTTTCATATGTAATACCATGCGATGAATTGGGTGACGTCATTCTCGTGGATCTAGCTCGTTCCATTCATGAAAAAGATACTTCGAGTAATACTTTTATATTTGAAGGCCAATAGTCATTTATCTGCTGTAGGAATAACTTATTTCTTCGTCCATAACGCTTGGCGAGATTTTGGCGACGAATTTGGTGGAATGTCGCCAACTTGGCGACTTTTTTAAAAGTTGCTAAATTAGCGAAAAACTCACCAATTGGATAAAATTGACGCAAAATCAATGATGACTCATTGATTATGACGACATGGAAAATGACGACTCATTGACGAATATTCAATATCTTGGAAAGAAAATAAATAACTACTATAAAAATAATCTATTTTGTTTTTACTGTAAAAGTAGTAAATTCATTGCATTATATAAGGAATGTTTTTTAAGAATTGAGTATACTACTGAGTATACCAATGAGGGCGTCACATTTTAATTGATAAATTTACTCTAAAGTCAAGCATCAAAAATACAATCTGTCATCAACTCCGACTCCAAATTGAAATTGAAAACTTAATGATTGATGAATCGTAAATCGATAATTGTAAATTAAATGAGTAGAATTGTACAATGGAATTCTTAATGAAAAGAAATAGTAATAATTTTAATAAACATTTAAGTTTGACAAAACAAAGTGATATAATTTAGTAGTTTTAGCATTTCAAGGTTTTATCTTTCAGAAATCAAACAGATGGATTATATGTCAGATACATAGGATGATGTCACTATTACGAGTTCAAATGAAATTTCATATGTAAACCCTAATTTAATGATTACTCGACCAAATAACAAATTAAAAAAATCTGATGTGGGCAACACATGACTTTCCTTATATAATGTAATGAATACTTTTACAGTAAAAAAATAGGATTTTCTTGTAGTAGATACTAATATTCTTTCCAAGATATTGAATTTTCGACAATTAGTCGTCATTTTCATTGATTTAGCGTTATTTTTATCCATTTGGCGAGATTTTCGTTAATTTGGCAACATTTCAAAAAAGTCGCCAAGTTGGCGACATTCCGCCAAATTCGTCGCCAAAATCTCGCCAAGCGTTATGCACTAAGAAATAAGTTTTTCTTAAAGCAGATAAATGACTATTGGCGTTCAAATACAAAAGTATTATTCAAAGTATCTTTTTTCAAGAATGGAACGAGCTAGATCCACGAGAAGGATGTCACTCAATTTATCGCATGGTATTACATATGAAAAGTAAACATGTTTCTCAATAGGTAATATTTTTCTTTTTATTTTATATGACTTTTTGATAATTTTTTTTAAAAAATGTACAATATCTCGAGAACGGTTCACGTTAGCGTTCTAAAATTTATGTCAATCGTTTTCTAATGAAAAATTACATAAGAAATGTCTATTTGCGTAACTTTATTAGTGGTTTTAATTTTTTGACGATTTTTTCAAAATTTCATTCGAAAATTTAGGGGGGTTCTGAACATTCGATTGCGTATAAAAACAATAGGCTTCCAGTGTTTACGGATTGTGAGTTTTGTACCAAATTTGGTTCGAATCGGTCCATTCGTTCATCAGTTATCGTCTCCACAGACTCACTGACACACACACACACATACACACATACTTTCACACACACACACACACACACACACACACACAGACATCACTTCAAAAATGTTTGATTCGTGATCAGGGATGCTTGAAACGTGCTCTCCCGTCGAAAACTCGAATTCGAATTTTCGACCCCGTCACAATACTTTCCTTATACATTATGTATATAAGGAAAGTAATAATTTAACCAATTATACCTTTTAGTGTCCACAGTGTTGAATTTCAGAAAATAAGCATTATTTAGAAAATATCTACAAAATAAAATTTTGAATTGCCTAGATAGATATATCGTTTGTATATGGCCACGTCTACATTTGTACACTCCCATTTTAAGCATTAAGTTTTTTTTGGTGCATCGAAAAAGTGGCTTTTTTAACACTTTATAACATAGTTGAAAAGTGTTTATGATTTTGTTCATTCTGTCTGTCTGTCTGTCCGTTCGCACGATAACTGCCGTAAAAATGACTTTATCAAAATGAAATTTTAGTATGTTGTTCAGACGGTCTGTGGGACCTATGAGAATGTAAATAAATAATGTCACCCAATTAATTTTGGACTGAACCCGGGTTGAAAAAATGAAATACGTTGAACCCTATGGGACCTAGTTTAGCAAACATTTTTAAAGGTCATTTAAAATACACAAATTGCTTCGAAAGTTTTAGGAAATATTGAAATTACCCCATAAAAAATATTAAAAAAATCTCGTCGAAACATATTCGGTATTTGAGATCACATGAACCACTTCAAAATAAAATATGGCATCCATCTTGTCAAAATCGCGATTTTTAAAGTTCTTTTTAATTTATATTTAGTGCTGTATCCGTCCTAAAACCGCTTTATTTTTGCTTAATTTCTGTGCATCTATATCCTAAATCAACACAATTACAATATATTTGAGTTTAAATTATCAATATCATCCATCTTGTGTCAAAATCGTGATTTTTAAAGTTCTTTTAAATTTGTACTTAGTGTTGTATCTGTCCTAAAACCGCTTTATTTTTGCTGAATTTCTGAGCGTTTACATTCTGAAACAACGCAATTACAATATATTTGAGTTTGAATGATCATCAAGCTTTGATTATTTCTACAACGAAGCCAAATTTTCGCTTATGGAGAATGTAAACACATAAAGATGTAGGATGAGTTGTATAAGAATTGCTGCATTTCTTTAACGCAAAATTATTTAGCTCCGGAGTCTGCAATATAGCTGATATGAATGAAACATTCATTGATTTTACAGAGAGAAGCAGACGATTTTTTCGATGAAGTTTTAAGCATAGAGTTAAATTACTTTTACCTCCATGGTTTTAAGTTTTTAAATAAAACAAAATCATTGTGGTATTCTAATGAATAAAAGGAATGAAATAAAAGTACGTGAATGAAATATTTACAGCTTTTAGTATAATATATAGAGAGCTAGACGATTTATATTTCAATGACGTCATTTGAAAAAAGTTCATTTTTTTGATGAAGTTTTAAGTTCTCGAATATAATAAATTATTGTAGTATGGTGATAATTTTAAAAATTTTACCGCTGAATGTATCGCTTTTTAGAGATGTTTAAACCAGACGACTTATATTTCAATGACGTCGTTTGAAAAAGTTCATTTTTTTCGATGAAGTTTTATGTTTTCAAATATAATAAATTAATGTAGTATTGTGATAATTTTTAAAATGTTATTGCTGAATGTATGGCATTTTAAAGATGTTTAAATAAAATTGCATTGCAATTGGAAAGTCTTTCATAATCAATGCTTTATGCATGATTGATATTTCTTGTTTTTTAATAAATAGAAATGAGAAATAGAGGTAAATTCTTAAGCATATGATTTCCACTGTTTATGCACATGTTAAAGTGACCACTGAAATTCAAATAGCTTCTCGATGTGATTTTCATATTGGCACTCATTCTGCCAGTGCACGTTTAACTTTCATTTTACACTCTATAACGAAAAAAATCGAAGGAGCAAGAAGGAGTTGTCCGATTGTAATGAAATTTTGTATGCAAAGATATTTTGGTCTTCAGCGACAAGTCTCGCTTCCAACTGTGTCCTGACGACAACCGCAGACGTGTCTGGAGACGTCCAGGGCAGCGTGGGCATCCTACCCTTACTATCGCACGCCACACATGCCCACAACAGGTCGTTATTGTCTGGGGTGCCATCTCCTTTGATAGCCGCACCCCTTTGGTAGTCATTTCCGGCACACTGACAGCACAGTGGTACGTAGACAACATTATACGACCGGTTGTGTTACCGTTCCTTTTGCGACACCCCGGACTTACTTTTCAACAAGATAATTCCCGGCCACACACGGCACGTGTTACTATGAATTGTGTTCAAGCATGCCCAACATTTCTTTGGCCAGCTAGGTCTCCTGATCTCTCTCCCATAGAGCACATTTGAGACGTTATGGGAAGGCGATTGCAACCATCCCGGAATGTTGACGATTTAGCCCGACAGTTGGAGACAATTTAGCAAGACATTCCACAGGACACCATCCGTGAGCTTTATCAGTCTAATGCCACTTCGGGTGAAATCTTGCATCCAGGCCAGAGGTGGATCAACGTCTTATTGACTTCCTCCCTTTGTATACGGTCAAACTCTAAATCATTAAAGTGTTCTGAAATTTTAATTGTTTGTTTTTCTATGTATGTTCTTCACATCCACCAATGTTTATCACAATCGGACAACTCCTCCTTGGTGTTGTTGTTGTTGAGACCCAGACCGTCCGACCTACCAGAAAGGTGTAAGGTAGAAGGAGTTTTCTTTTTTGTTATAGAATTTATTTTACTTTTAGACCGACAGGTCATGAGCAAATTTTTTCAACGGAAGCCATTTGGACAGTCCTCAGAATAATGTTATTCGTTTTGGCTTTAACTAACTTGGGATTAGGAAATTTAAAAAAGCAGAAGCAATGTATCGTCAATATGTTTCGATAATATTTCAAAAGTATATTCTAGATGAAAATTTATTTCGCTCCGACAGTATCTTGAACCGCTATGCGTCCAGAAAGCTGCGTCGAATTAGAACGCAGCAAATCAAAATATGCAAATAACTGCAGTTTTGCTAACCACAGGTTTTGCAGGAGGTAAAATGTCCGAGGAAAAAGACTACCGAATTTTAATCAACTTTTCTGTGGGAATTTCATATTTGTACTAATTCTGCCACTTCAAATCTAAATTTCATTTTATTTAGTTTATGGCCCGGCAGGTCATAGATAAATGTTTTCAAAGTATGAAATATCGAAAAATTAAAAATGAAATATTTTTTAAGTACCCTTTATAGATACCGATAATATTTTAAAAGTATGTTTTAGATTAATAATTATTTCGTTTTAGTAATTATTGATCTGTGTTTGTATAATAGCATCTAGAAAGCGGAGCTGAATATGGCCGCAGCTAATTAAAACAGGTGGAACCTCCTACAATCCTTTCCAGGCTCGCTATGGGAAACGCTGCACAGCATGAAAACCAACTACATCAGTTTAAACTTTAAACTGATATTGGCGAAAATTGTATTGGGTTCTGAAGCACAAAGGAAAAATCAGCAGATTCCAATATCGAACAATGTGATTCGATCGCACATTCAAGATCGATATTTTATTGCAAAATACATTGATTGCAAGTAAAATAAGATAAATTGATTGCAATTAAAATAAGATATCAAAGCCAGTCCTCTAAAAGTGAGTATTCAACTGAACGAGTCAACTGATGTTGATAATTACAGCCAATTGTTGGTATTTGTGCGATACATTAAGGAAAAAGTTGTAAATGTTGGAAGAATTTTTATTTAGGAAAATGTTGGAAGAATTTTTATTTTGTGAGCCACTGGAATTAACGACAAAAGGAATTGATGTTTTCAATCATATTAAAAACTTTTTTTTTTGAAACATCAAATACCCATGAATGTGATAGACCATAGAACAATTCTGGTGTACACAGTTAGAAACTTATCTACAGCTAGCAAAAGCAGCATTGCAGACACTTTTACCATTTGCCACCACCTACATGTATGAAATGGGATTTTCTTCACTTTTGCACATAAAAACAAAAGCCACAAATCGCTTAAATGCAAGTGATGGCTCTTTCAAAAAGTTGCCACGCTTCAAAAGTATTATTATGAATAAACAATAACAATGTAGCCATTAAAAATTGATATATTGCTTTGTATGTATATGTATGTGTTGATTTTTCAATAAATAAATTATCTTGCAATAAATGTAATTTCCCAAATAAAGAAATAGAAACACATTTTTCAAGAAGATGCCAGAACTTATTACTTTCCCTGCAATACATGGTAATGTATAGGGAAAGTATTGGAATCATGCCGAAAATCACAACTCAAGTTTTCGACGGATCTACACTTTTGGGACCTCTAGAATACAATAAAACTATTTTTAGAGTGACGTCTGTGTGTGTGTGTGTGTCTGTCTGTCTGTTTGTCATTCCAATGTATGTATCCACTCTAATTCAAAAACCAATGTACCGAATTCCATAAAATTTGGTAGGTAAGTCACTTGAGTGTGACCCTGGTGCTGATTAGTTTTTAGTACGATTCGAAATAAAAGAACCCACCTTTTTTTTGCGAAATGACCAGCAAAAATTGCCTATATCCACTCTAGCTGAAAAACTGATGAACCGAATTTCACAAAATTCGGTAGATAAGTCGCTTGTGGGTTACCCTGGCGCTGATTAGATTTTGGTATGATTCGGAAAACATAACCTGCCTTTTTTTGCAAAATGGCCCGCAAAAATCGTCAAAATAAAAAACTACGTATGCTCAAATATATTCAATAAGACCTGGAAAGAATAGATAATGTGTACATTTTTATGCTATGTCAACAAAGGTATAAATACATAAAAAACAGAAATGTTGATATAATAATATTATAGAATGTTAAATATGAATTCGATAAGGAATATGGCGTTAATATTTTAAATCAAGATAAATTTCTGTTCTTCTGATTCATCAGAAAAATTATGAATTATGAATTTTAAAGAATTACATAAGACAAATAAATGAGTTACTTTCTTATACTAACCTGTCGTTGTTTTTGCCTTAATATTTTGGAACTTTTTTAATTACAATTATAATTTATTACAGCTAATGTTTGACATTAAGTTATCAATTGTTCATTTCGAACCACTATACAATTTTATTTAGTAATAGGCCTTGGATAATAGTAATGAATATCTTAATTAATGACGGGTACTCCTCCTTGGTTTATATATTTATTTTTCAAGAATATGACGGCCAATACTCTCCTGATATGTTCTATATTTATTTTCTTATTTAATTATTTATTTGGTTGTTTATCCATTCCTTATTCAAGTCCACAGTATTTCATGGACTTTTTGCACTTTCCTTATATACAATAATCTATAAGGAAAGTATTATGATGGGGTCGAAAATTCGAATTCGAGTTTTCGACATGAGAGCACGTTTCAAGCATCCCTGATCACGAATCGAACATTTTTGAAGTGATGTCTCTGTGTGTGTGTGTGTGTGTGTGTGTATGTATGTGTGCGTGTCAGTGAGTCTCTGGAAACGATAACTGATGAACGAATGGACCGATTCGAATGAAATTTGGTACAAAAATTACAATCCATAAACACTGAAAGCCTATTGTTTTTATACGCAATCGAATGTTCAGAATCCCCTAAATTTTCGAGTGAAATTTTGAAAAAATCATCAAAAAATCAAAACCTCTAATAAAGTTACGCAAATAGCCATTTCTTATGTAATTTTTCATTAGAAAACGATTGACATACATTTTAGAACGCTAACATGAACCGTTCTCGAGATATTACACATTTATCATATGTAATATCATGCGATACATTATCATATGTCATCATTATCATATGTAATATCATGCGATACATTTGGTGACATCATTCTCGTGGATCTAGCTCGTTCCATTCATGGAAAAAGATACTTTGACTAATACTTTTGCATTTGAACGCCAATAGTCATTTATATGCTGTAAGAATAACTTATTTCTCCATTCATAACGCTTGGCGAGATTTTGGCGACGAATTTGGTGGAATATCGCCAACTTGACGACTTTTTTAAATATTGCTGAATTAACGAAAAGCTAGCCAAATGGATAAAAATGACGCTAAATCAATGAAAATGACGACTAATTGACGAAAATTCAATATCTTGTAAAGAATCTACTATAAAAATAATCTATTTTTTTTATCGTAAAAGTAGTAAATTCATTGCATTGTATAAGGAAAGTCATGTGCTGCCCACATCAGATTTTTTGAAATAGCTTTATAACCTCTCTTAGCTGAACTTTAGGACCTAAGAAATTAATTCCATGTTCTGCGCAGAAAATGATAATGCATGTTGAATGTGTTTCAAATACTTTGAGATCCCATAAAAGAGGGGTTGCTGGACTTGGGCCTTAAATACCCTGATATTAGCTAACCCCAAATCGTATTCTTGACATGGCATTCAAGCATAACTTAGAGCAGAAGCGTAGACATGGAAGAGTAGGGGGAGGGGGAAGGTCATATCAGGTAATACTCCTAAATATACAGACTGGTGCAACAGCGCCCAACTTAACTCCCAGGTGAAATGATGGCTGTACACGATAAAAGAACCTTCTCGTTCTGTTTTCGGGAACTAAAGGAAATCAAAATATTCTAGACTATGATTGGTATAATTTTTTGAAAGCAGAATAACTTATTTTGAACAAAATTGCGTATCGAATATCAGCCATATAACTTGGGCGTGCCATTGAAATAGCACAGGCAGACGATAACTGACTAGTCCGGTTGGATTCAAAATGGCGTTTGCTTCAGACACTCGCGATCGCGTTTTCTTTTTACTTCCCTTATATACATAATGTATAAGGAAAATATTGTGACGGGGTCGAAAATTCGAATTCGAGTTTTCGACAGGAGAGCACGTTTCAAGCATCCCTTATCACGAATCGAACAGTTTTGAAGTGATGTCTGTGTGTGTGTGTGTGTGTGTCAGTGAGTCTGTGGAGACGATATCTCACGAACGGATGGAGCGATTCGAATGAAATTTGGTACAAAAATCACAATCCGTGAATGCTAGAAGTCTATAGTTTTTAAACGCAATCGAATGTTCAGAACCCCCCTAAATTTTCGAGTGAAATTTCGAAAAAATCATCAAAAAATCGAAACCATTAATATAGTTACACAAATAGTCATTTCTTACGTAATTTCTCCTTAGAAAACAATTGACATAAACTTTAGAACGCTAGTATAAACCGTTCTCGAGATATTGCACATTTCTCAAATAAATTTACCAAAAAAATCCCATAAATTAAAATAAATATATTAACTGTTGAGAAACATGGTCACTTGTCATATGTAACATCATGCGATAAATTAGGTAACATCATTCTCGTGGATCTAGCTCGTTCCATTCATGAGAAAAGATACTTTAAGTAATACATTTGTATTTCAACGCCAATAGTCATTTATCTGCTATAAGAATAACTTATTTCTCCGTCCATAACGCTTGGCGAGGTGTTGGAGAAGATTTTGGTGGAATGTCGCCAACTTGGCGACTTTTTTAAATGTTGCCAAGTTAACAAAAATATCACCAAATGGATAAAAAATGACGCTAAATCAAAGAAAATGACGACTAATTGACGAAAATTCTATACTTTGGAGAGAATATAAGTATCTACTATAAGAAAAACCTATTTTTACTTTCCCTGCAATACATGGTAATGTATAGGGAAAGTATTGGAATCATACCGAAAATCACAATTGGAGTTTTCGACGGATCTACACGTTTCGAGACCTCTAGAATACGAAAAAACCATTTTTAGCGTGACGTCTGTGTGTGTGTCTGTCTGTCTGTCTGTGTGTCTGTCTGTCTGTCTGTGTGTCTGTCTGTGCAGATTTTGTATCCACTCTAATTAAAAAACTAATGGTCCGAATTTCACAAAATTTTGTAGGTAAGTCACTTGTGGGCGGGGCTAATGCTGATTAGTTTTGGGTACGATTCGGAATAAAAAAACCCGCCTTTTTTGTGAAATGGCCCGCAAAAGCTTGTATCCACTCTAACTGAAAAACTAATAGACCGAATTTCACGAAATTTGGTGGATAAGTCGCTTGTAGGCCAACCTGGTGCTGATTAGATTTTGGTACGATTCGGAAAAAAATAACCTGCCTTTTTTTCCAAATGGCCCGCAAAAATCGTCAAAATCTAAACTAAAGAACTAGGTATACTCAAATATATCCATTAAATGCTCGTTTAATACGTAATTTTTAACGACGAAAATAATACGACCAGCCCCATTACACTAGGACTAGCCGTTCTCGAGATATTTTTGTTTTTCGTATTTTCTCTACATCACCTTTGAAAACAAGTCCGGTTATCGAATGAAAACGGAAATTGAATTAAAAAAGAAATGAATTTAATTAAAATAAAGAGAACGTGGATACAAGTTTGCAGGGAAAGTCATGTGCTGCCCACATCAGATTTTTTACTTTCCCTGCAATACATTGTAATGTATAGGGAAAGTATTGGAATCATGCCGAAAATCGCAACTCGAATTTTCGACGGATCTACACGTTTCAAGACCTCTAGAATACGAAAAAACCATTTTTAGCGTGACGTCTGTGTGTGTGTCTGTGTGTCTGTGTGTCTGTCTGTCTGTGTGTCTGTGTGTCTGTCTGTCTGTGTGTCTGTGTGTCTGTCTGTCTGTGTGTCTGTGTGTCTGTCTGTCTGTGCAGATTTTGTATCCACTCTAACGAAAAAACTAATGGACCGAATTTCACAAAATTTTGTAGGTAAGTCACTTGTGGGCGGGGCTGGTGCTGATTAGTTTTGGGTGCGATTCAGAATAAAAGAACCCGCCTTTTTTTGCGAAATGGCCCGCAAAAGCTTGTATCCACTCTAGCTGAAAAACTAACGGGCCGAATTTCACAAAATTCGGTAGATGAGTCACTTGTGGGTCACCCTGTTGCTGATTAGATTTTGGTATGATTCGGAAAGAAATAACCTGCCTTTTTTTGCAAAATGGCCCTCAAAAATCGTCAAAATCTAAACTAAAAGACTACGTATACTCAAATATATCCATTAAATGCTTGTTTAATACGTAATTTTTAACGAAGAAAAGAATAAGACCAACCCCATTACACTAGGACTAGCCGTTCTCGAGATATTTTAGTTTTTCGTATTTTCTCTACGCCACATTTGCAAATAAGTCCGGTTACCGAATGAGAACGAAAATTGAATTAAAAGTGAAATAAATTTAATTAAAATAAAGAGAATGTGGATATAAGTCTGCAGGGAAAGTCATGTGCTGCCCACATCAGATTTTTACTTTCCCTGCAATACATGGTAATGTATAGGGAAAGTATTGGAATCATGCCGAAAATCGCAACTCGAGTTTTCGACGGATCTACACGTTTCGAGACCTCTAGAATACGAAAAAACCATTTTTAGCGTGACGTCTGTGTGTGTGTCTGTGTGTCTGTGTGTCTGTCTGTCTGTGTGTCTGTGTGTCTGTCTGTCTGTGTGTCTGTGTGTCTGTCTGTCTGTGCAGATTTTGTATCCACTCTAACGAAAAAACTAATGGACCGAATTTCACAAAATTTTGTAGGTAAGTCACTTGTGGGCGGGGCTGGTGCTGATTAGTTTTGGGTGCGATTCAGAATAAAAGAACCCGCCTTTTTTTGCGAAATGGCCCGCAAAAGCTTGTATCCACTCTAGCTGAAAAACTAACGGGCCGAATTTCACAAAATTCGGTAGATGAGTCACTTGTGGGTCACCCTGTTGCTGATTAGATTTTGGTATGATTCGGAAAGAAATAACCTGCCTTTTTTTGCAAAATGGCCCTCAAAAATCGTCAAAATCTAAACTAAAAGACTACGTATACTCAAATATATCCATTAAATGCTTGTTTAATACGTAATTTTTAACGAAGAAAAGAATAAGACCAACCCCATTACACTAGGACTAGCCGTTCTCGAGATATTTTAGTTTTTCGTATTTTCTCTACGCCACATTTGCAAATAAGTCCGGTTACCGAATGAGAACGAAAATTGAATTAAAAGTGAAATAAATTTAATTAAAATAAAGAGAATGTGGATATAAGTCTGCAGGGAAAGTCATGTGCTGCCCACATCAGATTTTTACTTTCCCTGCAATACATGGTAATGTATAGGGAAAGTATTGGAATCATGCCGAAAATCGCAACTCGAGTTTTCGACGGATCTACACGTTTCGAGACCTCTAGAATACGAAAAAACCATTTTTAGCGTGACGTCTGTGTGTGTGTCTGTGTGTCTGTGTGTCTGTCTGTCTGTGTGTCTGTGTGTCTGTCTGTCTGTGTGTCTGTGTGTCTGTCTGTCTGTGCAGATTTTGTATCCACTCTAACGAAAAAACTAATGGACCGAATTTCACAAAATTTTGTAGGTAAGTCACTTGTGGGCGGGGCTGGTGCTGATTAGTTTTGGGTGCGATTCAGAATAAAAGAACCCGCCTTTTTTTGCGAAATGGCCCGCAAAAGCTTGTATCCACTCTAGCTGAAAAACTAACGGGCCGAATTTCACAAAATTCGGTAGATGAGTCACTTGTGGGTCACCCTGTTGCTGATTAGATTTTGGTATGATTCGGAAAGAAATAACCTGCCTTTTTTTGCAAAATGGCCCTCAAAAATCGTCAAAATCTAAACTAAAAGACTACGTATACTCAAATATATCCATTAAATGCTTGTTTAATACGTAATTTTTAACGAAGAAAAGAATAAGACCAACCCCATTACACTAGGACTAGCCGTTCTCGAGATATTTTAGTTTTTCGTATTTTCTCTACGCCACATTTGCAAATAAGTCCGGTTACCGAATGAGAACGAAAATTGAATTAAAAGTGAAATAAATTTAATTAAAATAAAGAGAATGTGGATATAAGTCTGCAGGGAAAGTCATGTGCTGCCCACATCAGATTTTTACTTTCCCTGCAATACATGGTAATGTATAGGGAAAGTATTGGAATCATGCCGAAAATCGCAACTCGAGTTTTCGACGGATCTACACGTTTCGAGACCTCTAGAATACGAAAAAACCATTTTTAGCGTGACGTCTGTGTGTGTGTCTGTGTGTCTGTGTGTCTGTCTGTCTGTGTGTCTGTGTGTCTGTCTGTCTGTGTGTCTGTGTGTCTGTCTGTCTGTGCAGATTTTGTATCCACTCTAACGAAAAAACTAATGGACCGAATTTCACAAAATTTTGTAGGTAAGTCACTTGTGGGCGGGGCTGGTGCTGATTAGTTTTGGGTGCGATTCGGAATAAAAGAACCCGCCTTTTTTTGCGAAATGGCCCGCAAAAGCTTGTATCCACTCTAGCTGAAAAACTAACGGGCCGAATTTCACAAAATTCGGTAGATGAGTCACTTGTGGGTCACCCTGTTGCTGATTAGATTTTGGTATGATTCGGAAAGAAATAACCTGCCTTTTTTTGCAAAATGGCCCTCAAAAATCGTCAAAATCTAAACTAAAAGACTACGTATACTCAAATATATCCATTAAATGCTTGTTTAATACGTAATTTTTAACGAAGAAAAGAATAAGACCAACCCCATTACACTAGGACTAGCCGTTCTCGAGATATTTTAGTTTTTCGTATTTTCTCTACGCCACATTTGCAAATAAGTCCGGTTACCGAATGAGAACGAAAATTGAATTAAAAGTGAAATAAATTTAATTAAAATAAAGAGAATGTGGATATAAGTCTGCAGGGAAAGTCATGTGCTGCCCACATCAGATTTTTACTTTCCCTGCAATACATGGTAATGTATAGGGAAAGTATTGGAATCATGCCGAAAATCGCAACTCGAGTTTTCGACGGATCTACACGTTTCGAGACCTCTAGAATACGAAAAAACCATTTTTAGCGTGACGTCTGTGTGTGTGTCTGTGTGTCTGTGTGTCTGTCTGTCTGTGTGTCTGTGTGTCTGTCTGTCTGTGTGTCTGTGTGTCTGTCTGTCTGTGCAGATTTTGTATCCAATCTAACGAAAAAACTAATGGACCGAATTTCACAAAATTTTGTAGGTAAGTCACTTGTGGGCGGGGCTGGTGCTGATTAGTTTTGGGTGCGATTCAGAATAAAAGAACCCGCCTTTTTTTGCGAAATGGCCCGCAAAAGCTTGTATCCACTCTAGCTGAAAAACTAACGGGCCGAATTTCACAAAATTCGGTAGATGAGTCACTTGTGGGTCACCCTGTTGCTGATTAGATTTTGGTATGATTCGGAAAGAAATAACCTGCCTTTTTTTGCAAAATGGCCCTCAAAAATCGTCAAAATCTAAACTAAAAGACTACGTATACTCAAATATATCCATTAAATGCTTGTTTAATACGTAATTTTTAACGAAGAAAAGAATAAGACCAACCCCATTACACTAGGACTAGCCGTTCTCGAGATATTTTAGTTTTTCGTATTTTCTCTACGCCACATTTGCAAATAAGTCCGGTTACCGAATGAGAACGAAAATTGAATTAAAAGTGAAATAAATTTAATTAAAATAAAGAGAATGTGGATATAAGTCTGCAGGGAAAGTCATGTGCTGCCCACATCAGATTTTTACTTTCCCTGCAATACATGGTAATGTATAGGGAAAGTATTGGAATCATGCCGAAAATCGCAACTCGAGTTTTCGACGGATCTACACGTTTCGAGACCTCTAGAATACGAAAAAACCATTTTTAGCGTGACGTCTGTGTGTGTGTCTGTGTGTCTGTGTGTCTGTCTGTCTGTGTGTCTGTGTGTCTGTCTGTCTGTGTGTCTGTGTGTCTGTCTGTCTGTGCAGATTTTGTATCCACTCTAACGAAAAAACTAATGGACCGAATTTCACAAAATTTTGTAGGTAAGTCACTTGTGGGCGGGGCTGGTGCTGATTAGTTTTGGGTGCGATTCGGAATAAAAGAACCCGCCTTTTTTTGCGAAATGGCCCGCAAAAGCTTGTATCCACTCTAGCTGAAAAACTAACGGGCCGAATTTCACAAAATTCGGTAGATGAGTCACTTGTGGGTCACCCTGTTGCTGATTAGATTTTGGTATGATTCGGAAAGAAATAACCTGCCTTTTTTTGCAAAATGGCCCTCAAAAATCGTCAAAATCTAAACTAAAAGACTACGTATACTCAAATATATCCATTAAATGCTTGTTTAATACGTAATTTTTAACGAAGAAAAGAATAAGACCAACCCCATTACACTAGGACTAGCCGTTCTCGAGATATTTTAGTTTTTCGTATTTTCTCTACGCCACATTTGCAAATAAGTCCGGTTACCGAATGAGAACGAAAATTGAATTAAAAGTGAAATAAATTTAATTAAAATAAAGAGAATGTGGATATAAGTCTGCAGGGAAAGTCATGTGCTGCCCACATCAGATTTTTACTTTCCCTGCAATACATGGTAATGTATAGGGAAAGTATTGGAATCATGCCGAAAATCGCAACTCGAGTTTTCGACGGATCTACACGTTTCGAGACCTCTAGAATACGAAAAAACCATTTTTAGCGTGACGTCTGTGTGTGTGTCTGTGTGTCTGTGTGTCTGTCTGTCTGTGTGTCTGTGTGTCTGTCTGTCTGTGTGTCTGTGTGTCTGTCTGTCTGTGCAGATTTTGTATCCACTCTAACGAAAAAACTAATGGACCGAATTTCACAAAATTTTGTAGGTAAGTCACTTGTGGGCGGGGCTGGTGCTGATTAGTTTTGGGTGCGATTCGGAATAAAAGAACCCGCCTTTTTTTGCGAAATGGCCCGCAAAAGCTTTTATCCACTCTAGCTGAAAAACTAACGGGCCGAATTTCACAAAATTCGGTAGATGAGTCACGTATAGGTCACCCTGGTGCTGATTAGATTTTGGTACGATTCAGAAAAAAATAACCTGCCTTTTTTTGCAAAATGGCCCGCAAAAATAGACAAAATCTATAATAAAAAACTGCGTATGCTCAAATATATCCGTTAAATGCTTGTTTTATACGTAATTTTTAACGAAGAAAAGAATAAGATCAACCCCATTACACTAGGACTAGCCGTTCTCGAGATATTTTAGTTTTTTCGTATTTTCTCTACACCACCTTTGAAAATAAGTCCACTTACCAAATGAGAACGAAAATTGAAATAAAAGTGAATTACATTTAATAAAATAAAGAGATCGTAGATTTAAGTCTGCAGGGAAAGTCATGTGCTGCCCACATCAGATTTTTTTAAACTGTAAAAGTAGTAAATTCATTGCATTATATAAGGAAAGTCATGTGCTGCACACATCAGATGTTTTTGTGTGTGTGCTGTTCCAGTTGTAGTGGAAAACGAAACAAAAACTGATATCGAGAAGGCCCAGCATACTTAAATCGTAAATATCTTAGATAATAGATGGTTGAAACGGATTTCCAATACGGTTCAAAGATCTTTCTTAGGTTTGCCTAAATAGTTGGGGTTTTTTTCCCCCTCGAAGGGAGGTCAACGGGGTGCCAAAGCACCTCCCCACTAAAAAAAAAATTGTTAATTGATTTAAAAGCTAAAATAAGAGAAGAAAAAAAAAAGTAAGAAAAATGCTTGTTAGAACCACAAGTGTTTTCTTCCACGTGTATAATAATAAAAACAATTTAAACATACACATAAATGGGAGACCTTAGGATTATTGCATTTGGTATGTTTATGAATATCAAATTTGTTAGTTTAGTTGCTCCGTCTCCAGGAAGGTCAAAATTCTGTTATGAACGGGGTGATATTTTTTAAAGGTGGTTAACACATTTTTTTAAAAATTGGTGCATACTAATTTTTAAAAGTGCTATACAAACTAATTTTTAAAATAGGATACTCATACCATCTATTCAAATTTGCTTTATAACAATGCATATTTCAAGGTTGATATCAATCTCTAAATTTTGAATGAAATCAATTTTAGCACACCTCCCCCTCCTCACCCCCCACCCCCATGGAGAAAAACTCATGGACACCAATATAGTAATTTTGGTGTGGCCAAATTCAAAAATTACCCTAAGTTCCTCCTTTTTTTCCCGGTCAATGCATAATGTAAATTTTTAGTCTCGTAAATATACAACTGATCAAAAAAATCTGATGTGGGCAGCACATGACTTTCTCTGCAGACTTACATATATCCACATTCTCTTTATTTTAATTAAATTTAAGACACTTTTAATTCAATTTTTGTTCTCCTTTGGTAACTGGAGTTATTTTCAAAGGTGGCGTAGTGAAAATACAAAAAAACTAAAATATCTCGAGAACAGCTAGTCCTGGTGCAATGGGGTTGGTCTTATTTTTTTCATCGTTAAAAGTATTTGAGTATATGTAGCTTTTTATTTTATATTTTGACGATTTTTGCGGGCCATTTCGCAAAAAAGGCAGGTTATTTTTTTCCAAATCGTACCAAAAACTAATCAGCACCAGGGTAACCCACAAGCAACTTATCTACCGAATTTTGTGAAAGTCGGTCCATTAGTTTTTCAGCTAGAGTGGATAAAGGCAATTTTTACGGGCCGTTTCGCAAAAAAAGGCGGGTTCAGTTTTTACGAATCCTACCAAAAACTAATCAACATCAGGGTCCCACCTAAGTGACTTACCTACCAAATTTTATGAAATTCGGTCCAGTAGTTTTTTAGTTAGAGTGGATACAAAATCTGCACAGACAGACAGACACACAGACACACAGACACACACACAGACGTCACGCTAAAAATAGTTTTTCCGTATTCTAGAGGTCTCGAAACGTGTAGATCCGTCGAAAAATCGAGTTGCGATTTTCGGCATGATTCCAATACTTTCCCTATACATTACCATGTATTGCAGGGAAAGTAAAAATCTGATGTCCATGCAGACATACATTAACGTTCTCTATATTTTAATTAAATTTATTTCACTTTTAATTCAATTTTCGTTCTCATTCGGTAACCGGACTTATTTTCAAAGGTGGCGTAGAGAAAATACGGAAAACTAAAATATCTGGAGAACGGCTAGTCCTAGTGTAATGGGGTTGGTCTTATTATTTTCGCCGTTAAAAATTACGTATTAAACGAGCATTTAATGGGTATATTTGAGTATACCTAGTTCTTTAGGCAGGTTATTTTTTTCTGAATCGTACCAAATTCTAATCAGCACCAGGGTAAGCCACAAGTGACTCTTCTACCGAATTTTGTGAAATTCGGTCCAGTAGTTTTTCAGTTAGAGTGGATACAATCTTTTGCGGGCCATTTCGCAAAAAAAGGCTGGTTCTTTTATTCCAAATCGTACCCAAAACTAATCAGCACCAGACTCGCTCACAAGTGACTTACCTACCAAATTTTGTGAAATTCGGTCCATTAGTTTTTTAGTTAGAGTGGATACAAATTCTGCACAGACAGACAGACACACAGACAGACAGACACACAGACACACACACAGACGTCACGCTAAAAATGGTTTTTTCGTATTCTAGAGGTCTTGAAACGTGTAGATCCGTCGAAAACTCGAGTTGCGATTTTCGACATGATTCCAATACTTTCTCTATACATTACCATGTATTGCAGGGAAAGTAAAAAATCTGATGTGGGCAGCACATGACTTTCCCTGAAGACTTATATATACGTTCTCTTTATTTTAATTAAATTTACTAATTTACTTAACTTTCAATTCAATTTTCGTTCTCATTCGGTAACCGGACTTATTTTCAAAGGTGACGTAGAGAAAATACGAAAAACTAAAATATCTCGTGAACGGCTAGTCCTAATGTAATGGGGTTGGTCTTACTCTTTTCTTCGCTAAAAATTACGTATTAAACAAGCATTTAATGGATATATTTGAGCATACGTAGTTCTTTAGTTTAGATTTGGACGATTTTGCGGGCCATTTTGCAAAAAAATGCAGGTTATTTTTTCCGAATCATACCAAAATCTAATCAGCACCAGGGTGACCCACAAATGACTCATCTGCCGAATTTTGTGAAATTCGGTCCATTAGTTTTTTAGTTAGAGTGGATACAAGCTTTTGCGGGCCATTTCGCAAAAATAGGCGGGTTCTTTTATTCCGAATCGTACCCAAAACTAATCAGCACCAGACTCGCCCACAAGTGACTTACCTACCAAATTTTGTGAAATTCGGTCCATTAGTTTTTTAGTTACAGTGGATACAGAATCTGCACAGACAGACAGACAGACACACAGACACGCACACAGACGTCACGCTAAAAATGGTTTTTTCGTATTCTAGAGGTCTCGAAACGTGTAGATCCGTCGAAAACTCGAGTTGCGATTTCCGGCATGATTCCAATACTTTCCCTATACATTACCATGTATTGCAGGGAAAGTAAAAATCTGATGTGGGCAGCACATGACTTTCCCTGCAGACTTATATCCACGTTCTCTTTATTTTAATTAAATTTATTTCACTTTTATTCAATTTTCGTTCTCATTCGGTAACCGGGCTTATTTTCAAAGGTGGCGTAGGGAAAGTACGAAAAACTAAAATATCTCGAGAACGGCTAGTCCTAGTGTAATGGGGTTGGTCTTATTCTTTTCGTCGTTAAACATTACGTATTAAACGGGCATTTAATGGATATATCTGAGTATACCTAGTTCTTTAGTTTAGATTTTGAAGATTTTTGCGGGCCGTTTTGCAAAAAAAGGCAGGTTATTTTTTTCCGAATCGTACCAAAATCTAATCAGCACCAGAGTGACCTATACGTGACTCATGTACCGAGTTTTGTGAAATTCGGTCCATTAGTTTTTCAGCTAGAGTGGATACAAGCTTTTGCGGGCCATTTCGCAAAAAAAGGCGGGTTCTTTTATTCCGAATCGTACCCAAAACTAATCAGCACCAGCCCCGCCCACAAGTGACTTACCTACCAAATTTTGTGAAATTCGGTCCATTAGTTTTTTAGTTACAGTGGATACAAAATCTGCACAGACAGACAGACACACAGACAGACAGACAGACAGACAGACAGACACACAGACAGACAGACAGACACACGCACAGACGTCACGCTAAAAATGGTTTTTTCGTATTCTAGAGGTCTCGAAACGTGTAGATCCGTCGAAAACTCGAGTTGTGATTTTCGGTATGATTCCAATACTTTCCCTATACATTACCATGTATTGCAGGGAAAGTAAAAAAAGTGGTCATAACAATATTTTCTTATTTCTACAGCATTTCCTTACTTGGTCATCATTCCATCGCTTTTAGTAAATAGGCAATTATTTTATTATTATGAACATTAAAACAGCAAGAATTTTTTAACCGTTTGCTTTAAGCATCTAAAAGACTTATAATTCACCAGAAAAAGAAATTTGCTGTGGGCAGAACATTACTTACCCTACAGAATGCGATGATTTTACTTCTTTTGCACACTATAAAACATTTACAAACATGGGGTTCAGGGGAATCAGCTGTCAATAATGGGGAATGAGTTCCCGTTAATTATGATAATATATATATATATATATATATATATATATATATATATATATATATATATATATATATATCTTCATTCAAAAAAAAATTTCGTTCACTTTCAATAGTATATTCCTTCCGGTAACATCTCGCTTTAAAGAAGATATGTAAAATGCTCTGCCGTATGTTCGCCTGCAACCATTTTGACCCACACGTTTTGGCTGTACCTGTAAGTTTATATTTCTGGTTTTTAATTCATTTGGCTTATAATATTTCTCCTTCCACTAGCCAGTAGACAGTTCCAATGGTGTCCATAGTCAAATACTATCGCCATTGTCAGAAACTGACTATTATATCGATTTTAACTCGAATTGTATGGCTATCCTGACGAGAATGCAATTTCGAACTAACCGCCTTATTGCCTTTTCTCATTTTTGCGTTGTTTGCTTTTTCATTTTATATGTATGTATGTATATATACCTATTTAATTGTGATTTAAGTATACTAATATTCCCCTCATCCCTATGCCATTATAGTGATAAGTTACCTACTATTTCTATCCTTAGTCTTGGTCTATAGCTACTTATTTGTAAGGGGTTTTTTTTTTTTTGTACTTACCGTAGTTTATGATAGTTTTCGATTAAAAAGATTTCAATTTATATATATATATATATATATATACACTCATGTCCAAACGTTAAGCATAGTTGTTGTTTATCTGAAAATTTCAGGAAATTTACATCGGAATGGATAGTAACGCGGTATGCGGGTATAATACGGTTATAGAAGAAGAAAACAATGCAAAATAAGGATAATAGCGACTTTTATTATCAAAAAACAAAGGGTTGAAAGAAAAAAGGTCACAATACGAGTGTCAACCTCAATGAAACAGAATGATTAAAACAATGTGTGGTGCTGCAGTTTACGGTGTGTGGGAACCTCGGGTAACCACGCATGCTGCACAACGATTTTCCATACTTTCGATGAGGGTTTGGATAAGTTGTGTGCTCAAAGAGTTGCAGGCCTCACGGAGAGAAGTTTTCAATCCCGGAACGGAGCTTGGTGGGTAGCGGAGGGCTGCAAGATGTCTCCCGAGCATATTCCACACCTGCTCTATTGGATTCAGATCACGAGAGTTGGCAGGACACTGCATGCGCTGGATATCTTCAGTTTGGCATTGAATTTATATCTACTGAAATAAATGACAATGCGCGTTGGAACATAAAACTATTTCAAATAAAGTATTCTCTCGTGAATGAAACGAATTAGATCCACCAAAATGATGTTAGTATATTTGTTTTACAATATTGCATAGGGAAAGTGTATGTATTGCATGATAGTTACCACTTTTTTTATTTTGATTCATTTTTTATATAAATTCATTTGTATATTGTGCAATATCTCAAAAACGGAGTACTCTAGAGGTTGTGTCATTCATTTTCTAATGAAAAATTGATGGAAAATAACTTTTTTCTTAACAGTATTTAAATGTCCTAATTAATGATGTTTTCGTAAATCCTGCAATATTTCTAGAACGGTTCACGCTGGTGTTCTAATGATTGAATAAATCGTATTTCAATGAAAAAGTTACGTTTGAAATGATTATTTATTTATCATTACTTAAGGTCCTCATATTTGTTTTTTTTAATCATTGGAAAATTGGAAGGGAGCGTTTTCCGAACATTCTATTGAATTTAAGGGGACGGTGGACGTTGAAATATTTTTTATTTATTTATTGACATAGAAACGTGAAAATTTGTATAAATATTCCTCTTAACATTACTATATACAGTACCATTAAATTTTTTTTTCAATTTTGTTATAATTTTGTATTTTTTTTAATTTAATTTTTTTTTAACGAAAATTTGAAAATGCTCCTTGCGTGCCATTTGTTCACATTTTTGATTCATTTTACATTATGATCACTCAAAAATACATAATGAACAAATTTGGGAATTTATTTTTAAATCCCTTAGAAAGTTAATTTTTTAAAAATATTTTTCTGCATTAAAACTTAATTTTCATCATTTAATTAGGTTCTTTTATTCAATTTTAATTACCTTAATAAAGTCCAATTATAAAATGCATACCCAGTCTCGTTAAAAAAAACATGAGAGGTGTCTTCTTGCCAAATTTCCTGCATCTCAGACAAAAATTAAGACGCATGGAGCATTTTACAAATGTAAAACTTTTGAAAATTCTTTTTCGAAAAAAATGCATTCAACCTTTTACTTACGGGTGGGACAGCGTCCATCCCAAACGAAAAACTTCCCAAAAAGACAGGTATTTGACATACCCTATCCCAAACAGTTCTATCCCCCTTTGCAGGCATTGGCGTCCAAGGGGTCGAACCGTTTGGGATAGGGTATGTCAAATACCTGTCTTTTTGGGAAGTTTTTCGTTTGGGATGGACGCTGTCCCACCCGTAAGCAAATGTTAAATGTGTAAAATAATGTTATATATTAAAACTTTTTTAATCGATTTTTGCTCAATTCAATGTCCACCGTCCCCTTAAATTCAATTCGCTGATTGTGACAATCCCATCAGATTTTTACTTTCCCTGCAATACATGGTAATGTATAGGGAAAGTATTGGAATCATGCCGAAAATCACAACTCGAGTTTTCGACGGATCTACACGTTTCGAGACCTCTAGAATACGAAAAAACTATTTTTAGCGTGACGTCTGTGTGTCTGTCTGTCTGTCTGTGCAGATTTTGTATCCACTCTAACTAAAAAACTAATGGACCGAATACCACAAAATTTCGTAGGTAAGTTACTTGTGAGCGAGTCTGGTGCTGATTAGTTTTGGGTACGATTCAGGATAAAAGAACCCGCTTTTTTCAGCGAAATGGCCCGCAAAAGCTTGTATCCACCCTAACTGAAAAACTAATGGACCGAATTACACAAAATTCGGTAAATAAGTCACTTGTGGGACTCCCTGGTGCTGATTAGATTTTGGTACGATTCTAAAAAGAATAACCTGCCTTTTTTTGCAAAATGGCCCGCAAAAATCTCCAAAATCTAAAATAAAAAACTACGTATGCTCAAATATATCTATTTAATGCTTGTTTAATACGTAATTTTTAACGAAGGAAAGAATACGACCAACTCCATTACACTGGGCGCGGTAGCCTATAGGTTAGCGCGCTGGAGTTGCACTCGGTAGGCCCGGATTCGATTCCAGCCACTGCCAAAAACTGCCGCCGTGTTCACGCGGAGTACGATCACGTTAAACATGAGGGTCCGTAAGTCCTTCCGAGAGGTTGGTGGTAGGGGAGGGAGGATACGGTCCCTGTGGATGCCTCCCCCACTGGGTTCCGGTCTAAATTGGGTGGCACTTCCCGGCCATCCAAACAGTTACCTTACACCTTTCTGGTAGGTCGGACGGTCTGGGTCTCAACAACAACAACTCCATTACACTAGGACTAGCCGTTCTCGAGATATTTTAGTTTTTTGCATTTTCTGTACGCCACATTTGAAAATAAGTACAGTTATCAAATGAGAACGAAAATTGAATTAAAAGTGAATAAAATTAAATTAAAATAAAGAAAACGTGAATATAAGTCTGCAGGGAAAGTCATGTGCTGCCCACATCAGAATTTTGTTTTTGCAAAGAACAATTGGTAGGATTCTAGCAACAAATAAAATTATTAAATGCGAAGAAAAAAGTCAATGAAAATATAGGTGAGAGGGCAGTATAGTGGTTAAGGCGCAAGGATCGCACTTGATAGTTCCATGTTTGCTCCTCGGCGCTGTTTAAAAATATTCTCGGATTTACGCAAAGTATGGACACGATAAATCTGTTGGTCCGAAAGTCCATCCGAGAGATTATGGATTAGGAGAAAGAAGATATCGTCCCTATGATTGCCCTCTCACTGAATTCCGGTGTAAATTGGGTGGCACTTTCCCAGCCATCCAAATAATTATCTTACATCACCTTCAGATTGGTCGGAAGGTCTGCGTAAAAATAAAGTAAGGCTATATATATATATATATTAACGAAGAAAAGAATACGACCAACCCCATTACACTAGGACTAGCCGTTCTCGAGATAATTTTAGTTTTTTGTATTTTCCATACGCCACATTTGAAAATAAGTCCGATTATCAAATGAGAACGAAAATTGAATTAAAAGTGAATTAAATTAAATTAAAATAAAGAGAACGTGAATATAAGTCTGCAGGGAAAGTCATGTGCTGCCCACATCAGATTTTTAATTTTCAAAACGCTTCATTCTTGAGATTTACAGACTTACGGACACATGCACACAAACATACATATCCACACACTAACATAATACACCCTAACATGCATGGACGCGGTAACCCAGTGGTTAGCACGCGAGAATTGCACTCGGTAGGCCCGGGTTCGATTCCCTCCGCTGCCAAAACCGCCGCCGTGTTCACGCGGAGTACGATCACGTTAAACATGTGGGTCTGTAAGTCCTTCCGAGATAGGGGTAGGGGTATGGTCCCTGTGGATGCCTCTCCCACTGGGTTCCGGTCTAAATTGGGTCGATCTTCCCGACCGTCCAAACAGTTACCTTACACCTTTCTGGTAGGTCGGACGGTCTGGGTCTCAACAACAACAACAACCCTAACATACATACACATATCGCCTCAAAAACGTCCGCTTCCAGTTTAGGGATGCTTGAAACGTGCTCTTCCGTCGAAAACTCGAATTCAAATTTTCGACATTGTCACAATACTTCCCCTACGCATTGTACTTTGTATGAATCCAAAGCTTTTAAGCATTTTGGTGGAAAACAAAATGTAATTTAAAAGTGCAATATTTTCTTAGAATGGTTAATGCATTACTCCTTAATAGAACCATTTACGCCTTTATTCATTTTTCCCATGCGGCAGAGCTAAAATGAAATTCGTATTTTTGTTTTCAAAATTCTAATTTGTTAGTCCTTGTGTCCCAATTTAAATTGCACTGACCCGGATATAAACTTAGCTTGGAATGCGTCCTAGATTCACAGAATTATCGAATAAATTCCGTTTATAACCGAAGGCCGTTGTAAGCAAAATTATCCGTATTAATTATTGTAATAGTTAGAAAACATAGAATCGATGGTTCAGATTAGCATTTTGGGTGCTTTACTTGCGCTGGGAAGTTCGCCAAATGCAAGCGTTGACGTCAATGTGACGTCATGGCCTCGAATTAATAATCACAATGTGACGTCATTCGTCAACATTTCGCTGGTAGCTATGGCAACCGTAGCTTAGCGATTGTGTCTGATCTATCCCCCACCGTTGTTGGCCTTGGCATTCAATTTTTGTTTATTTCATACGCGGGACGAAACTTTTTGTATCGTCCTCCCCTCCCAGTTCCCTTCCGGAATCTAGGCCGGGCGGAGAAGTTCCCGGATGTTGTGTCCCGGAGATGAGGGCAGAGGATTTTTTTTATATAGGCTTCAACTTGACCTAAGAATTATTTGTGTTCAATAAAAATAACAAATGTCCTATTTTTTTCCACAATCTTTGAAGTGGAAAAAGAAGGAACAGAAATGCAAACAAATTTCGAATATTTAAACAAACCAAATGTTTGGAATTTATGTAATTATAAAACCGCACCCCTTTTCATTACTTTATATTGTAATGCTAGCTTTTTTGTATATTACAAGTGGGCCGCGCATACAAATTTGTGCCCTCTCAACAAATATGCATGACGCCCCCTCCATATTTGATTTTCCCCTCCTTGTGAATTTTTCATGTTTTCATCGCTCTCAAGCAAAAAAAGGAGGAAAAAGAAAAGAAAAATCCAGTGGCCGGGCTTCTCTACTCGAGAGGTATCCGCCCCCCCCCCCCTTCCTTCCTGGGTAACCCTGATTACAAAGCTGATTTGAAGCAGTCTATTTAAAAGAACCTCATTTGACATAAAATCAAATAAAAAAAATCTTTAGGAATGGGTAAATAAATAAAATGTAAAAGTAAAATAAAATTCTTAAATAAAATAAACATTTTATTTTTATCATTATTTTGATTATGAATATATAAAATTTAATTGCTTTAAGAAAAGTGCGTTTAAGGAAGTAGAATTTTGATAAATTTATTTGAACATTTTTATTTTTTTTCTATAGTACGTGCAATATTTCAAGAAGGATTTTAGTTCGAACGATTAGTATTCTAAAATAAGTTCATAAAAAATTACATAAAAAATATTGTTCTTATAACATGGAGTATTTCCTATACATTTATTAAAAATAAATTTTGAAAATTTTGAACTTTTAAATGCTTAGTCGTGTTAAATTTGTAGTATTCACATACTGCAGTAACGAAATCAATTTTCATCCGAATCTCTCTTCTATACATCTGTCTCTATCTACTTCTATCTATGTATTTACTTCTATCTATCTATCTATCTATCTACTTCTATCTATCTATCAATATATCTATCTACGACTATATATCTATCTACTTCTATCTATCTATCAATATATCTATCTACGACTATATATCTATCTACTTCTATCTATCTATCAATATATCTATCTACGACTATATATCTATCTACGTCTATCTATCTATCCATCTACCTACTTCTATCTGCTCATCTATCTATCTAATTATATCTATCTCTCTATCTTTCGCTCTATCTACTTCTATCTATCGCGATTCTCGATATCTATCTCTAGCTATCTATATCTTCTTCGATCTATCTATCTATCTATTTCTTTCTATCTATCTATCTACTTCTATCTCTCTATCTTTCTTTCTGTCTACTTCTATTTATCGCGATTCTCGATATCTATCTCTAGCTATCTATTTATCCATTTCTATATACATCTAGCTAGATATCTCTAGCTAGCTATCTTTTGATATATATATCTAACTACATATCTATCTAGTTCTCGATTATCTATCTACTTCTATCTATCTCTCATGCACTTAGACTTCATCTAGAAACATATGATTATAATTAAAAAATTTCGAAGAATTATCTCTAATTTTTTTTTTTCCTAACCGTTTTGACCTTGAAAATTTGAAAAAGATGTCTAAAATGCTCATATTTCTACAATAATAAATACTTGGACGATGTGCTTTCCTTCATATATTAAGACATCATTTCATTTAATTTTTAATGCTGTGCGAATCAGCAAACGTATTGAAACACACACACAGAGAGAAAAAGAAGCATCTTCCTCTATGCAAGATTAGTTATTTTAATTCTGTATTTTATCATAAGTCATTTGTGTATTAGTTTACAGTTGTTTTTGCAATATTTTGACTATGACAGTTTTATCGGATTATAGTTGAGCATATTAAGATCACAATATTATAATCCCCCGGTGCGCTAACTATGTCATTTGGTGGTTTTAATGTAGGCTTTGTGGCATTTTATGTTTGTTTTGTGTCTCTTAGAATTCCGTTTTTTCATCATTTTAAGAGAGCTTAATTAATGGACCTCGATCTATAGAAGCATTTCCATAATCAGTATCAGTAGTCATGGGCGTATTTAGGAGAGGGGGGGGGGGCTGGAAAATTGCTAATTTAATTAAAATCCAATATGCAAGAAAAAAAAATTAGAAAAATGCTTTTTGGAATTTGAACATTCAATCACAACCCTGTGTTTTATCCCACGTGTATATTAATAAAAACAATTTAAACTTATATCTAAATGGTAAACTTAGGATTATTGCATTTGGCATGTTTATGAATGCCCAATTTGTCAGTTTAGTTGCTCTGTCTCCAGGAAAGTTAGAATTCTGTTATGAAAGGGGGAATATTTTTTTTAAGATGGTACACACTAATTTTTAAGATTTTATTCATACTAATTTTTAAAAGTGCTATACACACTAATTTTAAAATGTGATGCTCATACCATCTATTCAAATTTTGTAACAATATATATTTCAATGTTAATAGTAATCTCTAATTTTGAATGCAATCAATTTTAGCACAGACGCCCCCCCCCCCCTCCCTGCATACGCCCATGCCAGTCCATGTCCCCAGTCTTCTTGCCTGAGATCTGTAAACCTTTAGGCACTAAATAGAAAAGTATGGCCACATAGCCATTTTCGGATTATAAAATGGGACAAAGTAATTTCGGGCCAGGGAATATTTTTATATCATAAACAAATGCCCCCCCCCCCCCAAAGAAAAAACAATATTCTTGACTCTGGGGGCCTAAAATTATGTGCCAAATTTTAAAGTGAAAATTTTAATGTAATGAATACATGTTTATTTTTAAGCTTGTAAAAACAACATAAATAAATTATTGAATAATCGATTTTTAGGATTACCAATTTTTAGGTTTGTGACATTTTACTTCAATTATTGTTCAGATAGTCTCATGAATGTTCGCTTGAGGCCTCAAAAAACGCTATACTGGAGTTCATGTTGGAAAATGAAATTTAACACTCTAACTCCTATTCCTTTCTGAGCACAGAATCTGTGTTTCCGAGATTCTAGCTATGATTGCTTCCTCAATACTACATGCATATTGAGAAAGGTTAAACTATTTCTTTGAGAAAGGAGCAACTACTTCTTTAAGAAAGGAGCAACCATTTCTTCCATAACGTGTCTATCGTATCAATCAAATTTTCCCCTGCTACTTCATTTCCAGTGACCTCATTTGACGGTGTGTTGAAAATAACGTTCAACGGATGGACCTTAAAAAATTCCTAAAATGCGTTGGCTTAAAAGATTAAAAGAAGAAAAAAAATGCTAATTGTGGTTTCCTTTCTCGTTTTCTCTTCAGGCTCTTCCGGTGCCCACACAATCATGATTACATCAATGTCACAAGGATGAAGAAACCTGCCCACTCAGTTATACTTCCCACTCAGGCACATAGGGGGGACACCACTCGAGTCGAGGACCCGAGCACCCGATTTTTTATTCACACACACAGAGACGTAACGATAAAAATGGTGCATTCGCGTTCTAGAATGCCCAGAACGTGAAGATCCGTCAAAAACTCAAGTTCCGATTTTTGACCCGATTCCAATACTTTCCCTGTACATTACTATGCATTGTACGGAAAGTAAATATATTGGCGGCTACATTTGTATTTAATTATCTTTCAGTTTTTTATTATTATTATTATATATTTAAATTTTATTGCCTTAAAAGAAATCGGAATTATTTAATTAAAAAATAATGGTCTCTCTCTCTGTGTGTGTATATATATATATAATAAATATATATATATAATAAATATATAATAAATATTAAAATTGTAAATCTAATGGCAGAATGGAAGTAGTAACTCATAATACACTAACTATCTTAAAATTTACCTACAAAATACAATGAAATAAAATGAAATTCAACCATAATGAGGAAATTAAAATACATATTACAGATCATAAAGCTAAAGATAATCAACAAATATCAATGGTGTGGAATCGAAAATAGGAATACAAAAATATCAAGCATTAAAGCTTTCATGTGGAAAAGCTCTAGGCTTAAGAATTGTTGTTTAATATATATATATATATATATATATATATATATATATATATATATATATATATATATATATATTATTTATTTATTTTCATTTATTTTTATTTTTTCAGATGAACCTATCTTTAAATATCTCAATATTGAACATCATAAACAAAGGGGGGGACCCAAAATTCTTAATCCACTGCTTATAAGCGTGCCGAAATTCGTTTCTAATCTGCCGTCGAGGTGAAAATGATATATAATCCTTATTTATATATCCAAGATCTCCGACTTGGCACAAAATCTCCTCACTATGAGCACAACCCCCCGTTCATCGCCAAGATGCTTGAAAAGACGAGCACTTCCTGTGCGGTTCCGGCAGCTGGCTGCGTTCGCGGAAAATACAAATTCGTAGACGAAGACTTCACCTCCGGGTTTGTTTATTTTTACGAAAGGATGCGGAAAAGAGTAAATAGGGGGCCTGCAGCTCACCGTCAAAAAAGGAGCACAGTTTGGAAAGAATTAACTGCATATGTAGTCGAACCGATCTTTACTTTACACACGAAGTGTATTTCTCCACTGGAATTTTACAAAGCATTCATATACCGCGTGTTTCTGGAAAAGTGGCTGAAAGGAATATCAAAGGATCGGTTGTTCGTTGAAGTAAAGTGAAATATGAACAGGAAAGATCAATCATGCATAAAGCATTGATTATGAAACACTTTCCAACTTCAATGCAAATTTTATTTAAACATCTCTAAAATGCGATACATTCCTCGGTAATATTTTTAAAATTACCACAATACTACATTAGTTTATTATATATGAAAACTTAAAACTTCATCGGAAAAAATGAACCTCATTCAAATGACGGCATTGAAATATAAATTGCCTGGTTTAAACATCTCTAAAATGCGATATATTGCTCGGTAATATTTTTAAAATTATCATAATACTATAATAATTTATTATATTTGAAAACTTCATCGAAAACAAATGAAATTCATTCCAATGACGTCATCGAAACATAACACGCTTGCTTTTCTCTATAAAAGCAGCATTTCATTCACAAACTTTTTCCATTCCTTTCATTCATCACAATACTATAATAATTTATTTTTTTTAAAAACTTAAAACCATGGAGGTACAAGTAATTAAACTCTATGCTTAAAACTCCATCGAAAAAATCGTCTTCTTCTCTGTTGAAGACCCAGACCGTCCGACTCGTCCGAGGACTTAGAGCATCTATTTGGACGGCCGGCTTCTTCTTCTCTGTGTAAAATCAATGAATGTTTCATTCATATCAGCTATATTGCAGACTCCATGAGCTAAATAATTTTGCGTTAAAGAAATGCAGCAATTCTTATACAACTCATTCTACATCTTTTGGTATTTACATTCTCCATAACTGAAAATCAGACTTCGTTGTAGAAATAATCAAAGTTGGGCGATCATTTAAACTCAAATATATTGTAATTACGTTGTTTCAATATGTAGATGCACAGAATTTAAGCAAAAATAAAGCTGTTTTAGGACGGATACAACACTAAATATGAACTTAAAATAACTTTAAAAATCACGATTTTGACACAAGATGGATACCATATTTTATTTTGAAGTGGGTCACGTAATCTCTTCATATAATGGTCACGTGATCTCTTCATATAAACGTGTAATTATTATTTTAATTTTTATTTAAAAAACTACTGAATATATTTTGCTGAAATTTTTTTATATATATTTTACGGGAAAATTTTAATATTTCGTAAAACTTTCGAAGCAATTTGTGAATTTTAAATCCGCTTAAAAATTGTTTGAAAAATTAGGTCCCATAGGGTTCAATGTATTTCCTTTATTCAACCCGGGTTCAATCCAAAACTAATTGTGTGGTACTATTCATTTATATTCCCATAGGTCCCACAGACCGTCTGAACAACATACTAAAATTTCATTTTGATAAAGTAATTTTTACGGCAGTTATCGTGCGAACAGACAGACAAATAGACAGACAGACAGAATGAAAAGTCATAAACACTTTTCAGCTATGTTGTAAAGTGTTAAAAATAATCAGCAAACAGGGGAGAATTTAGCTATGATAGTTGTACACTTCATAGAATTGATAGTTTTAAATGCACATTTTAATTTTGTAAGCGGTCCCCTAATAATATATATATATTATTATTATTGGAGTAATATATATATATATATATATATAAGCTTTTCACTTTTTTCATTTCATTCATTTTCAAAAATATTTTTGGGAGCAAGAAAGACCTAGCTCTACGTGCAAAAAAAAAAAAAAAAAAAAAAATCTTCAATTCCTTAACTTATGTATAGAACAGGGAAAAAGGGGTATTTTATACCAATTTAGTACCTGTTTTATTTATAATACTTTATTTATAATGTTCTCTTTAACATCTTCACAAGCTTGTTGTATAGTCATTATTGATATCAAATATTCACTTCAACCAACTTATTTTCATTTTTGCTATTTCAATATTAGAACTATTCCAATATATGATCAATCTCTGGTATAAATAATACATGTAAATTAAAATTCTTCAATTATATATATATATAAATATATATATATATATATATATATATATATATAAAAATAAATTATTAAATCCAAAGTTAGAATGTATGTAGTAACTCATAATACACTATTCCAAAATTTTCTACAAATACAAAGAAATTAAGACAAGAAGAGGAAATAATAAAGCATAATGCAAGTCATAAGGACAAAGACAATCAACAAATTTCAAAAATGAGGAATGCAAATAAGAAAACAAAAAAATCAAGCAAAAAAGCTTGCACATGGAGGAGATTTAGGCTTACGAGATTAGGCTTACGAAAAGTTCATTTCGAAAAAATTCTCATCGGGTCCATATATCTTTTCGAAATGAACACAAAAATGCTTGTTTCTGAAACACAAGATAGATTTTATCTATAAACTTGTGTTATATGGACGACAAGCATAAAGATTGGAACAATAAAGGAAACATAAATACCTCAAAACGCACCTCTTCAGCGCAACCATGACGAGCAAAATATGACTGGATCAACGTTGCCATATGCCAAAATGAAAAGATGTGATTAGCTGTTGCCAAAGAGAGTAATAAAAACAGTACTGCGCAAAAGCAATAAAATGAGTTATTATATATATGTATGTATATATATATATATATATATATATATATATATATATATATATATATATGTATATATATATATATATGTATATATATATATATATATATATATATATATATATATATATATATATATATATATATGTATATGTATATATATATAGTGACTAACATACAGTTAAAAAAAAAAAGAAAAAAAAATTATATATAATTATTTATTAATTATATAAATAAATAAAAATGAAAAATAAAAAACTAAGTCAAAAACATTAGAAAAATCAAAAATCGGAAAATAAGATGCATTAACATTAATGTTTTGAATTTTATTTTCGCAAAAAAATGTAACTTTTGTCAGTATAGAAACTACGATTTGAGCGCCCTTATAATGGTGTATAGTGGCATTCTCGTTTATCCAGTTTTACTCTGAATTACTTGTGTAGTAAGAATTTTCGTCTTTGATTCATATTCAGGATTGCATATTTGGGAAGTTAATATTCTGAATTCTTGTCCGGTATCCAGCTTAGACTCACTGGACGGGTCTGGGAGTATTACCGTGAACGTTCGTACTGCCTCCCTGGTAGAATTTCGACTTGTTCATTCCGGTGCTTCTAGATTAAGCTGTTGAGGTTGATCACGATACACGTGGTGGAAGAAGAAGGGTTCATGCCGCATGGTAATGCAAATTTTCTTAATGTATCCTATTTTCATCTTTTCTATTTTTGTTGCCTGTAGTCTGAGTTTAAGCATTTATAGTGATGTGCTATTGCTTAATCTGAAACAGGCATTTGTTTGGGTTAATTAGAATTAAATACTCAGACCTGAAGATGAATTTAGTTCTGATTAATCATCGAATTTGGGACGGTGCTGTTCTTTTCTCTTATCGGCATTGTGGCTGTGAATTTGCTTCTATGGTGATGTTAATATTACTTGAATTGTTTTTTTATATTTATTTTATTTTATTTTATTTTTACATAATTCTTATTATTACATATTTCAAATATATATGTATATATATATATATAAATCTCTATAGTCAGAAAAAAGTCAGAATTTTTCTCTCATAAGCGGAAAAATGTTTTTTGCCCCGTCCAAGAATATAGGAAATTCATATTATTTTCCCCTGTATGAAACGAAACCACCTGCACAACGCGAAAACAGACAGCCTATTTAAAACATTTTGTTAATAAAAACACCCAACTGTTTGTTATAACGAACAGAGAATGGAAAAATCGTCCAACTTTTTCAGTCAATTATTTCCAAGAGAGCCCATTTTTATAGAACTTTCTATTAAATCATACGACGATTTCTTGAAAGCTGTTTCAGAACTTTAAGAATTTTCCGTTAATCAGGGAAACTCTGAAATACTAGAAATATTAATCAATGCACTATTTCTGACTGAAACTTGCATCATTGGTAAGACATATGTCCAATGAACCATGTTGGATTATTTTGAAAGTTCATCTCAATAAAAGAATACAGTGTTTGGTTTATTTTAACCCATATTGTACCAAGCATTGAAAAAATTAATATATTTTTATAAAATCTTAAATGTGTGTTTCTCTAAGCCTATCTATGCACATAAAATAAAAAAACGTACCAAACTTTTATTAGTTTGATCGGTACAGGCTGTCCTAAAAATAGGACAATGGTCCATCCTCTACATATATATCTCATAGGACAAACCTCTAGATAATTATTTTTGACAATCATTTTTTACTGGTATAAAAGTATGGAATATTACCTTAATAAATTTATATGTATGTTTTTTCTTGGAGCTCAAAACTTTAAAAAACTTGTATGTTGAAAATGTAAAAAAAAAAATCTGCAAGAATCGCCATTTTAAAAAAAATAATAAAAAATATCCAACATTAATTTAAACTTGCGACAAAGACAAATATATAGTTAATGATTCTTAAGCAATATATTGTCTTTAAATTGAATTAAAATAATTAAAAGATTTTTATATAAAGACCACTTATGTGTGCTGTTCTTTTTTTAGGACGATGAGGAAATATGGTTAACTTATTTTTACTTTCCTTATATACATAATGTATAAGGAAAGGATTGTGAAGGGGTCGAAAATTCGAATTCGAGTTTTCGACCGGAGAGCACGTTTCAAGCATCCCTGATCACGAATCAAACATTTTTGAGGTGATGTCTGTATGTGTGTGTATGTGTGTGTGTGTGTGTGTGTGTGTGTGTGGGTGTGTGTGTGTGTGTGTGCGCGCGTGCGTGTGTGTGTGTGTGTGTGTGTGTGTATGTCAATCAGTGAGACTGTGGAGACGATATCTCGCGAACGAATGGAGCGATTCGAATGAAATTTGATACAAAACTCAAAATCCGTGAATACTGGAAGCCCATTGTTTTTTAAACGCAATCGTATGTTTAAAACCCCCCCTAAATTTTCAAGTGAAATTTTGAAAAAAATCATCAAAATATCAAAACTTTTAATAAAGTAAGTTACGCAAATAGACATTTCTTATATAATGTTGCCTTAGAAAACGATTAACATAAACTGTAGAACGCTAGCATGAACCGTTCTCGAGATATTGCACATTTTTCAAATAAATTTATCAAAAAAACCCATATATTAAAAAAAATATATTAACTGTTGAGAAAGATGTTCACTTTTCATATGTAATATCATGCGATAAATTTGGTGACATCATGGATCTAGCTCATTCCATTCATGAGAAAAGATACTTTGAGTAATACTTTTGTATTTGAACGCCAATAATCATTTATCTAAGAATAACTTATTTCTCCGTCCATAACGCTTGGCGAGATTTTGGTGGAATGTCGCCAACTTGACGACTTTTATGTTGCCAAATTAACGAAAATCTCGCCAAATGGATAAAAGTGTCGCTAAATGAATGAAAATGACGACTAATTGGCGAAAATTCAATATCTTGGAAAGAATATAAGTATCTACTATAAGAATAACCTATATTTTTACTGTAAATGTAGTAAATTCATTGCATTATATAAGGAAAGTCATGTGTGTATAAGGAAAGTCATGCTGCTCACATCAGATTTTTCTTTTTTGTTTCATGGTAAGCAGTAACATTTTAACGGCTAGTCCTAGTGTAATGTAGTTGAACTTATTCTTTCTACGTTAAAAGTTACGTACTAAACAAGCATTTAATTGATATATTTAAGTATACGTAGTTTTTATTTTAGATTTCAACGATTTTTGCGGGCTATTTTGCAAAAAAAGGCAGGTTATTTTTTTCCGAATCTTACCAAAATCTAATCAGCACCAGAGTAACCCACAAGCGACTTATCACCCGAATTTAGTGAAATTGAGTTAATTAGTTTTTCAGCTAGAGTGGATACAAGCAATTTTTGCTGGCCATTTTGCAAAAAAAGATGGGTTCTTTTATTTCGAATCGTACTAAAACCTAATCAGCACCAGGGTTACACCCACGTGAAATCACCAAGTGTACACCATCTAGCAAATTTTTTGAAATTCGGCCCATTGGTTTTTGAGTTAGAGTGGATACATATATTGCACAGACAGACACTCAGACATCACGCTAAAAATGTTTTTTTCGTATTCTAGAGGTCTCGAAACGTGTAGATGCGTCGAAAACTCGAGTTGCGATTTTCGGCATGATTCCAATACTTTCCCTATACATAGCCATGTATTGCAGGGAAAGTAAAAATCTTATATGCAGATGACTTTCCCTGCAGATTCAAATTCATTTTGTCACTTTTATTTCATTATGCATTAAATTGAGTTTAATTGCAGAAAATAACATGGATAATTTTCTGATATTATTTCCAATTTACCTTTTAATGCATCTTCGTTTCATTTGGCAACTTAATTCACTTTAAATTCTTTAGCTCCTCAAAATTCCAGAAGACTACAACATCTCAAGAACGGTTCATCCTACAGTCATGGGGTCAGTCTTATTCGCTTTGTTGTCAAAACTTACCTGAAGAGCAATTTACTTAAAAAAAACTTACTTAAAACTACGTCAAAACTTACTTAATTAATATATTTCAGCAATTTTACTCATTTATTTCAGATTTTCACTATCTTTGCAGTTATTTCGCAGAAATAGGCAGATTCTTTTAATCCGAATCGTACCAAAATCTAATAGGCACCAGGGCTACCCATATTGGACTTACCTATAAAATTTTATGAAATTTGGGCAGTTAGTTTGTCAGTTAGAGTGGATACAAAATCTGCACAGACACACACACACAGATGTCACGCTAAAAATAGTTTTTTACTTTCCTTATATACATAATCTATAAGGAAAGTATTGTGACGGGGTCGAAAATTCGAAATCGAGTTTTCGACGGGAGAGCAGGTTTCAAGCATCCCTGATCACGAATCAAACATTTTTGAGGTGATGTCTGTGCGTGTGTGTGTGTGTGTCAGTGAGTCTGTGGAAACGATATCTCACGAACGAATGGAGCGATTCGAATGAAATTTGGTACAAAAATCACAATCCGTAAATACTGGAAGTCTATTGTTTTTATCGAATGTTCAGAATTGTTTTTATCGAATGTTCAGAACCCTCCTACATTTTCGTGTGAAATTTTGAAAAAATCATCAAAAAATTAAAACCTTTAATAAAGTTCCGCAAATAGACAATTTTTTCCTTAGAAAACGATTGACATAAATTTTAGAACGCTAACATGAGCTGTTCTCGAGATATTACACATTTTTCAAATAAATTTATAAAGAAATCCCATAAATTAAAAAAAATATATTAACTGTTGAGAAACATGTTCACTTTTCATATGTAATATCATGCGATAAATTGGGTGTTATCATTCTCGTGGATCTAGCTCGTTCCATTCATAAGAAAAGATATTTTGAATAATACATTTGTATTTGAACGCCAATAGTCATTTATCTGGTATAAGAATAACTTATTTCTCCGTCCATAACGCTTGGCGAGATTTTGGCGACGAATTTGGCGGAATGTTGACAACTTGGTGACTTTTTAAAATCTCGCCAAATGGAAAAAAATGACGCTAAATCGATGAAAATGAAGACTAATTAACGAAAATTCAATGTGTTGGAAAGAATATAAGTATATATACTAAAAGAATAACATATTTTTTTACTATAAAAGTAGTAAATTCATTGTATTATATAAGGAAAGTCATGTGCTGTCCACATCAGATTTTTTTTGTATTCTAGAGGTCCCAAAACGTGTAGATCCGTCGAAAACTCGAGTTGCGATTTTCGACACGATTCCAATACTTCCCCTATACATTAACATACATTGCAGGCAAAGTAAAAATCTGATGTGGGCAGCACATGACTTTCCCTGCAGATTTATTTATATCCAGGTTCTCTTTATTTTAATTAAATTTAATTCACTTTTAATTCAATTTTCGTTCTCCTTTGGTAACTGGAGTTATTTTCAAAGGTGGCGTAGAGAAAATACGAAAAAAGTAAAATATATCGAAAATGGCTAGTCCTAATGGGGTTGGTCTTATTATTTTCTTCGTTAAAAATTACGTATAAAACAAGTATTTAATAGATATACTTGAGCATACGTAGTTTTTTATTTTAGATTTTTGCGGGCCATTTTGCAAAAAGAGGCAGATTATTTTTTTCCGAATGCTACCAAAATCTACTCAGCACCAGGATGACACACAAGTGACTCATCTATGGAATTTTGTGAAATTCGGTCCAGTAGTTTTTTAGCTAGAGTGGATACAAGCTTTTGAGGGCCAATTCGCAAAAATAGGCGGGTTCTTTTATCCCGAATCGTACGCAAAACTAATCAGCACTAGATTCGACCACAAGTGACTTGCCTACCAAATTTTATGAAATTCGGTCCATTAGTTTTTTAGTTAGAATGGATACAAAATATGCACAGACAGACAGACTGACAGACACACAGACAGACAGACAGACACACACACAGGCGTCACGCTAAATTTTGCGTATTCTATAAGTCTTGAGGCGTCACGCTAGTTTTTGCGTATTCTATAGGTCTCGGAACGCGTAGATCCGTCGAAAACTCGAGTTGCGATTTTCGGCATGATTCCAATACTTTCCCTATACATTACCATGCATTGCAGGGAAATTAAAAATCTGATGTGGGCAGCACATGACTTTCCCTGCAGACTTATATCCATGTTCTCTTTATTTTAATTAAATTTAATTCACTTTTAATTCAATTTTCGTTCTCATTTGTTAGCTGGACTTATTTTCAAAGGTGGCGTGGAGAAAATACGAAAAAAAACTAATATATCTCGAGAACGGCTAGTCCTAGTGTGATGGGGTTGGTCTTATTCTTTTCTTCGTTAAAAATTACGTATTAAACAAGCATTTAATGGATATATTTGAGCACACGCAGCTTTTTAGTTCAGATTTTGACAATTTTTGCGGGCCATTTTGCAAAAAAATGCAGGTTATTTTTTTCCGAATCATACCAAAATCTAATCAGCACCAGAGTGACCCACAAAAGACACATCTGCCGAATTTTGTGAAATTCGGTTCATTAGTTTTTTAGTTAGAGTGGATACAAGCTTTTGCGGGCCATTTCGCAAAAATAGGCGCGTTCTTTTATCCCGAATCGTACCCAAAACTAATCAGCACCAGACTCGCCCACAAGTGACTTATCTACCAAATTTTGTGAAATTCAGTCTATTAGTTTTTTAGTTACAGTGGATACAAAATTTGCACAGACAGACACACAAACAGACAGACACACAGACAGACACACACACACAGACGTCACGCAAAAAATGGTTTTTAGTATTCTAGAGGTCTTGAAACGTGTAGATCCGTCGAAAAATCGAGTTGCGATTTTCGACATGATTCGAATATACTTTCCCTATACATTACCATGTATTGCAGGGAAAGTAAAATTCTGATGTGGGCAGCACATCACTTTCCCTGCAGACTTATATCCCCGTTCTCTTTATTTTAATTAAATTTATTTCACTTTTAATTCAATTTTCGTTCTTATTCGGTAACCGGACTTATTTTCAAAGGTGGCATAGAGAAAATACGAAAAACTAAAATATCTCGAGAACGGCTAGTCCTTGTGTAATGGGGTTGGTCTTATTCTTTTCTTCGCTAAAAATTACGTATTAAACAAGCATTTAATGGATATATTTGAACATACGTAGTTCCTTAGTTTAGATTTTGACGATTTTTGCGGGCCATTTTGCAAAAAAAGGCAGGTTATTTTTTTCCGAATCATACCAAAATCTAATCAGCACCAGGGTGAGCCACAAATGGCTCATTTGCCGAATTTTGTGATATTCGGTCCACTGGTTTTTCAGTTAGAGTGGATACAAGCTTTTGCGGTCCATTTCGCAAAAATAAGCGGGTTCTTTTATCCCAAATTGTAACGAAAACTAATCAGCACCAAACTCGCTCACAAGCGACTTACCTACCAAATTTTGTGAAATTCGGTCTATTAGTTTTTTAGTTAGGATGGATACAAAATCTGCACAGACACACACGCCACGCTAAAAGTAGTTTTTTCGTATTCTAGAGGTCTCGAAACGTGTAGATCCGTCGAAAACTCAAGTTGCGATTTTCGACATGATTCCAATACTTTCCCTATACATCACTATGTATTGCAGGGAAAGTAAAAAGGAGAAGAGTACTGCGCTGAGTTTACAATATAAACTCATCCCGACAAATGCATCCTCGAAATAATTTGTTTATTTATTTATGCTTTATTACGTTGTTTAAGTTTTTACTCATTGATTCCAAGTATGATTTTTCTGCTTATTTTAACTAACTGCATTTGGTACACTATTCTTAAACCTCCGGAATTTTGCCCATTTTAACTAACTGCATTCGGTACAGTGTTCTTGAGACTCCAGAATTTTGCTTATTTTAACTAACTGCATTTAGTGCAGCGTTCTTGAATTTTCACAAATACCAGCAGGAATTACAGATTAATTGAAAATATATTTTATATAAAATATATCAATGAAATATTATCGGTACATATTGAAAGTCCGCATAAAAATTTCATTTTATGCTTTTAATATTATATCTGGGGGCGTTAACTGCTATCTATTTAGGGCTTAACAAATGACTGCCCATATGATTACCATTAAAGATAATGACCAATGACCCTACGGCCATAAATAAAGTAGAATGAAAATTTAAATTTTATATGTCAGAATCAAGGTCGATACGAAATGCATACCGAAAAGTTATTTTAATTTCTGAAATCTTCCCTGGTCACTTTTTACTTTCCCTGCAATACATGGTAATGTATAGGGAAAGTATTGGAATCATGCCGAAAATCACAACTCGAGTTTTCGACGGATCTACACGTTTCGAGACCCCTAGAATACGAAAAAACCATTTTTAGCGTGACGTCTGTGCGTGTGTCTGTGTGTCTGTCTGTCTGTCTGTCTGTCTGTCTGTCTGTCTGTGTGTCTGTCTGTCTGTCTGTCTGTCTGTCTGTGCAGATTTTGTATCCACTGTAACTAAAAAACTAATCGACCGAATTTCACAAAATTTGGTAGGTAAGTCACTTGTGGCCGGGGCTAGTGCTGATTAGTTTTGGGTACGATTCGGAATAAAAGAACCCGCCTTTTTTTGCGAAATGGCCCGCAAAAGCTTGTATCCACTCTAGCTGAAAAACTAATGAACCGAATTTCACAAAATTCGGTAGATGAGTCACGTATAGGTCACTCTGGTGCTGATTAGATTTTGGTACGATTCGGAAAAAAATAACCTGCCTTTTTTTGCAAAACGGCCCGCAAAAATCTTCAAAATCTAAACTAAAGAACTTGGTATACTTAGATATATCCATTAAATGCCCGTTTAATACGTAATGTTTAACGACGAAAAGAATAAGACCAACCCCATTACACTAGGACTAGCCGTTCTCGAGATATTTTACTTTTTCGTACTTTCCCTACGCCACCTTTGAAAATAAGCCCGGTTACCGAATGAGAACGAAATTTTAATTAAAAGTGAATTACATTTAATTGAAATAAATAGAACGTGGATATAAGTTTGCAGGGAAAGTCATGTGCTGCCCACATCAGATTTTTATTGCTGAAATGGTGATAAAATCATCTAACTGAAATTTTACACACTCCACACTTTTATTTCATATTTCATTTTATTATATATTTATATTTATTCATCTTATTATATATTTATATTTATTCATTTTATTATATATTATTTTTTTATATTCATTTTATTCCACATTTATTTCATATTTATTAAAAATAAGCCCAATTTCCTGAAAAAAAATGGGCGGGGCCAAATATACTATTGATACACGTTAGCCCGTCTTTTTACAATTAAAACTTGTTGATACTTTTTAACTAATGTTTTACATTATAATAGAACATAATTAATTAGAATTTTCAATTTGTTTAATTTCTGATAGTCTTGTATCGGCCAAAAAATATTCAAAACTCTTTTAAATTGCTGTATGCTTTACTGCTAGGAAGGATGAGCTAAGTCTATATAAAAGTGACGCTAAGAAGTAATAAAATATATTTCAAGAAATCTTATGTGAGCAGCACATGACTCTCAATGCAGACTCAGATTCATTTCTCTCTATTTTATTAATAAATTCATTAAACTGAGTTTAATTGCACTAAACAACACGCATGATTAATTGAAATTACACTAAATTTTCACATCTAATAGGGCAGGGCGCGGTAGCCCATTGGTTAGCGCGCTGGAGTTGCACTCGGTAGGCCCGGGTTCGATTCCAGCCACTGCCAAAACTGCCGCCGTGTTCATGCGGAGTACGACCACGTTAAACATGTGGGTCCGAAAGTCCTTCCGAGAGGTTGGTGGTAGGGGAAGGAGGGTACGGTCCCTGTGAATGCCTCCCCCACTGGGTTCCGGTCTAAATTGGGTGGCACTTCCCGACCGTCCAAACAGTTACCTTATATCTTTCTGGTAGGTCGGACGGTCTGGGTTTCAACAACAACATCTAATTCAGCTTTTGTTTTCATTTGGTAACTGGACTTATTCTCCAAACCGACGTAGCCAAAACGGGGAAAACTAAATTATCTGGAGAACGGCTAGTCCTAGAGTAATGGGGTTGGTCTTAATCGTTTTCATCGTCTGAAATTACATGTAAAACAAGCATCTAATTGATGCATTAAGCATACGTAGTCCTTTATTTTATATTTTGGCGATTTTTGCGGGCCATTTCACAAAAAAGCAGGTCCTTTTTCCGAATCGTACCAAAATCTAACCAGCACCAGAGTATCCCACAAGTAACTTATCTACCAAATTTTGTGAAATTTGGTCCATTAGTATTTTCGCTAGAATGAGTACATGACATTTTTGAGGGCCATTTCGTAAAAAATGACAGGTTGTTCTTTTTCGGATCGTACCAAAATCCAATCTGCACCACAGTATCCCACTGCTGTTACATAGAGAGCCAGATGATTTATATTTCGAGAACGTTATTTGAATAAAGCTCATTTTTTTTTTTCGATGAAGTTTGAAGTTTCCAAGTAAAATAAATTATTGTAGTATTGTGATAATTTAAAAAAATATCACAGCTGAATGTATCGCAATTTAGAGATGTTTGAATAAAATTGCATTTCAGTTGGAAAGTGTTTCATAACCAATGATTTTTACATGATTGATCTTTCTTGTTATTATTATTATTAATTTGAGTTTTGATAATATCATTTCACCTCTTGAAACCAACATCCTTTTTACTTTCCCTGCAATACATGGTAATGTATAGGGAAAGTATTGGAATCATGCCGAAAATCACAACTCGAGTTTTCGACGGATCTACACGTTTCGAGACCCCTAGAATACGAAAAAACCATTTTTAGCGTGACGTCTGTGCGTGTGTCTGTGTGTCTGTCTGTCTGTCTGTCTGTCTGTCTGTCTGTGTGTCTGTCTGTGTGTCTGTCTGTCTGTCTGTGCAGATTTTGTATCCACTGTAACTAAAAAACTAATCGACCGAATTTCACAAAATTTGGTAGGTAAGTCACTTGTGGGCGGGGCTAGTGCTGATTAGTTTTGGGTACGATTCGGAATAAAAGAACCCGCCTTTTTTTGCGAAATGGCCCGCAAAAGCTTGTATCCACTCTAGCTGAAAAACTAATGGACCGAATTTCACAAAACTCGGTAGATGAGTCACGTATAGGTCACCCTGGTGCTGATTAGATTTTGGTACGATTCGGAAAAAAATAACCTGCCTTTTTTTGCAAAACGGCCCGCAAAAATCTTCAAAATCTAAACTAAAGAACTAGGTATTCTCAGATATATCCATTAAATGCCCGTTTAATACGTAATGTTTAACGACGAAAAGAATAAGACCAACCCCATTACACTAGGACTAGCCGTTCTCGAGATATTTTAGTTTTTCGTACTTTCCCTACGCCACCTTTGAAAATAAGCCCGGTTACCGAATGAGAACGTAATTTCAATTAAAAGTTAATTACATTTAATTGAAATAAATAGAACGTGGATATAAGTTTGCAGGGAAAGTCATGTGCTGCCCACATCAGATTTTTACTTTCCCTGCAATACATGGTAATGTATAGGGAAAGTATTGGAATCATGCCGAAAATCACAACTCGAGTTTTCGACGGATCTACACGTTTCAAGACCTCTAGAATACGAAAAAACCATTTTTAGCGTGACGTCTGTGCGTGTGTCTGTGTGTCTGTCTGTCTGTCTGTCTGTCTGTCTGTCTGTCTGTGTGTCTGTCTGTGTGTCTGTCTGTCTGTCTGTGCAGATTTTGTATCCACTGTAACTAAAAAACTAATCGACCGAATTTCACAAAATTTGGTAGGTAAGTCACTTGTGGGCGGGGCTAGGGCTGATTAGTTTTGGGTACGATTCGGAATAAAAGAACCCGCCTTTTTTTCGAAATGGCCCGCAAAAGCTTGTATCCACTCTAGCTGAAAAACTAATGAACCGAATTTCACAAAATTCGGTAGATGACTCACGTATAGGTCACTCTGGTGCTGATTAGATTTTGGTACGATTCGGAAAAAAATAACCTGCCTTTTTTTGCAAAACGGCCCGCAAAAATCTTCAAAATCTAAACTAAAGAACTTGGTATACTTAGATATATCCATTAAATGCCCGTTTAATACGTAATGTTTAACGACGAAAAGAATAAGACCAACCCCATTACACTAGGACTAGCCGTTCTCGAGATATTTTAGTTTTTCGTACTTTCCCTACGCCACCTTTGAAAATAAGCCCGGTTACCGAATGAGAACGAAAATTGAATTAAAAGTGAATTACATTTAATTGAAATAAATAGAACGTGGATATAAGTTTGCAGGGAAAGTCATGTGCTGACCACATCAGATTTTTACTTTCCCTGCAATACATGGTAATGTATAGGGAAAGTATTGGAATCATGCCGAAAATCGTAACTCGAGTTTTCGACGGATCTACACGTTTCGAGACCTCTAGAATACGAAAAAACCATTTTTAGCGTGACGTCTGTGTGTGTGTCTGTCTGTGTGTCTGTGTGTCTGTCTGTGCAGATTTTGTATCCGCTCTAACTAAAAAACTAATTGACCGAATTTCACAAAATTTTGTGGGTAAGTCACTTGTGGGCGAATCTGGTGCTGATTAGTTTTGGGTACGATTCGAAATAAAAGAACCCGCCTTTTTTTGCGAAATGGCCCGCAAAAGCTTGTATCCACTCTACCTGAAAAACAAATGGACCGAATTTCACAAAATTCGGTAGATGAGTCACGTATAGGACACCCTGGTGCTGATTAGATTTTGGGACGATTCAGAAAAAAATAACCTGCCTTTTTTTGCAGAATGGCCCGCAAAAATTGTCAAAATCTAAGCTAAAAAGCTACGTATGCTCAAATATATCCATTAAATGCTTGTTTAATGCGTAATTTTTAACGAAGAAAAGAATAAGACCAACCCCATTACACTAGGTCTAGCCGTTCTCGAGATATTTTAGTTTTTTGTACTTTCCCTACACCACCTTTGAAAATAAGCCCGATTACCGAATGAGAACGAAAATTGAATAAAAGTGAAATACATTTAATTAAAATAAAGAGAACGTAAATATAAGTCTGCAGGGAAAGTCATGTGCTGCCCACATCAGATTTTTTTACTTTCCCTGCAATACATGGTAATGTATAGGGAAAGTATTGGAATCCTGCCGAAAATCACAACTCGAGTTTTCTACGGATCTACACGTTTCGAGATCTGTAGAATACGAAAAAACCATTTTTAGCGTGACGTCTGTGTGCGTGTGTGTGTCTGTTTGTCAGTCCAATGTATGTATCCACTCTAATTCAAAAACCAATGGACCGAATTTCATAAAATTTGGTAGGTAAGTCACTTGAGTGTGACCCTGGTGCTGATTAGTTTTTAGTACGATTCGAAATAAAAGAACCCGCCTTTTTTTGCGAAATGGCCCGCAAAAGCTTGTATCCACTCTAGCTGAAAAACTAATGGACTGAATTTCACAAAATTCGGTAGATGAGTCACGTATAGGTCACCCTGGTGCTCATTAGATTTTGGTACGATTCAGAAAAAAGTAACCTGCCTTTTTTTGTAGAATGGCCCGTAAAAATTGCCAAAATCTAAACTAAAAAGCTACGTATGCTCAAATATATCCATTAAATGCTTGTTTAATGCGTAATTTTTAACGAAGAAAAGAATAAGACCAACCCCATTACACTAGGACTAGCCGTTCCCGAGATATTTTAGTTTTTTCGTATTTTTCCACCCCACCTTTGAAAATAAGTCCAGTTATCAAATGAGAACGAAAATTGAATTAAAAGGGAATTACATTTAATTGAAATAAATAGAACGTGGATATAAGTTTGCAGGGAAAGTCATGTGCTGCCCACATCAGATTTTATTACTTTCCCTGCAATACATTGTAATGTATAGGGAAAGTATTGGAATCATGCCGAAAATCGCAACTCGAGTTTTCGACGGATCTACACGTTTCGAGACCTCTGGAATACAAGAAAACTATTTTTAGCGTGACGTCTGAGTGTGTGTCTGTCTGTGTGTTTGTGTGTCTGTGTGTCTGTCTGTGTGTTTGTGTGTCTGTGAGTCTGTGTGTCTGTCTGTGTGTCTGTCTGTGCAGATATTGTATCCACTCTAACTACAAAAGTAATTGAATGAATTTCATAAAATTTGGTAGGTAAGTCACTTGTGGGCGAATCTGGTGCTGATTAGTTTTGGGTACGATTCGGGATAAAGAACCCGCCATTTTTTGCGAAATAGCCCCCAAAAGTTTGTATTCACTCTAGCTAAAAAACTAATGGACCGAATTTCACAAAATTTGGTAGGTAAATCACTTGTGGGACACCTTGGTGCTGATTAGATTTTGGTATGATTCAGAAAAAAATAACCTGCCTTTTTTTGCAAAATGGCCTGCAAAAATCGCCAAAATCTAAAATAAAAAACTACGTATGCTCAAATATATCCATGAAATGCCTATTTAATACGTAATTTTTAACGAAAAAAAGAATAAGACGAACTTCATTACACTAGGACTAGCCGTTCTCGAGATATTTTAGTTTTTTCGTATTTTCTCTACGCCACCTTTGAAAATAAGTCCAGTTATCAAATGAGAACGAAAATTGAATTAAAAGTGAATTAAATGTAATTAAATAAAAGAGAACGTGAATATAAACGTGTCTGCAGGGAAAGTCATGTGCTGTCCACATCAGATTTTTACTTTCCCTGCAATACATGGTAATGTATAGGGAAAGTATTGGAATCATGACGAAAATCGCAACTCGAGTTTTCGACGAATCTACGCGTTTCGAGCCCTCTAGAATACAAAAAAACTATTTTTAGCGTGACTTCAGCGTGTGTGTCTGTCTGTGCAATGTATGTATCCAATCTAACTAAAAAACTAATGGGCTGAAATTCATAAAATTTGGTAGGTGAGTCACTTAAATGACCCTGGTGCTGATTAGTTTTTGGTACGATTCGTAAAGTCAGAACCCGCCTTTTTTTGCGAAATGGCCCGTAAAAACTTCATGTATCCACTGTAGCTGAAATAATAATTGACCAAATTTCACAAAATATGGTAGATAAGTTACTTGTGGGACACTCTGGTGCTGATTAGATTTGGGTACGATTCAGAAGAAAAAAAATAATCTGCCCTTTTTTTTTTTTTTTTTTTTTTTTTTTCGAAATGGTCCGCAAAAATCTTGAAAATCTAAACTAAAATACTACGTATGCTTAAATATATCCATTAAATGCTTGTTGTATACGTAATTTTTAACGAAGAAAAGAATAAGACCAACCCCATTACACTAGGACTAGCCATTCTCGAGATATTTTATTTTTTTCGTATTTTCTCTACTCCACGTTTGAAAATAAGTCCAGTTACCAAATGAGAACGAAAATTGAATTAAAAGTGAATTAAATTTAATTAAAATGAAGAGAACGTCGATATAAGTCAGCACTGAAAGTCATGTGCTGCCCACATCAGATTTTTAAATTTATTGGAGACCTCGGTCATTTTGGGATCTCTAGACGATGGACCACATGTAGGCCCAATGGATAATCCGCCCCTAACAGAGTCGTCTTATTTAAGGCTTGCTGTGGTTTGAGCCTCCAATGAAGCATAATTAACCATATTTAAATTTTTAAAGAGCTATAATGAAATTGTAATTGAAAAAAACACCCTAGAATGTTGGGACCCCCGCAACCATTAAATTGGCATTAACAGGGCCTCCGAATTTTTGCACAGAGCTCCCCCCTACCCCCCCCCCCCCCCCCCCATACACACACACTTCCTATAGACATTTTTTTCGGACTGATTAAGTTACTACTTACTATGATACTGATTAATTGATTATATTAATATTGAAGGGGTATAATGACGTCATCATTGAAAGAGGCAACCCCTATATAAGACAGAAAATTTTTGAAGCTCGCCCGAGTACCATAAGTTTAGTGTAGACGATGTCAGAAATTTCACTGCACTCAGTTATTAGATATCGTATGTAAGTTCCCTAAGATATTATTTATCATATTTTTAGATGGAAGAGAGGACATTTTATCTTTGTAAAGCAGTAAGTAAAAAAAAAATTCTGATGTGGGCAGTACATGACCTTCCCTACAGACTTAAATTCATTTTCTCTTTATTTCTTAAATAATTCATTAAACTAAGTTTTATTGCACGAAATAGCACGCATGGTTATTTGATATTACACTGAATTTGCATTTTTGATTCAATTTTCGTTTTCATTTGGTACCTGCACGTATTTGCAAAAGCGGCATAGCAAGAAATGAGAAGAACTAAAATATCTTGAGAACGGATAATCCTAGAGTAATAAGGTTGGTCTCATTCTTTTTATCGTCAGAAATTACGTATAAAACAAGCATGTGATTGAAACATATGAGCATACGTAGTCTTTATGTTAGATTTTAATAATTTCTGCGAGACATTTTGCAAAACAAAGCAGGTTCTGTTTTCCGGAATCGTACTAAAATCTAATCAGCACCAGGGTCACCCACAAGTGATTTACTTGCCAAATTTTATGAAATTTGGTCAATTGGTTTTTCAATTAGAGTGGATACATACATTGCAGAGACACACACACACACACACAGGCGTCACGCGAAAAATAGTTTTTTTTTTTTGTATTCTAGAGCTCACAAAACGTGTAGATCCGCCGAAAACTCGAGTTGCGATTTTCGACATGATTCTGATACTTTCCCTATACATTACCATGTACTGCAAAAAAGGTAATATAAAAAAAGGGACTTTTTTTTTTTAATTATGCTCCCTAAATTGCTGGTACCCTAAGCAGGTGTTTAGTTTGCCAATTGGGTAATCCAGCACTGCGTGTATATGTTGATTAGGATTAAAGTTGATCGCATAAAATATTAAGGAAGCATCCTATGTTTAATACTGCTCACATCTCTAATGGGGTATGCCGAATTTTAAATATTGAACTTTACAATTTACGCTTTTAACCCATAGTGTAAATTGACTTAGCATAATTCCCCCCACCCCCCAGCTGACCTTAGGAGGATAATTCGTCCTAGAGCTGACCCTACTCGAATTTCGAACGAAACCCAACTTATTCAAACTTTCCGACAGCGTTGTGTATCCGCACTTTTTACCTGCACCCTCGTAGCACGTGACCCGGAGAAACTGCAGGGCGGAAACGGGCGGCCTGCTCTCAAAATGGAAAAGAAAAGGAACAAAAAAGAAAAAGAAAAAAAAAGACAGACACAAGTAAGCCCGTCCCCTCTTGGCTTTTCCGGTTTAGTAGTCCCTCTTCATCCACACCTAGTCGCACTTCCAGCTGAGGACGGTGCACATCTCGGAATATCGTCAAAGAGAGGCATGCTGACAGAGCACAGGTAAGTCTGGCTTCTAAGACTCATTTTTTTTTATGTATTTCAAAACTTCTTTATTTTAAAAGTTCCCCTGCCTCAAAAACCTTTATTTATTTATTTTTCTTTCAAATAAATTAATTTATGCTATAAATTGAATTGCTAATTTGTTATGTTTGCTTGCTTTAATATATGCGTTATCAAAGGTTTATTTATGTTTTACATTCATAAGGTCCATTTATGTTTTAAATTCATATATAGTCAAACATTTCGTATTATTTATTTGTTTGCTCATAAATGACTAAAAGTTTCTGCAATTTTTGCATTAAAATTATCACCTGTTGATTCGCACATACTTGGCACTTTTATACTGCAATGCATAAATGGATAGCCATTGTAAAATGATAGTTTAGTGCTAAAATTATCGTCTGCTGACTTATTTAAGACTTTTAATTTGCTATGATTTGGTCATTAATGAATGAATGGCTGGCTATTCGTAAGGTATCAAAATTATTGTCTGCTGACGCATTGAACACTTATATTTCGCAATTATTAAAATTATCGTCTGCTGGTGATACACTTATGATACATTTTACTTTCCCTGCAATACATGGTAATGTATAGGGAAAGTATTGGAATCATGCCGAAAATCACAACTCGAGTTTTCGACGGATCTACACGTTTCGAGACCTCTAGAATACGAAAATACCATTTTTAACGTGACGTCTGTGTGTGTGTCTGTGTGTCTGTCTGTGTGTCTGTCTGTCTGTGCAGATTTTGTATCCACTCTAACTAAAAAACTAATGGACCAAATTTCACAAAATTTTGTAGGTAAGTCACTTGTCAGCGGGGCTGGTGCTGATTAGTTTTGGGTACGATTCGGAATAAAAGAACCCGCCTTTTTTTTGCGAAATGGCCCGCAAAAGCTTGTATCCACTCTAGCTGAAAAACTAATGGACCGAATTTCACAAAATTCGGTAGATGAGTCACGTATAGGTCACCCTGGTGTTGATTAGATTTTGGTACGATTCAGAAAAAAATAACCTGCCTTTTTTTGTAGAATGGCCCGCAAAATTTGCCAAAATCTAAACTAAAAAGCTACGTATGCTCAAATATATCCATTAAATACTTGTTTAATGCGTAATTTTTAACGAAGAAAAGAATAAGACCAACCCCATTACACTAGGACTAGCCGTTCTCGAGATATATTAGTTTTTTCGTATTTTTCCACCCCACCTTTGAAAATAAGTCCAGTTATCAAATGAGAACGAAAATTGAATTAAAAGTGAATTACATTTAATTGAAATAAATAGAACGTGGATATAAGTCTGCAGGAAAAGTCATGTGCTGCCCACATCAGATTTTTTAAATTGCTATGATTTGGGCATTAATGAATACATTAATGACCATTGCGCAAAGTATTAAAATTGTCGGGTTATCGTCTGCTGACACGTGGAATTTTGCAATTAATAAAATTATCGTCTGCGGACACTTTGGACACGTATATTTTCCAATAAATTGGGGCACGTATATTTTCCAATAAATTGGGGCACGTATATTTTCCAATAAATTGGGGCACGTATATTTTGCAATAAATTGGACACAGCTGGATGCCCATTTATAAGTCAAGTCTCAAAATTGGCAATGGTAAAATGTGAATGTTTTGTAAAAGTTTGATGCCATTGTTTTCATCTGTTTCAGTTATATTCATATTTCAAGTATTGGACTTAAAATCAATTTCCAAGATAGAAGCAATCTTATAACGTTAAAGTTATTATTAAACCTTTAAACTGGCATTGCAATAATATAAAATGCACAATCGAGAATGGCAGTTCTCTTACTTTTAACCTTGTCTTTTTAAAACTTACCATCTGTCAATTCAATTAACACATCAAATCAAATGATTAACATTTCACAATGGCTTTAGCTTCAGTCGCAATGGCTTTCTTTAGCTTTGGATCAGATCGAGCTCCGGTGCTACATTTGTAAATTTCACCGCTCTCGGGCCGAATTTAAACACTAGTACTGATGGGTCAAGCTGGGCCGGGTTAAAGTCTGAAATTTTGACCTGTGCATCAAAGGTACTGCAAAAATGCGCAAATATTGTATCAGACACGTGAATTTCATGTGCAGAATTTCTTCATCTGGAATAAAGGAATGTTTAAATTGTCGCAGTTAAGTCTATACTTGGATAATAAAAACTTGAGCAATCGTATAAAAGCATAAATAATTCAAGATACAGCTGTTTCGAGAATACGCTGGATCCACTTTCATCAGTGCAAGAGAACCAACAAACCCGACTTTGGACTTCGGGTTTGTTATCAAAATATCCAAATCTAAATAGAATTTTTTTTTATTATTCGAGCGAATTCAACATTTTATATATTTTTAACATGGCAGCATAGGATAAAATTTCCCATAATCATGCATATAAGGGTCTATTTGTAGTTCAGTGATAACGAGACTTAATAGTTTCATTGCTGTGAGAAATAGCTGCGATACAATTTTTTTGTTCCTTGGGGGGGGGGGGGGGAGCAAGCTGCCCCCGGGGGGTGCATTGTCAAGTATGGTATCAATCGAAAGATTTTTTTTCAAGCCCTTTAAAGTGAAGGGTAACAAAGCTATAGTTTTAATAATTTGGTCCTACAATACCGATTTTTCAAACTTTTTCGTGTAAAATTTAAAAAAAAAAACGAATTTTGGTAAGAGAAAGTTGAGTTCAGCCACACTTCAATTAATTTAATCGGTCGTGAAAGACATATCCCCCTTTTGGATACAATATGGTAACCTATATACGTTTCAATAAATAAAATTGATGCTTGTAAGAAAATTTACAAAATTTCCTTGCATATGTCAGTTAGGTGACGACACTTGTTTCGAGGGCGTTATAAGCCCCCATCATCAGGCTGAAATATCAGTAAACGCCCTTTACAGCCGCTAAGAACGAATTGCAGTTCGTTTAGTATAACTTATTAATCAACTTATTCAAATATCCTGTTCCAACTTCAATCGTTCTAAAGAGAAAAAAAAACACAAAAAAATTAAGGATCTGGATTACGCACTGGGACGGGCCACCGTATTTCCCTATGAAAGTTTGAAATGTGAAAAAGTTAAGAAAACTTTAAAACTGAAGATGGGCGTGAATTAATTCAGTATTTGGCATTATCGAAATTCAAAAGAAGTAATTCGTTAAATTAAGAAACGTGTTCCCTAATTGGATTGAAAAAATTCCAACATTCTATATATGAGTTCGCTTGAATATAGAAAATTGCTAAATAGACGCTCATTAAATGGAGATTCAGTTGTAGCGGTTTTTTGTTTTAAATATTATACTTCTTCTTCTTCTTCTTCGACTCAGACCATTCGACAATACCCGACGGTGTACGGTATCTGTTTGGACGGCAGGAACAACGCACCCTCTTTAGACAGGAACCAGTGGGGGCGGCATCCACAGGGACTGTACCCTTCTTCTTCCGCCCACCAACCTCTCAGAAGGATTTACGGACCCACGTACTTAGCTTCCTCGTACTCCGCGTGAACACAGGGACAGTTTCGCCAGAGTCGGGAATCGAATTTGGCTCGTCCGAATGCAATTTCCGCGCTCTAACCAAATATTACAATAGTGCTTAAAATAATATCTAAGCAGCAAAATGAGCGTCACAGCACGAATAGTGCGCGCAGTGTCGCTGCGTACAGAAAAAAAAGAGGCCCAGTCAAAATTACTTCACACCAGATACCACGCGGTCGTCCAAATTGTTACTCAAGTCCTCTGGATGAGTCGGACGGCCTGGGGTTTCCACACCAGATACCACTTGGGCGCGGTAGCCCATTGGTTAGCGCGCTGGAGTTGCACTCGGTAGGCCCGGGTTCGATTCATTGCCATTGTTCGATTCATCAGCCACTGCCAAAACTGCCGCCGTGTTCATGCGGAGTACGATCACGTTAAACATGTGGGTCCGAAAGTCCTTCCGAGAGGTTGGTGGTAGGGGAAGGAGGGTACGGTCCCTGTGGATGCCTCCCCCACTGGGTTCCGGTCTAAATTGGGTGGCACTTCCCGACCGTCCAAACAGTTACCTTACACCTTTCTGGTAGGTCGGACGGTCTGGGTTTCAACAACACCAGACGCCACATTACACCTTTACCTTACACCTTTCTGGTAGGTCGGACGGTCTGGGTTTCAACAACACCAGACGCCACCTTACACCTTTACCTTACACCTTTCTGGTAGGTCGGACGGTCTGGGTTTCAACAACAACACCAGACGCCACCTTCCCGGCCGTCCAAACAGTTACCTTACACCTTTCTGGTAGGTCGGACGGTCTGGGTCTCAACAACACCAGACGCCACATTTTGCGGTGCTGATAAAAGTAAAAAATTTAGCAAATTTCATTTCAGTAAATTTATTTAAGATAAAATTTACTAATAATAATTAAAAAAATCTTGGCAGATCTAAATATTCTTTATATTATTTAATTGAAACATATTTTTAGCCTTAACGACACACAATTCTAAACATGTATAGTAGGTACCCCAAAATGGAAACGTCCTGTGCTTCATATCCCCTCCCCCCCAAGTCAGGCCACGGAAATTGCTCCACTTAAAAAAAACTTTACTTGAAATTTCGACAAAATGAAAGATATGTGAGATGAAGGCTGCTACAATCGGTGGAGGCTTCGTAAAAATGGCGAGGACTGCAAGAGAAGAGAATATAGAACCCATGGAGTTATGAAGGAGAAAAACTCCTACGGATGAAACCTTTGAAAATGACATAATGCCTTGAGAATTATATCTAGGTGTCGCTCGTGTTAATAAAGTAGCCGCTATTGTTAGTTGACACAACAGAAAAGGGGTAGTATTTAGTATATGTATTTTTGATTATTTTTAAATTAAGGGTTCCCTCATTATGGGTATAATTAACCAGTATTTTTTTCATAGTCGTAGGATAGAGTACAGAATACAGGGAGATAAAAATAAATTGAAAGGTAAAATAATTTTGAATACGCGGAAATATTCTTTATTGTTTCAGTTCTACTTTGCATTGCGCTCATAATTTATTTTTTACAAAATGGGCAGTTTAAATAAATATTTTAGGTCTTTCGCCATAGAAATGCGTACAATGCAGAACTACTTATCGTATCCCAGCGCCACCTGAATGATTGTCTCAGGCGATATAGGTGTTTTCATAATATGAAGTTTTAACTCCTTACTTTTGCCTCCATGATAGAACCACTGACCAGAACGTTGGAATGCGCTCTTCGTTTCGGAAGAAGTCCGGTCGTTGCCAAAAGAGGGATGATAAATGTGTGAAGGAAATTCCAAAGCCTCGCTCTGATAAATTCTGTCAGATGTTTATCAACATCGCTTCCGAGATTCCTCAAATAAATCGTGACTCGGTTTGCAACGGCAGATCTTCAAAACACAGTTTGTTCTCATTATTTTATCAAAAGAAAATGCATAAACTAAATGATAAGTAGAAATTTTTCCTTTCAGCTTTGAGTAACGTATGGGACAAAGTATTGGAATCGTGTCGAAAATCAGTACTCGAGTTTACGAGTCAATACGTCGAGTTAATACTTCGAATCAATACGTTTCGAGCACTCTAGAAAAAAAAATCTGATGTGAACAGTACATGACTTTCCCTGCAGAATTATATCCACGTTCTCTTTCTTTTAATTAAATTTATTTCACTTTTAATTCAATTCTCGTTCTCATTTGGTAACTGGACTCATTTTCAAAGGTGGCGTAGAGAAAAAAACGAAAAAACTAAAATATCTCGAAAACAGCTAGTCCTAGTGTAATAGGGTTGGTCTTATTATTTTCTTCGTTAAACATTATGTATAAGACAAGCATTTAATGGATATATTTGAGCATACGTAGTGTTTTATTTTAGATTTTGACGATTTTTGTAGGCCATTTTGCAAAAAAAAGGCAGGTTGTTCTTTTCCGAATCGTACCAAAATCTAATCAGCACCAAAGTATCCTACAAGTAACTTATGTACCAAATTTTGTGAAATTTGGTCAATTAGTATTTTAGCTAGAGTAGATACATGACATTTTTACGTACCATTCCGCAAAAAATGCCAGGTTCTGTTTTTACGATTCCTACCAAAAACTAATCAGCACCAGGGTCTCACCCAAGTGACTTACCTACCCAATTTTAGGAAATTCGGTCCATTAGTTTTTAAGTTAGAGTAGATATATACATTGCACAGACACACAGACTAACAGACACACACACAGACAGACATCACGTTAAAAATAGTTTTTGTGTATTCTAGAGGTCTCGAAACGTGTAGATCCGTCGAAAACTCGAGTTGCGATTTTCGGCATGATTCCAATACTTTTCCTATACATTACCATGTATTGCAGGGAAAGTAAAAATCTGATGTGTGCAGCACATGACTTTCCCTGCAGACTTATATACACATTCTCTTATTTTAATTAAATTTAATTCACTATTAATTCAATTTTAGTTCTCATTTGGTAACTGGACTCATTTTCAAAGGTGGCGTAGAGAAAAAAACAAAAATATCTCGAGAATGGCTAGTCCTAGTGTAATGGGGTTGGTCTTATTCTTTTTTTTGTTAAAAATTACGTATAAAACAAGCATTTAATGGATATATTTCAGCACACGTAGTTTTTTATTTTAGATTTTGTAGATTTTTGCAGGCCATTTTGCAAAAAAAGGCAGGTTATTTTTTTCCAAATCGTACCAAAATCTAATCAGCACTAGGGTGACACACAAGCGACATATCTACCAAATTTTGTGAAATTCGGTCCATTAGATTTTCAGCTAGAGTGGATGCAAGCTTTTGCGGGCCATTTCGCAAAAAAAGGCGGATTCTTTTATCCCGAATCGTACCCCCAAACTAATCAGCCCCAGATTCGCCCACAAGTGACTTACCTACCAAATTTTATGAAATTCGGTCAATTACTGTTTTAGTTAGAGTGGATACAAAATCTGCACAGACAGACACACACACAGACGTCACGCTAAAAATAGTTTTTTTTTTTTGTATTCTAGAGGTCTCGAAACGTGTAGATCCGTCGAAAACTCGAGTTGTGATTTTCGACATGATTCCAATACTTTCCCTATACATTACCATGTATTGCAGGGAAAGTAAAAATGTATTTTTAACTTGACGCCTGTGTGTGCGTCTGTTTGCATGTGTGTCTGTGCAATGTAGGCATCCACTCTAACCAACTCAAAAACTGTCCGAAGAAATTTCACAACATTTGACAGATAAGTCCATCGTACCCTGGTACTGAATAGATTTGGGTACGATTCGAAATCACAGAACCTAACTTTTTGTTGCAAAATGACCCTCAAAAATCGTCCAAATATGAAATAAAAAAAACTATGCTTGAATGTACTAATTTAAATGCTTATTTTATACGCATATTTTTTTTCTTTTTTCAAGAAGAAAATAATAAGTCCAGGCCCATCACTCTAAGTTCTCTATATATTTTCAATTTTTTTTTCTTTCTTACATTTTTTGCAACCCCGTCTGCTGATAGTAAGTCCGGTCGCCAAATGAAATCGAAAATTCAAATAAAACTGCATATTCCGTGTAGTTCTCAATAAGTATCCATGTAGTTTTGTGGAATCAAAACCCAATGCATTATGAAAGAAAGAAAAAAAAAATGAATTTAAGTCTGTAGGAAGAGTCATGTGCTGATCACATCAAATTATATTTCATTTTTTGGCGCGAGAAACGTCTGTGGACGGAGTAATCGGTTAAAATCGGTTCGTCACGAAAAATGCAGATATTTTGGACACTTATATATCCAAACCTAATAGATAAATATGTGAACAATTTGTACTTGCTTTAGCAGAAATAGGTTAGTTACCATTTATGAATATACAAAAATCTATATAATATTTTAATATTTTGGACTGCTTCTTTCCCCTTTTTTTTTTCCTTTCGAAAAATATGATGTTTTTCTGAGCAAGTTTTCACTTCAATTTGTTTACTTTCATTCGAAACATCTTCTAAGCTATAAAAGATAAATCCAAACAGTAAAGGACAAATGCTATAAAAGATGGAAGGATGGATAAAGAAAAGATGCTATAAAAGGTAAATCCAAACAGTAAAGGTTCTAAATGAGTAATTCATTTCCTCAAAGCTCGTACAGCTTTTGTGAAATCGTTTTGTGAAGTTGAAGAAGACTGAAAATATATGACTAGTAAGCAAGCAATATGTGACCATTTAAAATCCCTACAAACGGATATATAATAGGATTTCGGATTGTGTTCTTAGTTTTCGAGAAATATAGTGGTTATAATTTCCATATTTTAATAATTTAAACTCTTTTGAAAAAGTGTTTCTAATTTCGATATTTTAGCTAATGAATGTGTAATCATTTGAAAGCTCTATTATAAGGATATATAATTAGAACTTAATGGCAGTTTTATTTTAATACAGCGTGATTCTTGCCAAACCATTTCGGCTCCACTGGACCGAAACCACCGCCGATTTTTCGTTTTTTAATTTTTTAGTAAGATTACACAATAATAAGAATTTTATTGCATCAGGTATGAAAAATCTGTCACATAAATTACCACCATTTGGAGCTCTGCAAAGTTAGGCTTTTATCATATTCTCCATATTTGCAGTCCATCTTATACCCGAATTATTAGTTTTGTCGAAGGAATTGTAGACATATACTACTTTAATACCGCTTATATCCTTAGCATAGACTACATTTTCCTACATGGGCTACATAACCATCATTGTTTGTGGAATTATCAACATCCACACACTTGCTGTTGATAGCCAGTTTTAATTACTGGCAGCGAAGGGATATAGGATCGTGTATTTATTTTTAAGAAAATGAGCTGGATTAAATGAAACCAAAATTGAAGTTCTCGCTCAAATGGAAGTGCTCGATCATTTTGAAAAGGGATTTTGATTTATTAGTATTATTATTATTATTATTATTACTATTTCCTTACATCGGCACCCTTAATTCGAATTTTCAAACTATTCAACTTGTTTTTCGTTGACCTGGAAGCAGAGACGGATCGCTTGAAACCAAAATCGAGAATCTAGCTCAAGTGGAAATGTCAATCCATCATTTAAAAAGGGGATTTTGAATTTTTTATTATTATTATTATTATTATTATTCCCTTACGTCGTCACTCCTAAATCGAATTTTCGATATTTTCTTTTTTTCGTTGACCTGGAAGCTGAAACCTAATAAAACCAAAACCGAGATTTCGCCTATAGTGAAAGTGCTCAGTAATTTTGATACATCTCTTTACATACCTTTGTCAATCAGTCAGTTCAGTTTGCATTATGCATACAGATAGCTATGAAAATCGTGAATTTCGAATAATTCAAATTCCAATCATGTAAATTGCAAAAAGGAAAAAAATCTAGTTCTAGTTTTTTGCATAATATATTTACACTTAAAACTTTCGTGCATACATTCTTAAGTTGTCTCCATACACAAACAGACAAACATTTTTCTAAAACGCAATTTATTTTTTAAATATCCCTTTCCGTCAAGAAAACTTCTTTTTTTTTACACAACAGTATAATAAGGAAAGAATTGATTAAACTAAAAACATCTCTCCGAACTTTCCTGCAAAATTGTTCTGTCCCCACCACCCCTCCCCATTTCAACAGAAATAGACATTCCATTCTCGGCTTTAAAGCATCCTCTCGAACATCCTGTATCCCCCCGGACCCCCTAGTCAGAAGAATTTGCCCCCGAGATCGGCAGGGGGATAGACAAGGGATTTTCGCTCTTGATTAGATCTTCTTTTGAAGTCTGTTACCGACTTCCGTTAATATTTCAGGAAAAGTGTAAATTTGTAGGTACACAGATGGCTGCTCGGAGGGGCGGGGAGGGGCCCGTATAGCAAATAAATATCGAAAATAATTATGTTTTTAAAACGCGTGCACTAAATTTATAATAAAAAAATCTGATGTGGGCAACACATGGCTTTCCTTATATAATGCAATTAATTTACTACTTTTACAGTTAAAACAAATGTTATTCTTGTAGTAGATACTTATATTCTTTCCAAGATATTGAATTTTCTTCAATTAGTCTTCATTTTCATTGATTTAGCATCATTTTTATCAATTTGGCGAGATTTTTGTTAATTTGGCAACAGTTTAAAATGTCGCCAAGTTGGCGACATTCCGCCAAATTCGTCGCCAAAATCTCGCCAAGCGTTATGGACGGAGAAATAAGTTATTCTTACAGCAGATAAATGACTATTTGCGTTCAAATACAAAAGTATTACTCTATCTTTTTTCATGAATGGAACGAGCTAGATCCACGAGAATGATGTCACCCAATTTATCGCATGACATTACATATGAAAAGTGAACATGTTTCTCAATAGGAAATATATTTTTTTTTGTTTTATAAAACTTTTTGATAATTTTTTTTTAAAAATGCGCAATATCTCGAGAACGGTTCATCTTAGCGTTCTAAAATTTATGTCAATCGTTTTCTAATGAAAAATTACATAAGAAATGTCTATTTGCCTAACTTTATTAGCGGTTTTGATTTTTTGATGATTTTTTCAAAATTTCACTCAAAAATTTAGGGGGGTTCTGAACATTCGATTACGTATAAAAACAATAGGCTTCCAGTGTTTACAGATTGTGATTTTTGTACCAAATTTCGTTCGAATCGGTCCATTCGTTCGTCAGTTATCGTCTCCACAGACTCACTGACACACACACACACACACACACACACACACATACTTTCACACACACACACACAGACATCACTTCAAAAATGTTTGATTCGTGATCAGGGATGCTTGAAACGTGCTCTCCCGTCGAAAACTCGAATTCGAATTTTCGACCCCGTCACAATACTTTCCTTATACATTATGTATATAAGGAAAGTAAAAATATCTGAGTAAGGACCCTCGACTAAACTTTCTAGTTTATTAATTTTTTCCACTGAGTTTATTTCCAATTCGTACCAAGTTTTTATTTTTTAATATTTCGTAATTTGATTTAAAATTTCTTCTCTCAAATTGGCAACAGCTTAGTGACACTAATAAATGCATTTGACTCATGGAGTTAGAAAGAAGGAGATAAAACTCCTATAGATGAAATGTTTGAAAACGCCATAATGCTTTGAGAATTATATCTAGGTGTTGCTAGTGTTAATAAAATAGCCGCTATTGTTAGTTGACACAACAGAAAAGGGGTAGTATTTTGTCTATGTATTTTTGATTATTTTTAAATTAAGAGTTCCCTCATTATAAGTATAATTAACCAGTATTTTTTCATAGTTATAGAGTGCAGAATAAGGGAGATAAAAATAAATTGAAAGGTAAAATTATTTTGAATACTTAGGAATATACTTTATTGTTTCAATTCTACTTTGCATTGAGCTAATAATTTATTTTTACGAAATAGACAGTTTAAATAAATATTTTAGGCCTTTCGGCATAAAAATGCATGCAATGCAGGACTACTTATATTATCCCAGCGCCACCTGAATGATTGTCTCAAACGACATTGGCGTTTTCTTAATATGAAGTTTTAACTCCTTATTTTTACCTCCATGATTTGACTTGTCTACGTTAACTATATTTTGAAACTATATAAACTTTTGCAACTAGCACATATTTTAAATCACGAGCAACCGCCGGTATATCTGCTAGTATATTAGTACAAATTAACCGAGTTTATCACATTCGTTAGATTTAAAAAAAAAAGTGTTGCCAACTTTTTTTTTTCAATTATGAAAAGTAAAAATAAATTTGCGACAAATAGGATTATAAAATACTGAATATAAATGTATGAAATAAGTCGTAATTTACAAACTTCGAAAATGTACAAATAACGTAGAAACTTTTATGGGGGGAGAGGGGGAGTATTCTTAATAAAATAATATGAAACATCCTAAAATAGTTCATAATAAGCTAACTAATGGCTGCATTTAAAAACAAGTGTAGCACAAAGCACTACTATAGTTGTTGTTGTTGAAACCCAGACCGTCCGACCTACCAGAAAGGTGTAAGGTAACTGTTTGGACGGTCGGGAAGTGCCACCCAATTTAGACCGGAACCCAGTGGGGGATGCATCCACAGGGACCGTACCCTCCTTCCCCTACCACCAACCTCTCGGAAGGACTTTCGGACCCACATGTTTAACGTGATCGTACTCCGCATGAACACGGCGGCAGTTTTGGCAGTGGCTGGAATCGAACCCGGGCCTACCGAGTGCAACTCCAGCGCGCTAACCAATGGGCTACCGCGCCCTACTACTATAGTTGTGGCAAACCTAACCTCACACTACAGAGGTATAAGAAAACTGCAAGCCTCGGCTAAATTATAAAGTCCATTTGATAAAAGCTATAAATAATCAAAAATTAAAGTCCTATTTATAAAACTTAGTTCAAATAAATTAATTTCAAAAATAAATATTCAAGTGATATATATATATATATAATTAATTGGTTGCAGGTTGTCGATCTCCTATAAATGATCAAAAAGTTTAAATATAATATACCAAGCATGTTTAAAACTCGTAAGTTTAGCAAAACATAAGTATATTAAAAAACTGAACATTAAAATTTCACTACAAGAATTAAAGTAGAAAATAGAAGAGACATTTGTATTATACATTACTATATTTATGTATTGTTAAACTAACTGATTATACATGCTTATTATATTATATTTAAACTCTTTAATTATTTTTAAAAAACAAGTAAAATTCATTTTTTTTTTTTTGTAATTTAATACTTTTAGAAATATGGTCAAGATATACCATCTTATGATCCAAGAATTATCATCATTATTGCTTTCCCTTTCTCTATTTTATTTTATTTTTATGTAAAATTACAAAATAAGCTAAAAGAGAAACTGCTTTTCCTGTATGCAATCCACCCCATTTATTACGACATGGACACCGTAAAAAAAAAAATCAAGATTCAAAACAATCATTTTCTAAAGATTCCACACACACACACAACACCGCCCAAGTTGCATGCACCTTGAAGCTTGAAACAAATCTCGGGCGGCAAACAATGCATTCTTCCAAACTCCCTTGCTTCTGTTTACAATCGAGAATAAAAAAGAAGAATCAGACGCTGAGGAAATACGCTGGTAAGCCGATTGACAAAAGGATCAGAATAGAAGAATCCAAACGGAAGTGCCCCACAAAAGCATCAATGGAGGCAATCACTTCTTGCATTTTTTAAAGACAGGAAGTGGGCTCTTGACGTTCCCTCCCAAGGACACGCCCATCTTTCACCTGTGCAAGGCATTTGCAAATAGATTTTGGAGATGATAGAATTATATTTTTTCCAACAGACGATTTCTCTTTCGCAGTTAAATAAATACTTGTATTCATTCCCGACAAATTAATTGCAATATATAATTTTATCAAATAAAAAGTTCAATAATTTTCAATTAAACGCACATAAATACAATTTATTAGCAGGTGGTGTTGCCTACGTATACATAGTGTGATGTATAGGGAAAGTTTTATGACGAGGTCCAAAATACGTTCGAATTCGAGTTTTCCGATGGATGAACACGTTTCATGCATCGCTGAACTTGAATTGAATGTTTTTGAGGGGAAGCCTGTGTGTATGTGTAAATGGTGTCTATTTATATATCAGAGTTTAAAATAGGACGCGCACATGAAATTCAAAAATCCCGCGCAGAATAAAAATTGCTGCGGGGAAGGGGGGGGGGGGGGGGGTCACCCTCCACTTTACGAATATGGTAGTGTATGTGTATATTTGCGTATGCATGAGACTGTGGAAAAGATATTTCACCAAGAAATGGGGCGTTTAGAAAAATATTTGATGCGACTGTTACAGCCAGTGAATACTAGAACACAATTGATATTAAACGGAATGTGAAGATTCGAAAGACCCCCCCCCCCTCAATTTTCTATTACATTTTGAAAAATCACGAAAAAAAGAGATCAGAACCTTTAATAATGATATACAGATATATAATCATTTTATGCATTAAATTTTCAATAAAAAATGAATAAACCGCATAACTCTAACATGAACCGTTCTCGAGATATTACACGTTTTTTGAATGCATTTTATATATATATATATATATATATATATATATATATATATAATTGTTTGAAAATCCAATGATAGAATAGAGAGAAGTTGCAACTCAAACCCCTACATTAAAAAATGCCTAACAAATAAAAAAAATATCAAACAGAGAATCATCGATCAAGTGGAAAATAAAATGCAAACCACTAGCCATCAAGCTGAAGACAAACATCAATGGAAATGCATCGTTAATAGAAAATCAAATAAAATCCAAGCATTAAAGCTTTACACGTGGACAAGCCCTGGGCCTAAACAAATGACTTGTTCATTTCGATAAAACTCTTCTTCAAGTCCAAGTATTTTATAATGAACACAAAATGTATGTTTCTGATACCAGTGATAGATTATATCTATGAACACTGATAACTTGGACTATATGCATAAAGATTGAAAAATTATAGGAAACAAGAATACCTGGAAAAACACTGCATATGTCTGATCCATTGGAGAGAGACCAATGATGCCAACCGCAGAAAATAAAATGTCGAGAACTACTGTTTCCAATCGTGAGAAATAAATAACAGTAATGCGAAAAGTCGATATTCAACAGTAAAAGCTACAAAATAATGGGGCAAATGATAATAGAAAACATAGAGGCTAAATTATAAAGGGATGTAAATACATGATAATGCTTATTCAAGAGAAAGTGGATGACTGGCTAATATAAGAAGGAGAGCATTTAAGTATATTCAACCATTCCAAACCTTTTAACTATAATACCATTTAATAAATATGCTGGATATTTATATAATTTGCTGGTAATTTTTAGCTTATTAATATGCATAGCATGAAATATTTTATCTGATAATCTATAAATTCTAAAAAGTTATATATATACATATATCAGAACCTTCAATACTATAATCTTCTTATACGTTCTTTTTCATTAGAAAACGATAACGCAAACTTTAGAACGCTAATCTGGACCGTTCTCGAGATATGACACTCTATTTTCAATAAATTTATCTAAAAATATACTTAAAAATAAAAAAGTAGTAAGTAACATCCAATATGTTCACTTTCTGCGTGCAATATTATGCGTGTATTATTAACTACGTTCACTTTGCATTTGCAGTAATATGCAACCAATCTGTCAGCATTATTCTGGTGGATCTAGTTCGTTCCTTTCACGAGAGAAGATACTTTTTATAATGGTTTTGTATTTGACAATTTCGTCAGTTGCCATTTATTTCAAGGGATCATTAAATGCCAATCGCATTTTGATGGCAATTTTGCATGTGAATATAAATAAGTTAGTGTGTTTCTACTAAGTTGCCAAAAGCATTCCTCATTCCAATGTCAAAGTCAATGCCATTAAGTCAACGCCATTAAGTCAATGCCGAAAACATTGCGCTGTGGATCTTGCACACCATTATTTCGCTGTGAAAGAAGTAAAGTCACGTGCTGCCATTAGATTTTTTAAATTTTATAATAACACGAATTTCGCTCTAAGGAAATAAAACTAATATGCAAGTATAACTGACGAAATGACAGATATTTTTGCTTTTATTATTTGCTCTGAATTTGTCCAATTTAATAGCAGAAAAATTAATCAAAATGAGAATTGCCTCTTCAGCCTCCTGGCTGGGAGAGAGAGAGTCTTCTCCCGGTCGTCCATTTTGTTGCTCTAAATCCTGGAATTAGCCGAGAGGCCTAGGCTGTGAAGAAATAAAAGTCATCATTAAAATACATCATCATTAAAATATAATTCACACTTAATTACTATACCGCGAAGGTTAAATAATTGGCTACTAATGAATTCTTGGGTGTCAGAATACAAAACAAAAGTGTCTTATGAATGGAACGAACTGGATCCACAAGAATAATGTTAAACAGATTGGTTGCTTTATAATGCATATGGAAAGTCAACCTGTGGGATGACACTTTTACTTTTTTAATTTTATGTAATTTTCAGATGAATTTGATCGGAAATCGTGCAATATCTCGAGTACTGTTCGTGCTAACCCTCCCCACGCCCCCCCCCCCCCACGCCCCGGAAAAAGTTTAAAATATTTAAATATAGAAACTTTTTTTGTATATTCATAAATTGTACCCAATTTCAGGCAAAACAAGAATAAATTGTTTCTATTTTATCTGTCACGTTAGAGGATATATAAGTGTTTACATTTCCAAAGTGTTTACAGTTTTTCGTACCGCCCCAAATCTAACCGGATACCTCGACCATAGACTTCCATCAAGTCAAAACACAGCATAAGACAAATGTATAACGATATCAGAAAGTTTCGGAGATCTAAAACAGCATCCTTTTTCAGTGATACAAAGACAAAGCAACCATGCCAACAAATGCAGGACTTACAAAAACATATAGTTTACCAAAGTTTTTAGTTCACCTACGATATACAGTTTTCAGAGTCCACGTCGACGATGAAAGCATGCAATTCCATCCCAGTAGCTTAATGGTAGAGCTTCGGCTAGCCAGTACGAAAAACAGTGGTTCGATTCCTGGTTGGGACAGCAAAGCAATTTACAATGGCGCCAGAACAAATCAACATTGCAGGTCAGTGGGGAGGTCAGCAACCACGTAATAAGCTGACCTAGAAGATAATAATAGCATCAAAGGGCTAACCTGGAGTAAAAATAGCAAGAAGTGATCAGTCTGATTGTCAGTTGCCCGCCAATCTGACATTAGAGGGTGGAGAATGCAGAGTTCACGTCGACGATAAGAGCTTGCAACTCCATGCCATTAGCTCAACGATAGAGCATCGGCTGGCCAGTACGCTGGCCATCCGTGGTTCGATTCTTGGTTTGGGCAGCAAGGTAATTTACAAGTTCACCTACGTTTAAACGAGACAAACGGTTATGCTGATACTCACGTGCTTCTAATTATACTTAATGCATGGAATTGAGATTTAGTACTAAATTAAATTTTCGAAAGTCCGTTAATTCAGTTCTCGTTACTTGAAATCACCAATTTAGCATTCATCGGCTGTTTAAAAACATAACATTTATCACCGCTTCCACTGTTTAAAAACATTTAGTAGCATTTATAGCTTCCAGTTTAAAAACATATTTTTAAAAAAAACAAAATCTACGCCCATCCTGCTCAGGAAGGAAATGCCTCTCTAATGCGTAAATGCGAAGGGCAGGTGCTGGGGGGGGGGGGGGGGGGGGGTTCGCCAGGTGAAGGGATTTCCGCTCTTCCTGCTGTTTATGTGCTCAACACTTTTCGAGTTTTAATCGTAGTCTTTCTCATTATTATTTTTTTTTTTTCGTATGCTTTTGTATGTATAGTATTGTTTTCCAGAAAATATATTTTCGATTTCGAATTTTTGCGGATAAGAAGGTCAAAAGACCTCCTACAAACACATTTTGAACACGTTTGGAAAAATCTCTCTCTCTCGCTATCTATCTATCTATCTTGCTCTCTCTCTCTCTCCCCCCCCCCCTTTCCCGATTTTACGGATAAAAACGTTTTAGGACCTCCTATAAAAACATTTTGAACACTCTCTCTCTCTCTCTAGATTTTGCGGATAAGAACGTCCTAAGACCTGCTATAAGCACATTTTGAACACTTTTGGCAAAATCTCTCTCTCTCTCTCCCTCTGTGTGTGTGGGGGGGGAGGGGGGGGGGAGTCGGTACTTTATATGTGTGAATGTATTTGCAAGAAAACTGTAAACTAGATAGAATTTTTAGTAACTCTCATGTTTGGAACTCGAATTGTATGAAATTTAAGATTATTATAGAACTATTTCCTTTAGAAAAATATGATGATCCACTTAAAAATCAATGATAATTATATAGGGTTACGATCTCATTGCAAATAACAGCATCCATGGACTGGTTTCGTGTTAATTTTAGTAGAAACACGAATTAATGCATTAATGTAAGCATGAAATAATAATGTGAGCATTACAACGGGCTATTTATAATGAATATAAGCATGGAATTGTTGACATCTGCATCAAGCATAGTCAGAATCTCAGAGAGGAGAGGGTTGGTATTATAACCGGACGGCTAAAGGAAAGCTGGGTTCCATTCTCCAATAAAGACCCTATGAAAAACTGATGTAATGTTTCCGCCAATGAAGGTAAGAGGGGGGGGGGGGATTACAGCACACTTACCCTTGCCTATGTCTATGGCTGACCTCTATATGGGAACAGATGAAAATTAAGTTCTGCCACGTTTCCCGCTGAGTCTAATTTGTCAATTCCCATAAAGGTTCGCAAAATTGCGTCATATATCGGCTATTCAATGTTGACGGGCTCATAATAAGGGCGAAACCGGTTCATGGATGCTGTCATCTGCAATGTGAATACGATCCTAACTTTAGAAATGTCCCCTATAGTCGGGTTCTGTGGCTGAGGCAATAAGTGAATGAGGGAAAACGATAGATTGAATTGGATGCAAAGAATAATAAAATAGCATAGATTAAAGCAGAAGGATCATATTCATCAGCGTGATAAACCTGTTGCCAACTTCAAAGAATAATAATGAAAGAATGGCGCAAACGAAAATTGATAAAAATATGCATTACTTGTATTCATTCTAATATTGATTATGCTTGCAGACTTAAATATGGCAAATTAATGTTATGAGGAAGTCAGCGCAGACTTACACTCCAGAAAAGCTCTTCTCTTCGTCTGTCGGTTTGTCTATCTATCTGTTTGTAAAGCTTGGCGACAAATTTGTCTAAATATCACCAACTTTACGAGTTTTTTTTTTTTTTTTTTCAAAAGGCTAAAAAATTCTTCGAAATGTAGCCAAATTAACGAAAATAACGCTATTATATAAATAAATAATTATAAAAATTCAATATCTTGAAAAATGAAGTTCAATTTCTTTATAATTTTTGTCGCTTTGGGGAAAATAATTTTCGACGTGTAGAGAGTTTCGCTGTTTGTGGGAAAACGTACGTTATGTAAAGGGAGTCAAGAGTTTCATAAATTAATTACGTTTCGTAAAAAGGAGTTATAGTAGTTATGTTTCGATAAGGAGTCATATAAGAATTAATGAAATATATTGGGATAGGTGTGAAGCTCACATGTATCCGAGGATATTAGGAGCGGAAGTGCCGCAGACTGACACATGGAATGTAATATTTTAACAATTCTATGAACACTGTCATATGACGGTCTTAACTTCTATTATTCGTTATAAATGTATGATAAAAGTTTTATATTCCAGATGGTTTATTTATATTTTCAAAACTAGAACTTTAATTCATAACTTTCTTTTTTTCCAGAGACATGTTGTCACCTACAGAATGTGGAGCTTTGCCTTCCGTCGCATGCCCAGATCGGAGCATGGGCGCCCATATTTTCATACCTCCCACCAGTATATGGGACAAAAGGGGCTGCCCGTCCATTTACAGACTGATCCAGGACTACGCGAGGGACAAACACCTGCACAAAGCAGCAAAACACCTACTACACGAACGTAGCAGCAAAGAGCCACACTTACCAGTTGGTGAGTTGTTTTCTATTGCTTTCTAAAACAGCCCCTAACACCAGCAATTCCCCCCAACCAGCGAAAAAAATTTGTAAAGAGCCTTGCTGTCCCACCCGGGAATCGAACCCTGGCTCTCCGAACTGACTATCCGACGCTCTACCGTTGAGTTACTGGGGAGAAATTGCAAACTTTTATCGTGGAAGTGGACTCTGCTCTTTTCTAAGAAAAAGTACAACTTGCACCTTTTCGTAATTGAGTGAAAAAATTAAAATAATTAAAGTTTGATGTGATTTATGAATAAAGAAGTGAAACATTTTGACAATAAGAGCTTGCAATTTCGTCCCAGTAGCTCAACAGTAGAGCATCGGCTGGCTAGTTCGAAGATCCAGGGTTCGATTCTCGGTTGGGGCATCAAGGTTCTTTACAATGGCGCCCGAACAAATCGGCCCTGTGGGTTAGGGGTTAGTGCAAAGATGTCGGAGATCTGAACGTGACCCTAGTACGAATACAGTGAACTCTGGGATATAAAGCACTGATTTCAAAATCGCAAGGACAATAACCACGGAAGAAGCTAACCTGGACTATAAAAGTAGCATCAGGGAACTAACTTGAGGTAAAACTAGCAGGAGGTGGTTAGTCAGATTGTCAATTGTACATTAGAAGGTGGAGAATGCAGCGTTCACTTCGACAATAAGATCTTGCAATTCCGCCATAGTAGCTCAACGTTAAAGCATCGGCTGGGTAATACGAAGAAGTGTGGTTCGATTCCCGGTTGAGGAAGCAAGATTCTTTGCAAACTCTCGATATTCTCGAGATAGTTGAAAATTAATCTGCGAGAATCGAGAGTTTTATTTGAGAAAACAGATGTTTTTGAAGCGGCAAGGAATTCAGTTGACAAGACATTCACATTACCAGCATCCTCCTCAACTAGAGTGCCTATATGAAATCTTATACAGGGTGTCCCAAAAAGATTGAAACGCGCTTTAATTGCCTGTTGGAGGAAAGTGGGCAATGTCAATTGCAAAAATGTTGAAAGTAAGATAGGAAATAAAACTACGTTAATGAAATAGTCATCCCATTCATTTTCAGAAAGTTACACTTTTTAAATGTTTATACGGCCCCCTTAGACAAATGTGGTCAATTAGAAAATTTTTATTTTTAATGCAACAAGATCACTAAAAAAACCTCATATCTGTATCTTTAAAATTTGGCGAGTTATATTTAATTGAAAAGTGAACATTGTGAATGGGGACCATATATCAAATTAGAAATGTAAATTTGTGACATATCACAAAAAATATAAAACTGGATGATTACACATAGGATACCCATTTCCCGGCCGTCCAAATAGCTGCTCTTAGTCCTCTGGACGAGTCGGACGGTCTGGGTCTTCAACATAGGATACCCATTGTTGCTCTAAGTCCTCTGGACGAGCCGGACGGCCTGGGGCTTTCACATAGGATACCCAACCGCGTAGTGAGTACCACTGCTTTATATGATCTCTGTCTGTTGTTGTTGAGACCCATACCGTCCGACCTACCAGAAAAGTGTAAGATGATCTCTGTCTGTGTAATGATTTATTTAGATGCATTTGTGATAAAAAGTTTTGACACAAAAAATAACGTATTTTTGATAATGTCCAATTACAACAATTTCCATAACAACAATTTTTTTATACAATTTGTTTATGATCCCTATTTTCACTAATGAAACAGCCTTTCACATGGTACGGAAAAGTGGCATAAGTCAGATTTTTTCCTTTATCATAATTCAGTTGATTTAAAGATACAGATATGCGGCTTTTTTAATGATCTTGTTGCATTAAAAATAAAAAATTTCTGATTGACCCAATTTGTCTAGGGGGGTCGTATAAAAATTTAAGAAGTGTAACTTTTTGAAAATGAATGAGAGGACTATTTCATTAATGTAATCTTATTTCCTACCTTACTTTCAATATTTTTGCAGTTTACATTGCCCACTTATCTCCAACAGGTAAAGAATCAAAACGTGTTTCAATCTTTTTGGGACACCCTGTATAGGCACATTACCTTCAACTACTTACAAGGTTGCCCTTACCAGAAAAAAAGTTTGAAAAAAGCAAACCAAACAATAATATAAACATGCCAAACCAGTTAAAATATATTTTTCTTAATCACATGAAAATGTGAATACATCATAAAACAACAAAATGTAGCTTGCTTTTTGTTAACAATTTTATGAAGAACAATTTATTGGCACAAAATATTTACAAAAGATATACACAACGTTTAAGGAAAACTTGAGCAGCGTATTTAAGCACAAATAAAATAATAATGCAGCATACAGCTGTTTCGGGGATGAACTGTTATGCTGCATTATTATTTTATTTGTGCTTAAATACGCTGCTCAAGTTTTCCTTATCCTTTGCACAAAGTGTTTTAAACTTATTGATTGATACACAATGTCTGTTTGCAACTAGTAAGCCAGATATAAAGCAAATATGTGCGTCATATTTTTATTAGCAGTTATCAAATAGAAATGTACAATCAGTACTCTTATAATAACATTTCATCCAAAGAATATCCATATTTCTACATTATAAATAAATAGCACATTCAAATTGTTGTGGCATTCAACAAAACAAGCTAAAAACTCAAAGCATTTTTCTTTAAAGTCTATTTTGAGGTAAACAAAATAAAACTATTTACGTTTATCATAATACGCTCAAAAACTGTCGTAAAAAATAATTTTATAAGAAACTTCGTTTTCAGAACTGCTCTGACTCCGTCAGCTTTGGAGGAACTCTTGAAATATTTAATGAAGCCTCGCAGAAAACCCCAAATTTCCTGGCACATACTAGGTTCCACAGCAGTAAATTATAAAATAGAGGTGAAAAGTAGTAGAGTTCCATAAATAATAACAAATTCATATAAGGGTCAGTGGCTATTTTATTTATCAATTTGAAAATTCTACGTCATTATTATATGACCAATAACAGGAGTTGTGCCGTCTCCGGTGTTTCAGCAGTGCTGCCATCTACCAACAGTAAATTAACTCATTAAAGTCAAATAAAAACTTGTTCCAACGAACTTCGTTGTGTATTCGTTATCAAGAGACTCATTTGCGTTTAGAATTTGTACTTTTTTTTTTAATTTAATCGTATTTATTCTTCGAAAATCCAAAAGAACCAAAACTTGGGAAAATACTTGAATCGAAAATAATGATCTTGAAAATAATTCAACATTATTCAAATAGAATAATTTCGAGGATATTGAAAAAATATAAAAAATTAAGTACCAAATGATGTTTCAAATTGTAAAAGATAAAATAAAGACTTCAATTAAAGAAGGGGAAATTAAGAAAAGCGTTATATTATGCCATTTTGGGCCCTCTAGAAACCTCCAGGTTACCCAGAAGATAGATTCTTTACGCACGTATCGACCACGGGACAGAACCTAACGGAACCGAATTTTTTATTCCTCTCTCTCTCCCCCTGAATGCTATAATAGATGGAGGAGGTTTCCTGAAAAAATTTTCCAAGGCCATCCAAAAGGCTTGCTGATGACCTAAGGATGCTAAATATTTGCACACTTATAGTATGGACTACGGGACAGAACCTAACAAAGCCAAATTGTCGATCCCCCACCGCCCACGCCCCTTGAGGCTAACAAAATGGGGCAAAATTTAGCACACTTATAGTATCGACCACGAAAAAAAAATCTAGCTAATCAGATTTCCGATTTTCCTCCACGGGAGCTGTTAAAACCGGTGGAGGTTGTTGTTGTTGAGACCCAGACCGTCCGACCTACCAGAAAGGGGTAAGGTAACTGTATGGACGGCCGGGAAGTGCCACCCAATTTAGACCGGAACCCAGTGGGGGAGGCATCCACAGGGACCGTACCCTCCTTCCCCTACCACCAACCTCTCGGAAGGACTTACGGACCCACATGTTTAACGTGATCGTACTCCGCATGAACAAGGCGGCATTTATGGCAGCGTGCAAATCTAGCGCGCAAACCACGGGGATACCGCACCCGAGATGGCCAACAGCACGCGGTGTTCCGAGGTGGTCACCCACCAAGTACTAACCGCGCCCGATGCTGCTTGACTTCGGTGATCTAACGAGAACCGGTGTTTTCAGCACGGTACGGCCGTTGGCCCGGTGGAGGGGGTTCCGAAAATTATTACCAGATCCTCCAAAAGCGTGTCTTTGACTTACAAAGATAAATATTTACACGCGTATAGTATCAACCACGGGACAGAACATAATTCGAAGCCAGATTTCCAATTTCTCCCCGAGATGACGCTAAAATGGGGGGGGGGGGGGGTAAAAAGTATTTTCAGACACCCCACCCTTCGTCTGCCAAAACTGCCGCCGTGTTCACGCGGAGTACGATCACGTTAAACATGTGGGTCCGTAAGTCCTTCCGAGAGGTTGGTGGTAGGGGAAGGCGGTCCCTGTGGATGCCTCCCCCACTGGGTTCCGGTCTAAATTGGGTGGCACTTTCCGGCCGTCCAAACAGTTACCTTACACCTTTCTGGTAGGTCTGGGTCTCAACAACAACAACCCCACCCTTCGAGATCTCAAAAGGCAATTAGGAATAATTGAGCCAAATGAAGGTTTTCAACACTGAGAGCAGAAGCAAAATAAAACTTATTGAAAAAGAAAATCTTCATTTTTATTAAAAAAGAAAAACAATTTTTTAAGTGTATTAGGTTCCCTGTCTTAGACAGACTTAAATACTAGTATATTCTAAAGTGCTGCTGAAATGAAAACAAACGCTTTTCTGAAACCAATTAACCGTTCATTTATTTTTCAGATCCGCGCCAGTGGAGCCGCGAGGACGTGGCCAGATGGATCCAGTACATCACCACCACCCATCACCTGCCCTCTGTACATTTGGACCGATTCATGATGAACGGTAAAGCCCTCTGCCTGATGTCCATAGACATGTTTGTGAGCAGAGTCCCTCTCGGTGGAAAATTGCTCTACAAAGACTTCCAGCTGCGGCTCAGCAGAGCGATGTACAGCTGAGGCGATGTACAGCTGAAAAATGAATGACTCATAGTTTCTGTTTCTTCTTCATCACATCTGCGGACAAGAACAGTTTCGGTTGCAGTCCAGATCAAAAAAATATGAGAAATCGTCTGCTGAAGATCTTAATTATTTTTGTATGTGTGCAAGAGTATTGTTCTTTTTGCACGGAGAAATCTCAGAAAAACACAGAGAACAGTATTTTTTTTTTCTTATTGATTACCATTTTTTTTCTGAAATACTTAATAATATTCATAATACCTCAACTATCAGTAATCACAAAGAAATATTTTTTATTGTGTTTAACTATATCCATTCCTCAATAGAGAAAAACAGTTTACAGAGGAAAGAAGAAATAAATCGTTTATTTGGAATTTGCAAATACAGTGAAACCGGGTTAAAGTGACCACCCCTTGGGACCTAAAAATACTGGTCACTTTATGAAAATGGCGATAGTCACTATATGAAATTGCTATGAACACTTTGGGAAGGGTGGTCACATTAGCCAGGTGGTCAGTATACTATGGTCACTTTTCCCCGTTTCACTATTTTTGTGTTCAACAGTATTATTTCATAAATTCTATTTTTAACAAGAGCTTCTCTAAATCTGCTGAGAACAGTCGTTTATTTATTTATTTTTTATATACATTATTCTTAAATGATATTTCAAATATCAGTAATTATAACAAATAACAATCTTCATTTCTATTGATTGCATTCCTTCATTACATCTGTGGGTAAAAAACAATTACAGTTCATAAGAGAAAGTAAGAAATCGTCTGCTGGAGTTTGAAAATTATTTTCCTTAGCAGCAGTATTAGTTTTTGTTTCATTTATTAATTTTCATCCAGAAATCATGTAAATCTTCTGAGAACAAACAGTATTTTATTTACTTCTTTCTTATTGGCATTATTATTCTAAATTTCTTAAAATTTTCGTCATATGTTATCAGTATTACTAATCAAATCGAATGATACTTTGTTTTGACTATGTTCCTGTAGACAGACAATCTACTACAAAAGAATTTCTCCTAAAAGAAGGTTAGGGAGTATTTTGAGTTTAATAACAAGAAAGATCAATCGTGCATAAAGCACTGATTATGAAACACTTTCCAACTACAATGCAATTTTATTTAAACATCTCTAAAATACGATACATTCAGCGGTAATATTTTTAAAATTATCACAATACTACAATAATTTATTATATTTGAAAACTTCATTGAAAAAAATTAACTTTATTCAAATGACGTCATTGAAATATATACTACCTGGCTCTCTATGAAAAAGCAGGAAATATTTCATTCATAAACATTTATTCTATTCCTTTCATTCATCACAATACAATAATTTATTTTACTTAAAAACTTAAAACCATGGAGGTAAAAGTAATTTAACTCTGTGCTTAAAACTTCACCGAAAAAGTCTGCTATAAAATCGTCTGTTCTCTAAGTAAAATCAATAATTGATTCATTCATATCAACTATATTGCAGACTCCAGCACTAAATAATTTTGCGTTAAAGAAATTCAGGAATTCTTACAACTCATCTTACAGCTTGATGCTTTTACAATCTCCATAAGTGAAAATTAGTTGTAAAAATAATCAAAGTTTGATGATCATTTAAACTCAAATATATTATAATTGCGTTGTTTCAGAACATTAATGCACAGAAATTAAGCAAAAATAAAGCGGTTTTAGGACGGATACAACACCAAATATAAATTAAAAAGAACTTTAAAGATCACGATTTTGGCACAAGATGGATGACATATTTTATTTTCAAGTGGGTCACGTGATTTCTTCATTGTAAAGTGTTAGAAAGCAAAACTTAAGGTCACTAGTGGATTTTTTTTTTCTCAATACTTTTCTAAGAGATTATTATCTCCAAATGAACGAGACTATTTATAGACAGTGAACAAAGTAAGAAAACAAGAAAAGAAAAAATATACTTTTTATGTACATGAGAATATTGTGATATAAGCTCTTTTTACATTCAAATATTTTGTAAATTTCTATAAAACAGTACAACTTATTTATTTTCTTATATTAAATTATTCTTCCATTTGAAATATATTTCAAATCTCAATTTTTCAATATCAAAATACTCTTGTTCTAATATTTTCTTCATATAATTTTATTCATAATATACCAAACTCTTTTAAAATTGAGTTTTAATTTTTTTTTTTCACTTGTGAAAATGTTTATTAATATAGTTTGAGGCATTATAATTATATAATATTAGACACAGCTGTATGTATTATAATTAAGTCGATGTCAAAATTATCAATCAATTTTTCTGTAAATTAATCAATGAATTAACTTATTTAGGGAATCATTAAGGCTGTTGATTCCAGAAAACTCACATAAAGAACGTAATATCTGTTGTATCTGGAAATTTATCCATTAATTTTTGTTTCGCCCATTTCTTTCCACGAATATTTCAACTTATTTATTTTAACATTTGAATGCAATACTGTTCCTGCTCTATGTATATAAATTTTATGTTCCTATTTATGTATGTACAGTTTTTTTTTTATTGCATAGCTAGTCATGAGCTTGATATTTGAAAATTAAAAATATATATATCTCACTGCTTTGTGTAAATCACTGTATTATAAGAATTGCATTAAATTATGTGTTTGATTTTCGTCATAATAATAAAAAAATATATTTTAAATTGCTTTATTCAAATTGTGGTGATTTATTAACTTGATTTGTGTGGACTTATGATTGATTATTAACTTCCTAGAACTTATTGATTACTTGCCCCTTCTTCGTACGGAATATACAATGTAAAGAAACTTAGAATTCACAATCATGTGCAAATTCCTATAGTATTCTAAATGACATTATTATTCAAAACATTTTAGTAAACTATTTAAATTAATACTCCTAAAAAGAAGTTTAAAAATCTTTATTCTCGCTATACAAAATTATCTTCACAGGCAGATCTGAAGAATAATACATTCTGATCCCGTTTGTAAACAAATTTACGAAAAATATGAAATTGAATCACTATATGCCAAAGTGAAAGCTCTAAAACTGTATTAGAAGATGAGCCCGTACTACTTATATCCTCGTGGATTAGAAGATAAATCCATACCTCTTATATTTACGTATATTAGAAGATTATACACTGTGTATTGGAAGATATACCCGTACTGTAAGACGGGTATATCTTCTTATACACAGTATATCAAGTATATCTTCCTATACATATTCCGTAAATCTATATTGTATACAATATATAGATTTAAGAAATGTTTCACCAAAATAAAACTGATGACGTAAGAAATTGAAAATATCAATAATCCCCGTAATCTTTAAACCTAAAGGCCGTAATGAACATTATCCAGTCAAAAATGCAATTCTGATACAATTTATTTATATAGGTTTCTTTATTTAAATCGAAAAAGATGTAATAAAAAATCACCTGCTGCATAAACTTATCGGGTTTAATTTCGTCGCTTAGCAACATTATATATTGTTCTTCAAATAAATTTGAGGAAAAATATCATTAGCATAACACTACTTCTATAAGAGGTTTAATTCTGCATTTTTTATTAATATCTCGATAACCCCTGGTCCTAGAAACTCGAAATGGGATAAATCTCAAGTAGATCTTTTCCAAGTCTATCCCGGATATTTTAACAAATTCACCGCAGCCGTACTCCCGCGATAATGAGACAAGCACACACAAACAAACACATATACAGACTATTTATATCGATTATTGTTTATTATACTCACTGTTACGAAGAATGAAAATAAATATTAAACATACTTCCAATATAAAATTCAAAAATCTTCATATAATAAAAATTAATATATTATGTAATAATAATTATTTATAACAATGCAAAAGTAATTTTTATTATAAAGTCGCATATAATAAAAATCAATATATTATGCAATAATAATTATTTATAATAATGCAAAAATATTTTTTTTATTATTATATGCTGCTTTTAACGAAGTAATTTAAATGTTATCTTTATTTAGCAGCAGTTTGAGCTGTACTTATGCTACCAGGAGCTTTATAAAGTTCTTTAAAATAGCACCAGAAAACAACTCAACACTGAAAGTTAGACGCAGTGGATCAATGACATCTCAATAAGGCAAAATTTCGATTTTTCCTCAGACCTTACAATTTATGCCATCATTTTTATTAATTCCTGAGTTTTACGACGCACAGGATGCTATCCTGTATAAGAAAAAATAATCAAATGTGAAAAGGTTGATGTATGCCGTGTGTGACGATAATATAAGGTACCTAGAGAAATGTTTCAATATTTTTATTTATTTATGTTTGAGGAGGGTGGGGGGTGCTATACAGTTTCAATAGATTAATAGAAATAATGCAGTTTTTTTTCTTCCTAATAAGACCACAAATAACGAAATTTTAATGAAAAGTTTGGATGTAATGTTTTCTGTCCGGCCACCGACAGAGCGTGCGGTCGGCGCAAGCGATAAGCTCATATGTCGTTGCACAGATGTCGCAGATCTGAAATTTAAATTTTTTACATTTTCCTATTAGAATCAATTTATAATACAACCTTAAGGGCACCCCCACTCCCACTGGGTTCTGGTGTAAATTGGGTGGCACTGTTCCTGCCGTCAAAGCAGATACCTTACACCTTCTGGTAGGTCGGACGGTCTGAGTCGCACAAACAAACCTAAAGGGCACATATAATCAGAAAAAAATACACATCGAGTTTTGTGTTGAGTTTGGCAGATACTTTTACTCGTATTACGTCAACAACCCAACTAAACGATTTATATACCCTCAGTAAAAAGTCCTGGAAAAGGTGTAACTCGTTGTTGTTGATGAAACCCAGACCGTCCGACCTACCAGAAAGGTGTAAGGTAACTGTTTGGACGGTCGGGAAGTGCCACCCAATTTAGACCGGAACCCAGTGGGGAAGGCATCCACAGGGACCGTACCCTCCTTCCCCTACCACCAACCTCTCGGAAGGACTTTCGGACCCACATGTTTAACGTGATCGTACTCCGCATGAACACGGCGGCAGTTTTGGCAGTGGCTGGAATCGAACCCGGGCCTACCGAGTGCAACTCCAGCGCGCTAACCAATGGGCTACCGCGCCCCAAGGTGTAACTCGTTGTTGTTGAAACCCAGACCGTCCGACCTACCAGAAAGGTGTAAGGTAACTGTTTGGACGGTCGGGAAGTGCCACCCAATTTAGACCGGAACCCAGTGGGGGAGGCATCCACAGGAACCGTACCCTCCTTCCCCTACCACCAACCTCTCGGAAGGACTTTCGGACCCACATGTTTAACGTGATCGTACTCCGCATGAACACGGCGGCAGTTTTGGCAGTGGCTGGAATCGAACCCGGGCCTACCGAGTGCAACTCCAGCGCGCTAACCAATGGGCTAAGGTGTAACTCGTGAAGTTCTTAGTCAAATTACAAAATTCGAAACATTTCCAAAAAGAGCCAAGGTTATTGAGTTTGTTTCCAAGATCAAGCGACCGGAGCGTCAAATTACAACAATGAATTTTCTGTTATGTATTCGTAACAATATAGTGGCACTTCCTACCATACCTTCGTTTTTTTTTTTTTTTTTTTTTTTTCTTTTTTCGTGGTTTACTCCGTTGACACACAAAAAAAGTAAACAGTGAGGACTGATAGGGTTCTCCTTCGATCTGAAATCTGAAAGAAGAGAATATAAGATCTGCTTCCGATATAGAAGGTGAGAATGTCGTTCTAGTAGCTTTAATCGATAAAGCGTCATTTTACCTATCTTACTTCGTGGTTTGAATCCCAATTTGGTACTTGACTTCATTACAATATCTATTACAAAAGGAAATGCATAAGATTTACTTCTAAACCCTGGTAACTCAGTTGATAGAGCATTTGTGTCGAGATCAGGACTTTGAGTACCTTCCTAGAAGTGACTTCACATTGAAGACCGAGCGATCATTTAGTGGCATGTGAAAAAATAATCAAAGATTTAATTATCATATTAGTTAAGGGAACCCATCCCATCTTCCTGTTTTCAAAAAATAGGAATTGCAACGTTGTGGAGCAGTGGTTTTACTTAAGGGTAGGCGGCAATAAATCTTCTGCCCTATCCGCTCTTTGTTAACATCCGCGGGACATTTTTTTTCGCCGCAATTCTGCTCAAACAGTTGCGAAATATTTTCTGAAAAATAAAATGCATGCAATGCTTAGATTATATTAAAACTAAATTTAATACTCAATAAAATATAGAATATATTTTTTACTGTAATCCAAGATATTTTTGGTGCTGCCATCTATTGTAATTTAATTCATACCGACTATTTTTATTTTTACTGAATATTTTTAAATGTCTATTCCTTCTAATACGTTATTAAATATAACAGCAGATCATATAAAATAATGGAACCAACAGGAATCGATCATCACGAATGAATGAAACGTAAAGCAATAAATATGTCATTCTTCATCGGTTGCTAGATCTTCGAAATCCGGCTACATGGAACGACTGGTTTTCTTCGCTTACCATAGAGAAGATTAAAAAAATTGCGTCAAATAACAAGTTTTTAACATTACAAGTGCACTTATTGACTATTTTCATGGCCATCTTTACCCACATATGGGCCCTTAGACAAAAGTGAAATATGTAATGATTTCTCAAATTATTTTAAAGGTATAGAAACGAAAATAATATAACTGTAATGTAAAATGGACCCAATCTCAGTTCCCCAGCATTTGCCTACTTTACCTAGAGTAAAAAAAAGAACTGCCTTGACTGTACTGAAGACTGCTAACAAAAAACATGAAACCGCTCCATGGATATTCATGCAGGTCACTGCAATGCATTTTATTTATTTTATTATTGCTATGGGTTTCTTAAAGTTATACATAATTACTAGAGATCCTTGATAAATAGGGATTCTAGAGCGCCTTGATCCCTATCAAGACTCTTGAATGTAAACAATTGAATTACAAAACTGTATTCTTGTTTTGGTGCTGCCATCTAGTGAGCATCAGAGCAACTGGGTTGATAGTGGAAGAAGTTGAAGTTTTTAAAATTCCTTTTCGATTTAATTTAATGTTTTACAATATGTTTCTAAAGAAACAAATTCATAATTGTAGGAAAACCAAATAAACTAGCATCAAGGATGGCATATATATTAATATTTTTCGGTAGGTAAAAAATCTTACTTAGTATATAGTACTTACACGAAAATGCAACATAAAATATATTATTACATATAGAGGTCAGCAAATATATTACAATTTAGGAGCGAGAGGCAAGTTTTTCTATAATTACTGTTGTGCCGATAAGCCATACCATCTACTCACCATAGGCGTAGCCAGGATCTTGAAAAAAGGGGGTTGTATGTCTTAATGGGTTTTAAAGTGCTGGTTTTCACTTTCCAATTTATTGGAAAGTGAAAATATGTTCATACTTTCACTATGGTAAGATAATGTTAGCACCCCGCTCCTTTTGGCGAGAGCTACTTCTCTTTTTTTCCTACTGTCCGACGTCATACAAAATTGTTTCCGATTCCGACTCCGATTAACTCCACAGCCCCCGTTTTCTCTACAATACATAGAAAGAAAATCTGATGTGGGCAGCACATGACTTTCCCTGCAGACTTATATTCGCGTTCTCTTAATTTTAATTAAATTTAATTTACTTTTAATTCAATTTTCGTTCTCATTTGATAACTGGACATATTTTCAAAGGTGGCGTAGAGAAAATATGAAAAAACTAAAATATACCGAGAACAGCTAGCCCTAGTGTAATAGGGTTGATCTTATTCTTTTCTTCGTTAAAAATTACGTATTAAACAAGCATTTAATGGATATATATGAGCATGCGTAGTTTTTTATTTTAGATTTTGGCTATTTTTGTTGGCCATTTTGCAAAGAAAGGTAGGTTATTTTTTTCCGAATCGTACCAAAATCTAATAAGCACCAAAGTGTCCCCCAAGTGACTTATCTACCGAATTTTGTGAAATTCGGTCCATTAGTTTTTAGCTAGAGTGGATACAAGCTTTTGCGGGTTATTTCGCAGAAAAAGGGGGTTCTTTTATTCCGAAACGTACCCAAAACTAATCAGCACCAGATTCGCCCACAAGTGACTTACCTACCAAATTTTATGAAATTTGGTCCATTATTTTTTTAGTTACAGTGGATACAACATGCATTTTAAATAATTTACCTCTATCTCCATGTACTCATATTATGGATTTGGGTGTCACTTTCGATGATACTTTTAACTTTCAGAGACATATCGATAATATTATTAAAAGAGGCTACCAAAGACTTGGTTTCACCTAAAGACGGTCTCGTGTTTTTGCCAGGTCTGATACTATTATTTGTATTTATAATACCCTTGTTAAACCAATTTTGGAATATTGTGCAGTGATCTGGGACCCTGTTTACAATCGGCATTCTCAACGAATAGAAGTCGTGCAAAATAAACTTTTACGTACTATTCATTACAGATTGACTGGCTATTATCCTTATGATATGCATACGAGTGAACTCAGACAAAAATATAATTTAATGTCTCTTTAAAAAAGAAGAAAATGGTCCTGTCTCTTTCTTTATTATAAAGTTTTAAATAATACTATTGAATGTCCCACTTTACTTTCTTGTCTGGAATTTCAAATACCTGTTAATAATACTAGGAAAAAACTTTGTTTCACAATACTACTGTTAAACACAATTACATTAAATGCTATTCTATTTATAAATTTATTGATCTATATAATACATATTGTACTGATATTGATATATTTAGTTTGACCCCTGCCTATTTTAAAAAATCTGATGTGGGCAACACATGACTTTCCTTATATAATGCAATGAATTTACTACTTTTACAGTTAAAATAAATGTTATTCTTATAGTAGATACTTATATTCTTTCCAAAATATTGAATTTTCTTCCATTAGTCGTCATTTTCATTGATTTAGCGTCATTTTTATCAATTTGGCGAGATTTTTGTTAATTTGGCAACAATTAAAAATGTCGCCAAGTTCGTCGCCAAAATCTCGCCAAGCGTTATGGACGGAGAAATAAGTTATTCTTACAGCAGATAAATGACTATTGGCGTTCAAATAAAAAAGTATTACTCAAAGTATCTTTTTTCATGAATGGAACGAGCTAGATCCACGAGCATGATGTCACCAGATTAATCGCATGCTATTGCATATGAAAAGTGAACATGTTTCACAATAGGAAATATTTTTTTATATTTTATATAACTTTTTGATATTTTTTTTGAAAAATGTGCAATATCTCGAGAACGGTTCATGGTAACGTTCTAAAATTTATGTCAATCGTTTTCTAATGAAACATTACATAAGAAATGTCTATTTGCGTAACTTTATTAGCGGTTTTGATTTTTTGACGATTTCTTCAAAATTTCACTCTAAAATTTAGGGGGGTTCTGAACATTCGATTGCGTATAAAAACAATAGGCTTCCAGTGTTAACGAATTGTAATTTTTGTACCAAATTTCGTTCGAATCGGTACATTCGTTCGTCAGTTATCGTCTCCACAGACTCACTGACACACACACACACACACACAGACATCACTTCAAAAATGTTTGATTCGTGATCAGGGATGCTTGAAACGTGCTCTCCCGTCGAAAACTCGAATTCGAATTTTCGACCCCGTCACAATACTTTCCTTAAACATTATGTATATAAGGAAAGTAAAAAGCCTATTTGAATGTGCTTGACATATATATTACCTAGTATTCTTGTATTTTAAGTTATGTTCCTTTTTTATTTGAGTGACTTTTGTATTGTATGTTCTGTTCTTTTTATATTTCAGTGGCTACTGTAACTGGATTTTATCTGTAGTTGCCACGTAAATTGAATAAATGAATAAATAAATAAATAAATAAATAAATAAAATCTGCACAGACACACACACAGACGTTACCCTAAAAATAGTTTTTTCGTATTCTAGAGGTCTCGAAACGTGTAGATCCGTCGAAAACTCGAGTTGCGATTTTCGACATGATTCCAATACTTTCCCTATACATTACCATGTATTGCAGGGAAAGTTAAAAATTAGAACATGAACTTGCCTGTAAAAGTAGTGAATTCTCCGATCTCTCAATTTCGAGACCACTTCTCTATCTACTCAGCTACCCAGACAGGGCGGAGGGAACAGCAACCATTTTTGTCAGATTTTCATAAGGCTTTGTTTGCACAACATGCAAACGTTGTATATCATTGGATTCCAATTCTTTACAGCAGATGTCCTCAAACTGTTAAAAGTCAATCCCGATGATATCGGAGCGAAAACTAAAAATTTGAAAGCTTATAAACCAAGTAAATGAGCCTGAAAAAATTGAAAGTACTAAAATATTATTTTACAAAATGCTAGTCATGCAAAACCTTTTCGGCTTCATCCGAATGACGCCACCGGTGTTTTTTTTTTTTTCTTTTTTTTTTTTTTGTCTCCCCCCCCCCACCCCCCCACCCCCACCCCCCACCCCTTGAAATGTATCATGTATCGAAATCGTGATTATAATGCTACATTGTCGGTACATTACAGTTTTAATCACATTGTTGGTACATATTACTACATATATTGATATCGATATATATAAAGAAGAAAAGTATGTATGTATGTATGTATGTATAATCCAACATCACGTGAGAACGGCTGAACCGAATTTGTTGAAATTTGGTGGGTAGTCTTAAAATAGCCCCACTTAAAATTTAGTCTATGTTTCGAGTTTCTACGACCAGTGGTTCTCGAGATATTAGTGAAAAGCTACTCTTTCGTTTGTCTCATCATCAAGGAAGAATGGCTGAACCGAATTTAATGAAATTTGGTGGGTAGCTTTGAAATAGATCCCATAAATTTAGTCCAAGTTTCGAGTTTCTAAAACCAAGGGGTGTCGAGATATTGATAGAAAACGAAACTTTTTCCTAGGAGTCCTCCTCTCTAACGTTTTCCTCTCTAACTCCATGATTCCCAACGAAAAAGGTTGGAAATCGTTGGTTTTAACGTGAAAGTCAATTAAATCTCTAGAGTTTTAGGGGAGTTTATTGAACGTATTAGTTAGTCACTTATCACAAGTTTGAAATATGAACTTAAATGGAAACTCTATCATCATGATTTATTTTTCACAGGCTTACTCAACAACGAAAAGTATTAAGAAATCAAAATGGTTATTTAATTATCAGCAATTTATGAGGAAGATTCTTTCTTATATCATCTATATATATATATATAAAAGGAAAGTATGTATGTATGATCCAACATCACGGGAGAACAGCTGAACGGAATTTGATAAAATTTGATGGGTAGTCTTGAAATAATTATACTTAAAATTTAGTCTACGTTTCGAGTTTCTACGACCAGTGGTTCTCGAGATATTAATGAAAAACAAAACTTTCGTTTACCTCATCATCACGGGAGAACGGCTAAACGGAATTTAATGAAATATGGTAGGTAGCTTTAAAATAGCCACCCATAAATTTAGTACATGTTTCGAGTTTCTAAGACCAGGAGTTGTCGAGAAATTAATAGAAAACGAAACTTTTTCCTATGAGTTCTACTCTCTAACTCCATGATTACCAACGAAAAAGACTAGAAATAATTGGTTTAAAACGTGAAAATCAATTAAATGTCTAAGTTTTGTGGGAGTTTATTAGACGTATTAGTCACTTTTAAAAATCGCAGGTTTGAAATATGAATTTAAATGGAAACTATCACCATGGTTCATTTCTCACAGGCTTACTCAACAACGAATAGTATTAAGGAATCACAAGAAAGATCAATCACGCATAAAGCATTGATTATGAAACACTTTCCAATTTTAATTTTATTTAAACATCTCTAAAATGCGATACATTCAGCGGTAACATATCACAATACTGCAATAATTAATTATATTTGAAAATTTAAAACTTCATCGAAAAAAACGAACTTGATCCAAATGACGTCATCGAAATATAAATCATCTGGCTCTCTGTATAAAAGCAGTAAATATTTCATTCATACATTTTATTTCATTTATCACAGTACCACAATAATTTATTCTACTTAAAAACTTAAAACCATGGAGGCCAAAGTAGTTTAACTCTATACATAAAACTTTACAATTTAATGGCAGAAGTCTGCCATTAAATCGTCTGTTTCTCTATGTAAAATCAATGAATGTTTCATTCATATCATCTATATTGCAGACACCTGAGCAAAATAATTTTGTGTTAAAGAAATTCAACAATTATTATACAACTCATCTTACAGCTTAATCAGTTTACATTCTCCATAAATAAAAATTAGGTTTCGTTGTAGAAATAATCAAAGTTTGATGATCATTTAAACTCAAATATATTGTAATTGTGTTGTTTCAGAATACAGATGCACAGAAATTAAGCAAAAATAAAGCGGTTTTAGGACGGATACGACACTAAATTTAAATTAAAAAGAACTTTAAAGATCACAATTTTGACACAGTATGGATGGTATTGATCATTTAAACTCAAGTATATTGTAATTGTGATGTTTCAGAATACAGATGTACAGAAATTAAGCAAAAATAAAGCGGTATTAGGACGGATACGACACTATAAATTAAAAATAATTTTCAAAATCACGATTTCGACACAAGATGGATGCCATAATTTATTTTGAAATGGGTCACATGATCTTTTCATACCGGCCACGTGATCTGTTCATATAAAGAGATGAATTATTATTTTAATTGTTATTTTAAAAAACTACTGAATATATTTTACTGAACATTTTTAACACTTTACAACAAAGTTGAAAAGTGTTTATGACTTTGTTCATTCATTCTATCTGTCTGTCTGTCTGTCTGTCCGTCAGCACGATAACTGCCCTAAAAATGACTTTATCAAAATGAAATTTTAGTATGTTGTTCAGACGGCCTGTGGGACCTATGGAAATATAAATGAATAATATCACCCTATTAGTTTTGGATTAAACCCGGGTTGAAAAAATGAAATACATTGAACCCTATGGGACCTAATTTTTCAAACATTTTTTAAGCGGATTTAAAATTCACAAATTACTTCGAAAATTTCAGATAATATTCAAATTATCCCATAAAATATATAAAAAAAAATTCAGCAAAATATATTCAGTAGTTTTTTAAATAAAAATTAAAATAATAATTACACCTTTTATATGAAGTGATCACGTGACCACTGTATGAAGAGATCACGTGACCCACTTCAAAATAAAATATGGCATCCATCTTGTGTCAAAATCGTGATTTTTAAAGTTCTTTCTAATTCATATTTAGTGTTGTATCCGTCCTAAAACCGCTTTATTTTAGCTTAAATTCTGTGCATCTACTAACTGAAATAACGCAATTACAATATATTTGAGTTTAAAGGATCATCCAACTTTGATTATTTCTACAACGAAGCCTATTTCTCACTTATGGAAAATGTAAATACCAAAATATGTAGAATGAGATGTATGAGAATTGTTGCATTTCTTTAACACAAAATTATTTAGCTCATAGAGTCTGCAATATAGCTGATATGAATGAAATATCAATTGATTTTACAGAGAGAAGGACGATTTTTTCGATGAAGTTTTAAGCATAGAGATTAATTACTTGTATCTCCAAGGTCTTATATTTTTAAATAAAATAAATTATTATAGTATTGTGATGAATGAAATGACTGGAAAAATGTTTATGAATTAAATGCTGCTTTTATAGGGAGAGCCAGGAGTGTTATTTTTTCTATGACGTCATTTGAATGAATTTCAGTTGTTTTCGATGAAGTTTTCAAATATAATAAATTATTGTAGTATTATGATAATTTTAAAAATATTACCGAAGAATGTATCACATTTTAGAGATGTTTAAACCAAGCACTTTATATTTCAATACCGTCATTTGAATGAAGTTCATTTTTTTCGATGAAGGTTTAAGTTTGCAAATATAATAATGTACCATTGTGATAAGTTTTAAAATATTGCCGAGGAATGTATTGCATTTTAGAGATGTTTAAATAAAATTGCATTGAAGTTGGAAAGTGTTTCATAATCAATGCTTTAAGCATGATTGATCTTTCTTATTTTAAATTTCGATTTAGTTAATGAGTCATTCAAATTTCTTGCACTTCTGAAGGGAATTTGTTTTTCTTTATGGGCGAAGATTTGAAACTATTGCTGTCATAAACATTACAATATAATCGTTATATTTCACAGCAATTATATGTTTCATTGTTGTACATTTCTTTATACTGAAAATATAATACGATATTTTGTCGCTGTATTACGAACAAACGGCAAAACATACAGTTATGAAATTTTGCCGTTTGTTCATAATACAATAAGTAATCGTTAATAAGCAAGCGGCACGAAATAGATTGCAACGTAGACTCAGGGAGCGCCAGGAAGTAGGGGACGAAGCCTCCCAACTCACGAAACGAGTTTCGGGTTTGGCGAACGTAGTAAACTGGGAGCTGAAGTTTGATGAAATTGTTCTTAAAATGAGGTGAGCGTCAGCTAATAAGGATACAAAACCCCAACGGGTGCGTCACGCCTGAGGCGAGCTCCGATTAATGAGCGACAGTCTTGGAGTTTTAGTCGTATGCGACAGCCGGATTGAAAGAGCTCGCAGAGCGAATTCCAATGCTGGAGAATGTTAGGTAACAAGGGGCGGTCCCCAACAGGAGTATTACGCCTGAGTAGTAGGCGGAAATAAAGCACTTGCGAAGCGAACTCAGCGAGTTCAGAGAGTGTCAGCGTGCAAAAGGCGATGTCTACCGACTGGCGAAGCCAGTCAGGTTGTTGGTGAGAATAGCGAGCAATGGGTGAGAATGTCAGCAAGAACACGTAGAAGAACGTCACAGAACACGTAGAAGGTTGTGAAAGCCAGCCGGATTGAAATAGCTAGCAACGAGAGTTCCAGGACTGGTGAATGTCAGTTAATAAGGTACGGTCACCAACGAGCGTATTACGCCTGCGTAGCAGGTGGCACTAAAGTGCTCTCGAAGCGAGTAGGAGGCAAAGCCTCCCGACTCGCAAAACGATTTACGGGGTTGTCGAGAGTAGCGAGAGTCCCATGTTCTGTAAATTATATAAACCATCGGCACGAGCGTAAATAAACAACCTGTGCAGTAGAACGCGCAAAAACGTAAGGGTAAAAGGGCATTATTTTTATCATAACGTGTAATGGTAAACGGACGGTGATGGCAAATAAAAATTGAAATTAAACCCATTAAACATCGAAATTTAGCTTTGATGAAAATAAATTGTTTAGAATACTTGAATAACAATATTTAGAGATTTCATTTGCTAAAGTGCGCTTTAAGTGAATGTACACTACTATTAATTTTTATCGTATCACTACTAACGTTCTAAAGATGTACACTTACTACTTGTGTACTTGTATACACTTACTAACAAATTTCGCAATGTATATGCAAGCGAAAAGGGGAAGATACATAACGATTTTTCTTAAAAACGCGTGTATATATTTTAATGAAAATTAATATTTTCTTTTCCGGTTAATCAAAAATATCCATCAAAAAAGATAAATTTAGATATATCCTACTAAAATTAGAGGTTAAACGATTATAAGTTTCTAAAGTAACCGTTTTTAATACAGAAATAATGAAAATTTCCATAATGTATAGCAAAGGAGTATTTTGTTTTGGAAACATAAGGGAAAAATTGTTCATGTGACGTCACGTGCCCATGCTCTATTAGTACCACCTTCGACGATAATTATATCTTCTACAACAGTAAATGAATAGTTTTGTCTTTGTTCAAATCATAGCAAATTCTGACTTACTAAAGTTTTAAGGTACATGATTATTATTCGTACTTTTCAGAAGCATGAATAAGTTGAACCAGAATTTGGGGACATTCATTCAAATTTGGGAACATTTTGTGTACCCAAACAGTATCACATTTTTGGGGGACAAGCAGTGGCGTACCGTGAAGGAGGCAATCGTTTGCAGTTGCCCCGGGAGTCAACCATTTAGGAGGCGCAAAATAAGAGAAAAACGAACATAGATTAAACATTAGTAATTAGTAAATAAGTGTGTAGAAAACCCCAGACCACACGACCAACCCATAGCTAATGGTAGCTTTCTGTGTGGCCGGGGTAAATAAGTGTGTGAATAACTTTACTCATTTACTGCAAGTATGGGTATTGTAAGCTATTATTATTATTATTTATTTATTTTGGCTCGTCCATAACAATAAAGCCAGAAAGTGGTTTGCTGTGAATATTGAATAATGAGCAGCGGCAGTTGAAAAGAATCCGGAGTCACTGGGTGCAAACGGAGAAAAAGTGCTGCAATAGAAATCGGGAAATCCTGTCAAATGATAGCCAAGTTCCTTAAGAAGCAAAAAGAGAATGGCCCAAACAGAGTTGGAATGCTTGGAGCTGATACCTAATTTGATGAATCTACTACTGCGAGCACTATGGAGCCAGTAGAAGTCTCTGAAGTAGCTGTCAATGCTATGCCAATTCTTCCTGCTAAAAGTGCTAAAGCGTCAGTGAAAATATCGAAAAGGGTTTAGACTTTGCATCCTTCTGTTTTATCGAAGAAAGATATAGGCCTACTGGACTTTCATTCTGACCTGAGTGGACCCATTATAACAGATGAACTTAGAACTGAAATGACTACAATGGGATTGGCAGTATTCCAAAATGCAGATGGTTCATTTTCTGCAACTGATGGTTGCTCTATGACTAAGAAATGGTTTACCCGAGAGATTTCTGATGGAAAGAAGGTGAACTGAACCTGGTTATTTTTCTCACCTCAAACGAGAGCAGAATACTGCTTTTCTTGCCTTTTATTCTCATGTACCCCTGAGAACCAAAAATCTAAATTTGAACTTGGTTGTGGTTTCCAAAATAGGAAGAAATTAAATGAAAAAATCCCTGAACATGAAAATGAAACATATCATCGGGTGTCATTCAATACTTGGAAAGAAATGGAAAGGCGTCTCCAGACTAAAAACGCAATTAATCAAACACTCCTTAACAAAATCCAATCGGAAAGGGGAGAATGGCGAGGAATATTGAAGCAAGTCCTTGAAATCATCGAATATTTAGCTATTTAGCATCACAAAATCTTGCCTTGCGCGAGCATCGAGAACAACTATCTTTAATTTCAAGTCCTGGAGACTTTTTGGCGCTGATCAAGTTGCTGGCGCGATATGATCCATTGCTAGGTCAGCATCTGACCCATGTCAAGGACAATTCTGGCTCACCCTCTTATTTATTACCAAGAATACAGAATGAGTTTATTGGTCTTTTAGCTCAAGATACCCGGAACTCAATTCTGCAAAAAATTCGGAGGAGCAACTATTTTGGGATTCTGTTTGACTCTGCCCCGGATGCTGCACACCGTGAGCAGATGTCTCAGGTTATTCGGTATGTCAGCATTGACTTTGAAAAAGAACTGTTGAGGTCAAAGAAGCATTCATTGACTACATCGAAATTCACGAGAAAGATGTTGCTGCGATTGAGAAAGCAATTCTAACCAAACTAGAATCGGATGAACTGCCTCTGCCTGACTGCAGCTCTCAATGCTACGACAATGCAGCTGTGTTGCCCGGTCATTTATCTGGTGTGCAGCAAAGAATTTTGAATCGGAATCCCAAAACTTTGTTTTTGAATTGTGACTGAATTTGGTCGGAGCGCATGCTGCTGGAAATGAAATTATGGCTGTCACATTTTTTGAAACTGTTGAGAATTATACCTGTATGTATTCTTCTCTCATTCAACAATTCGGTGGCAGCTGATATCTGATGTTGGTATGTCTGTCAAAAAGAGTCTGAAACTCGTTGAAGTACCCGGGAAGCAGCTGTTACAGTTCTCTATAAGAATCTGGAGAAGATTGTGAATGTGCTGGAGAGGATGTATTGTGACAAGTACTCCGCAGAGAAAACGAGAAAGGATGCAGATCAGCTTCTGTCAAACATTTTGAGATTCAATTTTTTGACATTTCTCTCATTTTGGAGCTCAATTTCGTCTTTGATGAATAGCGTCCAAAAGAGACTGCAGGATCCTAAAATAAATGTCAGGTAAGCATGAACTCTCTTGAACAACATTTTACTGAGAATAGTGAAAAACTGTGTGATGAATCAGTTTGCAAAGGAGAAAAAGTTGCATTGTTTGAGGACTTCCAGTTCAAAAAAGAGTAAAACGTGTCACAATGATGCCGGGTGAATAAACAAGAGATGCTGACTTATCAGCCAAAATGAAATTGGGCGAATCCCACGAAGCATCACTGACTGCATTGCAGCGGAAATCAGAGAGCGTTTCCAACAATTGTGTGACCTTGACACTCGATTTGGATTTCCCCTGAATGTTCAGAAACTTCTTAGTAGTCTCAATATGGATAAGGAAATGAAAAGACAATGTTGTGCTACTGCCAGCTACTACAAAAATGATTTTGATGGGAAGGAGCGGTATCAAGAAATTTTAGATTGTGCAATGCTGAGATTGTGCAATGCTACGTGCAAAATCGAAGTGAGAGCGATGTGATTGAGCCGATACATCAATTATAATTGATGAATTTCATTATCTGATATGGAGAGGAAGTGTACCCTAATCTCCAGACGGCTTTGCAAATTCTGTTTACAATTTCAGTATCAATTGCTAGTTGTGAAAGATTCTTCAGCAAACTGAAATTGATTATTCTTATATGAGATCATCACAATTCTTATATGAGACAAGAACGCTTGAATGACTTGGCATTGTTGAGTATAGAGCTGTTTCAACCACGTGGCACTCTCTTAGTAACGAGTCTTAGCAACGCTTACTGGTAGTCAAACAACTCATAGATAGGCCATTGCTATACACGTTGTACGTTGCTTCAGAAATATTAATGTAAACTTTAAGTAATAATTATGTCATCTAAATATTTTCAGGTTATGGATGATCGAGCTAAAGCTCGATGTTTACTAAAAAGTGCATCAATAGGAAACAAAGATCCTTATTCAATGTGTAAAAGTGAATTTACAACATGTGCATCAAATTTTCTAAAACTTAGTTATTTCGATATGGTGAACTACTTAGTTATCGGATAAAGTGCATATACGTCCGACGAATTTAAGGCATTTAAAAGTCTAGAAGCTTTTAATCAGTTTGCTTGTGGCTGGGTGAAAGATGTATACGCAGTCAAGATCTCAGGATTATGCCTCGTAATTGGAAAGGTAAGAGTACATGCTAGTTTTTATTTATTTTGATGATGATTTTTAGATTGATATTGTATTTTTTCATATTTTATACATTTATTTTAAACTATAATGTAAGAATTTATGAAACCTTCTTTCACTTAAGCATATTATTTAAATCTAAAATTTATATATATATATATATATATATATTTTCAAAATGAAAAGAGGTATGGATGGAAGCAAGGTACCAAAAGATGGCCGGGGGGGGTTGTGACCCCCTCACCCCGGTTAAGCATACTTTGCGTCGCGACAACACTCCCGGAGAGCCGGTACATTGCAAAATAGAATACGAATGTATCAAGTTTTAAGATGAAAACCAGACATTATACACAAACAAATATAAGAGAGAATTGTTGAGATCCAGCCATATCAAAATTCACTAACAGTAAATGTTTGAAATATGTTCACTAGTATAAATGAGCAAAACAACATAGCTTTTACTTAAAGAAGACTTTAAATATTGACATTTAATAGGACAATAATAACAAATTCTATCTCTAAAACCATTTACCTCAATGACAGTTAATATTATCATACATGTAAATGTACATCTTGTATACCGTATCATACCAGATGAAATAAATCTTCCATACCGTATTACACAATAGACCCTGTTCAAGAGGTCCCATATCAGATATCACTATGCTTTACCTGTGACTATCCAGTTTGTATATTGCCATCAGTTCTATTTAAATATAATCGATAACAATCGGTTACAGTTATTTTATAAAATTTGTAGATAATGTTACATAAAAACACTTAGGAAAACCTTGTGAGATGGTGTTTTGTAGGAAACGAAAGTCGCATAAATAAACTGTGCCAATCAGCTCAACACATTGACTGTGACAATCAGCTCAACACATTGTCTGTGACAATCAGCTCAACACATTGACTGTGCCAATCAGCTCAACTAGTTGTGAAAGGTCTTTTTCGTGTCTCAGGAAGTTGAAAAATTATTTTCGCAGTACAATGGTACAAGAAAGACTTAGCTATTTTAGCTATAGAACAAGATATACCATTGGATTAGGATGATATTGTAACAAAATGTTTTCTTCATCCAGACTGTAAGAACCGGCTTTTAAAACTTCAATAACAAGTAAATAAATATAGATATTTGCATCTAGAAAATTATGTTAACAACAATTACGTTAACACAATTATGTACAAAAATTATGTTAACAACAATTATTTTTATCAACATCAATTCAATTTTGTGATCCCTCTCTCCTCCCCCTGTTAACAAACGTTTTATTTATTTCATATTGTGGATTTTCATACAAATCTCGCACCCCCAAATGAAATGCCGCCCTGTATGTATATATATATATATATATATATGTAAACACAAATGTTGTAACATATGAAAATTGTTTCTATGAAATTTGTCTCGTACACTTTTTTTTTTTGGGGGGGGGGGGGATGAGTTTTGTGATACTTTTGGACTTATTATTTTTTATGATTGTGTAGCTTTTATGTGATATTTCACAGAGTTGACAATTCTTCCCGGCCATCCAAACGGTTACCTTACACCTTTCTGGTAGGTCGGATGGTCTGGGTCTCAACAACAACAGAGTTGACAATTGATTATTTCTATAAATAATAAAATTCATAAGCAATTTTACTTTAGTATTTTCCCGATAAGTTGATATAGATCAGGAATTCTAATCTCTGAAAGGATGAACAAAGTTTGGCTAGAATTATATATCCATATATAACCTGTTTATTATTTATAAGTAGCACAAGCAAGTAGACTCAAACGCAAAGCATGCAATATATGACTACCAGCAACGGTTGCTAGGTGGTAACTTGGCGATATGACGCCAGGTGAAAAAGCTCTATTGAGGGGGAAGCATTCGAGAAAAGCAATGCTGACAAATTCCTTGATATCTTTGCATTCGCGAAAACTCGAAGGGTTCATTTGTAGGATAGAGACAATATTTAATAATGGAAAGAGAGAGTACTCTTGGGACAATATTTAATAATGGAAAATCTTGTGCTAATATCTGTTCAAATCGAAGCTCTTCAATAAATTTAGAAATTTCAATAGTTCCAAGATGAATAATTTGTGTGTTTGTGCATGCATGCACGCGCGTAAGGGCTGGTAAGGGAAGGAGCGCGCAATTTTCCACGTTTGCGCCACCTGCCAAAAACTCATGGTACGCCACTAGGGACAAGAGACGAAATTCGGGGACTGTCGTCATGATTTGGGCACGCATGACCGCCTTTATAAAATGCATTATAATATGTTCTCAAATGTGATTAAATTTGTGTCGCCAAATGACTTCTTGAATTGAGGACACAGCGTTGTTTTGCCTCCACATCGTGTTTAAAAATTTGGCCACCCTAGTCTACAAATGTAATAAAAATAAAATTGACAAATAATTTGGTATGAACACAATCTGTAACTTCAGTCCGACATATAAAACAAAGTCCCTGAGGAAAAGCAAACTTTCGCTGAACGCGCGCGTATTACGTCATTCTGTTAACTCACGTACTTGTAGATTCAATATTTTATTTTAGACTCATATATAACATTTCATACGTATTTTGCAAAAATAATTTTAAATTTCCCTTTTTTCCTACTTATTAATTTTAGTTTTATCTTCTGAGTCTTTTAATTATTTAGAGATAGTTGAAATCAATAAAATTTTAACTGCAACCGCTCTTTTAATTATTTATTTTCTGTTGCTTGTCAGGTGATTTGTTCCTTCTGCTCGAAATTTATCCATATTTATCTATTTTTTTATTATTATTTTCTTGTTAGTAGCGATAATTTTTCGTTACTAAATTGAGACACATTACTTTCAACAAAATGCTGAAGCCGAAAGCTCTTACACAAGTTTTAAGCCAAGCTAATACTGGAGGTGTTTCTAGCACTCTGTTAGTAAGAATTTCTCTCTACATTCTTAAATGAGTCATAAATAAAAATTAAATTGTGATTTTCATTAAATAGCGTTTATTTTTGTGCAATTTTACTATTTTAGACAACAACATATTTGTTTACTCACATTAAGTTTAGCAATTGGATGAAACAAGAGGTCCTAAAGAAAAAAAGAGAGTTTCTGCTTATTCCCAATAAATTTGGAGTTTATATTTAAAATTGTACGAATAAAAATGAAGTATATACTCTGTTATAAGCTTCAACTGAACATTAGAGAGTGTCTGTTCAAAAAAAAGTTACCTAGGTTTCATTTCAGTTAAAAGATGGGTACAGGTGTCAAAAGTCGTTTTGGGCTGTGAGTGCAAGAATTTAATAGAAATTAGATCACGTGATTACATATCGAACAGCCAGCAGTGTATTAAGACTGTCAAGTCTCCACGAATGTTTACAAAATGCAGCACATAGCAAGCACGGTCTGACTTAAAGAATATGAATTCCAAAACCTAATTGCTTCTGGTCAGGGCATGATTAACGCACGGGGCTTCGGCCCTGGGCCTACAAAAATTACCCCCCCCCCCCCCTCCCCTCCTAAATTTTGTATGTGATGCAAATTTAAACAAGGAATTTTTTAATTTACAACTGGTAATATTAATTTTCATATTAAATTATAAAATATGTGGCTAATCCGGAGATTAGGTCACCTTGGTTAAATCGGAGAAGACGCCACGCACTTTGTGAGGTTAAGTCGGAGAAGACGCCACGCACTTTGTGAGCGCTTTATGTTGCAATCTAGTAACCTCTTGTATCGGATGTTTTCGGCGGAAATTGTGTAACATCCAATAAGAATACGTTTTTGTGTTTGCTACAGTTTTTTGATGTAAAAGAACATTTCTATCAATATTTTTGGCCATTGTTGTGCGTGTTTGCTTGTTCTTTCGTTATATGATTTATTTTGGAGAAAGTGATTTTGCTACGTGCGATATGCACAGATAAAATTGTAGCATATTCTGTGTCTGGGCGCCGCAGGCGACCGTTCCTAATAAACCGGAGATCACTGGGGGCCCCGTTCCGGTGTAGAACGACCTTTAGGTCGAACCCCTGCCCTTGTACGGACCACCGATACATCCGTTCCACAATTTTAGATCTTTAGATCGAATCCCTGCCCTTACATGGACCTGTAGGTCGAACCCCTTCCTTTATATGGATCCTCAGTTAGATGGAGAAAACGATCTTGATACGTGCGATATGCACAGATAAAATTGTAGCATAAAAATATTAAATTTTACAAAAATCTGATTTTGGAACGTTTACATGAGTATTATTAATTTTTTTATTCTGCAGTTTTATAAAGTTATTTAATTTTCTTAAAATACACAAAAATCTGATTTTGTAACGTTTTTTTGAGTATTATTCACTGTTATTTAAGTTAAATTAAATTATCATTTATATTAGAAAATCTTGTTTAGAACAAACACAATAGTCTGTCTTTAGAAATAGGGTTCTTCTACCAAAACATCATTTTGGTAGGAGGAGCCTATATATAATGACGGTAAATGACATCACTGAGGATGGGTGGAGCCAATTTCAAAACACGGAAGAAAGCGCCAACCACAGGCCAACTTGGCCCGATTTTGTACTTAGAAAAAAATTTGCAGTGACCTGATCTCCGGATTTACCAAATATGTTAATAGTTTTAAATATTATATATCATTTTAAGTCTTTGTATTACTCCATTAATTTAGTCTTAGTAAGTATATAATTTAGAAGTTTTCTATGTGGGTAGAACTTTCGTACTTTGAAAAACTAGTGGGGGGTCTATTCTATCGATCACCCTCTATGTGTACTAAAGAGTATTCGGCACTGCTAACATTTCCCAAATTTGTTGTGTTGATGTTTTGCATGTGTTTGGTATGTGTATGTAGGCCCCACATTAACACTAGGCCCTGGGTCCCACTTTGACTTGATCAGGCCCTGTTATTTATTTCATATTGTGGATTTTCATACAAATCTCGCACCCCCAAATGAAATATTTTAAAATTTAATTATGCTGCCAATGGAAAACAAATATCTGAAATAACATTAAAATGTTATGAGCATTTGAGATAGTGGCAATATGTAATTAAAAATTGGAAATGTGATATGTCATGTATTGATAATTATTGTATTGTATCAACACACAATAAATATTGTATGTGTATTGATACAAAATATCAATATACCTATTGTAAGGTTATATATTGATTTGATACAGACAGGGGTGGCATTTCAGCATTCCATTTGGGGGTGCGAGATTTTTATGTATGAAAATCCACAATATGGAATAAATAAAATGTTTGTTGGGGGGGGGGGGGGGGAATCACAAAATTGAATTGATGTTGAGAAAAATAATTGTTGTTAACATACTTTTGTACATAATTGTTGTTAACATACTTTTGTACATAATTGTGTTAACATAATTGTGGTTAACATAATTTTTCTAAATATAATCTAAATATAAATATCTATGTTTATTTATCTTTCATTAAAATTTTAAACGCCAGTTCTTAGAGTTTGGAAGAAGAGAAAGTTTTGTTACAATATCATCATAATCCAGAAGTATATCTTGTTCTATAGCTAAAACAGCTAAAGATGAAAATCTTTCTTGTCCCATTCCACTGTGAAAATAATTTTTCAGCCTTCTAAGACACTAAAAAGACCTTTCACAACTGGCTGAGCTGATTGGCACAGTCAAAAACAATTTAACTAATAATGTTATGACAGGAAATACATTCTTTAAATTCCGCTCTTTAAAATAATCCAGGCGACTTTTAAAATTGGGATAGTCTATGTTTTCCTTGTTCACCATTGAATAAAATAGTTGTAATTCACACAGCAATTCCTCTTCCTGGAAGTCATATACTTTGCATATGGTTGAAACATTTTCTTTTTCTTTTTTGACATCTGATCCGGATAATACTGAACTAAGGGCAAACAAAACAGATATATTGTTCTCATTAAATCTTGTCTCAATTTCATTAGACACTGAATCTATAGTTTTATATTGAATATTGATTCTGTGATATGATTTAACATCATCATGGGGATTTTTTTCACCGCCTCCGAATTCGTTTTGAATTTTTTTACACCTTTTCAGTTTTGTTCCAGAATAAGAATTTTTTTCGCAAAGTTCTATCACAAAATTCCACACTTGATTGAAATATGCATCAGTATGAAAGGAACTAACAGTTTCGATAGTAGCTTTAACCAAAACTTGCACAGCCTGAAAATTAGATCAGATGACTGGAGATGCTTTGAGAGAGCAGCATTGATCCAAACACCAGCATTGATCCAAACACTGCGCAATACAAACAAAGTGAACAAAAATTTGAATGATGTCATGCATGTTAAAAGGGCTTCGGCTCTTCCACCATTGAGAGAATCATTTTCAGATAATTCTTCCAGTGTTAAAATCACCGCTTCAAAATTCACAGCTTCTAAATAATTAAGCAGTGCTTTTATTAAAGCCATAAAAGCACTACTTAATAAATTATTTATATTTATTAAGTAGTGTTTTTATGGCTTTAATCCTGGAAGACCACCTCGTATCACTTAGTGATTTTAGAGTTTAAAGAACCTCCAGAAAAAGTATTTGTTGGTGAGAGAATCTTTTCAAAAATAGCATGTCTTATATATGATGTTTCTATGAAAGAATATGATGCATTGAGCTGCTGAAATGCATTTTTAGCAGAAGGAATGGATGAGCATGCGCTAAATACACATAAATTTAATCGGCGCCAACGGCCCTACCGTGCTGAAAACACCGATTCTCGTTAGATCACCAAAGTCAAGCAGCATCGGGCGCGGTTAGTACTTGAGTGCGTGACCACCTGAGAACAAACACCGCATGCTCTTGGCACATTTCGGGCGCGGTAGCCCGGTGGTTTGCACGCTTTATTTGCACGCTGCCACAACTGCCGCCGTGTTCATGCGGAGTACGATCACGTTAAACATGTTAGTCCGTAAGTCCTTCCGTGAGGTTGGTGGTAGGGGAAGGAGGGTACGGTCCCTGTGGATGCCTCCCCTACTGGGTTCTGGTCTAAATTGGGTGGCACTTTCCGGCCGTCCAAACGATTAAATTACACCTTTCTGGTAGGTCGGACGGTCTGGTTCTCAACATTAACAACATTAATTTAATCGGACACTTGAAATTTTCAAGTGAAAAGGATAACATCACCCCAATTTTTCGTAAAGAGAAGGATTCGTTCCAGCCGGAAGTGGGAACTTCACTGTGAAGGTCGACTCTTTCGAAGCTCCATAGCATGAGAAAACTGACCAGTGGACAGTCGATAAAAAAGGGAGACGCCAATAGACGACGAGAAATAAATTGGGGGCGCGGCTGCGCCCCCTATTTGCCGCCCCTGGATACAGATATATTTATATATCTTTGAAAACGTGTGATATACAAAAATTCTCTTGAACTTTTAAACACATGGTATTTATTTTTGCAATTTATTTTTGCGCCACATTTGGCGACTTATTGCTCCCGAAAAAAAGCGGAAGAAGTAAATTCTTTATATCAAATCTGTACCTTGAAACTTTAAATACCAAAATGACTTCTGCTAACAGCACTTACTGCATAATTCTCAACAGTACATTTAGTTGTCTCATCATTTGGCGAGTAGCCAGTATATTATAATTTGCTCTTTACTGGGTTTATGTATTTACATTTCTAGGGTTCTGAAATGGGAATTCCTTTCTGCTATACGTCAAACCTGATATACTACTGATGTTAGAGCGTGCAGTTGCCGGTGAATCCATGAGCTCCAACATTGAGCTCCATAAATAAAATTCACTTTTAAAACTTGTTAGAGTTATATTATTTAATTACCTTTTTTACCATGCAAGATCATAATTGATGTTTTGGTATGTGTTACCCTACTTCTAACTTTACTCCTAGCTGAAAGCACAAAAAAATAGGATATCTGAATCCATATACTGTTTGGCGTTCTAGAAAGTTCTAACCTTCTGATACCTACATTTCACTTATAAAGCTGAAGACAGTGACCACTAAATATCTATCACTTTCCAATGGGGCAAACTAACATCATACATGCCACTTAGTAGCACGTGGAAGTGTGCATGTGGCATACGAAAGCAGAATTTTTTTTCAGAAAGCACATTATGTGGTGACATAAGAATATCTGACATATTACACTGTACTCCTGATTATCCGTGCTAATTAATGTTCGGGTTTACATGGAAAATCGGAAAACACGGATAATCGAACAATGGCCCTGTAACCCGTAAATAAGTTAAAAATGAACAAGAATCCACCAAAAATTAACATAAAATTTAAAAAACAGAGTCTAAACAAAATACTTTAAATGCTACGGTTTAATTAGAGTAGAGTAGAAGTAATAAGAGAAAACTTCCATATAAATTAAATTTTTCTTTATAAAAAAGTCTGTAATATTTTGTTTATGTGCTGTGTTTCAAACTGCAAGGATAATCGGGAGTTCAGTGTAGTTTAATTTTGAAAGTTGAGAATATAACTGATATTTTTAAATATATTTTGCACCTAACATAAGCTACGGAGTTTTGACTCAAAGACAGTGCTGTACTGTAGCTTTTATTGCCATTCAAACTAATTTTGTACAGCATGGAAAACCATCGGATTAGCTTTGAGACTTCTAGAATATAATGAACTTATTTCTATTTCAATCAACCTAAATTATGTTGAATTCTCGAAATTTCTATCAGTTCCTAATTTTCCGACTATATGAATTAAGCTCTAAGGTATTGTTGCAATAGATTTGGCTCAGCTTACATTTGTAAACAATCATTTTCAGCAATGAATATAATTAAAACTAAATATTGTTTAAAATTAACTGACACTCACCTGAATAATTTTATCTATCTTGCTTGTTCAAAAGTAAATCCAAGCATACAGGAAATTATAAGAATTGAGCAAATTCTTAAGCTACACTGAAATTTTATAAATTATATTATCATTGGGAGTTACAAGCATGTGTTGTTCATTAGAATAAGCCGTAAAATTGAACAATATTCTAGTTACCATATCGTTAAACCTGATGCACTTTATAATGGAAGTTATTTAATATGGGTGTAATGTGACATTATTTTTAATATGTTAAACTTAAATTTTTAAATACTACAGATTGAGAATATAGATGAACAAAGTGTAAGAATCTAATTCCAGCATAGAAATTTAACATGTATTTTAACTACATTTCTGTTAATCTAAAAAAGCATATGACAATAAAATAGGAAATTATGTTTTTTATTGAACAATAAAAAATATATTAATAGGTGCATAGAAACAAAAAAATTCCCACGGTATAATCAAGTTATATGTATCTTAAATAGAATCTAGATCATTAAATATAAAAGCAATATTTAGTCTTAATTAACAAGGGAAATAATCAGATATTTTTGTTTGCTTAATTTTAGCTCAAAATTCTCGACTTAATTCAGAGGTAAACTCCAAATTACTTAATGTTATATTATTTTATTTAATAAATTAAATTGCTTGTATTAACCATTTGCATGCATGTCATAATGTGATATTATTTTTGTTTATATTTTGACATTACTTTTATTATTTGAGTTATGTCGAAATAGATCCAAATCTGGTGTAATATATATGAAGCTCCCTCAATCAAAAAATGATCAAAAATTTACAAACACTTTGCTTAGTTTGTCCCAAACAATTAACTGTTCTGCGAATTTTGAAACTTAAAACAAAATTTTTGAGGCATTGGTTTATAAAACTTTATTGTTCACAACTGTGCTTTGTTTTAAAGGTGTTACCTAATTAATATTAATATTTATACTTTTATAAAAGCACATTATTTTTCACTACTTTTAATTCTCCTTTTATCCTTGTCTTAGGTTATTAAATAGAGAAGGAACGTTATTAGCATACTCTGGCTATGCTTGTAAAGATGCAAAACTAACAGCTGCAATAACTAGCAACATATGGATGGCGTATGAGAAAAATGGATGTACAGCTTCCAATTCTGAGGCACTTAAATTCATTATCATAGACTGTGAGGTAAACTTTGAATTACTTTATATTATTTTGTTTAATAAATTAAATTACTTGTATTGACCATTTTCACGCATGTTGCAATGTGACATCATTTTTGTTTACGTTGTCATCCATGATATCATTATCAGATGGATACGATAAAAAATATAAATGTACATCTTCGAGAAAGGTATAATGAGAAATTATAACACATATTGTACCACACAATAATTTATATGCATTGTATCATAAAAAAAGTATGCAATAGCAGAAACCTTACACCGCAAGAAAAGCATGCTCTAACATGGAACAGCAAAGCGAGTCTTTCTGGCTAACAGAGCTAATAAGAAGTAGATTTACCAATTGTGATGTTACATGCAAATGGTCAATAGAAATGTTTATTTGAAAGGGGCGTATGCTTTGTGCAGTTTTATTTCATTACTGGTTTTCTAAGTGAGTGTCAAATAAAAACTTCCAAATCCTTAAATTAATGATCGGACATATCAATACATAATTCTACGATACATTAATATTTCATATGCAAAATGTATTACATCAATACACATTTCTGCATGACCTGTATCCTAGACCAGAATTCGCCACTGATATTAATATTATATTAATTTTAAAATTTTAAGATTATTACATGTCTGGATAATTTTAAATTTTGTTTTTTAATAGGACAACCAATTATGTTTAATCTGAATAAAAAGGCTCCTGTCTTTGTTTAATTAATCTTATGTTATAATCATTGTATTCTCAAATTGTGTTATAAGTAGTTATTAAAACTATAAAATGAAAATTAATTTATATTAATCTTTGTATGTTCCAATTTTAGTAGTATAAAATGCAAGATTTAGGACATTTTATTATCTGGATAAAATATTGATATTGTTGGTACGATAGTGATATTAATGAAATATCGATACAACATTGGACAATACGTACAGAACACATAATAAATAAACTTATACATTGGCAAACATATTAAGCTAATAGAAAATTCCACTATAAATAAAATAACACTGACATGCACTTAATAACATCAATACATAAACGTATTTAAAGTACCAAAATTTGAACATAGGACACCACAGAATCAAAAAATTTATAAACTACCAAACTTAAAGTACAACACTGTTGACAGTGGCGTAGTGCCATGGTGCGAAGTGGAGCAATTGCTCCAGGGTGCATGAGCTGAGAGGCTCCTCAGCCAATGTAATTTTTTTTTTATAATTTCTTTACAGCAATTAACAATGACGAATCATATTGTCATATCAAAATCTTGAATTGTTAGATTTACAAATTTAGGCCTGACAGGTTCAATATCTTAATAGAACATTACGTATAGTATTTTGTGTTGAAAGTTCTGTAACAAATGTCATGATAACACGCAGATTTGATTGGACCGACGATCCAATGCAGCGATTAGGCAAGCTTTTTTTCAGACTCGTTCTCAAACAGCACAGATAAGTGTCATCAAAGAAACTTAGAGGCTCCGCAAATAGAAAGCACAAGCAGGAAAAGGGCAGAATGGATAAAGCATTACTCGACAAGGTACCGAAACTTACAAAATTATTTTCAGTGCCGTAGTCAGAGAACAATAAAAAGTCCATCATATTCGTAAGCAGTGAAAATAGACAGACGTTTAAACTTGAAGAGATGTCGCCGCTTATTGAACATCAAGACCAAGGTGCATAAACAGCATCAGCTGTTGCTGATCATGCTGATACATTGCAACCATCGACTTCCTCATCTTGTGATTATTGTAACATTGCGAACTTCATAAAACCTCTTTTGTGTGACAGTACAAATATTTTAATAGAAGGAGGACCATATCAAAAGTGGGGACCTTTTCCAAAGAATGTGAGTGGTCGCAATAAGGGATGAGGTTTGATGCACCATACTATATCAAAATGCCAAAAAATAAAACTAGGTTCATTCCTGAAGATTAAGTGCCAGTGGCTTGGATATTCCCCGAAGTTGAATGCATGCTGGTTGTTTGAGGCCGGAAGAGACAAGTTCGGCAGCAGTGGATATAATGACTGGGCGCATATAATGTGTGCAATAAAGGGCCACGAGAACAGTTCAGAACATTCACTAGCTTGTATAAAATTCGACCGCATTTCTTCGCAAAGAGACATTAATGACAAACTCATAACAAATATGCAGGAAACAGGGCGTTGCTGGCACCTTGTGCTTCAACGCATCATAAACGTTACTCTATTTCTAAGTGCGAACAACTTAGCTTTTAGAGAACATAGTAAAACAGATGATGGATCTGTAACAATGGGGAACTTCCTGGAAGCCATACATTTGTTAGCGCGGTACAATAACATCCTTGCTAAACTCATTAAGCATCCTAAAGGGACAGTGAATTATCTAAATCCTGAGATTATAAATCTTCTTGCAGAAGAAATATTAACACAAATCACGCATGAGATAAAACAAGTTGTGTTTGTCTCAATTTTACTTGACGTGACACAGAATATAACAAAAGTCGATCAGCTGAGCTGTATCTTTTGGCATGTTGACATTAAACGGAACGAAAATGACCAACCCATTGCATTTGATATCCAGGAGTTGTTTGTTGAATTCACACCAATAAATAGTCAGTTCTCCCAGGAGTTTTAAAAAAATCGCTCTGGAACTAGTCAGCCAGTTCACGGGCGTGGACAGGTTGCGCTGGCAAGGCTACGACGGAGCAGCTAATATGAGCATCATGTATTCTGGACTTCAAACACGGATCAACAGCATAATCCGATGGCACGATATGTGCATTGTTTCTCCCACCACCTAAATCTGGTGATTAACAATGCTGTTGTTGGTATCACACAGAGCTCCGCAGCTTCTTTGACTGACTGCAAGGAGTCTACTTGTTTTTCAGCCCCATCAGTTATTGAAATCAGCTTCAACAGGAACCTATAAAGACTACTATAAAGTGGGTTTGCCCTACACGGTGGTCCTCACGTTGTCAAGCACTTGATGTGTTACATGTCTGCTATCCAGACGTCATGAGGTTGTTGACACATCACTCTGTATTTAGTAAATCTCCAGAGAAGAGAAACAGTGCAGCATCTTTTCTGAACTATTTCAAAGACTTCTCGACCATGATTCTTATTGTTGTGCAATCAAATATTCTTGGTAGTGTCGACATTATTTCAAAACTTCTTCAAAGCAAAGAGAAAGACATAGGGACGGTCTCAAAACTGATAGATTCTCTAGTCAATAAACTGACTCTGTTGCTTGAACGTTGGCCTGATGTTAAAGATGAAGCCAGTGCTTTGGCTAAAGTCTGGGGCGTATCGTCACAGTTCAAAGAAAAATGAGCAACTCAGGTGAAGCAAATGGATGGCAAATTAATATCTGATCAACAACTATCAGATCCGGAACAGCGGTTCAGAGTTGAAGTTTTCGGCTGAAATTTAGACATTGTTCTGACCTACTGAAGACTCGTTTTGAGGCAATCACTGAAGTAACTGTAATTTTTCAGTGTTTAACACCAAAGGTTCTGACAGACAGCAGTATGTCATACTACAAAATAATAAAGATCGTGGATAAACTTGTTAACCCTTACCCTTTTGACATATCGCCAAATGAGAAAGCTCAGCTCATTTGTTTCAGAACATGCTTTGCAGCTGAACTCCAAACTAAAACATCTATCAGAGATGTACAGAGATGCTTCTGTGCCACAGCAAAGCGGCTAATTCGTTCACCGACATTATAACAGCTGGTTTGTTATTTCTCACATTTCCTATCACTGTTGCTTCATCTGAGAGAAGTTTCTCAAAGCTGAATCTTATCAAGCAGTATCTCAGATCGATGATGTCTCAACTTCGACTGCCGTCTCTTACCATTCTTTCAATTGAATGATTAAGGGCGAAAAATCTCGATATAGATCCAATAATCACTCGCTTTGCTACGTCCAAAGTGAAAAGTCTCAATTTTTAAAGAACATAAAGCAAAGTGCAATTTTGTACATTCACTTTGCTGATTAACTTTCACCTGACTCCTGACTGTTAATGGTGAATATAACAATTACCAATACATTAAAGTAAGTAGACATAGACGTGTATGATTCGCTATCGTAACATAATCTTATGTACTCTTATATAATTTTATTTGTATTCAGAATTTATCACAAATACCAAAAAATATGTAAATTTTATGGAAAAGCATAAAAGGGCAGTTGTGTAGTTGTAGTTGTATCTTTTCTGCTAATTTTGTATGAGTCACTGAGGATGGACCTTGCTTGGGGGGAGGTTGGAAGGTGATTGACCAAGGTTCATTCCAGGGCACCATAGAGGCAGCTACGCCTCTGACTGTAGACAGTAAGAAGTTAGAACTCTATAAGAGTATTGCTACATTTTCAAGCATCAATGCATAGAAACTGAACCAACACCAGATACAATTAAAACATAGGACACCAATAGTCATCAATTTGGAACCTAAAAGGTATTTCAGAATGTAGCACTTTGGCGCTTTGAACACTTTTCCTTTGATTTTTATAAATATTTTCTTATAATTCTATCATTACCAAACACATATACATTAAACACTTCCATTCCTGAAATTCGGTCAATTAGTTTTTCAGTTAGTGTGGATACAAAATCTGCACTGGCACACACACAGATGTCATGCTAAAAATAAATTTTTTGTGTTCTAGAGGTCCCAAAACGTGTAGATTTGTTAAAAATTCAAGTTGCAATTTTCGGCAAGATTCCAATACTTTCCCTATACATTACCATGTATGGTAGGGAAAGTAAACAAGTTTCACCATGTTGCTTGCATGCTGTGAACAATCACACTTAATATTGCCCCTTACAATGTAACCTTCCCTGAACATAATAACTCATTCACTATAAACAAACTCATTAGTGGGCTTGACTGCATTTAAACATTTAAATATTTTCTTAATATGGAATAGATTTAGCTGTTATAAATAAAGTTATAAATAAATATGGATAAATATTATAAGTTAAAGAATAATTTTTCTTTTAATTTCAGGAAGGTTATGTGGCTGTGACTGGTGTTGCAAATCTTCTGCTATGTTTGCAGGCTGAAGTTGATGTTGATCTCGGAATTCTGAAGGCAAAAGCAGAGGCTCTCGCAAAGTATCTTGAAGGACCTCTGATGCAAGTCTCTGCTTGTGTTTAAACTTTGTAAAAAATGTACATGCATATATTAGTTGATATTATGTTAGAATTTTCTTATCAAATCTTATTTTTAATAAACATCTGTATATAAGAGTTAAATCTGAACTCTTTGCTCTTTAAAATTACTTTATATTCATTATGTTAGCCAAGACTCTCTCAACAGGGTATGAGCAGCACATGATTTTCTCTAGAACAGTGATTCCCAACCAGAGTTCCACAAGCCCGTACCTGGAGTTCCACAGGAATCGGCTAAAGCTTGGGATTAAAAGTACAACTTGCCACCTTTTATTTGAGTAAAAAAATTTAAATTGTTAGGATTTTATGGTGATCTATTAATAAAGCAATGAAGTGTTTTGAAAATTTACCATCATTAGGTTTGAAGGATTTGCATAATATTTAAAATTTAAACAGCAGGAGTTTTACTTGGAAAGAGAAATTTTGTTAAAGCGGAGAACTTTGTAACGGCAAGGAATTGAGTTGGCAGTAACCAACACTCCCACCAACTACTTCTAGGGTTGCCAGATAAAAATATTGAAAAAAGAACCCAACGATACAATAGAAAAATGCCATATTAATTAAAATAAATTTTTCTTAACCACATCACATAAAAATGTAAATATATCAAAAAACAAAATGTTAGCAATTTTATGTAAAACAATTGTATTAGCACAAAATCATTACAATGTTTACATACATATACACAATGTTTGTTTGTAGTTAGTATGTTCGTTGTAAAAGAAAATTATTTATCATTTTTTAAAATTAATAATTTATACTATAATCTTTTAAGTTCGTCAGTCTGTCTTCTCAGCTGTGCAAATCCACATCATTCATCCCAGCTGCATAAAATTTGGCATGATGACTGAATTAGCTAATAGGTAGGATGTAGTGAGGTTTCAGAAGTCGAAATAGTTCTTCTAAGGTGCGTTTTGAAACATTAAATGCTCTTTTCAAGCATAAAATATACTTTCATATGTTGTAAAGACTTGAAATTTAATACACAAGTCTGTTAAAACTATATAATTTATAGTAACATAAATATGAAAGTTTAAATTTGAGGGGGTGCTGATACTGATCAAAATGTTCAAATTGTTGAATAAACGTGAAACTCCAAGTTTATTGAGCTAGATAGATCGTATAATAAAAACAACATGGATAATTGCCCTTTTCAAATATTTGTTTTTTTATGCAGAGGGTGTCACCTCCTAAATAAAAATATCCAAATTATCATTTGAGTGCAAAACTAGGGACTCTAAATTTGGTGTATATATATATATATATAGATAGATCATGTAATAAAATCAACATGGATAAATTTTATTTCTGAATATTTATTATTTTAGGGGGTGTCATAACTAAAAATGCACGAATTATCAAGTCAATGTGATATTCTATGTATATTAAGCTATAGGGACTTAAAATCTACATTTATTGTATTAGGGGCATGCAATTCGGTATAAGATGAAACATATAATATTCACGTATATAGGCAAAAATGTTTAAATTGTCATGTTAATGTGAAACTCCATGTTTATTTAGATAGAGCCTTGAAATTTGGTACAAAGATAGACCATATTATGAAATCAACATGGATAATTGTTGTTTTCAAATATTTATTATTTTAAGGCTAATAAATAAAAATGTTCGAATTATCGAATGAGCATGAAACTCCAGATTTATAGTACTACAGACTTTACATTTGGTACTAAAGTGCATTATATGAAAAGATACTTCATATTTAAAAATTTGTTTGAAAATTAATCAACATTTTATTTTTGAGTATCGTCAAATTGAAGATTCACATGAATCTAATTTTTTATGAGAATATGAAGTCATAGATTCACATTCTAATAAAAAAATAATTTATCTGTTTTTGAATTTTCTATAAATTTTTAAGTGGGTTTTTAAAAGTTGTAATTTTTAATTCAAACGCCAATGGAAAAGTTCTCCCATCTTCATAATGTCACAACTGGGGTGGGTCCATTACTATATGGAAAGCAGTGGTGTACTTAATTAATTGTTACTAAATTGCTTAGTTAGTAATTAATTGTTACTAAATTGCATTGTACAAATGGCAACAGAAAGCAAGAATGATTTTGTTTAAAGCAAGCATTTTGGAAATTGAGTGATGTTATCTATATTATTCACATAGCTAGTGCTTAGAGCCCTGTGATGCTGGGTAATTCTTTTAAGTTTGTCTGTCTGTCTTTCCAGCTATACAAATCCACACCTTTCATACAAGCTTGACTAAGCAACAAGCTGGCCAATAGGAAGTGTGTAGTAGTTTTTTTTAATTGTTCTAGGGAGTGTTCCGGAACATTAAATGCTTCTTTTTTCAAACATAAAATATACTTTAAGATGTCATAGTGGCTCTAAATTTAATATACAGGTCGGGCAAAGCTCTGCCAATAATTTGCAGTTTACAACAATATGATAATTTAAAATTTTAGGGGATACCACTGATCAAAATGTTTAAATTATTTAACAAATGTGAAACTTCAAGTTCATTAAAGTAGGTATTTAAAATTTGATGCAAAGGTGTAGATTATATGATAAAATCAAATGTTCAAATTGTACAGCACAAGTAAAACTCCAGGTTTATTGAGCTAGGGGCTTGACATGCAGTTCAAAGATAGATCATATGATAAAATCAACATGGATAATTAGTGTTCACATATTTATTATTTTAGGAAGTGTACAATTGTACATATAGGTAAAAATGTTCCAACTGTCAAATGAACAAGAATCTCCAAGTTTACTGAGGTAGAGTCTTGAATTTTGATACAAAGGTAGATCACGTGATAAGACCAACGTGGATAATTTCTATTTTCAAATATTTACTATTTCAGGAAGTGTCACTGGTAAAAATGTTCAAATCGTCAAATTAACATATAACTTCAGGTTACTGAGGTAGGGACTTAATATTTAGTACAGAAATATATCATATGATAAAATCAAGATATATAATTTCTATTTTCAAATATTTGTTATTTCAGGGAGTGTCATAGATAAAAATGTTCAAATTATTGAACAAATATGAAACTCCTAGTTTATTGAAATAGGAACTCATGAATTGAAATAGGTTTATTGAAATAGGAACTTTTGATGAAAAGGTATATATCATATGATAAAATCAATATAAATAATTTCTGTTTTCAAATATTTATTATTTTAGAGAGTATCATAGGTACAAATGTTCAAATTGTCGATTGAACATAAAACTTGAATATAAAGTTGATTGAAGTAGGGACTTGAAATTTGGTGGAAAAGTGTATATCATATGATAGATAAAATCAATTTGGATAATTGCCATTTTCAAATATTTATTATTTTAAAGGGTGCCAGGTGCCATATATAAAAATGTTCCAATTGTCAGATAAACATGTAATTCCTGGTTTATTGAGATAGGGGGCTTGATATTTAGTACAAAGATAAATCATATGATAAAATCAACAGGGCTTATTGCTTTTTTAAAATACAGTCGAACCTCATTAACGCAACAACACTTAATTACTTTTAATTCCCTAACAAATCCCAAGTTAACAATCGATAAAGGATAATAGAAACTACTTTTAACACGAACAAATATTTGTTCCCCTTGAGGTTTATGTTAATTGTCGAACAATTGTTATCATGTTAATTAATGTTAAACTGTATTTATAACTTTAAGGGGGGGGGGGGGTCACTAAGGGCTTCCACTTCTGAATTTTTTTTCATTTATGGTTAAAAAAATTTCAGTTTAGTTATAATATCTATTTTTCAATATTGGCTATGGATAGTTTAATTGATAACTGATATAGATTCAGTATTAAATTCCAAAGGGGATAGGAAGATTCAGTAAGGATTTCCACATGCTGTTAAAAATTTTCTTTTAAAACAGATATTTTCCACAATCAGCAATAGATAGAGCTTAGATGATGAATGATATGGATTTAACCCAAAATTCCAGAGGAGGTTGGAAAGTTCAATAAGGATTTCCATTTTCTGTTCAAAAAATATCCTTAAAGCATCTATTTCTCAGGAGTGGCAATAGATAGAACTTTGTTGATAATATACCGATTCAGCATAAAATTCCAGAGGGGATAGGAGGTTTCAATGAAGATTTTCACTTTAGAGATGTCGGGTTTTCCAGAAATTGATTGACTGTACAGAAGAAATGTGCAAAAGAGTAAAAAATACTTAAAAGTTCAGGTCAAAAATTAAGTGTACACACTGTTAGTACTGTATAAAGGCTCCTTTATAAAATTTGTGGTCATTTTTATTAAAAATCGTGCATTTCACAATTTTGGAGGACTGGCACCTAACTTTTTTTTTTTTTTTTTTTGTCCTTCAAGCGTAATCGTTTGATCTCTTAACATTTTGACGTTTTTCTTTTATTTCAATGTTTACAGATAACTTGAAAAAAGGGGTCATATCTATTTTTTACTTGCCCTGCAATACATGGTAATGTATAAGGAAAATATTGGAATCATACCAAAATTCACAGTTTTCGACGGATCTACACGTTTCGGAACCTCTAGAATACGAAAAAACTATTTTTAGCGTAACATTTATGTGTTTGTCTGTGCAAAGTATGTATCCACTCTAACTCAAAAACTAATGAACCAAATTTCATAAAATTTTGTAGGTAAGACACTTGTGTGTGACCTTAGTGCTAATTAGTTCTTGGTACAATTCGGTATAAAAGAACCCGCTTTTTTTTATGAAGTGATCCGCAAAAATCTCATGTATTCACTCCAGCTAAAAAAAATAATTGACCAAATATCACAAAATTTGGTAGATTAGTCACTTATGGAATACTCTGGTGCTGATTAGATTTTGGTAAGATTTGTAAAAGAAGAAACTGTTTTTGTTTAAAAATGGCCCGCAAAAATTGCCAAAATCAAGAATAAAAGACTATGTAAGCAAAAATGCATGAATTAAATACTTGTTTTATACGTAATTTGTAACTAGAAAAAGAAATAAGTCCAACTCCATTACTCTAGGATTAACCATTCTCGAGATATTTGAGTTTTTTTGCATTTTTGTTACACCGCCTTTTAAAAAATATTCAATTACTAAATAAAAGCAAAATATGAAGTAAGCGCAAATTCGGTGTTATTTTGTGCAATTAAACTCAATTTGCAGAATTATTAAAGAAATAAAGAGAACATAAATATGAGTCTATAGGGAAGTCATGTGCTGTCCACATCAGATTTTTTAATTTGTAACAAATTTTAAGGGTGAGCGTCAGTAAATCTTCTGCCCTATCCGCGCTTTGTTAACTTTCGCGGCACACATTTTTCGTCGAAATTCTGCTCAAACAGTTGCGAAATATTTTCTGAAAGATAAACTGCAATGCTCAGATTATATTAAAATTAAATTTAATACCCAATAAAACATAGAATATATTTTTTATTTTAATCCAAAATATTTTTGGTGCTGCCATCTGTTGTCGTAATTTAATTCAGACCGATTATTTTTATTTTTCAATGAACATTTTTAAACATCTATTCCTTCTAATACAGTATTAAATACAACAACAGATCATATATACTAATGCCACAATCACGGAAAGGTAATTTCTCATTCTATAAATTTGATAGGGGATCTGAATGTACATCACTAGGGACTGCAGTTTTGCCTTCAAGTTCCTTTGTCTTCAACTTCAAGTCCAATTATGTTTCTGTGATTGTGGCATTATTATATATGATTTATTGTTGTATTTAATAGCGTATTAGAAAAAGAATAGACATTTAAAATGTTCATTAAAAAATAAAAATAGTCGGTATGAATTAAATTACGACAACAGATGGCAGCACCGAAAATATTTTGAATTAAAATAAAAAATATATTCTATGTTTTATTGGGTAATAAATTTAGTTTTAATATAGTCTAAACATTGCATTTTATCTATCAGAAAATATTTCGCAACTGTCTGAGCAGAATTTCGGCGAAAAATGTTTGCCGCGAAAGTTAATAAAGCGTGGATAGGACAGAAGATTACTGACGCCCACCCGTCATCGTGAATACGAGACATTTTGAACTGCCAAATTTCATGAAAATCTCACAAATGGTTTTACTTTCGGTCGCAGACATTGACATCCACTATGGGCTTTACAAATCAAAAATATATAACCAAGCTCCATCCGTAAAAGATACAACTATAGATTACTTCAAATTATGAATAAAGAAAAAGACGCCTATTTTCTTGAAGCTGTAAAAATATGGTCCGAAACAGATTTATATAGCTCTCATTAGTAGCGTCGCCAGACAAAAAAATTTGGTAACCAAATAGGTTTCTCATTTCCACAGATATAATGTCTCTGAACTCCAATGAGTTCCTCAGATCGATTATGACCCAAAATCCCTCCCTGAGCCATACCGACCTCACTGGTTCTTTTAATATTTAATTATGAAATTACGGTGCCTATATAACTGAAGAAATTAAATTTTGGTACCTCATTGCAAATAATAGTGCTGCCATCTATCGTATGTTTTTCAAACTTTCTACTAAGGATTTTTTTATCCTATTTAGTGTCGCCGTCTATTGGATAATTATAGAAATAAAAGTAATAATCGAATACTTTAAAATATTTATTGAAGTTTAATCAAAAACTCACAAATTGCATAATTTTTAAAGTTAAAATGCCGATTAAAAAGAATTATGTTTTCACAATTAAAAGACTGATATTAATAACAAAAAATGTCACCAAAAGGTGCAAGGGTTGATTTATCGTTGACCGTAGCTTCTTACGGTCAACGATAAATCAACTGTTGGCCCGCAAACCTGCTACTCTCTAAATAAAAATATGAAAATTAAATTCATTGAATGTACTTTAATTTTGACAACTATTAATACTTAACTCATTCCTAGCAAAATATAAAGCTTTATGATAAAAATACAATTTTTATTTTTTCTTCTAATCATTTCCTGCATTAAAACTTTAGAGCCTGCACAAAAAATGATTCTGCAACCAAGACAGCACCATAAAAAATTATAGAGCGTCCCTTCCTTGCCGAGTAGTTATGATACTTCTTTGAGCAACTTCCCACACCTTCTCCCCATCTATTATTTGCTAATGACCCTTATCATTTGCCCATCCCCAAATATTGTATAAAAATACTCTTTTGCATTTCCACTTTTATTTCATTATATTCATTCAATTCAAAATTTATTTTTTTTTTGTATCATCATTAATTATTTTAAACGCTTTTAGTCTTTCTCTTTTTTCTTTATTTCGATGCTTTTTTTTTTTTTTTTTTTTCTATGTTTGTAAATTCTTACAAATTTAATGCGTTTTAATAAATGGCCTCAAACCTTTAAAAAATTGTATTCTCCGTACCATACAACGTAAGTAAACAATACACTGTAATCAGCAAATCTATATTTTCTCCTCTCCTTGAACTCTTCATTATAACAACTGCAGACAATAGTTAGCAATCATGGGCGTCAACAAGAAATTTTCAGGAGAGGGAAAAATGTTAATAATACAGCAGACTGCCGATAAATAATCCTCCCACCCCACCTTTCCGAATATATCCCCTCTGAAATATTCATGATTATTCGTATTTCGTACAATAACTGTTTTCAATACCCCCCCCCCCCCCTCTCCTACACTTTCAATTTTCTATTCGAAAATTCCTATTGTACCCCCCCCCCCCTCCCTTTATGTTCATCTGGCTTTAATTTCTTTAAAAGATCCAATTATGTAGAAATTAACATTATAAAAAAATCTGAAAAGTGTAGCAGAACCAAATGGAAAATACAATATACCCTATTTACACACTAAAAACAGTACCACTTAATATAAAACTAATTTTTACTCAGTTTTTCCAATGAAAACTGCCCCCCCCCCCTCCTTACCGACGCCAATGTCTGCAATGCATATGAAATATGAGAAAACTATGCATACTAGACTTGTATACTAAATGCAATATATACTTGGTTTATACTATACTTAAAATACATTAAAGACAATATATCACTATATAATTGTGAAGACTGGCTCTTTGCCCGCCCGATACGGACAGAACTTAGCGTAGCTGGATTTTCAAGTTACCTCCGGGAGGGGGGGATATATTTTTTTTCAAATAGTCTTTTCAGACCCCCTTTAAAAGCCCATTCGGTGACCTAGATGGTTGAATCTTTGCACACTTATAGTAGCGGCCATCGGACAGAACCTAACGTGGTAAATTTTCGTTCCCTCACCCCTGAGCAAAGAATATGGACCTTTCTGAAATATCTTTCCAGACCCCCAAGAAGCCCTTCGGCTTTTTGAAAATTGAATCTTTAAAGACTAGATTTTTAAACACTCATGGTATCGACCACTGGACCGAATTTGGCAGAGCCGGATTTTCGATTTTTCTCCCGGAGTGGCCAAAATTGTGGGGTGGGGGGGGGGGGGGTCTCTCAAAACCATATGCATGCTCAAAACACTCCCTAAGCCCCCACCGAAGACATAAAAAGCTGAAACTCGACCACGGGGCAATACCTAACTGAAAAAATTTTTCGACTCTGAGCACTATACATTGTTAAACAAAATAAAACATTTATTTATTTATTTTTTGCCTCACCCTAAAGTTTCGTTCGCCCCCCCCCCCCCCCCCCAGTGTTTCTTTCAGGCATACCTTCTGGGGGGGAAGCATTTTATGCTTCCATTTTATGTTAACCTTGGAGACATTTTATGTTAACCTTGTTTCTATTTATGTGACAGCATTTAGATATACTTATAGTGGACAAATAGAAAATGTTCCCCCCTTAAAATTTAACTCGCCCCCCCCCCCCCCCCCCTCCTCCTCGGCCAAAAAGTCCTGAAAGAAATACTGTACATACCCACCCGTGATTTTGCCTCTACTTTCATTAAAGACCATTGTTGCTCAGATACCCCTTAGGCTTAAATTTTTTGATGTAGCCCCCAAATTTCCCATCTCAACTTCTAATTTAGCGATTTTGATTCTGATGGTGGTTATCGTCTGCACCATATGTACGTGTCACCTGAATACGTATTTCCCTCCTCTATTCACCCTCTGAATTTCTTTCTCTATGCTTGGACATTTCGAAGTTACGACATGCTCGGCAGAAACGGGTTTCGTTGACGAACCCGCATCTACCGATTTTGCCAGAAACGGGTTCAACCGCCTTTCCGTGCAGGCAGGTAGGAATCTACCTGCCTGCCACTTCCTTGACCGAATTCTGCCTCTGCCGCAAATCCAGGGCAAGGGAAGACAGACCTGTTGATCAGAGAAAACCCCGTTCTTCGAACCGTTGTTGGTAAACAGCCTCGATAGCTGTTTGCAAACAGAAAACCCACGTGATCAAGTTTCGGGAGGGGGAAATGCAGGGTCGTAGCCAAAGACGAAATTCAAGAGGGGGCTGGGAGGAAGTTTAAGGGGGCTGAACAATCTTGAAGGAAGCGCTGGAATGAAATTTAAGGTTTTGAACATTCTTGAAGGAGAGGCTGGAATGAAATTTAAGGGGGCTGAACAGTCTTGAAAGAGGGGCTGAAATTAAATTTTAGGGGGTTGGAATGAAATTTAAGGGACTGAACAGTCTTGAAAGAGGGGCTGAAATGAAATTTTAGGGGGCTGAACAGTCTTTAAGGAGGGGTTGGAATGAAATTTAAGTGGACTGATCAGACTTGAAGGAGGGGCTGGAATAAAATTTAAGGGAGCTGAACAGTCTTGAAGGAGGGGCTGGAATAAAATTTAAGAGAGCTGAACAATCTTGAAGGAGGGGCTGGAATAAAATTTAAGGGAGCTGAACAATTTTAAAGGAGGGGCTGGAATAAAATTTAAGGGAGCTGAACAGTCTTGAAGGAGGGGCTCACCAAAAACACAGTTAATTATTAGCATTTATTAACCACAATAGTTACTGTTATATATTTCAATCCATATAAATTATTAACAGATAATTGCATATTTATATTTATAAGCTAAGAGTTGATTAGAAAAATCCATATATTTACTATACATTAATATTAATACATAAGAATTACAGTTGATTTTAATTTTATCGTTAATTAGTAACAAAGCTGTAAATTAATCGAAAAAAAATTCTGAAAGCTAATGCAAATTAACGCTTAATATTAATTCTTAACTATGTATCAGTTCATTTTGACTCTATAATGTGAACCCTGCAATAGTGTAAAATTATCCAATGTCTTAATTTTTAAAATGTTTAGATATTTTTAAATTAAATATATAAATAAATTGATCATCAGTATAACCACAAATTTATCTAAATTAAAAAATCTTTAAAACCAAGTAATTTATAAAAAAAAAGTCTCCGAAAGAAATGTTTTATGCAAAACTTATATGACATGTTGGTTAAAATTTCATATCACTACTAAAAATTTAATATTTTTATCAGTTGAGGGGGGGGGGCTGAGCATATCTCTTGGGGGGGCTTAGCCCCTCTGGCCCCTGCCTGGCTACGGGCCTGGGGTTTTTTCTTGGGGTTCTTGAATGTTGCAGTGGTTCCCAAACTTTCAACATCCGAGAATCAGTTTCTGAGGGGGGGGGGGGGGGGAATTCCCCAATGAATACTTGTTTTTAAAAAAATCTGATGTGGGCAGCACATGACTTTCGCGGCCTAATGCAGTGACTTTACTTCTTGTACAACGAAATAATGGGGTACCAGATCCACCGAACAATATTTTTGGCGTTGAATTAACACCACGTACATCTAAACTGCGCTCGTTTACAGGACCTGATTAACTCACGGGCCTCCAGGGTCGCGGCCCCAGGGCCCTCAAAATTAAAAAGGCCCCTAAATTTTGTACGTAATAAAAAATGTAAACAGAAATAATGCCTTAGTTAATTTAAAACTGATAATATTAATTGCCATTTTAAATTATAAAATACGTTAATAGTTTAAAATACTATACATATATTACTTTAAAGTAAAATGTTTGGAATTTTCTGCATGTGCAAAAGGACCTTCGAAGCCCCCAAATTTGTTACGTGTTTATGTTTTGCATGTGTGCTGATATACCGTGTCGGGAGGGAGGCCCCGGATTAACATCAGGCCCTACGCATTTAGTAACTCATTAGTTTAAACAAAACCGCTCATTCATACTTGCATACAAAATCCTCATCAAAATGCAATCGACTTTTAGTCAATATCCCGTGAAACAAAATGACTGTTGACGAATTCTCTGACGTCGAAATATGAAACTACAATTACGAAAAACATTTTCTCCCATGATATACGTCGTTACATCTCTAATTCAAAATAAATCGTATACGAATTGCTGCAAAGAATACATTCCTATGGTTAAATTAAAAAAATCGTTAAATTAAAAAAATACAGGGTGTCCCAAAAAGATTGAAACGCTCTTTAATTCTTTACCTGGAGATAAGTGAGCAATGTAAATTGCAAATATGTTGAAAGTAAGGCAGGAAATAAGACTACGTTAATGAAATAGTCCTCTCATTCATTTTCATAAAGTTACACTTTTTAAATTTTTATACGACCCCCTTAGACAAATTTGGTCAATCAGAAAATTTTTATTTTTAATGCAACAAGATCATTAAAAACAATCAGATCAATCATGCACAAAGCATTGATTATGAAACACTTTCCAATTGCAATGCAATTTTATTTAAACATCTCTAAAATACGATACATTCCTCGGTAATATTTTAAAAATTATCACAATACTACCATAATTTATTATATTTGAAAACGTCATCGAAAAAAAATGAACTTTATTCAAATGACGCCATTGGAATATAAATTGTCTGGCTCTGTCTATGTAAAAGCAGTAAAAATTTCATTCATGAATATCTATTCTATTCCTTTCATTCATAACAATACTCCAATAATATATTTTACTTTAAAACTTAAAGCCATGGAGGTAAAAATAATTTAATTCTGTGCTTAAAACTTCAGTCTGCAACAAAATCGCCTGTTCTCCATGTAAAATCAATGACTGTTTCATTCATATCAACTATATTGCAGACTCCAGCGCTAAATAATTTTGCGTTAAAGAAATTCAGTAATTCTTATACAGCTCATCTTGCAACTTGATATGTTTATAATCTCCATAAGTGGAAATTAGGCTTCGTTGTAGAAATAATCAAAGTTTGATGATCATTTAAACTCAAATATATTGTAATTGTGTTGTTTCAGAACAATGATGTACAGAAATTAAGCAAAAATAAAGCGGTTTTAGGACGGATACAACACCAAATATAAATGAAAAAGAACTTTAAAAATCACGATTTTCACTTAAGATGGATGCCATATTTTACTTTGAAGTGGGTCACGTGATCTGTTTATATAATGGTCACGTGATCTATTCATATAATGGTCACGCGATCTCTTCATATAATGGGTGTAATTATTATTTTAATTTTTACTTTCCTTATATACATAATGTATAAGGAAAGTATTGTGACGGGGTCGAAAATTCGAATTCGAGTTTTTGACGGGAGAGCACTTTTCAAGCATCCCTGATCACGAATCAAACATTTTTGAAGTGATGTCTGTGTGTGTGTGTGTGTGTGTGCCTGTGGAGACGATAACTGACCAACGAATGGACCGATTCGAACGAAATTTGGTACAAAAATCACAATCCGTAAACACTGGAAGCTTATTGTTTTTATACGCATTCGAATGTTCAGAACCCCCTAAATTTTCGAGTGAAATTTTGAAAAAATCGTCAAAAAATCAAAACCGCTAATAAAGTTTCGCAAATAGCATTTCTCATATAATTTTTCATTAGAAAACGATTGACATAAATTTTAGAACGCTAACATGAACCATTCTCGAGATATTGCACATTTTTCAAAAAAATTATCAAAAAGTCATATAAAATAAAAAAAACAATATTTCCTATTGAGAAACATGTTCACTTTTCATATGTAATATCATGCGATAAATTGGGTGGCATCATTCTCGTGGATTTAGCTCCATTCATGAAAAAAGATACTTTGAGTAATACTTTTGTATATGAACGCCAATAGTCATTTATCTGCTGTAAGAATAACTTATTTCTTCGTCCATAACGCTTGGCGAGATTTTGGCGAAGAATTTGGTGGAATGTCGCCAACTTGGCGACGTTTTTAATTGTTGCCAAATTAACAAAAATCTCGCCAAATTGATAAAAATGACGCTAAATCAATGAAAATGACGACTAATTGAAGAAAATTCAATATCTTGGAAAAAATATAAGTATTTACTATAAGAATAACATTTTTTTTTAACTGTAAAAATAGTAAATTCATTGCATTATATAAGGAAAGTCATGTGCTGCCCACATCAGATTTTTATTTAAAAAAACTACTGAATATATTTTTCTTAAAATTTCTTTATATATTTTATGTTATAATTTAAATATTTCCTAAAACTTTCGAAGTAATTTGTGAATTTTAAATTCGCTTAAAAAATGTTTGAAGAATTATATCCCATAGGGTTTAATTTATTTCATTTTTTCAACCCGGGTTCAATCCAAAACTAATTGGGTGATATTATTCATTTATATTCCCATAGATCCCACAGACCGTCTGAACAACATACTAAAATTTCATTTTGATAAAGTTTTATTTTACGGCAGTTATCGTTCTAACGGACCGACAAACAGACAGACAGAATAAACAAAGTCATAAACACTTTTCAACTATGTTGTAAAATGTTAATAAACAAAGTCATAAGCACTTTTCAACTATGTTGTAAAGTGTTAAAAACCGCATATCTGTATCTTTAAAATTGAGCGAGTTACATTTAATTGAAAATTGAACATTGTGAATCCGGACCCTATATCAAATTAGAATTGCAAATTTGTGACATATCACAAAAAAGATAAAACTGGATGATAATACATAGGATACCCAACTGCGTAGTGAGTACCACTGCTTTATATAATCTGTCTGTGTAATGCTTTATTTAGATGCATTTGTGATAAAAAATTTTGACACATACTAACATATTTTTGATCTAAACAATTTCCATCGTCAATTTGTTTATAATCCATATTTTCGCTGATGAAACAGCCTTTCACATGGTACGGAAAAGTGGCATAAGTCAGATTTTTTTCTTTTATCATAATTCAGTTGATTTTAAAGATACAGATATGCGGTCTTTTAATGATCTTGTTGCATTAAAAATAAAAAAAGTTCTGACTGACCAAATTTGTATAAGGGGATCGTATAAAAATTTAAAAAATGTAACTTTTTGAAAATGAATGGGAGGACTATTTCATTAACGTAGTCTTATTTCCTACCTTACTTTCAACATTTTTGCAATTTACATTCTCCACTTTCTCCAACAGGTAAAGAATTAAAGAGCGTTTCATCCTTTTTGGGACGCCCTGTATATATATATATATATATATATATATATATATATATATATATTAATTCTTATTTAAGAAGGGGAAAAAACATGAAAAATTGACAAAACCAGGAAAATCAAGCATAAAGTGGAAACCGTGATAAATGATATCAGGGGAAGGAGCACAACTTGTATGGGAGGCCCTGTTATAGATGCCCATCGGAATAGATTGACACCACTCAAGTTGGGGGGACCCGACCACCCGATTGTTATTATTATTATTATCAGTATTATTATTATTATTATTATTATTCGATGCAAATCGTCTTACCTATGGGTCGTCTACCGAGATGCATGGTATCTGTTTGGACGGCCGGGAAGTGCCAATTTAGACCGGAACTCAGTGGAAGCGGCATCCATAGAGACCGTACCCTCCTTCCCTTACCACCAACTTCTCGGAAGGACTTACGGACCCGTATTCCGCATGAACACGGGGACAATTTGGGCAGAGCCGGAAATCGAACACGAGTTGTCCGAGTGCATGATCGTTATTGAGCAAGGGGTGGACATGAGAGACTCACAAGGAGGGAAAATCAAATATGAAGAGGGGAGGAGGTGGGCAGTGATAAAAGTTTGTAGGGGGCCCACAATTTGTATGGAAGGCCCTGGTAGGTGACTATCCTTGAAAAAAAAAAGACCTACAAAAACTCCCTCAAAATATTGTTTAAAAATGTATCGTATTTAATATTTTCTATGGTTAAAAAGAAGCAAGAAACACCATGTAATTAAAGTGGTAATATTTCTCTAACCTTAACAGGAGTTCTTTTCGTAACGGCCTTCCTCGAGACATGTGACCTTCTACGTCAGGAGTTATTATTTTTTCACCTGGCACTGGCAACACCAACTGCCATCACACTACGACACGTGGCAAGACCACACGCTTGGCCGGAAATCCTTTGAGTTGGATTAATTACACGTAATTGCTAAAATGACGTGAATAACATCTATACTTGGGATTTCTGTGGCGGAAATCGGAGTGTTACGAGAAATGTAAACACTTTGGACGCTTGTACCAACGAGTTAGAATATATGGAGAGAGCTTAAGGGTTGCAATCGTCATCAAAGATAAAGGCAGGTGTCTTAGGGACGAATTCCCCGAGAACGCATTTTCTTCCGACTGTGACCCTATACATTTCAATGGCAATTTCTATCAGAGAGCGTACTCCAGAAATATAAATGCTAAAATAATGGTTATGTACTGTTGTAATTACGGCTGCAAGTGAAAGCATGTACAAGGAGGGCTTTACTCTTTTCATGGATAACATTTTTTTCCATTATATATCTTACAAATATAGTTAAAAAGGAATTGTGCTAGATTTTAGCATGGTGCATTTCATTTGGCTATTAATTTCATTGCTTTTAATGCTGTATAATTAGAAGTTTTGCTTTATTTTTGGTGTTTGTGATATTGCAAAAGACTTATAATGTCATTCTAACACTTTAAAAAAACATTTGGAGTACTTTGCTGATAGTTATAGAGTTATTTTCGGTATCCTCGTATGTTTTCCCTTCGAGGTAGAACTTGGCGACGGTTGGCGACTCGCAAGATTGGGTGGCTAGGGAAGAAAAATGGGAGTTTTAATGAGAGTAAAGACGTGTCGTATGATAAAATTTTACGTTCATAATAAAATATAATAATAGTTTACATTCGTTGAAAATGTCAGCTAGATTTTACATCATAACTTTTCGGTGCATTTTATATAATGATATATGAGCATGATCTCATTTCTAGTTCAGAGTAAATCGTACTTAATAAGTATTACTAGTTAGCATGGGCGCCCATAGGGGATGACAAGGGGACACTCCAAAATCACAAAGTCGGACATCAAACTAGTCAATGTTGTTAATCTTATCCTTGAATCCCTCCGGATAAATTTTATAGGTGTCGATGCTGGTTAGAATTAATTTCATATAAACATCTCGATTAAAAAGATATATTTCCCCCCGTTCACAAATTAAAAATCAAAGGATGTATTACCAAACTCCCAGTGTTTTCAAGAAGTATTTTGGTATTACACTCTTGTTTAGTTTGGCGCGGTAGCCCAGTGGTTAGCACGCGGTAATTGCTCTCGGTAGGCCTGGGTTCGATTCCCTCTGCTGCTAAAACTGTCGCCGTGTTCACGCGGAGTACGATCACGTTAAATATGTGGGTCAGTAGGTCCTTCCGAGAGGTTGGTGGTAGGGGAAGGAGGGTACGGTCCCTGTGGATGCTTCCCCACTGGGTTCTGGTCTAAATTGAGTGGCTCTTTCCGGCCGTCCAAACAGTTACACCTTTCTGGTAGGTCGGACGGTCTGGGTCTCAACAACAACAACTCTTGTTTAGTTCTCGAGAAAGAAATATGCCTTGGCCAAAGAAGTATTTGAATCACCGACTTCTTGATCATGCGTTAGCAATCTATTAAATGAGCAATCTTAACTCTAAAAGAACCTCACATTCTTCTCAACATAATTTAAGTAATAGGCTTCTTGATCTAGAAACAGCTCTAACAATATAAATATTTTTACTTACATCATACATTTTTACTTACATACTTTACATTACATACTGAGAAACTTCATACTGAGAAACTTCAACAAAACAAATGCAGAAGTATTAATACAAAATTAACTTTATTTAAAGGTCATTAAAATTTAAAATTCTGCACATAGCTTTAATTATAATTTTGGTCCTAATGCTTTAGTTGTTTTTAAAATTTTTAGAAATAATTTTGGATAGATTGATCTTCAATTTCTGCTATAAGTTTTTAATATTTAATATAATTGTACAACATTTATTTTTATGCCACATTGAGTTAGCGCACTGCAATTGTGCTTACGGTCTTTTTAATTCTGGATGTAAATTTCACAATATTTATTTAAAGCATTTTTCAAACGAATTATTAGCAGTCAAATCTCTGAAACTATTATAATTAAATGCAATTTTTCTATTTTGTTCCGTAATATATTATAATCGTATTTATTTCCTATACTTTATAGAAAAACAGTTTTAAACAATTTCCAGATTCTATGTGGATTAAACAAGCAAAAACACTTCCGAACACGTTTTGACAATTTAAGAATCGTGGCTATTTCAATATCTGAGCCCCTATTTATGAATTTAGACATGATTTTGTATTTTATTCTGAAATGTCATTTTATATTAAAGAAAATGCAAATAAAGTTAAATATTTTATTATTGCAAATATTACATTGTTTTATATTTGACGGTACGCATACAATACATTAAAATAAATTAGATGTAAAAATGACTCAATCGTATTACGCCTCAAAGCAGATATGGATACTGCTAACATAACTTTCAAAGATAAAGTTTATCTGGATAAAAGTGGAGAATTCCACATTTTAAGCGAGCATGCACATAATTTTTTCATATACTTTATAATTGTTTTTAAATATATTATACATATTCTTCAATTTGTATACTTGTAATCTATTTCCTATTATATTTTATTTGCAATTGTTTAGCAGTTCAATTTGTTTTATGAAATTGACTTCATTAACAAAATTTGTCTTTAGTAATAAAATTTTTTGGTAATAAAAATATTCTAATCTTATTTCGTATTTTTCTTCATACATATTTTTTAAAATCATGTATATATAATACGTGTAACAACTTCCCATTCATCCTCAACTTTAATAGAAGTTAAAAAAGAAAACAGAAGGTACACGACACAGTTTAGGCGATAAATCGCCAAAGCATGAGTGGCCTTCTCCTCCTCAACCACTAGCACCTGCTCTATGTTTGGCCACGTTTATAACATGGAAGAGATTGGACCGCACTCTCTCCATATATTCTAACTCGTTGGCTTGTACCTTCGAATCTAATTATCATAATGTAAATAAGTTGTTTTATTTTGGAAATATGGTTCAGATTATGAATATAGAAAAATAATTTCAATATTTTAAACTTTTTTTTTTTTTTCGAAAATTTTTTACAAAGTATGTGTCTGAACGAGTGTTCTTTTCATTTTTCTACCTTTCGAATTTTACGATTTTCATAGCATTGTTTCCTATAGGGAACAATCATCAGTGGTAATGGGAGAAATTGATCATTTGACTCTGTGCTACGAATATTAATAATCTAATAATATTTTATATTCGAAAATAGCACTTGTTAATATTCAATAAATGATGCCATATGCTATAAAATACAGAAGTACAAAAAAAAAAAAAAAGATTGTTTTTGTATCGCAATCTTTATCAAACCGAAAAGAAAATTAAAATTTAATACTTTTCAAATTTAGTACCACAAGTAATTCTTTAAAATAGTTCTTTAAAAAGCTTCTTTATTTAACATGCACATTAGCCAAATGCATCCAATTTATAGGCGTCAGAAAGCTGTTGCCAACTTGCAGAAAGAAATGTTTAAAGCACTATTTTAAAGAATTAATTGTGTACTAAATCTGAAACAACCTTTTTACTTTCCTTATATACAATAATGTATAAGGAAAGTATTGTGACGAGGTCGAAAATTCGAATTCGAGTTTTCGACAGGAGAGCACGTTTCAAGCATCCCTGATCACGAATCCAACATTTTTGAAGTGATGTCTGTGCGTGTGTGTGTATGTGTGTCAGTGAGTCCGTGGAGACGATAACTGACGAACGAATGGACCGATTCGAACGAAATTTGGTACAAAAATTACATTCCATAAACACTGGAAGCCTATTGTTTTTATACGCAATCGAATGTTCAGAACCCCCCTAAATTTGCAAGTGAAATTTTGAAAAAATTGTCAAAAAATCAAAACTTCTAATAAAGTTACGTAAATAGACATTTCTTATGTAATTTTTCATTAGAAAACGATTAACATAAATTTTAGAACGCTAACATGAACAGCTCTCGAGATAATGCACATTTTTCAAAAAAATTATCAATATGTCATATAAAATAAAAAAAACATTTCCTATTGAGAAACATGTACACTTTTCATATGTAATACCATGCGATAAATTGGGTGACATCATTCTCGTCGATCTAGCTCGTTCCATTCATGAAAAAAGATACTTTGAGTTATACTTTTGCATTTAAACGCCAATAGTCATTTATCTGCTGTAAGAATAGCTTATTTCTCCGTCCAAAACGCTTGGCGATGAATTTGATGGAATGTCGCCAACTTGGCGACTTTTTTAAATGTTGCTAAATTAACGAAAAACTCGTCAAATGGATAAAAATGACGCTAAATCAATGGAAATGAAGACTTATTGACGAAAATTCAATATCTTCGAAAGAATATAAATATCTATTATAAAAATAATTTTTTTTTTTTACTGTAAAAGTAGTAGATTCATTGCATTATATAAGGAAAGTCATGTGTTGCCCATATCAGATTTTTTTTTTATTCTGATAATGATTGTGATATAAAATTAATCACTTTACATATACTTTTCTTTTATTCTATAGCGCATGACATCATTTATAGACTGTTAACAAGTACCGAGATATTATTGCACATTTTTATCTAAAATGGAAAATAATTCTAAAAAAATAAATATATTCACTATTGTCAATGTTAGTTAATAGTTTTGCACTTCGTGAAACCAGAAATAAATGGACACCATTATATGGTTGTATGTTATCACGAGCCATTTTCGGAATACTGGAAATGTTACTTTTTTACTTTCCCTGCAGTACATGGTAATGTATAGGGAAAGTATGGGAATCTTGCCGAAAATCGCAACTCGAGTTTTCTATGGATCTACGCGTTTCGAGACCTCTAGAATACGAAAACACTATTTTTAGCGTGACGTCTGTGTCTCTGTGTAGATTTTGTATCCACTCTAACTAAAAAACTAATTGACCGAATTTCATAAAATTTAGTAGGTATGTCACACGTGGGCGAATCTGGTGCTGATAAGTTTTGGGTACGATTCGTGATAAAAAAAAATCCGCCTTTTTTTGCGAAATGGTCCGCAAAAGTCTGTATCCACTCTAGCTGAAAAACTAATGGACCAAATTTCACAAAATTCGGTAGATAAGTCGGTTACAGGTTACCCTGGTGTTCGGAAAAAATAACCTGCTTTTTTTTTTTTTTTTTTTGCAAATTGGCCAGCAAAAATCGTCAAAATCTAAAATAAAAAACTACGTATGCTCAAATATATCCATTAAATGCTTGTTTTATACGTAATTTTTAACGAAGAAAATAATAAGACCAACCCCATTACACTAGGCCTAGCCGTTCTCGAGATATTTTAGTTTTTCGTATTTTCTCTACGCCACATTTGAAAATAAGTCCAGTTACCAAATGAGAACGAAAATTGAATTAAAAGTGAATTGAATTTAATTAAAATAAAGAGAACGTGGATATAAATAAGTCTGCAGGGAAAGTCATGTGCTGCCCACATCAGATTTTTCATGTGGAGCACTATACTCTGTGAGTATATATATATATATATATATACACATGCATATATGTATAATATATATATGCATATATATATATAATATATATATATATATATGCATATATATGCATATATATATATGCATATATATATATGCATATATATGCATATATATATATATGCATATATATATATATATATATATATATATATATATATATATATATATATATATATATAAATTAGTAAATCCAATGTTAGAAAGTATGTAGTAACTCATAATACACTATTCCAAAATTTTCTACAAAATACAAAGAAATAAAAGAAATTAAGACATAATGAGGAAATAATAAAGCGTAAGGCAGGTCATAAAGACAAAGACAATCAACAAATTTCAAAAATGAGGAATGAAAATAGGAAAACAAAAAAATCAAGCAAAAAAGCTTGCACATGGAAGAGCTTTAGGCTTAAGTTCATTTCGAAAAAGTTCTCTTCAAGTCCATATATCATATATATATATATATGCATATATATATATATGCATATATATACATGCATATATATATATATATATATATATATATATATAAACTTTGGATTTAATAATTTATATTTATATATATATATATATATATATATATATATATATATTCCTCATAGAAGCGCGGTATCTCTGGAAATAATAAAAAGAACCATGCGAAATTTTATATACATTTTTAATCGAATAACATAAATAAAGCTAATGGATTTTAATCAGGATCCAGTTTTTAAAAAGCTCTGCTTTGTCTTATTGTTTTCCTACCGTATTAAAATATTTTAATCTATCTTTTCCAACTCCGGACTTTTTTGTTTGTAAACATTGGAGGAGACAGATACAATCCCTCGCTCCATGGAGTCACTGCAGGGATTTCGGTTTACGGGTTTATTCTTGAACTGCGTAGGTAGATTTATACGGAGAAAGGTACTATGTATGCCACTGCAGACGAGATTATTTTGAATCTATTTTGGTTTGGCCGGATCGATAGGTTTTATTCAGATAACGTACATGTATTTTCTATTGGATAGACGCAGTGGTTCCGTAACTTTTAAGAGTGAGCGTCAGTAAATCTTCTTATATGTGCTTTGTTAACTTTCTAAGAACACATTTTCCCCCGAAATTCTACTCGAACAGTTGCGAAATATTTTCTGAAAAATAAAATACAATGCTTAGATTATATTAAAACTAAATTTCAAACTCAATAAAATATAGAATAAATTTTTTATTTTAATCCATTATATTTTGGTGCTGCCATCTGTTGTCGTAATTTAATTCATGCCGACAATTTTTATTTTTTAATGAACATTTTTAAATGTCCATTACTTCTAATACAGTATTAAATACAACGAATCATATATAATATAGCTACAATCACTGAAAGGTAATTTCTCATTCTATAAATTTGATAAGGGTATCTGAATGTACATCACTGAGGACTGCAGACTTGTGTTCAAGTTCTTTTGTCTTCAAGTCCAAATTCAATTATCTTTTCGTGATTGTGGCATTATTATATATGATCTGTTGCATTTAATAACTTATTAGAAGGAATAGACATTTAAAAATGTTCATTAAAAAATAAAAGTAGTCGGTATGAATTAACTTACGATAACAGATGGCAGCACCAAAAATATTTTGGATTACAATAAAAAATATATTCTATTGAGTATTAAATTTAGTTTTAATATAATTTAAGCATTGCATTTTATTTTTCAGAAAATATTTCGCAACTGTTTGAGCAGAATTTCGGCCGAAAAACGTGTTCTGCGAAAGTTAAAGCGCGGATAGGGCAGAAGATTTACTTACCTACCCCTGGCTTACCTACCTCTTTCGAAACTGAATCTTATCGACAAAGCCTGATTAACGCACGGGCCTCCGAGGCCGCTGCTCTGGGCCCCAAAATATTACGGGCTCTTAAGTTTTGTATGTGATAATTTTTAAGCAGAAATTATTTTTACTGTTTAGAGAAAAATAAAAACTGATGTGAGCAGTTCACGACATTTTCCCTACAAACTCAAATTCATTTTTGCTCTTTATTACTTTAATAATTCAATAAATTGCACAAAATAACACTGAATTTGTGCTTCTAATTCAATTTTTGTTTTTATTTCGTAGCTGGAGATTTTTTTAAAGACCGCGTAACAAAAATGTGAAAAAACTCAAACACTTAGTCCTAGAGTAATGGGGTTAGTTTTATTCTTCTCCTCGTTAAAAATTAGGTATAAAACAAGCATTTAATGGATACATTTGAGCATACGTAGTCTTATATTTTAGATTTTGGTGATTCTTGCGGGCCACTTCGTAAAAAAAGCAGGTTCTTCTTTTCCGAATCCTACCAAGATCTAATCAGCACCAGAGTCTCACTCAAGTGATTTACCTACCAAATTTTATGAAATTCGGTCTATTAGTCTTTGAGTTAGAGTGGATATATACATTGCAGAGATAGAAACACAGACACACACACACACACACACAGAGAGACGTCACGCTAAAAATAGTGTTTTCAGTTTCTTCTTTTCCGAATCGTACCAAAATCTAATCAGCACCAGGGTATCCCACAAATGACTTATCTACCAAATTTTGTAAAATTTGGTCAATTAGTTTTTAAGCCAGAGTGGATATATAAGATTTTTGCGGGCCATTTCACAAAAAAAGGGCGGGTTCATTTATCCCGAATCGTATCAAAATTTAATCAGCACCATGGTCACGCATAAGTGACTAAAATTTTATGAAATTTAGTCCACAAGTTTTTGAGTTAGAGTGTATACATACATCTCACAGACAGACACACAACCACAGACGTCACGCTAAAAATAGTTTTTTCGTGTTCTAGAGGTCTCAAAACGTGTAGATCCGTCGAAAACTCGAGTTGCGATTTTCGACACGATTTCAATACTTTCCCTATACATTACCATGTATTGCAGGGAAAGTAATAATATTCATGAAGTAAATCTTAAAATTAAAACATAAAACTAAGGTTACAAAACTAATTCATTGAAAGAGAAAAATTTTCTAAAATATCATATAAAGTGTTATCTCCCTACAAATATATTAATATTTTTTAAATATTACACATTCTTTTAATTCTTAATATATTGCTTTGAAGTAAAAGTTATGGAACGTCTACATGTACAAAAGATCTTTTGGTACTGCGGAACAGGACGCCAAATTCGGGTTTGATCAAGCCCCTAATTTGATCAAGCCCCTATTTGGCTTGATCGAGCACTGTTAATCTATGTACTTACTCCTAAGCGAATTATTTGGGGAAGTAAGAGGAATTTTGTTCTACTGCGGGAAGTATTACTTTCCCTATATACATAGTATATAATGTACAAAGAAAGTATTGTGTCGGGGTCGAAAATTCGAATTCGAGTTTTCGACGGGAGAACACGTTTCAAGCATCCCTGATTTCGAATCGAATGTTTTTGAGATGATGTCTGTGTGTGTTGGTGCGTGTGTGAGAGAGAGAGAGAGAGAGGATGTGTGTGTGTGTGAGAGAGAGAGAGAGGATGTGTATGTGAGAGAGAGGATGTGTGTGAGAGAGAGAGGATGTGTGTGTGAAAGACAGAGGGGGTGAGAGAGAGGATGTATGTCTAAGAGAGAGGATGTGTGCGTGAGAGAGAGAGGATGTGAGAAAGAGCGAGGATGTGTGAGAGAGAGAGGATGTGTGTGAGAGAGAGAGGGGATGTGTGTGTGTGAGAGAGAGGATGTGTGAGAGAGAGGATATGTGAGAGAGAGGGGATGTGTGAAAGAGAGAGAGAGGATGAGTGTGAGAACGAGAGGGTATGTGTGTGAGAGGCAAAGGGGGATGTGTGTGTGAGAGAGAGAGATGATGTATGAGAGAGACAGAGGGGGGATGTGTGTGAGAGAGAGGATGTGTGTGAGAGAGACAGAGGGGGATGTGTGTGTGAGAGAGAGGGGATGTGTGTGAGAGAGAGAGAGGGGGGGGTGAGGAGGGTCCATAAGTCTGTGAATGCGATATTTCACGAACGAATTGAACGTTTCAAACGAAATTTGGTACAAATATTACAATCAGTGAACCGTGTTGCTTTTAAACTCAATCGAATGTTCAGAACATCCCCAAGTTTTCGAATGAAATTTTGAAAAATTATCAAAAACTCATAACCTTTAGTGATGTTACGTAAATGATCATTTCTCATGTAACTTTTCATTTGAAAATGAATGACATGAAGTTTAGAATCCTAGCATGAATCGTTCTTGAAATAATGCACATTTTTAAAATAAATTTAACAAAAAAATCTGATGTGGGCAACACATGACTTTCCTTATATAATGTAATGAATTTACTACTTTTACAGTAAAAAATTAGGTTTTTCTTATAGTAGATACTAATATTCTTTCCAAGATATTGAATTTTCGACAATTAGTCGTCATTTTCATTGATTTAGCGTCATTTTTATCCATTTGGCGAGATTTTCATTAATTTGGCAACATTTCAAAAAAGTCGCCAAGTTGGCGACATTCCGCCAAATTCGTCGCCAAAATCTCGCCAAGCGTTATGCACTAAGAAAAAAGTTATTCTTACAGCTGATAAATGACTATTGGCGTTCAAATACAAAAGTATTATTCAAAGTATATTTTTTCATGAATGGAATGAGCTAGATCCACGAGAATGATGTCACTCAATTTATCGCATGGTATTACATATGAAAAGTGAACATGTTTCTCAATAGAATTTTTTTTTTTATGTGACTTTTTCATAATTTTTTTGAAAAATGTACAATATCTCGAGAACGGTTCATGTTAGCGTTCTAAAATTTATGCCAATCGTTTTCTAATGAAAAATTACATAAGAGGTGTCTATTTGCGTAACTTTATTAGCGGTTTTGATTTTTTGACGATTTTTTCAAAATTTCATTCGAAAATTTAGGGGGGTTCTGAACATTCGATTGCGTATAAAAACAATAGGCTTCCAGTGTTTACGGATTGTGATTTTTGTACCTAATTTGGTTCGAATCGGCCCATTCGTTCGTCAGTTATCGTCTCCACAGACTCACTGACACACACACACACACACACACACAGACATCACTTCAAAAATGTTCGACTCGTGATCAAGGATGCTTGAAACGTGCTCTCCCGTCGAAAACTCGAATTCGAATTTTCGACCCCGTCACAATACTTTCCTTATACATTATGTATATAAGGAAAGTAAAAATCACATAAAATTAAAAGTATTAAGTATTGTGAAATTATTCACTTTTCACATGTAATATTATGCTACAAATTAGTTAACATCATTCTCCTGGATCTAGTTCGTTTCATTCACGAAAGAAGGTACTTTGAGTAATAGTTTTGTATGTTAACGTCTAACAATTTGCTGCTGTTGCGCAACCAGAATAGTTTCGTATCCTAGGTGCGTTATCACAGCGACAATGAATATTTTCCCGTATACTTTCGGGTGGGTCGGTATTCGTTATCGAATACCCCCTCTTACTTTCCCAATATACATAGTATAATGTATATGGGCAGTATTGCTAACAGGGTCAAAAATTCAAATTCGAGTTTTCCATGGAAGAGCACGTTTCAAGCATTTCTAAATTCGAATCGAGTATTTTTGAGGTGATGCCTGTATGTATGTGTGTGTATGTATGTTAACGTGTGTGTATGTTCGTGTGTATCAGTCTGTCTCTGGACGCGATATCTAATGAACGGATGAAACGTTTCAAGCGAAAATTTTGACGATTATTACATTACAATCAGTGAATACTGAAACTCTAGTTATTTTAAATGCTATCGAATGTTCTGAAGATAACCTCAATTTTCGAATATGAGTTTTTGAAAAAAATCATTAAAAAATGAGGAGCTATAATATTGCTAAATAAATAATCATTTCTTGCTCAATGTATCATTAGATAACGAATGGAACCAACTTTAAAAAGTTAGCATGATCCGTTCTCGAGATATAGTACTTTTTCGAATACATTTTTCCAAAAAGTTACATTAAATTAAAATAACAAGCAATTATCCTTAAATAAGTCGAGCTTAGTGATAAATCTGGCAAAATATCGCTAACTTGACGATTTTGAAAATATTGCCAAATGGGGGAAAATGCTGCTAAATTGAATGCAAAATCCAATATTATTTTATGATCAAAGTCGTTTAATATACGGACTATATTGCTTAGCTCAGTGTTTTTCAAAGAATGTTTCGCAGAACCCTTGTGATTCCACGACGTGATCTTCTTCTTCGACCCAGACCGTCCGATCTACCCGAAGGTTGTTGTTGTTGTTACCCAGACCGTCCGACCTACCAGAAAGGTGTAAGGTAACTGTTTGGACGGCCGGGAAGTGCCACCCAATTTAGACCGGAACCCAGTGGGGGAGGCAACCACAGGGACCGTACCCTCCTTCCCCTACCACCAACCTCTCGGAAGGACTTACGGACCCACATGTTTAACGTGATCGTACTCCGCGTGAACACGGCGGCAGTTTTGGCAGTGGCTAGAATCGAACCCGGGCCTACCGAGTGCAACTCCAGCGCGCTAACCAATGGGCTACCGCGCCCCGATCTACCCGAAGGTGTAATGTATCTGTTTGGACGGCCGGGAAGTGCCACCTAATTTATACCGGAACCCAGTGGTGGTGGGGGGGGGGGGGGGAGGCATCCACGGGACCGTACCCTCCATTCCTTACCACCAACATTTCGGAAGGACTTACGGACCCAATACTCCGCGTGAACACGGGGATAGTTTGGACAGAGCCGGAAATCAAACCCGAGTCGTCCGAGTGCAATTCCCGCGCGCTAACCACTGGGCTGACCCACCCCTGTGTACCCTTGTCAAAAATCATACTAAATCACAGCTCCGAAACCCTCTTTAACTTCAATCCATGTTTTTTGTCACTACCTTATTAACTTCACAACGACGTCGTAAAACGAATTTTATAGCATTTCTGGTACGTTAACAACCAATGTTCACGTGGGTCGAAAACCCAGACCGTCTGACTCGTCCTATGACATGAACAGCTGTTTGGACGGCCGAAAATGTTCATGTGGATGTTCAAATTAAAAAAAAAAAAATCACTGAGGCCGGGTTTGCTTGGAGACGCATATAACGATTGGGTCAAGCTCAAAGGGAGGAAACAGTTCAGAAAGGCATGAAGTCAGACAGTAGAGTCGAAAGAAACAAACAAAAAAAATCTGATGTGGGCAACCAACTTTCCTTATATAATGTAATGAATTTACTACTTTTACAGTAAAATAAATAGGTTTTTCTTATAGTAGATACTAATATTCTTTCCAAGATATTGAATTTTCGTCAATTAGTCGTTATTTCATTGATTTAGCGTCATTTTTATCCATTTGGCGAGATTTTCATTAATTTGGCAACATTTCAAAAAGCCGCCAAGTTGGCGACATTCCGCCAAATTCGTCCCCAACATCTCGCCAAGTGTTATGGAAAGAGAAATAAATTATTCTTATAGCAGATAAATGACTATTGGCGTTCATATGCAAAAGTATTACTCAAAGTATCTTTTATCATGAATGGAAAGAGCTAGATCCACGAAAATGATGTCACCCAATTTATCGCATGATATTACATATGAAAAGTGAACAAGTTTCTCAAAAGGAAATATTTTTTTTTTTTTTCATATGACTTTTTGATAATTTTTTTGAAAAATGTGCAATATCTCGGGAACGGTTCATGTTAGCGTTCTAAAATTTATGTCAAGCGTTTTCTAATGAAAAATTCTATAAGAAATGTTTATTTGCGTAACTTTATTAGTGGTTTTGATTTTTTGACGATTTTTTCAAAATTTCATTCGAAAATTTAGGGGGTTCTGAACATTCGATTGCGTATAAAAACAATAGGCTTCCAGTGTTTACGGATTGTGATTTTTGTACCTAATTTGGTTCGAATCGGTCCATTCGTTCGTCAGTTATCGTCTGCACAGACTCACTGACACACACACACATACACACACATACTTTCACACACACACACACATCACTTCAAAAATGTTTGATTCGTGATCAGGGATGCTTGAAACGTGCTCTCCCGTCGAAAACTCGAATTCGAATTTTCGACCCCGTCATACTTTCCTTATACATTATGTATATCAGGAAAGTAAAAAAATCGGATTGAAGGAGGAGTGGGGGGGGGGGAATATTTAGTTTCCCATAATAAAATTGTATGGAAACACGTCAAAATAATCAATACTTTAAAAATAAAGACAACCAAACAATTGGCAATAATTAAACGTATTTTATTAAAATCTCCTTTTACGACGTACTATACAGCCATAGCTCTTTCGCGGTTTAAGTTTAGTACGCTAATTTTAGTGCGCTATAGCTGTTCAATTTTAGTACATCGTAAAAGATTTTAATAAAATACTTTTAATTATGGCCAATTTTTTGGTTGTCTTTATTTTTAAAGTATTTAGTTTCCCATTTCCCCAAATATCATATCTCCGAACTTCAGTAGGTTTCGTTGATATCCTACGATGGGTTCCTGGGGTCGGGGGGGGGGGGCGATATGACACTAAAGTAGCAACGCCACTAAAGTCAAAAGACAGACGGACGCCTAAATTTGGAGTGGGATCATACCACGGCTATCCATCAAAATTTCATTAAATTATGTACAACCGTTCCCCGTAATGATGACACAAAGAAACGGATTTTTAATTTGATTTATATAGATTCTTGTCCTATAAATCGAAAATTTGTTTTGTGGAATTAAAAGTCCTGTCGAACAAAACCGATTTTTTACAACATGTTCCAAAAAATTCTCTAAATTGTTTACATTCTTTCTGTTCCGGCCTCACACTTTGCTACCGAAAACCCTTGGGTTGGTCGTGTGGTCTGGGCCTTCAACATTCTTTCTGTTATGGAATGACTTCAGTTTCGATTTTCCGCGACGGACTGATCGCAGCGCCATCTTGACTGATCGCAGCGCATCACTTTTAAATTCGGTGCAAAGCGCGCGGAAGAATGCAGTTTGATGCTGGATTATACTTTCAAGGATATTTACAAATTTGAGAGCGTGATATATTTGAAAGCGTGTCCGGAATTAAAGCTTAAAAGTGTTTTATAGTCACAGTTAAAACCTGATTCAACTGGAGGTTCAACCTTACTTAAGCATCTCTGCTTTACAGAGCAATCAAGCGGAAAGTGCGCATGAAAGTTCATTGAAGTGTGGGAAGATTTTATTATATATTTAATCTTCTGTTTTATATGAATAAACGGGTTAAGAGTACTTTATCTGACAAGGGCATGTTAATCGCATGTTTTCAAAATGCGATTAACATGCCCATTTTCATCACAATTCTATGAGTAAAAATATGTGGAGTGTGAAACACAGCTCGAATTTCTCATACATTCATTCATATTCAAATTAAGGTCTATTTGTATAATAATCAGCATCAGAACATAAAAAGAGAAACATAAAGCTTTTCAATAAGAATATCGTACGATCTTTCATTTGCAAATTATTCTTTTAAAATATTTTGTAAAAAATTCTTGGAAATATTCACGAATGATCAATAACAGTATATTAAAACAAGAAAGATCAATCATGCATAAAGCATGGATTATGAAACACTTTCCAACTGCAACGCAATTTTATATAAACATCGCTAAAATGCGATACATTCCTCGGTAATATTTTTAAAATTCTCACAATACTACATTAATTTATTATATTTGAAAACTTAAAACTTCATCGAAAAAAATGAACTTCATTTAAATGACGGCATTAAAATATAAATTGCCTGCTTTAAACATCTCTAAAATGCGATACATTCCTCGGTAATATTTTTAAAATTATCATAATACTACAATAATTTGTTATATTTGAAAACGTCATTGAAAACAAATGAATTTTATTCAAATGACGTCATCGAAATATAAATCGCCTCTATAAAAAAGCATCATTTCATTCATGAACATTTTTCCATTTCTTTCATTCATCCTAATACTATAATAATTTATTTTATTTAAAAACTTAAACCATGGAGGTACAAGCAATTTAACTCTATGCTTAAAACTTCATTGAAAAAATCGTCTGGTTCTCTGTGTAAAATCAATGAATGTTTCATTCATATCAGCTATATTGCAGACTCCATGAGCTAAATAATTTTGCGTTAAAGAAATGCAGCAATTCTTATACAACTCATTCTACATCTTTTGGTATTTACATTCTCCATAAGTGAAAATTAGGCTTTGTTGTAGAAATAATCAAAGTTGGATGATCATTTAAACTCAAATATATTGTAATTGCGTTGTTTCAGTATGTAGGTGCACAGAATTTAAGCAAAAATGAAGCGGTTTTAGGACGGATGCAACACTAAATATGAATTAACAAGAACTTTAAAAATCACGATTTTGACACAAATGGATGCCATATTTTATTTTGAAGTGGGTCACGTGATCTCTTTTTATGATGATCACGTGATCTCTTCGTATAAAGGGTATAATTATTATTTTAATTTTTATTAAAAAAACTACTGAATATGTTTTGCTGAAATTTTTTTATATATTTTATGGGATAATTTGAATATTTCCTAAAATTTTCGAAGCAATTTGTGAATTTTAAATTCGCTTAAAAAATGTTTGAAAAATTGGGTCCCATAATGTTCAATGTATTTAATTTTTTCAACCCGGGTTCAATCCAAAACTAATTGGGTGATATGATTCATTTATATTGCCATAGGTCCCACAGACCGGCTGAACAACATACTAAAATTTCATTTTGATAAAGTCATTTTTAGGGCAGTTATCGTGCTAACGGACAGACAGACAGACGACAGACAGAATGAACAAAGTTATAAACAGTTTTCAACTATGTTGTAAAGTGTTAAAAAAATGATACCAAATTCTAATCAGCACCAGGGTCACCCACATGTGACTTACCTAAAAATTTTTATGAAATTCCATTTAGAAGTTTTTGAGTTAGAATGGATACATACCACAGACACACACACACGGACGTCATTTACATTATCATGTATTGCAGAGAACATTGTTGCATTTTCAAGCGTTTCAAGAAAATCAAATTTGATGGAGTTTTTGTCCATCAAAGGCATTTCAGTGCCTCTCGAAGCCAGCTTAAACTTTCCATATAAGTCAAAAGTATCTAACACCCACTTAGCAATTGCGCAGTATAAATTTTTTAATGTTTAACAGAAATCGCGATAAAGTAATAATTATCTATCTCTTGTTTATTGAAATGCCCCTTTCGAAGCATTCCATTTACTTGATAACGAAATTCTCACAGATATTTCGTTTTTCGAGTTTGGCAACAGTCCAATTGTTTCAAAACGTGATGCACTGACCGGTTGACCTAAGTCAATATCCCTCGAATCAAAATCCCCATTTTTTTCGTCTGCGACGTACTAAAGATAAGATTTAAACCGAATTGCGTAGTAAAAATGTCCATCACCCGTAAAACAGCCTTATCATCAAGTGGATAAGACGATCATTCATGAAATTAATGTCGAGGCCGGGCTTTTAAAAAAGGCGGACGACTGATAAGGGCTGCCCCGCAACGTGATGCGCTTTCGATGTCAAATAAGGAACGACATTGATGGTTTTCAAGAGCAGCACTTATACTTTAAGAGCCTTCTAGTATTGCTGTCATGTGTCACAATTACATGAAAATTTAAGCAATGCGTTCAAAACTGAGATTAAAAATCTGATGTGCCCAGCACATAGCTTTCGCAACAGACAAAAATTCAACTTCACTTTATTTCTTTAATAATTCGTTGAATTTAATTTAATTGCTGAAAATAACACTGAATTTACACTTTTAATTCAATTTTCATTTTTATTTGTTACCTGGACATATTTTTAAAAGTGGCTTAGCAAAAACGAGTAAAAAAATCTGATGTGGGCAACACATGACTTTCCTTATATAATGCAATGAATTTACTACTTTTACAACTAAAAAAAAAGTTATTCTTATAGTAGATACTTATATTCTTTCCATGATATTGAATTTTCTTCAATTAGACGTCATTTTCATTGATTTAACGTCATTTTTATCAATTTGGCGAGATTTTTGTTAATTTGGAAACAATTAAAAATGTCGCCAAGTTGGCGACTTTCCGTCAAATTCGTCGCCAAAATCTCGCCAAGCGTCATGAACGGAGAAATAAGTTATTCTTACAGAAGATAAATGAATATTGGCGTTCAAATACAAAAGTATTACACAAAGTATCTTTTTCATGAATGGAACGAGCTAGATCCACGAGAATGATGTCACCCAATTTATCGCATGGTATTACATATGAAAAGTGAACATGTTTCTCAATGGGAAATATAAATTTTTTTTTATTTTATATGACTTTTTCATAATTTTTTTTTAAAAATGGACAATATCTCGAGAATGGTTCATGTTAGCGTTCTAAAATTTATGCCAATCGTTTTCTAATGAAAAATTACATAAGAAATGTCTATTTGCGTAACTTTATGAGCGGTTTTGATTTTTTCAAAATTTCATTCGGAAATTTAGGGGGGGGGGGGGGTTCTGAACATTCGATTGCGTATAAAAACAATTGGCTTCCAGTGTTTACGGATTGTCATTTTTGTACCAAATTTCGTTCGAATCGGTCCATTCGTTCGTCAGTTATCGTCTCCACAGACTCACTGACACACACACACATACTTTCACACACACACACACACACACACACACACACACACACACACACACACAGACATCACTCCAAAAATGTTTGATTCGTGACAGGGATGCTTGAAACGTGATCTCCCGTCGAAAACTCGAATTCGAATTTTCGACCCCGTCCTAATACTTTCATTATACATTATGTATATAAGGAAAGTAAAAAAAACTGATGTGGGCGGCACATGACTTTCCTTATATAATGCAATGAATTTACTTCTTTTATAGTTAAAAAAAAGTTATTCTTATAGTTGATACTTATATTCTTTCCAAAATATTGAATTTTCTTCAATCAGTCGCCATTTTCATTGATTTAGCATAATTTTTATCCATTTGGCGAGATTTTCGTTGATTTGGCAACTTTTAAAAAGTCGCCTAGTTGGCGACATTCCGCCAAATTCGTCGCCAAAATCTCGCCAAGTGTTATGGACGGAGAAATATGTTTTTCTTACAGCAGATAAATGACTATTGGCGTTCAAATACAAAAGTATTACTCAAAGTATCTTTTTTCATAAATAGAACGAGTTATGATGTCACCAGAATGATGTCACCACATTTATCGCATGATATTACATATGAAAAGTGAACATGTTTCATAACAGTTAATATATTTTTTTTAATTTATGGGATTTTTTGATAAATTTATTTCAAAAATGTGCATTATCTCGAGATCGGTTCATGCTAGCGTTCTAAAGTTTATGTTAATCGTTTTCTACAAGAAAAATCGTTTTCCACACGTTTCAAGCATCCCTGATCACGAATAAAATATTTTTGAAGTGATGTCTGTGTGTTTGTGTGTGTCAGTGAGTCTGTGGAGACGATAACTGACGAACGAATGGACCGATTCGAACGAAACTTGGTACCAAAATCACACCGTAAACACTGGAAGCCTATTGTTTTTATACACAATCGAATGTTTAGAACCCCCCTAAATTTTAGAGTGAAATTTTGAAAACATCGCCAAAAAATCAAAACCGCTAATAAAGTTACGCAAATAGACATTTCTTATGTAATTTTTCAATAGAAAACGATTGGCATGAATTTTAGAACGCTAGCATGAACCGTTCTCGAGATATTGCACATTTTTTAAAAAAAATATCAAAAAGTCATATAAAATTTAAAAAAATATTTCCTATTGAGAAACAGGTTCACTTTTCATATGTAATACCATGCGATAAATTTGGTGACATCATTCTTGCGGATCTAGCTCGTTCCATTCATGAGAAAAGATACTTTGAGTAATACTTTTGTATTTGAACGCCAATAGTCATTTATCTGCTGTAAGAATAACTTATTTCTTCGTCCATAACGCTTGGAAAGATTTTGGCGACGAATTTGGTGGAATGTCGCCAACTTGGCGACTTTTTTAAATGTTGTAAATTAACGAAAAACTCGACAAATGGATAAAAATGACGCTAAATCAATGACGACTCATTGATGATAACGACATGGAAAATGACGACTCATTGACAAAAATTCAATATCTTGGAAAGAATATAAATAACTAATATAAAAATGATCTATTTATTTTACTGTAAATTCATTGCATTATATAAGGAAAGTCATGTGCTGCCCACATCAGATTTTTTCAATTATAGTCGGTTTTTAATTTATTTTAGCATGTAATATTTTATAATCTATTTTTATACCTATAATAAACATTACATTATTTATGATTTTGATAAGATCTAACAGCCTTAAATTATTCTTTGTGCTATAACTTTTGTGCAATACTTTAAAATTTGAATTTTGAAGATAACAAAACATCATACATGAAATAGAACTTTTTTACTTTCCTTTACATAATGTATATGGAAAGTATTTTGACGGGGGGTTCGAAAATTCGAATTCGAGTTTTCGACGGGAGATCACGTTTCAAGTAACCGTGATCACGAATCAAACATTTCTGAGGTGATATCTGTGTGTGTGTGTGTGTGTGTGTGTGTGTGTGTGTGTGTGTGTGTGTGTGTGTGTGTGTGTCAGTGAGTCTGTGGAGCCGATAACTGACGAACGAATGGAGCGATTCGAATGAAATTTGGTACAAAAATCACAAGGCATGAATACTGGAAGCCTATTGTTTTAAAACACAATCGAATGTTCAGAACCAACCTAAATTTTCGTATGAAATTTTGAAAATACCATCAAAATATCAAAACCTTTAATACAGTTACGCAAATAGACTTTTCTCTTGTAATATTTCCTTAGAAGACGATTGACATAAAAAAAATCCCATAAATATTGTTTTTATACGCAATCGAATGTTCAGAACCCCCCCACAAGTTTTCGAGTGAAATTTTGAAAAAATCGCCAAAATATCAAAACCTTTAATAAAATTACGCAAATAGACATTTTTTCTGTAATTTTTCATTAGAAAACGATTGACATAAATTTTAGAGCGCTAACATAAACCGTTCTCGAGATATTGCACATTTAAAAAAAAAACATCAAAAAGTCATATGAAATAAAAAAAATATATTAACTGTTGAGAAACATGTTCACTTTTCCTATGCAATATCATGCGATAAATTTGGTGACATCATTCTCGTGGATCTAGCTCGTTCCATTCAGGAGAAAAGATACTTTGTGTAATACTTTTGTATATGAACGACAATAGTCATTTATCTGCTGTAAGAATAACTTTCTTCGTCCATAACGCTTGGCGAGACTTCGGCGTCAAATTTGGTGGAATGTCGCCAACTTGGCGACTTTTTTCAATGTTGCTATAAATTAACGAAAAACTCGCCAAATGGATAAAAATGACGCTAAATCAATGAAAATGACGACTCATTGACGAAAATTCAATATCTTGGAAAGAATATAAATATCTACTATAATAATAGTCTTTTTTTTTACTGTAAAAGTAGTAAATTTATTGCATTATATAAGGAAAGTCATGTGCTGTCCACATCATAATTTTAAAATAAAAATTTATATAATATTTACACCCATATTATATGAAGAGATCACGTAACCCACTTCAAAATAAAATATGGCATCCACCTTGTTTTCCTAGTGTAAAAATCGTGATTTTTAAAGTTCTTTTACATTCATAGTTACATAGTTCATAGTTACATAGTACATTCATAGTTCTTTTACATTCAAGTTATTTTAAATTCATATTTAATGTTGCATCCGTCCTAAAACCGCTTTATTTTTACTTATTTTCTGTGCATCTGTATTCTGTGCCAACGCAATTACAATATTTTTAAGTTTAAATGATCATCAAACTCTGATTATTTCTACAACGAAGCCTAATTTTAATGGACGCTGAATGTGAACAAGTGATTGTAAAATGAGTTGTATAAGAATTGCTGAATTTTTATCACACAAAATTATTTAGCTCTGGAGTCTGGAATAAAAGTGATATGAATGAAATATTCATTGCTTTTCACAGAGAGCCGGGACGATTTATATTTCGATGACGTCATTTGAATAAAGTGCATTTTTTTTTTCAATGAAGTTTTAATTTTTCAAATATAATAAACTTTTGTAGCACTGTGATAATTTAAAATATATCACCGCTGTAGGTATCGCATTTTAGAGATTTTTAAATAAAATTGCATTTCAGTTGGAAAGTGTTTTATAATCAATACTTTATGCATTATTGATCTTTCTTGTTTAACAAATATTCCCAGTTATCCAAATCTATCTCGGAATGGAGATGCCAAACAGTGTTATCTGCGTAGGGAAAGTTTCAAACATTGTAATAGTAAGATTCAGTTAAAATTCCATAAATACGTAACGGAGAAGCTATCAACTAATTGTTTTAAATCTTCCGGCAACTGTATCGCCAAGTGCATAATTGTCTTTGAGTGATTTTCCCCCGTCATTGCCAAATTATATTTGGCAACACCGAGTTGGACTCGAACCAATTTCACAACGTAATTTGGATCTGGATATAAAAACTAAAACTGCAGTAGTTTAACGAATGCATCTTGAAGTGGTGACAGTTTGCGTGCAGACGAAAATTCTTTAACTAAATTTACATGAAGAATTATCGTTCTCAAATAAAATTTTTGTGTTAATGTATATTCAATTTACAGTTTTAAATTATAGGTTGAATTTTAATCTTAAGGCCTATAGTTTTAATTCATAGTATAATTTTTTTATCACATATATTATATTACATTTTTTATCACATATATTGTAATTAAGAGTATATACATAAATAATTAGTATAAAAGAGTAATTTCTATTATTAAAATATTTTATTGAAGTCGTCATGACGGGTGGTTGTCCATCAATCTGCTTCAACTTCATTCATGACATTTCTTAAGCGGAGTTAAAATTCATAAATTGCTTCGAAATTTTTAGGAAGAATTCAAATTATCACATAAAATATGTAAAAAAAAATTCAAAATATGTTGGGTAGTTTTTAAAATAAAAATTGAAATAATTACACCCATATTGTATGTCCGAGAGGTTGGTGGTAGGGGAAGGAGGGTACGGTCCCTGTGGCTACCTCCCCCACTGAGTTCCGGTCTAAATTGGGCGGCACTTCCCAGTCGTTCAAACGGTTATCTTACACCTTTCTGGTAGGTCGGACGGTCTGGGTCTCAACAACAACAACAACCCATATTATATGAAGAGATCACGACTCATTACAAAATAAAAAATAGCTACCATTTTCTTTCCGCTGTGTGATGTTTCCACGACCCAGACCGTGCCCCTTGCCAGCAATGGGCTTAAAGGGATTTGCTGCATGGCCGAGAAAAGACAGATCCCCAACACAAGCTCGGACAACGGGCCACCCCGCTCCGCCGGACGGAGAAAGCCGCCGACTCCATCATGCAACGAGCGCACCATCCGGGGCACCAAGGGAACAGCAGACCAACGTCCCGCCGAATGAGGTCAAACGCCACCAGTCCCGAAGAGGAACGCCGACGGAGACGATTGAAACCCCCACCAGCATGCCAGGGACCCGCCCGCAAAGGGACCAACCAGGCAACAAGAGTCACCGACACTGTGTGATTGGTTTTTTTTTTCTTGTTTTTCTTTTTTATTTTTTTTGCTTCCCAGACCGCTGTCCCTTACCAACAAAGGGCTTAAAGGGGGACTGTTGTTGTTGTTGAAACCCAGACCGTCCGACCTACCAGAAAGGTGTAAGGTAACAGTTTGGACGGTCGGGAAGTGCCACCCAATTTAGACCAGAACCCAGTGGGGGAGGCATCCACAGGGACCGTACCCTCCTTCCCCTACCACCAACCTCTCGGAAGGACTTTCGGACCCACATGCTTAACGTGATCGTACTCCGCATGAACACGGCTGCAGTTTTGGCAGTGGCTGGAATCGAACCCGGGCCTACCGAGTGCAACTCCAGCGCGCTAACCAATGGGCTACCGCGCCCCTAAAGGGGGACTGTGTGATGTTTAAAGATCGTTTAAATTTGTATTTAGTGTTGCATCCGTCCTAAAACCGCTTTATTTTTCGTATTACCTGTATATCTAAATTTTGTGCCAACGCAATTACAATATTTTCTATTTTAAATGATCATTAAACTTTCTTTATTCCTACAACGAAGCCTAATTTTAGCGTTAAACAAACTATAGCATACAGAATGTAAACAAATCAAGCTTTTGCAAGGTGAGTTGCATAAGAATTTCTGAATTATTTTCAAGCAAAATTACGTAGCTCTGGAGTCTGGAATATAAGTGATATGAATGAAATATTAATTGCTTTTACATAGAGAAGCAGACGATTCATAAAATGAAATGGTTTGTCATAGTTACAATTTCGAAGCACTAATTTAACACGAGATAAAAAAAACGATATATTTTCTATAATAATGAAATACGGTCGAACCTGTTTGAAACGGAACCTGCAGAAAACGGAATACTGTAATAAAGGGAAAATAATTTTAGCCCCGTCCGGAAATATAGGAAATTCGTGCTATTTTCCCCTGTGTGAAAATGAACCTGCACAACACGGAAACGGACGACCAATTTAAAATATTTTATTAATAAAAGCACCTGTTGTAACGAACACAGAATGGAAAAAATCATCCAACTATTTTAGCAATTTATTTCCACGAGAACCATTTTTCAAAGAACTTTCTATTAAATTATTTCACAATTTTCTGAAAGCCATTTCATAACTTAAAGAACTTTCCATTAATCAGGGAGACTCTGAAATGATAGAAATGTTAATCAATGCACGATTTTAAACTGATAATCTCATCATTAGTAAGACGCTTGCCTAAGAAGCCATGGTGGATTATTTTGAAAGTTCGTTTCACATTTTGTTTTAAAATTTATTTTTACTTTCCTTATATACATAATGTATAAGGAAAGTATTGTGACGGGGTCGCAAATTCGAATTCGAGTTTTCGACGGGAGAGCACGTTTCAAGCATCCCTGATCACGAATCGAACATTTTTGAAGTGATGTCTGTGTGTGTGTGAAAGTATGTGTGTGTGTAAGTGTGTGTATGTGTGTGTCAGTGAGTCTATGGAGACGATATCTCACGAACGAATGGAGCGATTCGAATGAAATTTGGTACAATAATCATAATCCGTGAATACTGGAAGCCTATTGTTTTAAAACACAATCGAATGTTCAGAACCCCCCCCCCCCCCCCAAATTTTCGAGTAAAATTTTGAAAAAATCATCAAAAAATCAAAACCTCTAATAAAGTTACTCAAATAGACATTTCTTATGTAATTTTTCTTTAGAAAACGATTGGCATAAACTTTGGAACGCTAGCATGAACCGTTCTCGAGATATTGCACACTTTTCAAATAATTTTATCAAAAAATCCCATAAATTAAAAAAAAAATATTAACTGTTGAGAAACATGTTCACTTTTCATATGTAATATCATGCGATAAATTGGGTAACATCATTCTCGTAGATCTAGCTCGTTCCATTCATGAGAAAAGATTCTTTGAGTAATACTACTGTATTTGAAAGCCAATAGTCATTTATCTGCTGTAAAAATAACTTATTCCTTCGTCCACCGCGCTTGGCGAGATTTTGGCGACGAATCTAGCGGAATATCCCCAACTTGGCAACTTTTTGAAATATTGCCAAATTAACGAAAATCTCGCCAAATGGATAAAAATGACGCTAAATCAATGAAAATGACGACTCATTGTCGAAAATTCAATATCATGGAAAGAATATTAGTATCTTCTATAAGAAAAACCTATTTTTTTACTGTAAAAGTAGTAAATTCATTACATTATATAAGGAAAGTCATGTGTTGCCCACATCAGATTTTTTTAACTGTAAAAGTAGTAAATTCATTGCATTATATAAGGAAAGTCATGTACTGCCCACATCAGATTTTTTTGTTTTATGGTAAGCAGTAATGTTTTGCCTGTAAGTTAATTCATCTAGGTTTTAAGGTATGGTATGTACGTATAATATATGTATGATATAATATATGTACGTACCTCATGTCCTTAGCTAACAGTTAAGGACATGAGGTACGTACACTATATTTTTATTTGCATATACTACTGTGACCGGATTATGGAAAAAAGTAATTAAATTAGCTATTATGGTATAATATAGATCAATATAGAATATCTGATAATATAGAATATCTGATAATATAGAATATCTGATTTATCTAAATTCACTTTTCAGAATTTTTAATGCCTGATGCATAGGTGAGCAATTACGTATGGACTATGAGCATTTCCAGCTAAACTTTTAAACTCCGCTTTTCCTGAAATTACCTGTATAAAACGGAAACCTTTTCATGACGGAAAATTCTGCCCGTCCCCTGAATTCCGGCAAGTTTGGCTGTATTAAAATTGTGATGTAATATTAATTGCAAAAGCATCGTAAGCACTTCGCGAATTATACTTTCGATGACGTCATTTGTTAGTAATTACGTCATTTGTTAGTATTACGATATTATTTGTTAGTAATAGAGTTCATTTTGTGTAACTAGCATTACCTTTTCAAGATTAGTTTTAAGATTAATTTTGCCGGTGACAATTTTCGAAGCAGCTTAAAATGTAAATCAAATTACATTTCGGTTGGAAAATGTTTCATAGGTAATGCTTTATGCATGCTTTATGCATGATTCTTGTTAACACTTTACAACATAGTTGAAAAGTGTTTATGAATTTGTTCATTCTGTCTGTCTGGCCGTTAGCACGATAACTGCCGTACAAATGACTTTATCAAAATGAAATTTTAGTATGTTTTTCAGACGGTCTGGGGAACCTATGGGAATATAAATGAATAATATCACCCAATTAGTTTTAGATTGAACCCGGGTTGAAAAAATAAAATCCATTGAACCCTGTGGAACCTAATTTTTTAAACGTTTTTTAAGCGTTTTTTAAAATTCACAAATTGCTTCGAAAGTTTTAGGAAATATTCAAATTCTCCCATAAAATATATAAAAAAAATTTCAGCAAAGTATGTTATTTTCTGTATATCTGTGTTTCTAAATTCCATGCCTACACAATTACAATAGTTGTGGTTTTAAAGGATCCCTAAACTTTTATTATTTCTACAACGAAGCCTAATTTTAACTTATGCAGAATGCAAATATCTCAAGCGATTGTAAGGTGAGTTATATAAGAATAGCTGAACTTTTTATCACACAAAATTATTTAGCTCTGGAGTCTGGAATACAAGTTATATGAATGAAATATTCATTGATTTTGCATAGAGAATCAGACGATTTATATTTCGATGAAGTTTTAAATATTTAAGTATAATAAATTACTGTAGTACTGTGATAATGTAAAAGATATCACCACTGAATGTATCACATTTTAGAGATTTTTAAATGAAATTGTATTTCAGTTGGAAAGTGTTTCATAATCAATGCTTATGCATGATTGATCTTTCTTGTTTTATAATACTTCGGAAAGCATAAACCAGAATTCTAAATGCTGATACAATACATTCCAAAGATAGTCAATATATGGATCAGCTTGAAATAGAAAATAATCCCATCTTTTCGACGTCATAATAAAAGTCACCTGATTCTATTCTCAATCTTGGCAAACGTTGATGGCCCCATGCCAAGTCCAGATCGACTGCGAACATCGCTACTAATTCATATTCGGTTGACTCATATTCTAATTTGGAATATTTTAGAGAATTCGTCTTGGAAATCGTTAATGTTTGAATTTCTATTCAAGTTTTATATATAAACTATCCATATCCCCCCATGGCTCGGGCGGGCGAAATAGCTTGTAGTCGCCAAATGCTACACCTACACACTTAGTAAAAATCTGATGTGGGCAGCACATGACTTTCCTTATATAATGAAATAAATTTACTTCTTTTACAGTGAAATAAACGGATGTGGACAACACATGACTTTCCTTATATAATGCAGTGAATTTACTACTTTTACAGTAAAAAAAAAAATCTGATGTGGGCAACACATGACTTTTCTTATATAATGTAATGAATTTATTACTTTTACAGTAAAAAAATAGGTTTTTCTTATAATAGATACTGATATTCTTTCCAAGATATTGAATTTTCGACAATTAGTCGTTATTTTCATTGATTTAGCGTCATATTTATCAATTTGGCGAGATTTTCGTTAATTTGGCAACATTTCAAAAAGTAGCCAAGTTGGTGACATTCCGCCAAATTCGTCGCCAAATTCTCGCCAAGCGTTATGGACGAGGAGATGTTATTATTACAGCAGATAAATGACTATTGACGTTCAAATACAAAAGTATTACTTAAAGTATCTTTTTTCATGAATGGAACAAGCTAGATCCACGAGAATGATGTTGCCCAATTTATCGCATGGTATTACATTTGAAAGGTAAACATGTTTCTCAATAGGAAATATTTTTTTTTTTTTTTTATATGGCTTTTGATAATTTTTTTGAAAAATGTACAATATCTCGAGAACGGTTCATGTTAGCGTACTAAAATTCATGTCAATCGTTTTCTAATGAAAAATGACATAAGAAATGTCTATTTGCGTAACTTTATTAACGGTTTTGATTTTTTGACGATTTTTTCAAAATTTCATTCGAAAATTTAGGGGGGTTCTGAACATTCGATTGCGTGTAAAAAAAATATGCTACCAGTGTTTACGGATTGTGATTTTTGTACCAAATTTGGCTCGAAGCGATCCATTCGTTCGCCAGTTGTCGTCTCCACAGACTCACTGACACACACACACACACACACACATACATTTACACACACACACACCGACATCACTTCAAAAATGTTTGATTCGTGATCAGGGATGCTTGAAACGTGCTCTCCCGTCGAAAACTCGAATTCGAATTTTCGACCTCTTCACAATACTTTCCTTATACATTATGTATATAAGGAAAGTAAAAAAAATCTAGTACCTCAGGAGGTCTGATTAGAGTTGATTTACCGCTCCACCAATAGAGTGAACCTTGTTCCGGCCGAGGAACTGAGGGGATCCATAATACCTGCAGGGTCTCCATATTACCACCTTTCCCCTGTGTAAGAAAAGTAAAAATTCATATTGTCAGAAAATTCAAAGTATCAAACGGTTTCACATTTAAGCAAAATCTGATGTGAGCAAGCAGCACATGATTTTCTATACAGACTAGATTTCATTTTTGCTTTCTTTCTTTCATAATTTACTAAATTGAGTTTGTGAATGATAGATAATCAAGTGCCTGGCTATTAAAAATAAAAAACTGATGTGGGCAGAACATGACTTTCCCTGCAGACTTATATTCACGCTCTTTTTATTTTAATTAAATTTAATTCACTTTTAACTCCATTTTCCTTCTCATTTGATAACTGGACTTATTTTCAAAGGTGGCGTAGAGGAAATACGAAAAAGCTAAAATATCTCGAGAACGGCTAATCCTAGTGTTGAAGGCCCAGACCACACGACCAACCCAGGGGGTTTATGGTATCAAGTTGTGTGGCCGGGAAAATGGCTAATCCTAGTGTAATGGAGTTGGTCTTATTCTTTTCATCGTTAAAAATTACGTATTAAACAAGCATTTAATGGACATATTTGAGCATACATAGTTTTTTATTTTAGATTTTGTCGATTTTTGCAGGCCATTTTGCAAGAAAAGGCAGGTTATTTTTCCGAATCATACCAAAATCTAATCAGCACCAGGGTGTCCCACAAGTGACTTACCTACCGAATTTTGTGGAATTCGGCCCATTAGTTTTTCAGCTAGAGTGGATACAAGCTTTTGCGGGCCATTTCGCAAAAAAAAAGACGGGTTCTTTTATCCCGAATCATACCCAAAACTAATCAGCACCAGATTCGTCCATAAGTGACTTACCTACCAAATTTTATGAAATTCGGTCAATTACTTTTTTAATTAGAGTGGATTCAAAATCTGCACAGACAGACAGACAGACACACAGAGACACCCCACAGACGTCACGCTAAAAATGGGTTTTTCGTATTCTAGAGGTCTGGAAACGTGTAGATCCGTCGAAAATTCGAGTTGCGATTTTCGACATGATTCCAATACTTTCCCTATACATTACCATGTATTGCAGGGAAAGTAAAAAATATTTTGGGGCATTGGAAACATAGCTAGCTCAGTTGCCATAGTTACTACAATGGTATCGAAAAGTTTAAATAAATTAATTGATAAAATATAACAAAAAATATCGTCCGCTTTAACTATACAGCAATATGTCTCAAGAACGGTTGACTGTACACAAGTAGGGTTAATTCTGAAAATTTAGGTATATATATATAAAAAAAAAATGGGGGGAAGGGGGGAGGAAAGGATGGTATAAAAACGAATTTGGTGTATCTGGCTATTTTCAAGTGATAGTTCAAAGAATATTCGAACAAAAAGTTCTGGCGATTTTTGAATTTTTCGAGGGGGAAAAAAAAAAAAAAAAAAAACGAAATTATACATTTTTCTCATTATAGGCCAAGCCCCACGTGTATGCAAAGTTTCAATTTTCTATCTTCAGCGATTTGAGCTGTGTAATTTAACCCTTTATCAGTCAGTCTTACTCAGCTGTATGAGATAGTCACGCAATGAAACCTCTGAACAGAAACCCTTAGAAACTAAAAATATTTTCCATAATATAACTTTCGCTACATACCTTATATATAATGTATTCTAACGGGATCAGAAATTTGTATCATCGTTTTCGACGGATTGATTTGTATTGAGCATCCTTGAATACGAATGGAATGTTTTTGATATGATGTGTTTGTGTGTGTGTGGATAAGATATCGCTTGAACGAATAGGACAATTCCAACGAAATTTTGAACAATAGTACCAAATTTACTATTACTATTGTACCAAAATAGTATTTGGTATACAATACTATTTGATACAATTGGCTGGAATTACTATTGTACCAAAATAGTATTTGGTACAATAGTAATTCCAGCTATAGTCGTAATCTGGGACTTCTATACTCTGTTCTAACAACATTTGTACCAAAATATTAATTCGCTATGGATGTAAATCGGACGTCATAAAGGTATAGTTAGTTCTTAGAACGTATTTCCGTCTCAAATGGATTTTCCGAGCAATTCATATTTTTCTTAGAGATTAATTTCCCGGACAGCAAAAGGTTTCCTTGTTAAGCAGAACTCCGTTTTACGCAGATTTCAGTGCATTTTCTTTTCTTTTTTGTTTGTTGATATCACATGTTTCTTTCCAACAGGGAAACAGAAAAATCTGATGTGGGCAGCACATGACTTTCCCCGCAGACTCAAATTCATTTAATCTTTATTTCTTTAATACTTCATGACATTGAGTTTTAATGCACAAAATAACACTGAATTTGCACTTATTGTTTTCATTTGATAACTGGACATTTTTTTCAAAGGCGGAGTAACAAAAATACGAAAAAGTTACATAGCTCGTACTCATTTGGTAACTGGACTTATTTTCAAAGGTGGCGTAGAGAATATACGAAAAAACTAAAATATCTCGAGAACGGTTAGGCCTATAGCAGCGGAGTTGGTCTCATTCTTTCCCTCGTCAAAAAGTACGCATAAAACAAGCATTTAATTGATACATTTGATCCTACGTAGTTTTTACTTTCCTTATATACATAATGTATAAGGAAAGTATTGTGACGGGGTCGAAAATTCGAATTCGAGTTTTCGACGGGAGAGCACGTTTCAAGCATCCCTGATCACGAATCAAACATTTTTGAAGTGATGTCTGTGTGTGTGTGTGTGTGTGTGTGTGTGTGTGTGTGAAAGTATGTGTGTGTGTGTGTCAATGAGTCTGTGGAGACGATAACTGACGAACGAATGGACCGATTCGAACCAAATTTGGTACAAAAACCACAATCCGTAAACACTGGAAGCCTATTGTTTTCATACGCAATCGAATGTTCAGAACCCCCCTAAATTTTCGAATGAAATTTGGAAAAAATCGTCAAAAAATCAAAACCACTAATAAAGTTACGCAAATAGACATTTCTTATGTAATTTTTCATTAGAAAACGATTGACATAAATTTTAGAACGCTAACATGAACCGTTCTCGAGATATTATACACTTTTAAAAAAAAATATCAAAAAATCATATAAAATAAAAAAAAAAATATTTCCTATTGAGAAACAGGTTCACTTTTCATATATAATACCATGCGATAAATTGAGTGACATCATTCTCGTGGATCTAGCTCGTTCCATTCATGAAAAAAGATATTTTAAATAATACTTTTGTATTTGAAAGCCAATAGTCATTTATCTGCTGTAAGAATAACTTATTTCTTAGTACATAACGCTTGGCGAGATTTTGGCGACGAATCTGGCGGAATGTCGCCAACTTGGCGACATTTTTAAATGTTGCCAAATTAACGAAAATCTCGCCAAATGGATAAAAATGACGCTAAATCAATGAAAATGACGACTAATTGTCGAAAATTCAATATCTTGGAAAGAATATTAGTATCTACTATAAGAAAAACCTATTTTTTTTTACTGTAAAAGTAGTAAATTCATTACATTATATAAGGAAAGTCATGTGTTGCCCACATCAGATTTTTTATTGAAGATTTTGACGATTTTTGCGAGCCATTTCGTAAAAAAAAATTAATGTTCTTCTTTTTCGAATCGTACGAAATTCTAATCAGCACCAGGGTATCCCACAAGTGACTTATTTACCAAATTTTGTGAAATTTGGTGAATTAGTTTTTCTGTTAGAGTGGATAGAGGCAATTTCGGGGGGGGGGGGGGGGCATTTCGCAGAAAAAAAAAACGGGTTTTTTATTCCAAATCGTACCAAAATCTAATCAGCACCAAGGTCACACGTAAGTGACTTACCTGTAAAATTTTATTAAATTTGGTTCATTAGTTTTTGAGTTAGAGTGAATGCATACATTGAACAGACAGACACACACACATCGCGCGCGCGCGCGCACAGACAAATGTCACGCTAAAAATAGTTTTCTCGTGTTCCAGTGGCCGCAAGAAGTGTAGATCCGTCGAAGACTCAAGTTAATATTTTCGACACGTTTCCAATGCTTTCCCCATACATTATCATGTATTGCAGGGAAAGTAATAATTGCAAAATATACTTGAAACACGTTTTTATTATACCTTTACCACCCATTTCCTGTAACGCAGGGAAAGTAATAATTGCAAAATGTACTTGAAACACGTTTTTATTATACCTTTACCACCCATTTCCTGTAACGCAGGGAAAGTAATAATTGCAAAATGTACTTGAAACGCGTTTTTATTATACCTTTACCACCCATTTCCTGTAACGCAGCAATAAGCCGCAAAATACCTTACAACCTAACCACGCCCAACTATTTATTCAGAGACGAACAAATGATGGGCGGGTCATTTCTTCAGGTGAATAAATGCATTAATAAAAGGGAAGATGATCCAGACAGAATCGTCTGCTGCCACTATTTTGAGGTCGAAGACCTTGGACTAGAGCGGAATTACGTCACAGCTACTTCCGCGCGCACTCTCTGGAAAACTGCAGTTGCAGTTTATCTAATCGAGAGGAAAAGGGTTTTGTAGATAAAATTAATGAAGAAAGATAATGAGGGCAACAGACGATATGCAAATAATGTGTTTTGTTGTTCCGTGTTTTCATATGTTGAAGATACATGGCTAAGAGACGCATAAGGGCCCAAGAAACGCAGGGGCCCAATGCGAGCTGGGATATTTCCGGCCCCCTGAACAGACCATTTTTTCCCACTGAAATATTTTATTTCAAAATAAAAGTATTTTACTGTTATTGTTAAAAGTTATACGTATTAAGTTATTTACAATTAAATTCAATTTTTATAATAAATACGAAAAACATTTTACACAAAACATCCAACAAGTTTGGGGTCCCAAAATTTACACCCTCCCAAAAGTATTTTCTTAAATGTTTTTGTTTATTAGGGCCCCAAACTAAAATTTTGGCGGCCACCAAAATTTTAGTTTTGGCAAAATTAAAAGTTTGAGGAGCCTTTTTACATATTTTGTTTCAGGAACTAAAATTCTTAGTTACGTCGTTGGCAATTCGCATCATTAAAATTCAAAAAAATCTGATGTGGGCACCACATGACTTTCCTTATATAATGTAATAAATTTACTACTTTTACAGTAAAAAAAATATAGGTTTTTCTTATAGTCGATACTAATACGATAATTACTAAGTCGATAATTACTTTACCAAGATATTGAATTTTCGACAATTAGTCGTCATTTTTATTGATTTAGCGTCATTTTTATCCATTTGGCGAGATTTTCGTTAATTTGGCAACATTTCAAAAAGTCGCCAAGTTGGCAACATTCCGCCAAATTCGTCGCCAAAATCTCGCCAAGCGTTATGGACAAAGAAATAAGTTAGTCTTACAGCAGATAAATGACTATTGGCGTTCAAATACAAAAGTATTACTCAAAGTATCTTCTTCATGAATGGAACGAGCTAGATCCACGAGAATGATGTCATCCAATTCATCGCATGGTATTACATATGAAAAGTTAACATGTTACTCAATAGGAAATATTTTCTTTTTAATTTTATATGACTTTTTGATAATTTTTATGAAAAATGTGCAATATCTCGAGAACGGTTCATGTTAGCGTTCTAAAATTTACGTCAATCGTTTTCTAATGAAAAATTACATAAGAAATGTCTATTTGCGTAACTTCATTCGTGGTTTTGATTTTTTGACGATTTTTTCAAAATTTCATTCGAAAATTTAGGGGAGGTTCCGAACATTCGATTGCGTATAAAAACAATAGGCTTCCAGTGTTTACGGATTGTGATTTTTGTACCAAATTTGGTTTAAATCGGTCCATTCGTTCGTCAGTTATCGTCTCCACAGACTCACTGACACACACACACATACTTTCACACACACACACACACACACACACACACACACACACAGACAGACATCACTTCAAAAATGTTTGATTCGTGATCAGGGATGCTTGAAACGTGCTCTCCCGTCGAAAACTCGAATTCGAATTTTCGACCCCGTCACAATACTTTCCTTATACATTATGTATATAAGGAAAGTAATTATAGTCATATTCCTCTGCATTTCAGTAATAAGAATATTCTAAACTGATATTCAAAATGAATTCTGTTGCCATGGGAACCATATAGTTAATGTACGTATAATGGAAGTATGAAGACAGAATAGAGTAATCAGCCGGTTATAGCATCCACAACTTAGTCTTGCAATATTGTAGTTTCTATCTAATAGAAAGTAATAACTGGAACTTTTGATATAAATAGCAACTATGGTCGGGGTATTTCTGGCTGAAATCGGAGCATTACGAAAAATGTAAGCACTTTAGACGCATATATCTCAGAAACTATACAATTGTAGACAATTTTTACTTAAGTTGTCGATAAAAGAGCTCTATTTGCGTACATATAAAATTAATTTCAATATTTTAATATTTTGAACACTTCTTTTTACTTTCCTTATATACATAATGTATAAGGAAAGTATTGTGACGGGGTCGAAAATTCGAATTCGGGTTTTAGACGGAAGAGCATGTTTCAAGCAACCCTGATCACGAATCAAACATTTTTGAGATGATATCTGTGTGTGTGTGTGTGTGTCTGTGAGTCTGTGGAGACGATATTTCACGAACGAATAGAGCGATTCGAATGAAATTTGGTACAAAAATCATAATCCGTGAATACTGGAAGCCTATTGTTTTTAAACGGAACCCCCCTAAATTTTCGAGTGAAATTTTGAAAAAATCATCAAAAAATCAAAACCTTTAATAAAGTTAGGCAAATAGACATTTCTTATGTAATGTTCCTTAGAAAACGATTGACATAAATTTTAGAACGCTAGCATGAACCGTTCTCGAGATATTGCGCATTTTTCAAATAAATCTATCAAAAAATCCCATAAATTAAAAAAATATATTAACTGTTGAGAAACATGTTCAGTTTTCATATGTGATATCCTGCGATAAATTGGGTGACATCATTCTCGTGGATCTAGCTCGTTCCATTCATGAGAAAAGATACTTTGAGTAATACTTTTGTATTTAAACGCCAATAGTCATTTATTTGGTATAAGAATATCTTATTTCTCCGTCCATAACTATTGGCAAGATTTTGGGGACAAATTTGGCGGAATCTCGCCAACTTGGCGACTTTTAAATGTTGCCAAATTAACGAAAATCTCGCCAAATAGATAAAAATGACGCTAAATCAATGAAAATGACGACTAATTGTATAAAATTCAATAGCTTGGAAAGAATATAAGTATCTACTATAAGAATAACATTTTTTTTTAGCTGTAAAAGTAGTAAATTCATTGCATTATATAAGGAAAGTCATGTTCTGCCGACATCAGATTTTTTTTTTCTCCCTCGAAAAAACTAAAAAATTTTGTTTGACCAAGTTTTTGCCTGCCTCACTACACTAATTTTCACTCGAAATGTATTCTAAACTATAAAAGATAGATATAAACAGTAAGTGACAAAACTGTTCAGAAGGAAATCCAGTTTCTAGATTAATATTTTGTTTTTACAAAGCAATTTTAGTTTTCGAGGATCCGTCTTGTCAAGAAGATTGAAAATTTTCCGTTTTCATATTTGTAATGCTTTTATCTCAAAAACTATAAGCCCTATCTATGAACTGTAAGAAGTAATTTACAGTCTTTCAAAATTCTTACAAGGATACATAATTGGATTTCGTATTAAGTTCTTAGTTTTTGAAATATAGTGATTATAATTTTGATATTTTAATATTTTGAAGCATTTTGAATTGGTGGTTCTAATTTCGATATTTTAATATTTTAAGCTGTTTTGAGAATGTCAGAAAAAGACAAATCATCCACAAAAAAAAAAGATGTTATTCACGCAAAACCATTTCGGCTCCATCGGACTGGAGCCATTGCCGATTTTGTAATTCATTAATATTTATTAAAAAGGTTAAGAGCGGACATTATATCCGTTATACTCTTTTTACTTACCCTATATTACATTGAAAATGTATAGGGAAAGTATTATCACGGGGTCGAAAATTCGAATTCGAGTTTTCGACGAAAGAGCATACCTGAACGCTAATGGAACGTTTATGAGGTGTTGCCTGTGTGTGTGTGTGTGTGTGTAAGACTGTGGAAGTGATATCTCACGAACGAATCGAGCGTTTGAAACGAAATTTGGTACAAATATTACAATCGGTGACTACTGGAAGCTTATTGATTTTAAATGTAATCGAGTGATTTTCGAATGAAATTTTGAAAAAATCATTAAAAAATCAGAACCTTTAATAATGTTAAGTAAATGATCATTTCTTGTGCAATTTTTAATTAAAGAACGAATGACATACTTTTTAAAAGTCTAACAAGAACCGATCTCAAGATATTGCTCATTTTTCTAATAAATTTATCAAAAATGTTACATAAAATTTAAAAAAGTGTTAACTATCGTGAAATATATTTACTTTTCATGCATATTATGCGACAAATTTGTTTGCATTATTCTTATAGATCTAGTTCGTTCCATTCACGACAGAAGATATTTGATGTTTTTTTTTGTTTTTTTACGGCCAATAATTCGCCAATAATATAAGAAAAGCTCTTTTCTCTATCTGTGTGTAATGTTTAGCGATAAATTTGACGAACTTGGTGACTCATTTAGCGAAATATCACCAACTTGGCGATATGTCGCCGCAAATAAACGAAAATATAATCCAAATTGCAAAAATGACGCCAAATTGATGAATTAATTATTAAAATATTTTAATATATGCGTTATATTGCGGATGTTATCAATCAATACCGATAATTTTCAGGTTAGAATTGCGCGAGATATACATTTGTGTAATTCTAAATCGTTTTACATGTTGTCATCCGGAAAAGCGCCAAAGGTACAATTCAACGCCAAAAACACAGTACTGTGAATCTTATACATAATTTTTTCACTGTAAAAGAAGTAAATTTATTGCATTATATAAGTCATGTGCTGCCAACATCAGATTTTTTAACATTCAGAAATAAAATCATATGAATTTACTAGCAGTATACCCGTTCTTCGTACGGAAAATATAATATAAAGAAACTTAGCATTCACAATTATGTGTAAATTTCTATAGTATTCTAAATGACTTTGTTATTCAAAAATATTCTATTAAAATATTTAATTTAATTCTTCTAAAAAATGTATAAGAATATCTGGGCTCGATATACAAAATATTCTTCACAAGCAGATCTGAAGAATAAAGCATCCTGGTCCAGTTTGTAACCAAATTTAGAAAAAATATTTTTTAATTCTTACAAAAAGAAAGATATTATCTAGAAAATCGTACTTAATTATGCAAAATATTGAATTTTCATCGATTCGGTGTTATTTTGATAAATTTAGTGTCATTTTCGTCAATTTAGCGACATTTTAAAAACCGCCAAATTTATCGCCAAGTGGGACTGTAGAATTGATAGTCCCGCTTGGCGACAAATTGACATCACAATACTATCCCCTAACAAAACACAATTCATTTCATTTATTTAGCGCAATTTTATCAATTTCAAGATATTTTTATGGATTTTCAAACATTTTTATCAATTTGGCAACATTTTAAAAATTCGCTAAATGTGTTACTAAGTAGGACGGTTGGACTGACAGACAAATACTAACGAAACATCATTTCCGTACTCTCTTCTAACAAAACAAAATTAATTTTATTGATTTAGCATCGTTTTTTATTAATTTGGCGACATTTCCATCAATTTGGCAATGTTTAAGAAAAGTTGCCAAGTTAACGATATCCAGTCAAATTTGTAGATCTGAATTTGCAGATCTGAAGAATAAAACATCCAGATCCCGTTTGTATATCTATATAATAAAAGGCAATGTTTGTGTGTCAGTCTGTATGTCTGTCTGTCTTATACACTATAGGTTCAGCGACCACGCGTCGGAGAGCTACGGAATTTGGCAATCGGAGACCCGGGAGGGGGGGGGGGGGGACACGTCAAAACCGATTTTTAAAATTTGAATTATTTTTTTTTGTTTTTTAATGTTTTATGCGATTTCGACCGTTTTTTTCCCTTTTTGCCCTTTTTTCGCCACCATCCAGACGTCGTAGAAAAAAAAAAAAATCACACGACAGGAAAGAGCAGATAATTGCGAGTAAAAATATATCAATTTCAAATTTCAGGGATAAATTTTAATATTTTTCAAAGATTTCAAAACAAAAGTCCCTTTCGGCTCAAAAAAACGAACTTTCGATTTTAAATCCTCGTATCCGGAAAAGTAGCGAGATTTTCGACTAATAATTTACATTTTTAGAAAGCTCAAAGATCTGGCTTTCTTACAAGCCGAATCTGGTAAAGAAATTATTAAAAATGGCCGCAGGATCGGAATTTTAAAGAAGTAATGATTTTAAATTTCTCGGGGAAGATCCAATTTTTCTCCCGCCGGGGACGTCACGTGTTTCCATAGAGACTGGTTAGAAGGAATTAAGTTTCCATAGAGACTGGTTAGGTGGAATTAAGAGCTTAGCATATGGTCATTTTAAACGGATATTTTAATTTATAGATATTTCAAATGGATATTTTAATTTTATGGATATTTTAAATGATAGAATGATGGAATGAGGATATTTTAAATGATATTACGTTATATTTTAAATGATGGAATTAAGAGCTTAGCATATGGTCAAATTAAAATTTTGTATGGTCATTATAAAATTTAAATTAGCGCGCGGGAAGTTAGCGCGCGGGAAGTTAGCGCACGGGAAGTCTACATTGGGTGAATAAAAAGAAAGTTATGGAGATTGTCGCGTAGGGCGCTGTAGCCCAGTGGTTAGCGCACGGGAATTGCACTCAGTAGGCCCGGGTTCGATTCCTGCTACTGCCAAAACTGCCGCCGTATTCACGCAGAGTACGATCACGTTAAACATGTGGGTCCGTAAGTCCTTCCGAGAGGTTGGTGGTAGGGGAAGGCGGGTACGGTCGCTGTGGATGCCTCCTCCACTGGGTTCCGGTCTAAATTGGGTGAATAAAAAAAAAGTTATGGAGATTGTCGCGGAGGGCGCAGTAGCCCAGTGGTTAGCGCGTAGTAATTGCACTCGGTAGGCCCGGGTTCGATTTCCTCCGCTGCCAAAACTGCTGCCGTGTTCACGCGGAGTACGATCACATTAAACATGTGGGTCCGTAAGTCCTTCTGAGATGTTGGTGGTAGGGGAATGAGGGTACGGTCCCTATGGATGCCTCTCCCACTGAGTTCCGGTCAAAATTGGATGGCACTTCCTGACCGTCCAAATAGTTACCTTACACCTTTCTGGTAGGTCGCGACAGCGAGTTTGCCACGGTCAGAATTTTCAAGGGTAGCGAACTGGCTGGTCGCCGAAGGCGGCTAGTACTAAATGAAAACACTAAAATTGTATTAGAAAATATACTCGTTCTACTCTTATTCTGTTTCAACAATCGGCTAAATGAGTTTATTGGCTAAACACAATATATGAGTTTATTGGCTAAACACAATATATGAGTTAATTGGCTAAACACAATATATAAGTTTGAAAACTCTGGCAAAATAAAAGAAAGTGATGTACGCAGTCCGCAATTAATATAATTAAAAGAAAAATCTAACCGTTCATTTATAAGATATATTTTTATATCCATTTATTTATTATTCAAATCGAAAAAAAATAATAATTAACAAGCACATTTGATTTAATTGCATCGCTGGGCAACACGATATAAAAAAGAATCTTTCTTATAAACTGCTAATAATTAAATAACCATTTTAATTTCTTAATACTTTTCATTGTTGAGTAAGAGCCTGTGAAAAATAAACCATGGTGATAGAGTTTCCATTTAAATTCATGTTTCAGACCTGCGATTTTCAAAAGTGACTGATAAGCGCAATAAACTCCCACCAAACTCAAAGACAGAGTTTCAATTCACTTTCACGTTTTAAATCAGCAGATTTCAAAATTGCATCAAATTCGATTCAGTCGTTCTCCAGTGATGATGAGACAAACATACACACATACAGACAGACAGACAGATTTTCAATTTTAATTATATAGATATAAACAAATAAACAACAAATCCTATTCCCAGAACCCCCATTCTTAATGATGTTCAATATAGAGAAAGATTACCGTACTGGATTTCGTCTTTTCCGATCACTGCTTTTTAGTTATTCCATAAGTCTCATAAATTCCAACCAGATTAAGAGGAATTTATTTCACTTTTAACCTTGAGAGCAGATTTTTTTCCCCCTTCAATTACACCGTTACGCAAAGGGGAGGTACCTGATACGCAATGGACCTTCATGTGCTTCACAAAGTGCAAAGTTGGCTGAACTTAGGGTAAAAATCAATAAATAAATAATTTATTGTTTCTATTTCTTTTATTTATCAATCCCATCTATAAACATGTTCAAGTGATGTTCGAAGAAATGGCACTCACGTGCTTGTTTTAAATGTTGCTGCTACTGGGCGCAGTGAAACAATACTTTTTTTAATTACTTTCCCTACAATGCATGGTAATGTATAGAGGGAAAGTATTGGAATCGTGTCGAAAATCGGAATTCGAGTTTTCGACGGGATTCTACTATTCGAAATTATAATTTTTAACTTGACGTCTCTCTCTCTCTCTCTCTCTTTCTTTCTCTGCATCAGGTTTTTTTAGATTAGTTGCACTTCTCTACATAGGCAATACTATAAACGGAAAAGTATTGTAATAGGGGTCAAAAATGCTATCCGATTTTTATATTTTAACACGTTTTAAGCATCTCCGATTACGAATCAACTATTATTTTTAATGTTATCTGTGTGTCAGTCTGGCTGTGAGTCCTCTAGCAGAATATCTCCCGGATCAAATTGGGTGATTGGAATGAAATTGCGTACGAATTTTTAAAAGGATGAACGGAAGAAACTTACTGATCTTCAAGGAACTCTAAACATGAGAAGATCTCGAATTTTTCGAACTTTTATTTTCCAAAAATCGAAAAAATAATTACGCCAGCTAAATGCCAATTTTGGCGCTTAGCTCTTGGCTTGATCGCACTAAAAAAAAAAAAAAACGTGTTTTCAAAACTATTATCTGCGTTTTACATTTTATTTACACAGCATTTTGCGTTGAGATCTATCAAAAGCTCTACTGTAGCATGAAAAGTAAAAAATGTATTCAGCAATCTGATTACTATATGGAGTAACATTTTCAATGTTGCCAAAATGGCATTGCAAAAACGTACCATTTATATTTCAAAGAATTCGAACGATTTATATCCCAAATTCCACCGCGTTTTTTTCTGTTGCGTTAGAATTCCCAGAATCCTAAGCGACACATTTTGCCAACGACTAAAAATCAACAAAAGAAGAATTTACATTCCTTGTGAATCAGTTCATAGTATTCAGCTTCAGGATTTCGGTGTCAAATGAAGAATATGATAAATTGGTATATTTATTCACATTCTTCTTGCGAATGTGTCGAAATCTAAAAGCTAGAGTTTAAAAAAAATCTGATATGTCCAACACATGACCTACCTACATGTGTGTGTGGGGGGGGGGGGGGAGGAGGGGGGGGGGTAATAACAGGTATTAGAGCTTGCGTTTAACTCGATATGACTAATAATCATGTTTTTATTTCTTCGGTTGAAGTAAGCATATGCTACTTCAACCGAATTCGCTGGATTATTTCGAGCGAAATCGTGCTTCTTGTAGAATAATAAATTTCTAATATCTCGAGAACCATTCGCAATAAAAAATAGTGTTCATTTATCACTGCTTAAAATTACTTACAAAGCACAATTATTTAATGACGGCGAGCATATATTAATTCTTTTTAAAGATGTTTTCCATGTTTGATTAAAAAGTGAAATATCTCAAATCCATCTGAATAGTCGTTTCTAAATAAAAAAATTACAAAACACTGTTTTTTCATCATAGTTAGACATATTTATTATTATTATTATTATTACTTCGAAAATGTAATAATAAAAAATTCAAGCAATAACATAGTGAGAAAACTGTTGAGCCAAACTCAACCAAATTTGCAGTAAAAACTGTTTAGACCATGAGGTTTTGATTTTTAAAAAGAAAAAAAAAATAGTTCGGACACCGCGGGCCAAGGTGGCGCTGTCAGGTCCATTTTTAGAGTAAAATAGGCATAGGAAGTACAGAAAGTTAACATTTTACATGCATTTTGATATTGACATCCCATTTATCATTCACCTCTACTTTAATTATGGCCACTCTCTGTGTATATATATATATATATATATATTTACAAAATTAGAGACTTTCCTCTTATCTGAAATCCCCCAAAATAAAAAATATCTGAAATTTTTATTAGAATAGTCATATCAAAATATATTCCATATTTATTGGAGAGAGATATGTAGTACTCCATGTCGAAAAATAAATTTTCTAATATCTCGAGAACGGTTCATGGTAAAACCTAAACTATGTTATCCATTTATTTCTGTTTACAAATACTTACAAAGAATTTATGCAATAACAGAGGATTATAGATATATTTCTTACGATTTTTCCATTTTAGATTAAAAACGTGCAATATCTCGAAAACGGTACATTTTCCCGATCTCAAAAAGATGGCATTCGATTTGAAATAAAATAATACATAAGAAATTACTATTTCTGCTAAAGTAACTGACTATTTTCGTAAGTATAACTGACTCAACTATTAAACTTCATTGGTATGATTATTCCCAGCCCAGGCAGTGCCTGCCTAAACCCGGAGGCCAGGCTTAAAGACGTGCTTGTACAAACCTTTAGCTTTAAATAGAAGCCTGAGTGGATTGGGTTCTTTTACACAGACCATACGACCTACCAGAAAATGGATAATAACTGTTTGGGATGCGGAGACAGTGCCACCCAATTTTGACCGGAACCCAGCAGGAGTGGCAACCACGGGGACTGTACCATCTTTCCCCTAACCCATCACCTCTAGGATGGGCTTTCGGGTCTACAGATTTAACGTATCCATACTTCGCGTTAGACACGGAGGTAGTTTTGGGAGGCTTTGGAATCGAACCCGGGTCAAAATTATTATTATTATTATGACTATAATTATTGTTATTTTTATTGTTATTATTATTATTATTATTATTGTAGTTATTGTTGTTGTTGTTGTTATTATTATTATTATTATTATTATTATTATTATTATTATTATTATTATTATTATTATTATTATTATTATTATTACCCAGGCCGTCTAGCTTACCCAAAGTGTGTAGAGCAGTTACAACGGACGGCCGGGAAAACCACAGAAATAACAAAACACATAGGACGCAGATATACATACACAATATACATAGACATAAAGTTTCATACAGTCCCTGTGGATGCCTCCCCCACTGAGTTCCGGTCTAAATTAGGTGGCACTTCCTGGCCGTCCAAATAGTTACCTTGCATCTTTCTGGTAGGTCGGATGGTCTGGGTCTCAACAGCAACTCCACGGGGTTATGGCACCAGCGAGTTTGCCACGGTCAGAATTTTCAAGGGTAGCGAACAGGCTGGTCGCCGAAGGCGGCTAATATACAATATAAATAACCATAAAGTTTCATAGGTACATCAAAATAAAATTTGGGGGTAAAGTCAAAATAGTACCAGGACATGAACGTGTATCTTCAATTTAAATTGGAAAATAATTAGCAATTTAAAACCAAGTAAAAGTCAAATAAAATATAAAAGTTGCCGATAAATCATTAAATAAAACAAACAAAAAAACACCATGCAAATAAAAGACAAAACAAAACAAAACAGATCAAGTGGTACAGAAAGTCAACAACATTGACCAGAAAAATTTTAAGAGCAAAATTGATGCCACTCATGAGCAGTAAACTAAAACTAACTTTACTTGATCTGAAATGTCTTTGTCAATTATAATACATTTTTTCAATCGCTCAATAGCCATTTTATTTTCACAGAGTTTAGGAAGCCAAATAGAATGATTTTCCAATTGAGTTTGACGGCATCCACAAAAAAATCATCTCCCAACCCAACCTGCAACAGAAACAAGTGTCAACCAGCATCACGACTCGAACCCACAGCGTGTGGCTCGAATACATGGCTCCTGTAATGGATGGAATGCAATGGAATTGTATTTTGTATTTCGATGGAATGCAACAGAATTGTATTTCTCCCGCAATGGTATTTTATAATTCTATTCATTTATTTTTAAAACTCTAACACATATGCTCAATTTTCTGCTGTTTAAGTTTGTAATAGACCTGCAAAGAAGGTGGCTTGCAGGGCCGGACTAACGCTGGCGCAAGAGGGGGCCTCTGCCCGGGCCCCCGCATCAGAGGGGACCCCATATTTAGCAATTGCAACACCGAAAAGTAATGTCTGCTTCTTGGAAGTAAAAATAAGGAGTTAAAACTTCATATTAAGAGGAGCATAAGACCTTTAAAAGTGTCATAAACAGAGAAAATTTCCGTATTTCGCGTTTTATTTTGTACCTCTTCTATTTTAAATCGATAATACCTAAAAATTTTATGGCTAATAAGTCAATATCTGTAGAATATGTGATAATTTTTTCAATATGGTGAATCTTATAAGAATATTTTTAAAAACTGTATAATTTGCATGCATTTATTAAAATTTTATTTTTTTATAGGTTGTTTGCGCGCATGATTGTAACAAAGCTATTGCTTCCAGAACCAAAAATATTGCTGACTATGATGCAAAAGAATCCATTCAAGAAGTCTTAGATCAAAATCAAAACATTTGCATAATTCAATTTTTTTAAAAATTAAATCTAAAATTTAATTGCATTTTTAATTTTAAATAATTTTTTTCTTTTTAAATTTGATTATGCAAATGTTTCGATTTTGATCTTTCTTGAATGGATACTTTTGCATCATAGACAGCAATATTTTTGTTTCTGGAAAAAATAGTTTTGTTGCAATCATGCGCGCAAGCAACCTATATAGAAATAAAATTTTAATAAATACATGCAAATTACACAATTTTTAAAAACATTATTATAAGATTCACCTTATTGAGAAAATTACCACCTATTCTACAGGTATTCACTTATTACCCATAAAATTTTTATGTATTATCGATGTATAATAGGAGAGGTACAAAATAAAACGTGAAATACAGAAATTTACTCTGTTTATAGCACTTTTAAAGGTCCTATGCCTCCTTAAGAAAACGCCAATATCGTTTGAGACAATCACAATTGTCTCTCGACAAGTGCATAATCGTCCTTGAGTGATTTTCCCCTGTCATTGCCAAATTGTATTTGGCAACACCGAGTTGGACTCGAACCAATTTCACAAAGAGATTTGGGCATGGAGGTAAAAGTAGGGAGTTAAAACTTCATATTAAGAAACCACCAATATCGTTTGAGACAATCATTCAGGTGGCGCTGGGATAAGATAAGTAGTCCTGCATTGTATGCTTTTCTATGGTGAAAGGCCTAAAATATTCATTTAAACTGTCGATTTTGTAAAAATAAATTACAAGCGCAATGCAAAGTTGAACTAAAACAATAAAGAATATTCCTACGTATTCAAAGTTATTTTACCTTTCAATTTATTTTTATCTCCCTATATTCTGTATTCTACCCTACACTACAACTACGAAAAAATACTAGTTAATTATACTCATAATAAGGGAACCTTTAATTTAAGAATAATAAAAAATAGATATACTCAATACTACGCCTTTCTGCTGTGTCAACTAACAATAACAGCCACTTTACTAACACTAGCGACACCTAGATACAATTCTCAAAGCATTATGGAATTTTCAAACGTTTCATCCATAAGAGTTTTATCTCCTTCTTTCTAACTCCATAGGCTGCTTCCTAAAAAAATGTATGCAGTAGGAATAGGTTTGCCCACGGATAGATTCATTTTCGGGATATATAGGGGTCAACCTCACTAATTTAGCATGTTGGCCAATAATTTAAATTCCATTAAAATATGCAAGAATCACATTGTGTAATACCTTTGTCTAGAATGCAATTATGTTTTTGAAAAATATTTTTGTTCCTTTCATATATATCGAGAGGTGAAGGGGGGGGGGGGGGGGGGGGGGCTCGGAGAATATCTGCCCCCGGCCCCAGTTAGGCTAAGTCGGGCCTTGACCGGACTCGTTGCAGAGCTTTAGCTCGGAGCGAAGCTTGCGCCTGGATTTGAAGTCAGCTCAGCTCCATCTGTTAAATTCCAGAGTTTACCAACTCCTTTTTCCTCCGCAGACGATCTCGCTCGCATAATTCCAGTCTGGGCTACATGCCAAGTATGCGCCGCCGTCTGGGCGCCGTTCAATGTTGCCAGCAGGCTGGAGAAACTTTTCATCCCTTTGATTCTTTTTTAACTCTTCGACAGGTTTGATTTGTTTAAGATATTGGGCTGGAAAAATTGTAGATTATTGAATCGTTTTATACATTTTTACTTTCTTTTACTATTGTATGGGAAAAACATTATTTTCCCGAAAAACATTTTTTTAATTCGACATTTTGATAAGCACGCTTTAAGAACATATTTCGAACAATTTTGGAAATGTCTGTTGTCTGTTTGAATCTGAGTGCGTGCGTGTATGTGTGACAACTCGAATGTATGCACTGCTATATTTTATGGCAGTGCGTATACATTATATAAAATCTTTAACTGACAATTTTTTTTTTCAACTGAAATGATTAGAAGTCTAATTCTTTTTAGCATTTTTTCTATATACTAACAATGATAATTTCCGGGACAATGTTGGTCATTATAACTTTGAACTGATATTTTTGATATCTGATGCCCATGATATCGAAACAGTTCATATTATTACACAGACAGCTAATTGCATCCATTTCATCGACACCACAAAGCTGTTGCCAACGTGAAAAAAAACAATATTTCAAAGAAATTTTACGAAACATCTTAAAATAATAACTAGGGTCTGAAATAGATGCATATTTATTTCATTCTGAAAATGATTAGGGTAAAAGTGAATTGAATTCTGTGGTAAAGGAATTCATAAGAAAATAGAGTACTTGAGATATTTAAAAAAATAAAATACATTTATAATCATCGAAAAAGAATTTGGGAATTTTATTACTTTTACTCTACATCAGCGGTTCCCAAACATTATTGCCCAAGAAACACTTTTTGACCCAATACGTGCAATTACCATCGAGGTCAAGGAAAATTACATAAAACACTTCGCCTTTAGCGCTCGCTTTGTTACAAAAGTTTCAGAAATTGCTCAAAATACGTGGTTCCCGCTGAAATTCTTATTCTTATGCATTCCTGTGTAAAGGGTGATGTCCCATTTCATCCCTTCCCAGTTGGACCCCTGTCTTCTAATATTCCCAATTCATTCAGTATGCTACACTTTCTAAATATCTTGGGCTAACATAGATCTTACAAGTATAGATACGTTAAGGGGAGTTTTTTCTGCTATCCAACATAGTAGAAATTGTCAGGTGATCAAATTGCAAATACGGGTGAAAACTAGGTTTATTCCCGAAAATAAACCGGGTTTTTTGGGAAGGGAATTTTGAAAGTTTCCAAAAAGTTGTCATTGCATTTTGCATTGTAAAAGAAAGTGTATGACCCAAACCTAATATTTATTTTTTGCATTCAGAATTGTTGTAAATTGCTGAAGCGTGGAAAAATTGAGAGAAATGTGTTAGATCCAAAATGAATATTTAAATTGTGTGTCTTTCTTATTATATATAAAAATGAAAAGTAATTCCACAAATAAATTGCAGTTTAATTTGTAGATATTTTAAAAGCAAAAAACAACTCTGAGCGATCCAATACTTATTACGAAGTGATTAATTCATTCATATTCCTTTAATATTGAACGATAATAGGAAATCTATATTAGTCGCAATAACATATTATAATAATTTTCAAACTCATATAATTTGCCCATTTTCAACAATTTTTTTATAATTTCAAATTTTCGAAAATTTTATTTCAATAGACTTTGCCTTTAAACTAATACAAAAATTTAATACATTTAATACATTTATCTAAATGGGGGAATCTTTCTTTAAGATTTAAACTGCGCAATGTGCTGGATTAGCCAGGCCATGTAAAAAACGCGTCAATTAGTTTCTTCCCATCAAAGTTTCCACTGCTTCCAAAATTTCCGGTTTATTCCCCAAAATTCCCGGGTTTTTTTGCAATTCTACTCCCAGGTTCAGAGTGTGGTGAGTAACACTGGTTGGTGTACAGTTCTGTAGCCAGTGAACAGTGGACCACCTCCAATAGCCGGATATTTTCCCAAGCAAACAGGAGTTCTGTATTGAGAGAGTGGAGTTTCGATCACGTGACGAGTTCTCTGTTGGATAGCATTGTTTCAGTTCTATACTAGTGGCCTGCTCCGCCCAATAGCGGTCTAATATATAAGGTCTATGTGTTGGTAGAGGGGATAACAATGTGCATCCCCCAATCCCCAGGAGTCCCTTCTCTACAGCTTTCCTCGCCTATTGGAGGAGATTTGTACCACTGGATGGCCTTACTTGGTCTTGAAAATATTCAGTAATGATAAATTTGCGTATATTTATATTTCTTTTTCGGACATACCTGTAGCATATAATATTCATTCGCGGGGAATGTGTTTTTGTCCTTTTGGGATTGGGAGGATGTATACGAGTATATCTAAGGCACATAGCTTTTTTTGACATAACCGAACAGTCATGTGCAATCATGTATAAGACAGTAGAGAATAGGCTCATACTCCATATATTTACATTCCTTTAAACACCAAATTCATAGTATCAGCGATCAATATCGTTTTAACCATGGAGGTAAAAGTAAGAAGTTAAAACTTCATATTAAGAAAAGGCCAATATTGTCTGAGACAATCATTCAGATGGCGCTGGGATAAGATAAGTAGCCCTGCATTGTATGCATTTTTATAGCGAAAGGCCTAAAATATTTGTTTCAGCTGTCCATTTTGTAAAAATAAATTATTAGCGCAATATAAAGTAGAACTGCAACAGTAAAGAATAATCCTACGTGTTCAAAATTGCTTTACCTTTCAATTTATTTTTATCTCCATACATTCTGTACTATCTATATTCTACAACTATGAAAAAAACGTGATGTGGGCTGCACATGGCTTTCCCTGCAGACGCGAATTCATTCTTTCTATATTTCTTTAAGAATTCATTAAATTGAGATTAATTGTACAAAATAACGCAAAATTTTCATTTTTAATTCAATTTCTGCTTTTATTTGGTAATTGGACATTTTTCTAAAGGAGGCATAACAAAAATGCAAAAAAATCTCAAATATCTCGAGAACGGTTAGTCCTAGAGTAATAGAGTTGTTCTTATTCTTTTTCTCGTCAAAAATTACGTATAAAACAAGCATTTAATTGATACATTTGAACATACGTAGTCTTTTTTATAGATATTACGGATTTTTGCAGGCGATTTCGTAATAAAGGGCAGGTTGTTCTTCTCCAAATCGTACCAAAATCTAATCAGCACCAGAGTATCCTACAAGTGATTTATCTACCAAATTTTGTGAAATTTGGTCAATTAGTATTTCAACTAAAGTGAATACATGAGATTTTTGTGGGCCATTTCGCAAAAAAAGGCGGGTTCTTTTTTCCGAATTGTACCAAAAACTAATCAGCACCAGGGTCATGCCCAAGAGTTTTACCTACTAAATTTTATGAAATTCGGTCCATTAGTTTTTGAGTTAGAGTGGATACATACATTGCACAGACACACAGACACACACACAGACATCACGCTAAAAATGGTTTTTTCGTATTCTAGAGGTTTCGAAACGTGCAGATCCGTCGAAAACTTGAGTTGCGATTTTCGGCATGATTCCAATACTTTTCCTATACATTACCATGCATTGCAGGGAAAGTGAAATACTAGTTAATTATACGTATACTTAGGGAACCCTTAATTTAAAAATAAACAAAAATACACATACAAAATGCTACGCTTTTCTGCTGTGTCAACCAACAATAGCAGCTACTTTAACACTATAGTTCTCAGCTAATTCTCAAAGCATTATGGGATTTTCAAACGTTTCATCCAAAGGAGATTTATCTCGTTCTTTCTAACTCCATGGTTTTAACTTTCCATAACTGGCTCGTGGAAGCAACCGTCACAGCAGACGATTATTTTAATTGAGAATTCTCCAGAAGGATGAATGAAGGACCCTATCAAAGTAGGTTACTGTAACAGGTCCTTGCCGTTGCAGCAATTAGAATAAGGCCGAACAGCATTTTCCGAATTCTGGATTAAAAATGAATTATGCAGTTTTGAGACTTCTATGACGTCAGAAGCGGACAGCTGAGATTTGGAAAGATTGTAAGTGAAGATAATAAACATTTTTCCTGTGGCACTCTTCTAATATTTAAAAATTCTGCACACCACATCACTTTCCCTTCACACCTATGTCGCGGCGCCCTTTAAGAGGAGGTAAATTCAAATATTTCCATTTCGGTATGGGCATTATTGTTTACAAAAGTATGGGTTATTATTTACAAAAAGGGAACAACATTTTTAGTAAAATTATATTTCTCATAATTGCTATATTACTTTTTACTTTCTCCACATTCATAGTTGAATGCATAGGAAAAGTATTGTGACGGGTCGAAAATTCGAATTCAAGTTTTCGACGGAATAGCACGTTTCAAGCATCCCTGAAATAGAATCCTACGTTTTTAAGATGATGTCTGTATGTATGTGAGTATGTATGTGTGACTATGTATGATGTGTATGCATGATCTGTATGTATGTGCGTATATGTATGTATATGTATGATGATGTCTATGTGTATGTGAGTATGTATGTGTAAAAAAAAAATGGTAAATTAAAGACTGCCCTAGCCCAATTCGTGAATAAAGATAATTTTCGCCCCCTTTTTGAAAAATATTTTCTTTTAATTAGCTGTAATAACCCCCGTTCTATCTTACTATATGAATCCCTTTTTATTTACTTATATCTATTTGTAATTTTGACCATGTTAAGGTCTCAAGTTATGCCTGACGACTCGTTTCCGATTCCCTGTTTGTTAGACCTTTGCATAGTTACATTGATTTATAATTATTTTCTAAAATACTTATTACATTTTTTAAACTGTTTTTTGAAGTATATATCTTTGAACTTTGTATAAATTATAATTTAAATCTGATTTATAATCCACTATTTTATGCGGCTGACATTTTCATGATATGCAAATTTTACTTAACAGTACTGTATTGTATTTAAGCACGTTGGCATCTATTACTTTCCTTATATACATAATGTATAAGGAAAGTATTGTGACGGGGTCGAAAATTCGAATTCGAGTTTTCGACGGGAGAGCACGTTTCAAGCATCCCTGATCACGAATCGAACATTTTTGAAGTGATGTCTGTGTGTGTGTGTGTGTGTGTGTGTGTGAAGGTATGTGTGTGTGTGTGTCAGTGAGTCTGTGGAGACGATAACAGACGAACGAATGGACCGATTCGAACCAAATTTGGTACAAAAATCACAATCCGTAAACACTGGAAGCCTATTGTTTTTATATGTAATCGAATGTTCAGAACCCCCCTAAATTTTCGAATAAAATTTTGAAAAAATCGTCAAAAAATCAAAACTGCTAATAAAGTTACGCAAATAGACATTTCTTATGTAATTTTTCATTAGAAAACGATTGGCATAAATTTTAGAACGCTAACATGAACCGTTCTTGAGATATTGTACATTTTTCAAAAAAATTATGAAAAAGTCACATAAAAAAAAAATTCCTATTGAGAAACATGTTCACTTTTCATATGTAATACCATGCGATAAATTGAGTGACATCATTCTCGTGGATCTAGCTCGTTCCATTCATGAAAAAATGTACTTTGAATAATACTTTTGTATTTAAACGCCAATAGTCATTTATCTGCTGTAAGAATAACTTTTTTCTTAGTGCATAACGCTTGGCGAGATTTTGGCGACGAATTTGGCGGAATGTCGCCAACTTGGCGACTTTTTGAAATGTTGCCAAATCAATGAAAATCTCGCCAAATGGATAAAAATGACGCTAAATCAATGAAAATGACGACTAATTGTCGAAAATTCAATATCTTGGAAAGAATATTAGTATCTACTATAAGAAAAACCTATTTTTTTACTGTAAAAGTAGTAAATTCATTACATTATATAAGGAAAGTCATGTGTTGCCCACATCAGATTTTTTTTAATTGTATCGCCACTGAGGATGACCATGGAAGATGTTCGAAAGATCTTTGGCTATAAATACGTCTGTAGGATGATTGTATAATAAAATGACTTTTGGATCTGTTTGAGATTTGTCATTTGTTAGTAACTAGTGTTTTGAAATTGTGACGTGTCGCCACTTCTGGTATGTATGTGTATCTATGTATAATGTGTATGTATGATGTGTGTTGTTGTTGTTGTTGTTGAAACCCAGACCGTCCGACCTACCAGAAAGGTGTAAGGTAACTGTTTGGACGGTCGGGAAGTGCCACCCAATTTAGACCGGAACCCAGTGAGGGAGGCATCCACAGGGACCGTACCCTCCTTCCTCTACCACCAACCTCTCGGAAGGACTTACGGACCCACATGTTTAACGTGATCGTACTCCGCGTGAACTGCCAACAACAACAACAACAACACACATCATACATACACATTATACATAGATACACATACATACCAGAAGTGGCGACACGTCACAATTTCAAAACACTAGTTACTAACAAATGACAAATCTCAAACAGATCCAAAAGTCATTTTATTATACAATCATCCTACAGACAAATGTATGATGTGTGTGCATGTATGTGCGTTTATATATGTATACATATGGTGTGTGTGTATGTGAGCGTGTATGGATGTAATATCTCAGAAACGGACAGAGAATTACGAAAGCATATTTCCAATGAAATGCCAATATTGGCGTAATATTGTCTCAATATTTTAAGTCAATATTGTGCAAATATTGGATTACTACCAGGGAAATCCGTTGATAAAGTCGTGCAGTATGTGGTCGAACGTTGTACATTCGGTAAATGGAACCTGGGTGGTTTGACAGCATGGGCAAAACAATTAGCTGCAGAATATCGTTGACGTACACGCGAGCCGTCAGATTGGCTTGCAACATAACTAGAGGAAATCGGCCTGCACATGCGCATGCGGTGGTCATCAGTACTGAGAGAAAGGCGAGATTCGTCACAACATGCCTTCAATCGGACATGCCTTCATTACAACATGCCTTCAATCGGACACTGTCTAGGCCGACCCAGCTCGACGCCTATTCAGACGGCTCTACCTACGTCGAGGCGTCAGTGGTAGGCGCTTTAGTGGACGTCGACACCTAATCCCACCTTCCACCATACCAGTCGTCTCCGAATAGTATCCCTTGATACAAGATGCATGGACGATGGCAATTGCCTGCGAATGCCTGATAGCGACGCCATTTGTGTGGATGTGGCTCCTCCCCTGACTGTATGATCCTCTCAAGCGGATGTCTACCTAGGGCGGTTTGGCTCTCTACGACGGTTACACATGCCTTCTCTGATCCACTGTTGCCAACACCGAGCAACTAAAATAACTCCCTGAACAAGATGGTGACTGATACGTCTGCTGGACCCATCAGCTTCCTTTAGGCCCATGATGCGACCTCTCTCTAAATCTCACAATTGTACGTAGCGCCGTCGAGTACGTCTCAAAAGCATCTCTGTACACAACTTCCAGTATCAAAGAAAATCCAGTTCCAATTGCTCATGAATGAGAACACCGGACGTTTTAAATGATGTACGATGCGTCATTCTTATGCGCGTTGCATAAACCCTATAACATCATTGGCGCTGGCAGTTTAATCATTTGCATAACTTTTAAAACAACATTTGCATGCCGAGTTTCGTGGCTGTAGCTCAATTTTTTATTTTCACATATATATATTTTGCAACACAGTGTATATATGAAAAGCCTTACTAATTTTCATGGTATAGGCCATAGATGTAAAAAAAAGTACTATGTATGTCTGTGATATAGGCAGAGGGAGGGGAAGCCTTCTTCCTTTTGACTGAACAATTACATTAGGTCTCTATAAGGTCCCTATTGAAAAACGAAATCGATATCCAACACAGTAACTCCTCTTTCGGGCGCGGTAGCCCGGTGGTTTGCGCGCTGGATTTACACGCTGCCACAACTGCCGCCGTGTTCATGCAGAGTACGATCACGTTAAACATGTAGGTCCGTAAGTCCTTCCGAGAGATTGGTGGTAGGGGAAGGAGGGTACGGTCCCTGTGGATGCCTCCCCCACTGGATTCCGGTCTAAACTGGGTGGCACTTTCCGGCCGTCCAGACGATTATCTTACACTTTTCTGGTAGGTCGGACGGTCTGGGTCTCAACAACAACAACAGTAACTCCTCTACACCGTAAAACATTCTGAAGCCTTTGCTTATTTTTTTCAGCTAAACATTGCTGATAATTTCGGCAAACTGATAGGAAAAGCCACAATTACATCCGTTCATGAAAATTCCAGCTTCATTTCTGAAATATTTAGCTAATTAACGTCTGCCGAAGCGTTATTTTTACATATATATAAATATATATATATATATATATATTAAAATTATAAATCCAATGGTAGAATGGAAGTAGTAACTCATAATACACTAACTATCTTAAAATTTGCCTACACAATACAATGAAATAAAATGAAATTCAACCATAATAAGGAAATTAAAATACATATTACAGATCATAAAGCAAAAGATAATCAACAAATATCAATGGTGTGGATTCGAAAATAGGAACACAAAAAATATCAAGCATTAAAGCTTGAACGTGGGAAAGCTCTAGGCTTAAGATTTGTTCATTTCGAAGATATTTTTTTTTTCAATTTCAAATATTCAATCGAAATGAACACAAAAATGCTTGTTTCTGAAACACAAGATAGATTTTATATATATATATATATAATTAAAAATCGTCATCATTTTCCTAATGATTCTCTATTTAATACTTCTTTTACTTTCCCTGCAATACATCGTAATGTATATGAAAAGTATTGGAATCATGAAGAAATTCGCAACTCAAGTTTTCGACGGATCTACACGTTTCAAGACCTCTAGAATACGAAAAATCTATTTTGGCGTGACGTCTGTGTGTGCGTCTGTCTGTTTGTCTGTGTAAATTTTGCATCAACTCTCACTCAGAAACTAATGGACCGAATTTCATAAAATTTGGTAGGTAAGTCACTTGGGAGTGACCCTGGTGCTGAATAGTTTTTGGTACGATTCGGAATAAAAGAACCCGCCTTTTTTTTTGCGAAATGGCCCGCAAATATTGCCTATATCCACTCTAGCTGAAAAACTAATGGATCAAATTTTACAAAATTTCGTATACGCGCTACTTGGGTGTGACCCTGGTACTGATTAGATTTTGGTACGATTCGGAAAAAATAACCTGTCTTTTTGTTTGCGAAATGGCCCGCAAAACTCGTCAAAACCAAAATAAAAAATCTGATGTGGGCAGCACATGACTTTCCTTATATAATGCAATGAATTTACTACTTTTACAGTAAAAGAAATAGGTTTTTCTTATAGTATAGATACATATATTCTTTCCAAGATATTGAATATTTGACAATTAGTCGCCATTTTCATTGATTTAGCGTCATTTTTATCCATTTGGCGAGATTTTCATTAATTTGGCAACATTTAAAAAAGTCACCAAGTTGGCGACATTCCGCCAAATTCGTCGTCAAAATCTCGTCAATCGTTATGGACGGAGAAATAAGTTGTTCTTATAGCAGATAAATGACTATTGGCGTTCAAATACAAATGTATTACACAAAGTATCTTGTCTCATGAATGCATAGCTGCCAACCTTGGAAAATGAAAATTAGGGAGATTTTTAAATATTTGTAATTCGCGACAAAAGTCGAAAAATCGCACAGCGCGATAACAATTTCTTTTTTTTACAGAAAGCATAAAAGGGAATTTTCAAGACAGAATAGGGGTTTTTTCCCTCTACTACAAAACTGAACCATAAAAAATAGACAAATATGATAAACAATCTGTATTGTAACTATAAACACAATTTAATTTCAACCAATACAAAAGAATTAAAACATCTTTTAAAAAATAAGCACATTCGTTAGAGTTATTCTCATCAGAGTCTATAACAATGTTCATTACACTGAATATGATGCATAAAGAAAAATGTCATTGGTTACTGTTTAATAATCATTCACATGTCTTTGACACAGAAACACTTCTCTGCAGATAAAATATTGAATGAAAGAAATCTTTTGGTAAGTAAAAATACAACACGTAAAAGTTCTATATAATTAAAAAATGTCAAATTCAATCCTTCTTACTACTTAAAAATAAAGTAGTAGCTCTTTTTGCTTTTTTTAAGAACTCCTTACTAAATTCTTCTTCAATATCCCTTCACAGAGTTCATACCGATTTTTCAAAATAGAAAAATTTGTATTATGCAAATATAATTAAAAAATTAACTTTAATAATTAGCCATAATATGAAAATAAGCTAGTTTAGTCAATCTAATATTCAACATTTAAATGATGGAGATGGATGGAAAAAGATACTAACGTACTCTCGGCAATTCACGCGAAGTAACTGAATTGCGCAATCGCACTATTTATGCGAAAATAATTAAGAAATTAACCACAATAATTAATCAGAATATGAAAATAAGCTAGTTTAGTTGGTCCAATATGCAACATTTAAATGATGGAGATGGATGGAAAAAGATACTAACGTACTCTCGGCAATTCACGCGAAGCAACTGAATTGCGCAATCGCATTATTTATGCGAAAATAATTAAGAAATTAACCATAATAATTAATCAGAATATGAAAATAAGCTAGTTTAGTCAATCAAAAATGCAATATTTAGAAGATAGAGACGGATGGAAAAAGATACTATTGTACTCTCGGCGATTCATGAGAACAAACTGAATTGTGCAATCGCAGTGTTTATACGAAATTAATGAACAAAATAACATTTTAGCGATTTATGCTCAATAACCTTTGAAGAAGTATGTTTATTACTTTCATAAAATAAGAGATCGAGATCTTAATCTACAATACACGCGGAAGTAAATCTCCGTTAATTTGATTGGCATTACCCTGCATTGTATTATGGATTTGCTACGATCCCGGGAATGATAAAAATCAGTGCTAAAAATGCGGAAAATTGGTGTTTTCGAGGAATTATTACCATGTCTGGTTAATTGATAAATTTCCAACAAATAAAGCCGGAGAATTTCGTTAGTAATCCGGAGGCCGGAGAAGTAATGAAAAATCCGGAGTCTCCGACCAAAATCCGGAGAATTGGCACGTCTGCATAGGGATATTTTTAGGAAAATCCCTTTTGTACGGATTTTTTTCTAATTATTGTAAAAATTCGGGAGATTTAGGAATTTTTCGGGAGTTCGGGAGATTGCCTCAAAATTCGGGAGACTCCCGGAAAAATCGGGAGATTTGGCAGCTATGTGAATGGAATGAGCTAGACCCACGAGAATGATGTCACCCAATTTATCGCATGATATTACATATCAAAAGTGAACATGTTTCTCAATAGTTAATATTTTTTTTATTTATGGGATTTTTTTATAAATTTATTTGCAATATCTCGAAAACGGTTCATGCTAGCGTTCTAAAGTCAGTCAATCGTTTTCTATGGAAAAATTACATACGAAATGTTTATTTGCGTAACTTTATTAAAGATTTTGATTTTTTGATGATTTTTTTCAAAATTTCACTCGAAAATTTAGGGTTCTGAACATTCGATTACGTTTAAAGAAAATAGGCTTGCAGTATTCATGGATTGTGATTTTTGTACCAAATTTCATTCAAATAGCTCCCTTCGTTCGGGAGATATCGTCTCCACAGACTCACTGACACACACACACAGACATCACCTCAAAAATGTTCGATTCGTGATCATGAATGCTTGAAAAGTGCTCTCCCGTCGAAAACGCGAATCCGAATTTTCGACCCCGTCACAATACTTTCCTTATACATTATGTATATAAGGAAAGTAAAAACTACGTATGCTCAAATATATCAATTAAATGATTGTTTTATACGTAATTTTAACGATCAAATGAGTAAGACCAACCCCATTACACTACGACTAGGAGTCCTCGAGATATAGTTTTTTCGCAATTTCGGTACACCACTTTTGAAAATAAGCCCAGTTACCAAATGAGAACGAAAATTGAATTAAAAGTAAATTAAATTTAATTAAAATAAAGAAAACGTGGATATATGTCTGCAGGGAAAGTCATGTGCTGCACACATCAGATTTTTTAATTTATAGGCATATTTAAAGTTAGGGTTTTTTGAGTTACAACTTCTCTCTATTCTATCACTGGATTTTCATATTATATTTATATTATTATACATACATACATATATATATATATATTCATTTCTGCATATGGCAACATTGGTCTAGCCATATTTTGCTTGTCATGGTTGCACTAATGAAGTGTATTTTAAGGTATTTATGTTTCCTTTATTGTTCCAATCTATATGCTTGTCGTCCATATAATACAAGTTTATAGATAAAATCTATCTTGTGTTTCAGAAACAAGCATTTTTGTGTTCATTTCGAAGGGATATATGGACCTGAAGAGAATTTTTTCGAAATGAACTTGTATTAAGCCTAAAGCTCTTCCATGTGCAAGCTTTTTTGCTTGATTTTTTTTGTTTTCCTATTTTCATTCCTAAATTTTGAAATTTGTTGATTGTCTTTGTCTTTATGACTTGCATTACGCTTTATTATTTCCTCTTTATGTCTTAATTTCTTTTATTTCTTTGTATTTTGTAGAAAATTTTGGAATAGTGTATTATGAGTTACTACATGCATTCTAACATTGGATTTACTAATTTATATTTATATATATATATATATATATATATATATATATATATATATATATATATATATATATAATAAAAATAAATATAATAAGACCAATTTAAAACATGAACAGTGGCATACCCTGGTTCAATAACATTACGGAGGTATATATATGTGTGTGTGTGTGTGTGTGTGTGTGTGTGTGAATTTCCAATGATAGATTAGAGATAAGTTGTAACTCATATAGCCATAGTTTAAAATATAAGCAAACTACGTAAAAAATGCTTATATATATATGTATATATATATATATATATATATATATATATATATATATATATATATATATATATATATATATATATATAAACGCAGCTAAGGTTTTATTTCGCAAATTATATCAGATTTCGTGTATGTAAACAAACGATATCTGTTCTAGCTGCAGACATTTGTTAATTTATTGCGTCAAGCTACTGGTTTCACTTCCTTGCAACTTCTAGAAGCAACGCAACTTGATATAGTATCTGAAACCACATCATTTGGTATTTCTAAAAAATAGCCGGGAGGAATGAACAGTGATAATGTGCGCAATGAAAGGAATGTGAGAAATGCATACACGGGAATTTCATTAGCGCTTTGCAATTCAAGATTTCATTCTTTATTTCCTTTTTTTTTTTTTGTAATGAGCAGTTGGCCTGGAACGCGTCAACAATAAATAAAGCAGTGGTCAAACCGACGTTTCAAAGTTTTGAAAATTGACCACAAAATCATATGCTGGTTTCAAAATCACTTTTATAAAATATTGAAATCATAATCACAATATAACAACCAGCATCGCTGAACTGGTTTCTCTTGAGTCGGGGTTTATCCGAATCGAAAAATCGTTTACTGCACTTGCAGTGACGTATTATTTCACGGATAATTTTTAAAATGCACAAATAATATTTAATTTTAAAAAATAATTTACGGCCATATAATCACGGCTAATATTCGATTTTACGACAAATATGTTTTCTGAAAATTTTCTAAACTTTAGAGCCATGATGTCACATTGTTTGACCTGCTGTGTTGTAAATGAGACGTCAATATCACATTTGGCTTCGATGCTTGCCATTTGAGCCATAGGCGCAAAAATAGTAAATCTGCATCTGGCTCTGACTAATAGAAATATTTAAGACATCCTGTACATGACAGCGTTGCTAGAATTTTTTTGATGTGAATAACATCTATATCAATGTTTCTCAACCGCCGGGCCGTAAGAGTGAAGATTTGTCGTTTACGAGAATTTGTCGTTTTAATTTTCTAAGCATTTTTTATGAATAAATATTTCACAGTGGAAATAATAATATTCGTAAATGTATCGTAAAGCTCAGAGCCAGAACGCCTAAATAACAGCCGTGTAGCAAATATCAGTGACCAAGCCCAATTTAAATTTTAATATGAATAAGAGCTTGGCGAAATTTTGGTGTCGAAATTGGCGAAATATCGCAACAACTCGGCGAGATTTTTTAAATGTTGCGAAATTGTTGCGAAAATGTCGCCAAATTGATAAAAATATCGCCAAATTGATAAAAATGTCACCAAATTGATAAAAATGTAGCCAAATTGGTAAAATTGACGACTAATGGATTAAAATTCAATATCTTGGAAAAAATATAAGAATATACTATAATAATAACCTATTTCTCCATCTGTAACGCTTGGCGAAATTCTGGCGTCGAATTCTGGCGGCATATCGCCAATGGTGAGTCTTTTTAAATGCTGCTGAATTGACGAAAATGTCGCCACATTGATAAAAATGTCGCCAAATTGATAAAAAATAACGCTAAATGGAAGGCAATGCTTTGCAAATTTTTAATTCCGTTATATGGCGAGCATAGTTATTAATACTGTATTAGTTTAATGTATAAACTTAAATTAGAAAGGTATTTGCTAGTAAATTTGTTGCGGCCGGGCCTTCGTCTTATAAAAACATAATTTACCGAGCCGCGGTCACACAAATGTTAAGAAACACTTATCTATTTGGTTGGGATTTCTCTGAAGGAGAAATGGAGCTCTACGAAAAATGTAAATACTTTGGACACTAATTCCCTCGAACCTAATAGATAACAACGTAAATGATTTTTTTTGTTTTCTCGGAAATAGGGTCCAGATTGTGAATATTAATAATAGTATAAACACCTTGATTTATCTGTCTATCTATCTATCTCTGGCTAACGCTGCTACAAAATGTTGCCAAACGTATTTCAATCACGGATAAACATTTCATGAACTCTGGAGCTTTACGAGCGTATGGCATCAGATACTGAAAGTGAGTCCATGATGTGGGCGCCCCGTTCCCTACATAATGCAATGACTATACTTATTTCACAGCAAAAACCGCGAGGAAATATGTGCGACCAAATATGTTATCTCCCATTTCCCCCAAATATAATGTCTTCGAAATTCAATGGATTCCTAGTGAGTTTGTATGAGTATGACCCCCCCCCCCCCCCCCTTGTCGACGCCACGGTGCATGACAATAGTAAAAAAAAAATCTTTTCCGGAAGCAGCGCGGCGGTATATTTCTGGAGTCTCAGAGGAAACTGCAACGGTCCAATAAGAACTCGATAGTTCAAACCCCAAAAATATGTAAGAGAAATTTAGTTTCTAAATCTATATTTATTATTAATAAAGATCTTATAGTTTTCTGCTAATCGTCTTATCAAGTTGAATGAAAATTTCACATTTTTAACACTTTACAACAAAGTTGAAAAGTGTTTATGACTTTGTTCATTCTGTCTGTCTGTCTGTCTGTCTGTCTGTCTGTCTGTCTGTCCGTTAGCACGATAACTGCCGTAAAAATGACTTCATCAAAATGAAATTTTAGTATGTTGTTCAGACGGTCTATAGGACCTATGGGAATATAAATGAATAATATCACCCAATTAGTTTTGGATTGAACCCGGGTTGAAAAAATGGAATACATTGAGCCCTATGGGACCTAATTTTTCAAGCATTTTTTAAGAGGATTTAAAATTCACAAATTGCTTCGAAAATTTTAGGCAATATTCAAATTGTTCCATAAAATATATAAAAAAAAATTCAGCGAAATATATTCAGTAGTTTTTTAAATAAAAATTAAAATAATAATAACACCTCTTATATGAAGCGATCACGTGTCCATGATATGAAACGATCACATGACCCACTTCAAAATGATATATGGCATCCATCTTGTCTCAAAATCGTGATTTTTAAAGTTCTTTCTAATTCATATTGAGTGTTGTATCCATCCTAAAACTACTTTATTTTGCCCTAAATTCTGTGCATCTACATACTTTAACAACGCAATGACAATATATTTCAGTTTAAATGCTCATACAAATTTGATTATTTCTACTATTAAGCCTATTTTTCACCTATGTAAAATGTAAACAGCAAAATATGTAGAATGAGTTGTATTAGAATCGCTGTAATTCTTTAACATAAAATCATTTAGTCCATGGAGTCTGCATGGCTGATATGAATGAAATATTGATTGATTTTAGAAAGAGAAGGACGATAATTTTCGATGAAGTTTTACGCATAGAGTTTTACTTACTTGTAGCTCCATGGTCTTAATTTTTAAATAATATAAATTATTATAGTATTGTGATGAATGACATGAATGGGGGAATTATTTATGAATGAAATGTTGCTTTTATAGAGAGAGCCAGGCGTGTTATTTTTTCTATGACGTCATTTGAATGGATTTCAGTTGTTTTCGATGAAGTTTTCAAATATAGTAAATTATCGTAGTATTATGATAATTCTAAAATTATTACCGAGGAATGTATCACATTTTAGAGATGTTTAAACCAGGCAATTTATATTTTAATGCCGTCATTTGAATGAAGTTAATTTTTTTCGATGAAGGTTTAAGGTGTCAAATATAATAAATTAATGTAGTATTGTGATAAGTTTCAAAATATTACCGAGGAATGTATTGCATTTTAGACATGTTTAAATAAAATTGCATTGAAGTTGGAAAGTGTTTCATAATCAATGCTTTAAGCATGATTGATCTTTCTTGTTCAAGTTTGTATTACTTTTTATCTCAAAATAAATTATTCACGGAAAACCATTTCGGCGCCATTGCACTGGAGCCACCGCCGATTATTTTAAAGGGGGGGGTGTGTGTCCAAATATGGAGTTTCCCATTTCCCCCAAAATATAATTTCTTCAAAATTCAATGGGTTCCTGGTGAGTGTTTAGATATGACCCCTCCCCCCCCCCCCCCCCCTTAACGACGCCACTGTGTATGACAGTAGCAAAAGATACCGCCGCGCCGCCTTGCGGCAGTATCTTCCTAGAGTCCCGGAGGAAGCTGCAACTATCTATCTATCCAATAAGAACTCTATGGTCCAAGCCCGAGTTAAAGTTCAAAATACCCATCTTTGTCTTTGTTCCAGTAATCGAACGCCCTTGACATTCTTGTCCCGATGCCAAAGTCTGCGCGCGCCTTAGAATGCGTTTCCTCGTTATATTCGTTAAAGGAAAAACTTAGATCTTCATAAAAGTACCATAAACGAGGGCTGAGATTTTAAAGATTTAGAAATTGATTGAAAATGACCGATAAAAACGCATTTATGACTCTAAAGTAACCTGAAAATACCTAAAGAATATAGTTTTCTTCATGTATGTTGTAACAAACATGCTGCCTGGACCAAATTGAATAGAGTAATTAAAATATCAATATGTAACTGCTTTAAGAGCTTAATTAAAAAAAATTATAAAATCAATTACTCCATTCAAATCAAGATCCATGCAACAAATCTTCACTGGTCGGATTCTCATGTCAATCAATTAAATTTAAAATGGCCAAATAAACAAATTAAATAAAATTATAAGATTATAAATTTCGTAGTGGTACTACCCAGGTATTGATATGAGAAACTAAATTAAAAAAATGTAAATAAATTGAATCAAATCAATTTTCACAAATAAAAATCATCTGTTTATTTATATATCAAAAAGAAATTGTGTTTATTAATTATGAAAGTATTCATTAGAATTATGTTATAGGTTATAAAATCAATTATTGAATAATTAAGAAGAGTTAGATTTTAAATATGCTTAAACAAATTCACAATAAAAAAATATAATAGAACATATTGATAAGTACAATATTTTAAACTCATTCAAATAATGTCAAAATATAAAATAATTTCTTTCTCACAGATTCACCAAAATTTCTTCATGTAATATTTAGCATATTCATAAAAATTCAATGAAAAGATGTTCTAGATTGTTTATGAAAATTATTTACATAACAGTGAACACTATTACACACCATATGTTGTCCCGGCCGTCCAAATAGCTGCTCTTAGTCCTCTGGACGAGTCGGACGGTCTGGGTCTTCAACACCATATGTTGTCGGGCGCGGTAGCCCATTGGTTAGCGCGCTGGAGTTGCACTCGGTAGGCCCGGGTTCGATTCCAGCCACTGCCAAAACTGCCGCCGTGTTCATGCAGAGTACGATCACGTTAAACATGTGGGTCCGAAAGTCCTTCCGAGAGGTTGGTGGTAGGGGAAGGAGGGTACGGTCCCTGTGGATGCCTCCCCCACTGGGTTCCGGTCTAAATTGGGTGGCACTTCCCGACCGTCCAAACAGTTACCTTACACCTTTCTGGTAGGTCAGACGGTCTGGGTTTCAACAACAACAACGCCATATGTTGTCTGGGCGCGGTAGCCCATTGGTTAGCGCGCTGGAGTTGCACTCGGTAGGCCCGGTTCGATTCCAGCCACTGCCAAAACTGCCGCCGTGTTCATGCGGAGTACGATCACGTTAAACATGTGGGTCCGAAAGTCCTTCCGAGAGGTTGGTGGTAGGGGAAGGAGGGTATGGTCCCTGTGGATGCCTCTCCCACTGGGTTCCGGTCTAAATTGGGTGGCACTTCCCGACCGTCCAAACAGTTACCTTACACCTTTCTGGTAGGTCGGACGGTCTGGGTTTTAACAACAACACCATATGTTGTCTAGCGCGCTGGAGTTGCACTCGGTAGGCCTGGGTTCGATTCCAGCCATTGCCAAAACTGCCGCCGTGTTCACGCGGAGTACGATCACGTTAAACATGTGGGTCCGTAAGTCCTTCCGAGAGGTTGGTGGTAGGGGAAGGAGGGTACGGTCCCTGTGGATGCCTCCCCCACTGGGTTCCGGTCCAAATTGGGTGGCACTTCCAGGCCGTCCAAACAGTTACCTTACACCTTTCTGGTAGGTCGGATGGTCTGGGTCTCAACAACAACACCACCATATGTTGTCACCCCCACTGGATTCCGGTCTAAATTGGGTGGCACTTCCCGACCGTCCAAACAGTTACCTTACACCTTTCTGGTAGGTCGGACGGTCTGGGTTTCAACAACAACAACACCATATGTTGTCCGGCCACAGTTACATAACAGTGAACACATTACATAACAGTCCACACATTTACATAACAGTGAACACTATTACACACCATATGTTGTCCGGCCACACGTTTGATTGCCGTAAGCCCTAGGGTTGGCTGGGTGGTCTGGGCCTTCAACACCATATTTTGTCCCGGCCACACATTAAGCTACCATAAGCCTTAGGGTTGGGGGTGTGGTCTAGGCTTTCAACACCATATGTTGTCTTAGACTCATCTAAAAGCACACACAAAATATGACTTTACTATTAATCATACACTCTACAGAAAAATATAAATGATCAAATCAGCTTTGATCTTATTGAAGCCTATGGCTATTATCACATAAGATTTATTCACTCAAATATTTGAATTAAGCCTCAACCATGAATTTGAAGATATCATCATATAAAATCTTTTTTTCTTTTTTAATTTTTATTAATGAAATACCCCGGATTTTTAAAACTGCAAAATGTCTTATGTTTGCAGACGATTTGAAACTTTATATGAAAATCAACTCATTAACTGATTGTGAACTGATGCATTGAGATCTAGATGAACTGTATAACTGGTCTGTTTTAAATAAACTCCACTTAAATGTTTCTAAATGCCATGTTATGAGGATGTCTAGAATCCGTAATACTCACAATTGCAATTACATTTCAAATAATTTACCTCTATCTCGATGTACTCATATTATGGATTTGGGTGTCGATGATACTTTTAACTTTCAGAGACATATCGATAATACTATTAAAAGAGCCTACCAAAGACTTGGTTTCACCTTAAGACGATCTCGTGTTTTTGCCAGCTCTGATACTATTATTTGTATTTATAATACCCTTGTTAAACCAATTTTGGAATATTGTGCAGTGATCTGGGACCCTGTTTATAATTTGCATTCTCAACGAATAGAAGTCGTGCAAAATAAACTTTTACGTACTATTGATTACAGATTAACTGGCTATTATCCTTCTTATGATATGCATACGAGGGAACTCAGACAAAATTATAATTTAATGTCTCTTAAAAAAAGAGGAAAATGGTCATGTCTCTTGTTTTAGTATAAAGTTTTAAATAATACTATTGAATGTCCCACTTTACTCTCTTGCCTGGAATTTCAAATACCTGTTAATAATACTTGGAAAAAAATCTGATGTAGGCAGCACATGACTTTCCTTATTTAATGCAATGAATTTACTCCTTTTACAGCCAAAAAAATAGGTTATTCATAGTAGATACTTATATTCTTTCCAAGATATTGAATTTTTGTTAATTAGTCGTCATTTTCATCGATTTAGCGTAATTTTTATCCATTTGGCGAGATTTTTCGTTAATTTGGCAACATTTTAAAAAGTCGCCAAATTGGCGATATTCCGCCAAATTCATTGTCAAAATCTCGCCAAGCGTTATGGACGGAGAAATAAGTTATTCTTATAGCAAATAAATGACTATTGGCGTTCAAATACAAATGTATTATTCAAAGTATCTTTTCTTATGAATGGAACGAGCTAGATCCACGAGAATGATAACACCCAATTTATCGCATGATATTAGATATGAAAAGTGAACATGTTTCTCAACAGTTAATATATAAATTTTTTTAATTTATAGAATTTTTTTTTATAAATTTATTTGAAAAATGTGCAATATCTCGAGAACGGTTCATGCTAGCGTTCTAAAGTTTATGGCACACACACACACAATCGTTTTTTAAGGCAACATTACATAAGAAATGTCTATTTTCGTAACTTTATTAAATGTTTTGATTTTTTGGTGATTTTTTCAAAATTTCACTCGAAAATTTAGGGGGGTTTTGAACATTCGATTGCGCTTAAAAACAATAGGCTTCCAGTATTCATGAATTGTGATTTTTGTACCAAATTTCATTCGAATCGCTCCATTCCTTCGTTAGATATCGCCTCCACAGACTCACAGACACACACACACACACACACATACTTTCACACACACACACAGACATCACTTCAAAAATGTTTGATTCGTGATCAGGGACGCTTGAAACGTGCTCTCCCGTCAAAACCGCTAATAAAGTTACGCAAATAGACATTGCTTATGTAATTTTTCATTAGAGAACGATTGACATAAATTTTAGAACGCTAACATGAACCGTTATCAAAAAGTTAATTATCAAAAAGTTATATAAAATAAAAAAAAATATATTTCCTATTGAGAAAGATGTTCACTTTTCATATGTAATACCATGCGATAAATTTGGTGACATCATTCTCGTGGATCTAGCTCGTTCCATTCATGAAAAAAGATACTTTGAGTAATACTTTTGTATTTGAACGCCAATAGTCATTTATCTGCTGTAAGAATAACTTATTTCTCCGTCCATAACACTTGGCGAGATTTTTGGCGACGAATTTGGCAGAATGTCGCCAACTTGGCGACATTTTTAATTGTTGCCAAATTAACAAAAATCTCGCCAAATTGATAAAAATGACGCTAAATCAATGAAAATGACGACTAATTGAAGAAAATTCAATATCTTGGAAAGAATATAAGTATCTACTATAAGAATAACATTTTTTTTAACTGTAAAAGTAGTAAATTCATTGCATTATATAAGGAAAGTCATGTGTTGCCCACATCAGATTTTTTTGCTTTTGTAGCGCAACATTATTACAATACTATATGCAGATACTGAGTGTGAATTTCCAACTCAATTATCTTTATAAAAATAACAAAAACTGTGAAACTGACTTTTAGGTATTTTTACCAATGTTAAAAATGTCAACGAATTTCTCTTTAAATCAATTCTGAGTAAAACTCTTGTATTCAGAATATAGTAAACAGTTTGAGGGGGTGAGGGATATTTCTACACATGTGATTGTATATATAGTAAACAGGGAATGAATAATGAAATGCTTGAAGAATTAATAACAGAAAACAATACTTGTAAATGTACGCGTAAATTTTTCTCCACTAAATATGTACAAAAACATTAGAGGTTCGAGGAACCCACAACAAAATCATTGGGGTTTCAAAAAGTGTCCCGAAGTCGGCGCCGCTGAATTCATTATCAAGTGTACTTATACCACACAATGAAAATTTAGAGCTTTATTGGCTAACAAAAATAATTTATTTATACAGGCGTGGAAAATCCACATCAAAATAAATTGGCATTTAAATAATATCAAATGAAATAAAGTAAAATTGTGGCGAATTAGTTGTCACAAAAAATGTAAAACTTTGTGTGTGTGTGTGTGAATGGAATGTATGTATATCTGTCGTCAAATAATATTCTTTTGAATTCTTGTATTTATTTTTTTTTTTATCAAAATCGTTCTAAAATGTGTAAATATCCTCTATTTATGAGAAAATTTACAATTTGTATTACTTAATGATATCAAGATGGTTTGTATTAACAGAGACAGTATAGCGTCGTCAGAAAAATGTTTTTTTGGGGAAGGGGGAAGGTAAGAGTCAAACCAAGCAGGAAATGTTTTTAGCACCGTAGAAAAATATAGGAAATTTACGTTATCCTGTCTGAAACGGAACCTGCACAACGTGGAAACGGGCGGCCAATGTAAAGTAATTTGTTAATAAAGCACCTGTAATGAACCTTACTTCCCTCAACCGGAAATCGAACCCTGGATCTCCGAAACGGCCAGCCAACTCCCTACCGTTAGCTATTGGGACAAAATTTCAACCTCCTATCGTTGAAGTGGACTCTGCATTCTCCACCCTCTAATGTCCGATTGGCGGGCAACTGACAATCTGACTGGCCACCTCCTGCAATTTTTACCTCGGGTTATTATTTTTATAATATACTATTATTTTACCCAAGTTAGTATCCTGCGTGGTCGTTATCCTCGCAATTTGAAACCGGCGCTCAAACTTCCAAAGTCCACTCAATCCGTACTAGTCGTACTAGGGTCACTCTCACACCTCCGACATCTATATGGGGTAAAAAACTAAAAGAAATGCAAATAAAAAAACTTCTTTCACTCCAAAGGATCTTCCTTCTAAAAATCTGCCCAGGAAGTACAACATCTAATATCTCCTTATTTTCCCTCACTTGTATTTCCCCCATTCATTTTACAATTTCTACCCTCTATAATAAATTTAATTTTTGGAAACAAAAAATTGATTCCTTTTCTTCTCCCTCCCTCCCGCCTCCCTCGGATTTTGATTTCCTTGTTCCTTTCTCTAACTTTCACCCCTCTAAATGGTCCGTAAATTTAGTTAACAGAATGGATAAAAACTCTGCCATTTATAATATATATACTGATGGTTCAAATATTGACAATAACACTGGTTTTTCAGTCTGTATTTTTAAACATGATGTTCTGGAAAAGGTTCTCTCCTATAAACTTGACAACAGGAATACAGTATTTCAAGCCGAACTTACCGCTATTTCCTTTGCTATTGACTGGGCTTCCTCTAATAATACTCCTGTTAATATTTTTTCCGATAGCCTCTCTTCCATTCAAGCTCAATAAAAAATAAATCTAATTATCTTAACTCCATTAAATACAAAGCTCTCCTTGCCAAAAACCTTGTCAATATTTCTTGGGTAAAAGCTCACAATAACATATCTGGAAATGAAATTGCTGATTACTATGCCAAAATTGCTGCTATCTCTGGTTCCCCTCTTACTATTCCCTTTCCTTACTCGCTCCTCTCAAAATTTTGTAAATCTCATATCATTAATCTTTGGCAAAATTATTTTAATGATTATATTTCCACCAGGACTGGTGATCCGGCTAGAATCCTGTCCTACCTCCCTATCGTGAATCCTAATTTACAAATTTTTAATAAATACCTCATTTACTTTCTTACTGGTCATGGCCCCTTTCTTGATTACTTATACTTTTTCAAAATTAAATCCACCTCTAAATGTATTTGCAATAAATTCGGTGACGTTGACCATTACATTTTCGATTGTCCTTTTTCTAAAAAATTTCATCTCTGCAAACCTTCCCCTTCTAATAAACCGATTTGATTCTCCAAAGTTCCTTCAAATCCCTCTTCAGTAGATAAAATTAAAAACTGTATTCTTATTGCCATGGAAATTTCTAATAAAGTGACCTAAGCTTATGAGTAGATTCTGCTCGTAATTAATTTTGATCAATGAATCCCATTATTTCATTCTTATTAACTTATATGAACTTATTGTGTTCCCTCCATTCATTTTTTTCTTAAAAAAAGGAAGAAAAAGCTATGTTAACTGTTCCTATTTTCTTGGATCTTTCTTTTTCTGTTGATCCTTGTTATTTGTATTTTTTCTTATTTTTCTTCTCTAAATTTTATTCTAAATTTCTGTTTTTGTTTTCATACGCCTAATTATTTTCCTTTTCATATATTTTCTTTTTATATATTTTCTAAATTTTACTTTTAAAATTTTATTATTTTCTTTCATTTTAATCTATTTTTACTTTCCCTGCAATACATGGTAATTAATGTATAGGGAAAGTATTGGAATCATGTCGAAAATCGCAACTCGTGTTTTCGACGGATCTACACGTTTCGAGACCTCTAGAATATGAAAAAACCATTTTTAGCGTGACGTCTGTGTGTGTGTGTCTGTGTGTCTGTCTGTGCAGATGTTGTATCCACTCTAACTAAAAAACTAATTGACCGAATTTCATAAAATTTGGTAGGTAAGTCACTTGTGGGCGAATTTGATGCTGATTAGTTTTGGGTACGATTCGGGATAAAAGAAGCCGCCTTTTTTTGCGAAATAGCCCGCAAAAGCTTGTATCCACTCTAGCTGAAAAACTAATGGACCGAATTCCACAAAATTCAGTAGGTAAATCACTTGTAGGACACTCTGGTGCTGATTAGATTTTGGTATGATTCGGAAGAAAATAACCTGCCTTTTTTTTTTGCAAAATGGCCCGCAAAAATCACCAAAATCTAAAATAAAAAACTATGTATGCTCAAATATATCCATGAAATGCTTGTTTAATACGTAATTTTTAACGAAGAAAAGAATAAGACCAACCCCATTACACTGAGACTAGCCGTTCTCGAGATATTTTAGTTTTTTCGTATTTTCTCTACGCCACCTTTGAAAACAAGTCCAGTTTTCAAATGAGAACGAAAATTGAATTAAAAGTGAATTAAATGTAATTAAAATAAAGAGAACGTTAATATAAGTCTGCAGGGAAAGTCATGTGCTGCCCACATCAGATTTTTCATTATGTTATTATACCTCACTCTAAATTTTATTTTTCAATGATCTTTTTATCTATATTCGCAATAACTATTTTCCCATTTTTGTAAAATAGACGTACTTGTCAAGTTCAAATATAATGTAACACTGTCTGTTTAATCACAATACTTTTCATAAATTGTTATATTTTTAGACCTAAATAAAAGTTCGTTTGGCGGGATGGTAGACCTTGGGTGCCTCCTGAATGCAGGAGGTATCCTTTCCCGGCCGTGCAGATAGCTACTCTAAACCCACTATGTGAGTCGCACGGTCTGGGGTCTTCAGACCTCCGATATCTTTGCACTAATCTACAGAGGTGGTTTGTTCGGACGCCATTGCAAAGAATCTTGCTGCTCCAACAGGGAATCGAACCTTAAATCTTCGAACTGTACAGCCGAAGCTCTACCGTTGAGCTACTGGGACAAAATTGGAAGCTCTTACTGTCAAAGTGAACGCTGCAGAACTAAAAATGGAAAAATCGCCTGTTTCAGCCATTTATTTCCAAGAAAGTGTGACGATATCAACTAATGAAAACGGTACTACTAAAAAGGAACTTTCCATTAAATCATGGCGATTTTCTGAATGCAGTTTCAGAACTTCAAGAATTTTTCAGAGATATTTTGAAATGCTAGAAATATTAATTAATGCACGATTTTTGATTGAAATTTGCATCATTAGTAAAACATATGTCCAGAAAACCATATTAGATTAATTTAAAAGTTCATCTCGATTAAAACACATTATTTTACTTTCCTTATATTATATACATAATGTATAAAGAAAGTATTGTGACTGAGTCGAAAATTCAAATTCGAGTTTTCGACGGGAGAGCACGTTTCAAGCATCCCTGATCACGAATCAAACATTTTTGAAGTGATGTGTGTGTGGGTCTGTGTCAGTGAGTCTGTGAAGACGATAACTGACGAACGAATGGACCGATTCGTAAGAAATTTGGTACAAAAATCACAATCCGTAAACACTGGAAGCCTTTTGCTTTTATACGCAATCGAATGTTCAGAACCCCCCTAAATTTTCGAGTGAAATTTTAAAAAAAATCGTCAAAAAATCTAACCCGCTAATAAAGTTACGCAAATAGACATTTCGTTAGAAAACGATTGACATAAATTTTAGAACTCTAACATGAACCGTTCTCGAGATATTGCACATTTTAAAAAAAAATTATCAAAAAGTCATAAAATAAAGAAAAAATATTTCCTATTGAGAAGCATGTTCACTTTTCACATGTAAGATAATGCGATAAATTCGGTGACATCATTCTCGTGGATTTAGCTCGTTCCATTCATGAAAAAAGATACTTTGAGTAATACTTTTTTATTTGAACTCCAATAGTCATTTATCTGCTGTAAAAATAACTTATTTCTTCGCCCATAACGCTTGGCGAGATTTTTGGCGACGAATTTGGTGGAATGTCGCCAACTTGGCGGCTTTTTCAAATGTTGCTAAATTAACGAAAAACTCGCCAAATGGATAAAAATAACGCTAAATTAATGACGACTCATTGATGATGATGACATGGAAAATGACGACTCATTAACGAAAATTCAATATCTTGGAAAGAATATAAATAACTACTATAAAAATAATCGTATTTTTTTTTACTGTAAAAGTAGTAAGTTCATTGCATTATATAAGGAAAGTCATGTGCTGCCCACATCAGATTTTTTTCTGTTGTTGTTAGTTATTACTTTCCTTATTTACATAATGTATAAGGAAAGTATTGTGACGGGGTCGAAAATTCGAATTCGAGTTTTCGACGGGAGAGCACGTTTCAAGCATACCTGATCAGGAATCAAACATTTTTGAGATGATGTCTGTGTGTGTGTGTGTGAAAGTATGTGTGTGTGTGTGTGTGTGAAAGTATGTGTGTGTGTGTGTGTGTGTGAAAGTATGTGTGTGTGTGTGTGTGTGTGCGTGTGTCAGTGAGTCGAATGAAATTTGGTACAAAAATCACAATCTGTGAATACTGGAAGCCTATTGTTTTTAAACGTAATCGAATGTTCACCCCCCCCCCCCCAAATTTTCGAGTGAAATTTTGAAAAAATCATCAAAAAATTAAAACCTTTAATAAAGTTACGCAAATAGCCATATCTTATGTAATTTTTCCTTAGAAAACGATTGACATAAACTTTAGAACGCTAGCATCAACCGTTCTCGAGATATTGCACATTTTTTAAATAAATTTATCAAAAAATCCCATAAATTAAAAAAAATATATTAACTGTTGAGAAACATGTTCACTTTTCATATGTAATATCATGCGATAAATTTGGTGACATCATTCTCGTGGATCTAGCTCGTTCCATTCATGAGAAAAAATACTTTGAGTAATACTTTTGTATTTCAACGCCAATAGTTATTTATCTGCTATAAGAATAACTTATTTCTCCGTCCATAACGCTTGGCGAGATTTTGAAGCCAAATTTAACGGTAATGTTGTCAAATTAACGAAAATCTCGCCAAATGGATAAAAATGATACTAAATCAATGAAAATGACGACTAATTGACGAAAATTCAATATCTTGGAAAGAATATAAATATCTACTATAAGAAAAACCTATTTTTTTATTGTAAAAGTAGTAAATTCGTTTCATTATATAAGGAAGGTCATGTGTTGCCCACATCAGCTTTTTTGTTTCATGGTAAGCAGTATTATTTTTCCGGTACGTAAATTTATTTATTTTTTAAGGTGTGGTAATGAGCAAACAGTGAAGGACATGGGATATACTATTTTTATATTTACATGCATACTTTTGTGATATCAGTATGCAAAAATACATATATATACATATTTAAAATAATTAAAAATTAGGCATTATGATATAATATAGTATTAATTAAGTGCATCTAAATAAACTTTTCAGAATTTTTAAAGTCATGCATAGGTAATCAATTACATATGGACTATATGCATTTCCAGCTAAACCTTAAACTCTGCTTATCCTGAAACCTGCATGAAACGGTAACCTTTACAAGACGGAAAATTCTTCCTGTCCCCTGAAATTCCATTTAAGGCATACTCAATTGCATTTTGATTTCTATTTCTCTATACATCATTTCTTCAAAATTCAATAAGTTCAATGGGTCCCTGGGGGGGGGGGGGGGGGGGTATGTCCCTCAAATCCTTCCTCCTTCTTTGATAATGGCTCTATGAACACAGATAAGTCAAATGCATGCATTTCACCCACACCCACAGCACTAAGCTGTGGCCAACTGAAAAAATAAGCGTTCAATGATTTTTACGAAGCGTTTTAAAAGAATAACTTGGATATGAAATCTTGAAAACTTCTTTTTCATTCTGATACTGATGATGATGCAAGTGGAATTAAACACTATAGAATATGATTGTATGAGACTATTGAATTGAAACTCACACTTCTGTTATTATTATTATTATTATTATTATTATTAAATACGTTTTTAAAGAAAATTTTCCATAAATACGTTTTTGTTAGAAAATTCATTTCATATTTTCATCAATTGTCTACTTAGACTTTTTATACTTTATTCAGTACATATCCTCAACATATTTAATACTAGCAGCATACCCGTTCTTCGTACGGAGTATATAATATAAAGAAACTTGAAATTCATAATCATGCCCAAATTCTTATAGTATACTAAATGACATGTTTAATCAAAATATTCTGTTAAAATATTTAATATAATGCTCATAAAAAGAAGTTTAAGAATCTCTGTTCTCGCTATATAAAATTATCTTCATGGACATATCTGAAGAATAAAACATCTTGGACCCCTTATGTAAGCAAATATAAAAAAAATATGGAATTGAATCAATATATGCAAAATAAAAGCGTTAAAATTGTATGGGACCCGTACTAATTATATACGCGAATATTAGAAAATATAACCTGTATTAGTAGATTACATGTATAAATTGAAAATACCAATAAACCCGTAATCTTTAAATCTGAAGACAGTCATTTATTCCAATATATGTCAAAATTAAAGTGCTAAAATTATATGGGAAGATATACACGTACTACTTATAATGTCCGATTATTAGTAGAAGATTTCCCGTTTTGCAATATGAGTCACAAATGTTTTTTGGTAAAATACAACAGACGACGTAATAAAGTTGAATATATAATTAATCCCCTTAATCTTCATACCAGAAGACTGTACTTGATTCCAATATATATGCCAATATATGTCAAAATATATGCCAATATACCTGTACTACTTATATTCTCGTAGGTTAGAAGATATACCCGTGCATTCCTAGAAGATTACTCGTACAACGTACAATATGCGTGTGTCAGCAATTTTTGCCGCAATAAAACAATGGCGTAATAACTTAAAAATATCAATAATCCCTGAATCAATAAGTCCGGAAAATATCAATAATAATAATGTTTAAACCTGAAGAGTATAATTGATATTATCCAGTCCAAAATGAAATGGCAATGAAATTTATTTTATATACATATCTTCATTATTCAAATCGGAAAGGATTTAATAAAAATCGTCTGCCGCATAAACACATTGGATTTAAATCCGTTGCTAAGCGACATGATATCATTTGCTTCAAATAAATTGGTAGAAAAAATATCGTCTAAATAGTTATATTTCTATGGAACATTTGGCGACAGTTTCGTCAAATTAGCGACATTTTAAAAAATCGCCAAATTTATCGCCAAGTTGGACTGTAGAACTGACAGTTCCACTTTGCGACAAATTGACGAAATATCATCACAATACTATCCCCTAACGAAAAACAATTAATATCATTTATGTAGCGCAATTTTATCAATTTCAAGATATTTTTATAGATTTGAAAACATTTTTATCAATTTGGTGACATTTTAAAAATTCGCTAAATGTATTACTAAGTAGGATGGTTGGTCTGACAGATAAATGCTAACCAAACATCATTTCAGTACTCTCTTCTAACAAAACAAAAAAAAATTTCATTGATATGTAGAAGACCCAAGCCACACGACCAACCCGAAGGTTTATGGCAGCTGTTTGTGTGTCGTTTATATCAATTTGGCGACATTTCCGTCAATTTGGCAAAGTTTAAGAAAAGTTGTCAAATTAGCGATATCCCTCCAAATTCGTAGCTTTGAATTTGCAGATCTGAATGAAACATTCTTATCCCGTTTCAATATACTAAATGAAACACTACAATTGTATTAGAAGATATACCCGCTCTACTCTTTTTCTGTTTCAACAATCGGCTATATGAATTTATTGGCTAAACACAATATATGAGTTTAGTAGCTAAATACGATATAAGCTTGAAAACTCTTTGCCAAAATAAATGCAATTGATGTACGCAGTCAGCAATTAATATAATTAAAAGAAAAATCAAACCGTCCATTCATAAGATATACTTTTATATCCATTTATCCATTTATTTATTATTTAAATCGAAAAAAAATAATAAAAACATTAACAAACACATTTAATTTAATTGCGATGCCGAGCAACATGATATATCCTCCTAAAATGTTAAAATTTATTAACCACTAACAGCACACCTGTTATGCGTACGGAGTGTATAATTTAAAGAAACTTAAAGTTCGCAATCATGTGCAAATTCTGTTAAAATATTAAATTTATTGCTCCTAAAGAGAAGTTTAAGAATATATGTTCTCACTATGCAAAATTATCTTCACGATCAGATCTGAAGAATAAAACATCCTGCCCCCTTTTGTAAGCAAATTTACAGAAGAAAAAATAGGAATTGAATGAATATATGCAACCCCGTACTAATTATATTGTCGCAGATCAGAAAATATGCCAATATGTTAGTAGAAGATTACCCGTATTACAATATGCGTCTCAAAAATATTTGCCAAAATAAAAGAGATGACGTAATAAATTGAAAACATCAATAATATCCGTACTCTTTATACCAGAAGGTCGTAATTGATTCCAATATATGTCAATATATATCAAAACATATGTCAATATACCTGTACTACTTATATTCTCGTAGATTAAAAGATATACACGTGTATTTGTAGAAGATTCGTACAACATACAATATATGAGTTTAAACAATTTTTGTCATAATAAAATAATTGCATAATAACTTGAAAATATCAATAATCCTTGAATCAATAATCCCCGAAAATATAAATAATAATAATTTTTAAACCTGAAGACCGTAATTGATATTATCCAGTCAAAAATGCTATAAGAAAAATCAAATCGTTCTTTTCTAAAATATATATTTTATATCCATTTATTTATTATTCAAATCGAAAAAATAATTATTAAAATTAACAGACAGATTCAATTTAATTGCGTTTCTGAGTAACATGATATAAGATAGAATCTTATAACATGTTAAATATGTCATGTCTTATAACATAAACTGCGAAATTAAATAACGATTTTGATTTCTCTATACTTCTCATTGTTCCGTAAAAGCTTGTTTTAAATAAACCATGAACCATGGAGATAGATTTCCCCTTTAAATCATGTTTCAAACAATTCATGTTTTCAGAAAGTGACTAATTAACGCAAAAAATCTCCCATCAAACTCAGAGATTAAATTTTAATTCACTTTCAAACGATTTTCAAGCTTTTCGTTTGGATAAACCACGGAGTTAGGGAGTAGAACTCCTAAGAAAAAGTTCCGTTTTTCATTAATATCTCGACAACCCCAGGTCTTAGAAACTCGAAACTTGGACAAAAGTTATGGGGGGATATTTCAAGGCTATTCACCAAATTTCATTAAATTCGGTTCAGCCGTTTTTCCGTGATGATGAGACAAACGAAAATTTCGTTTTTTACTAATATCTCGAGAACCACTGGTCGTAGAAACTCAAAACACGGATATAATTTTAAGTGGGGCTATTTCTGGGCTACCCACAAAATTTCATCAAATTCGGTTCAGCCGTTCTCCCGTGATGGTGTGACAAACAGACAGACAGACAGACAGACAGATTTTCATTTTTATTTATATAGATAAATTGTTTAATTATTTACAACATAAACAAATGAGTCCCCAAAACGTTGTTGGATTCCCCATAGGGCCCCAAAATTCTAAATACGACACCAACCTGCCGAATTGAAGATAAAGTAAATAATCATCGCCACTTGTCCCTATTTCTTTTTCGGTCAAATCCCCACCAGGAAATTCATTACTAATCAAGCAAAACAAACCCCTACACCCACCCTGTCCCAGTCTGCCGCTTTCGAGTACATACGTACTCTTGACGACCTGGTTTTCCCGCCACTACATATCGATCGTTTGATTCGACTGCATTACCGCTGCTGGGAGGTTCCGGCAAAAAAAAAAAAAGGATCAATACAACGGTTGTCATAGTAACCACGTCTGGCGCTGGAGGCGGGAAATTTCTGTAAGGTCAAGAGCACAGATGTATCTAAAATTAGATAGAACGTAGAAGAAGCCAGCAAATTTAAAAGCTATTATGGGAAAATTCAATTTGCCGGATTACTAACTTGTGCTTGAAGCAGTGTGACGTGTAAATATAAATTGGAATGCAAGGGGTAGTATTTGAAATATTTGGAGTGTTGTTGGGTTCTACTCATACATTCATATTCCATATTATTCAGGGCTTGTATTACAACCAGTATTGAATTGAAAAAGAAATTTGTATCTCTTTATGAGTTTTCGTTTAAAGGTCCAACTAAAGACTTCCTATAAGTTCATTTTGAACACTTTTAGAAAAATCTCTGTCTCTCTCTTTTTATAATATGATATATCTCTCGTAATAATATAATATCTCTATAATATGGCATATCAACAACAAACTCGAGTTGCGATTTTCGACACGATTCCAATACATTACCATGCATTGCAGGGAACTAAACGATAAATTTGCAACCCAAATTGCTGGTGGGCGCGGTAGCCCTGTGGTTAGCTGACGAACGAATGGACCGATTCGAACCAAATTTGGTACAAAAATCACAATCCTTAAACACTGGAAGCCTATTGCTTTTATACGCAATCGAATGTTAAGAACCCCCCTAAATTTTCGAATGAAATTTTGAAAAAATCGTCAAAAAATCAAAACCACTAATAAAGTTATGCAAATAGACATTTCTTATGTAATTTTTCATTAGAAAACGATTGACATAAATTTTAGAACGCTAAAATGAACCGTTCTCGAGATATTGTTCATTTTTTAAAAAAAATTATCAAAAAGTCATATTAAAAAAAATTCCTATTGAGAAACATGTTCACTTTTCATATGTAATACCATGCGATAAATTGGGTTACATCATTCTCGTGGAACTAGCTCATTCCATTCATGAAAAAATATACTTTTAGTAATACTTTTGTGTTTGAACGCCAATAGTCATTTATCTGCTGTAAGAATAACTTATTTCTTAGTGCATAACGCTTGGCGAGATTTTGGCGACGAATTTGGCGGAATGTCGCCAACTTGGCGACTTTTTGAAATGTTGTCAAATTAACGAAAATCTCGCCAAATGGATAAAAATGACGACTAATTGTCGAAAATTTAATATCTTGGAAAGAATATTAGTATCTACTATAAGAAAAACCTACTTTTTTTTACTGTAAAAGTAGTAAATTAATTACATTATATAAGGAAAGTCATGTGTTGCCCACATCAGATTTTTTATATTTATATTTTGATCCCGATTCGGTAGGTCATCCCATCTCTGAAGAGAAACCGACGGACAGAAAGATCGTTGATAAACATTGAGGAAATTCTGATGCTAATTCTAATATATATATAGAAGCGAAGCTGAATATTGGACTCTATTTTAAATATCTCAAAACAATGGGATTATGTGCATCGAAACGGAGCTCAATATTGGACTTTTTCTTAACTATCTTACAATGGGGATTTTTGCAGACCATTCTGTGCATGAATCCTAGGAATAGTGGGTTAATCCGAGGAATAGAGGGTTAGAATCCGAAGAATGCAGGGTTAGAATTCGAGGAATAGAGGGTTAGAATCCGAGGGGGAATCAACTCAAATTTTATGAAATGTTATATTTTCATCGCAAATGTGTATGTGTTGTTGTTGAGACCCAGACCGTCCGACCTACCAGAAAGGTGTAAGGTAACTGTTTGGACGGCCGGGAAGTGCCACCCAACTTAGACCGGAACCCAGAAATGTGTATGTGTGTATGTGTATGTGTTGTTGTTGTTGAAACCCAGACCGTCCGACCTACCAGAAAGGTGTAAGGTAACTGTTTGGACGGTCGGGAAGTGCCACCCAATTTAGACCGGAACCCAGTGGGGGAGGCATCCACAGGGACCGTACCCTCCTTCCCCTACCACCAACCTCTCGGAAGGACTTTCGGACCCACATGTTTAACGTGATCGTACTCCGCATGAACACGGCGGCAGTTATGGCAGTGGCTGGAATCGAACCCGGGCCAACCGAGTGCAACTCCAGCGCGCTAACCAATGGGCTACCGCGCCCGTATGTGTATGTGTGTAAACTTTCAAGAAAAATCGGTTTGGTAAAAGTTGATCAAAAACTGATTTCAAGATTTAACCCAAACACACAAACAGTGAAACCAACCTTAAAACCGTGTAATAAAAAGGGAAAAAAAGATAAATTCGTAATACGTAATCTCGTATTTTTCTGTAGTTGGTACAAGAATCTCAACTTAAAATATTAATGGACCATGAGTGTCTGTAGAACTTTTTCCAGGGGGTGAAAAATTGACATCAGTGGAGCAAACACAAATTAGTCAATGTCGTACGCATAAACGTACGACATTGACTAGTTTGATACCCACATTTGTGACCTTGAACGTCCAGGGCGGACAAGTGCCCCCCCTGGCCTTCCCTATATGCCTCCATGTAATGGACCAGGATCAATTAAAATGTTATTACAGACATGGGCGCCCATAGGAGGACATGGGGGGCAATTATCCCGCCTTGAACATTCAAGGTCCAAAACACAGGCATCAAGCTAGTCGATGTTGTACGTCTTATCGTTGAGTTTGAACCTGGGAAAAGTTCTATTCTCACCAGTTATTACAGGACATATTTGACAGATGGGCCACATGTTGCTTGTGCTCGTTTTAGAACCACTACGCCAACAGAAAGAGATCTACAGATGTTAAATTTCAAGCTATGCGGGCTGGCGTCCAAATTAAAAATAGAGTAATCACCTGCTGTAGGTTAGGGGCGTCGTGATGGCGACAGGAATGACGCTGTTGCCAAAACGGGTACATTATCAGGGGTTATAACTATTTTAAAACTGAGATAAACGTTGAGTCACGTGCGAAGCATTGACGTAGTGTTAAAAAATTTCCATACTTGTGCGTGTTTTCACGATTTAATTAATTTGAATTGTATGGTTTTTGAGATAAAATGTATACATTTGGGAATTTTCTGGAATTATCTCTCTCTGAATGTGTTCTTGTAGTCCCTTTTATTAAAGAATTTTATTGTAGAATCCTAATCCCTTTTATTGTAGAATTCCAGATTTTGACGGAATGTACGTTTCGTTTTATAACATTTTGGACACATTTCGAACACTTTCGAAAAGTCATTGAAAGGAATGTCAATGTGTATGAAGCAAGGGAGTAGAGAAAGAGAGATAGAGAGAGAGCGTATCTGTGAAAGAAAGAGAAAATGTGTGTATGAGTGAGAACGAGAAGAACGTGTCTGTGTGAAAGAGAGAATGAAAAAGTAAAATAGTATGTGTGTGTGCGTGTGCACGTGAGAAAGCGAAAGACAGTGTGTGTGTGTGTGAGAGAGAGAGAAAAGTATGAATGTCAGTGAGTGAGTGTACGTGGGAGGAAGTGAGCGTGTGTGTTTATGAGTATGTTTACGTGAGAGTGAATGTGTGTACATGAGAGTGAGTGTGTGTACGTGGGAGTGAGTGTGTGTATGTGAGAATGAGAGCGTGTGTATGTATGTTTATGAGTGAGTGTTTGGGTGAGAGAGTAAGGGAATGAGTCTATGTGTACGAGTGATTATGCACGTATGTGTGTGTGAATGAATGAGTGTATGTGAGAGTGAGTGTGTGTATGTGAGAGTGAGTGTGTGTGTATGCATGTTTATGAGTGAGTGTTTGGGTGAGAAAGTAAGGGAACGAGTCTCCGTGTGTGGGTGATTATGCACGTATGTGTGTGTGAATGAATAAATAAGTGAATGTGAGTGAATGTATGTGAGTAAATAAGTATGTATATATGTGACTAATTAATACTGGGTTACCTATATTTCGGAAATTTTATTTTAAAATATATTGGATTGAAGGGAAAGTTATGTCGTATTTTAAATAGGCAGGTGATTTTTCTTGTAAATAAAAAGAACATCTGTAACAAGTCGAGAAATTGCAGAAGAGTTTGGCATTCATCATACAGCTGTTGGAGATCACATTAAATCTCTTGGGTTTGTGTTAAAGCAAAGTTTTTGGGTTCCACATGAATTAACGGAAAAGAATGTGTCTGATCGTGTAAGAATGTGTTCATCACATCTGATTAGACACAATGTGGAGCCGTTTTTGGACAGGCTGGTTACTGGAGATGAAAAGTGGATTCTTTACGAGAATATTAAGAGAAAAAAATCTTACTGCAAACCAGGAACATCATCAGCAACAGTTCCAAAACCAAGTATCCATCAACGAAAAGTACTGCTTTGTTTGTGGTGGGAAAAGAAAGGTCCAGTGTACTACGAGTTGCTGAAACAGGGGAAAACCATCAACGCGGATCTGTACTGCAATCAGCTGGATAAATTGAATGCAGCTATCAAAGAAAAAAGGCCAGCATTAGCGTCCAGAAAAGCGTCCAGATAATGCTCGCCCGCATACTGCAATGGTGACACAACAAAAACTGAATGCGTTAGGATGGGAAGTCCTTAGTCACCCACCGTATTCACCTGACATTGCACCATCTGATTATTACCTGTTCAGATCTCTGCAAAATTATCTAACGGGAAAAAAATTCACGTCTTTTGAAAGTGTTTCTAAGGCAGTTGCTGACTATTTTAACTCCAAGGATGAGAACTTCTACAAAACAGGAATTCACAGGTTACCTGAAAGATGGCAACAGGTTGTAACAAATAACGGAGCACATATAATTGATTAATATTAAACACATATTTTTATAAATGAATTCAAATATTTTCTATAAAATACGACAGAACTTTCCCTCCAACCCAATATATTTGTAAAGGCAATCTCTTGAATTCAATCATTTTTTACGTTATTATTACTTTATTATTTCAAAATCTCTATAATATGCATGCAAATCCTGTTTCAATTTTGGCATATATATGTACTCAAAAAGTATATCCATCAGGGCCGCCCATACAAATTGTGGACCCCTACAAACATTTATCCCCCCCCCCCCTCCTTATTTGATATTTTCCTCTTTGTAAATTTTTCATGCCTTTTCCAGCCTTAAAAACATTGGGGATGCGGATCCCTCTGAACCCGGTTCATCACCATTCGAGTGCGGTATTATAAGCCACCCTGTATCCATATTGTTCCCCCCTTAAAGTTAGAATGAGACTTGATCAAACGATTGTTCTTGTTGATCAAATCTGATATAACAATTTTCTAACCGCACATACCATTTTTTATGCATTTTGCTACACTTTAAAAAAACGCACAATTAGCTCCCCCCATCAGTTCCCCCCCCCTATAACTTTTACGTGGGGTTTAAATCAAATGATGGTTTTTGTTGATCAAATCCGATCTAACGATTTGCATAAGCAGTTTGCACTAATGTTAATGAGGGTAGGCTAACTGTGCACCGGTATAAAATGCTTGTATAATAAACTTGTATATTCATTCAAACATTCCGTTACGTATGGCATTGATTAAACAAAACACAGTAAATAAATACACTGACACACTCTTTCAGAAATCAGACAGAAGTGTATTAGTTTCGCACTTACACAATTCAAGTTCCCATGGCAACCAAACATACGCGTCGAAATGTAAAGGAAGTAGTTGCGTTCCATGTCAATCAAAAAGACAGACACTTGTCGAAGATCAAAGTCACTTTCACTTTTAGAATGTTTTCGAAATACATTCAAACTGCAAATAAAAAAAGTATGATGTGGGCAGCACATGGCTTTCCCTACAGACCCAAATTCATTCTTCGATAATTCATTACATTGAGTTTAATTGCACAAAATAACTCGGATAATTATTACTTTCCTTATATACATAATGTATAAGGAAAGTATTGTGACGGGGTCGAAAATTCGAATTCGAGTTTTCGACGGGAGAGCACGTTTCAAGCATCCCTGATCACGAATCAAACATTTTTGAAGTGATGTCTGTGTGTGTGTGTGTGTGTGTGTGTGTGTGTGTGTGTGTGTGTGTGTGTGTGTGTGAAAGTATGTGTGTATGTGTGTGTGTGTGTCAGTGAGTCTGTGGAGACGATAACTGATGAACGAATGGACCGATTCGAACCAAAGTTGGTACAAAAATCACAATCCGTAAACACTGGAAGCCTATTGTTTTCATACGCAATCGAATGTTCAGAACCCCCCTAAATTTTCGAATGAAATTTTGAAAAAATCGTCAAAAAATCAAAACCGCTAATAAAGTTACGCAAATAGACATTTCTTATGTAATTTTTCATTAGAAAACGATTGGCATAAATTTTAGAACGCTAACATGAACCGTTCTCGAGATATTGTACATTTTTCAAAAAAATTATGAAAAAGTCACATAAAAAAAAAAATTCCTATTGAGAAACATGTTCACTTTTCATATGTAATACCATGCGATAAATTGAGTGACATCATTCTCGTGGATCTAGCTCGTTCCATTCATGAAAAAATATACTTTGAATAATACTTTTGTATTTGAACGCCAATAGTCATTTATCTGCTGTAAGAATAACTTTTTTTCTTAATGCATAACGCTTGGCGAGATTTTGGCGACGAATTTGGCGGAATATCGCCAACTTGGCGACTTTTTGAAATGTTGCCAAATTAATGAAAATCTCGCCAAATTGATAAAAATGATGCTAAATCAATGAAAATGTCGACTAATTGTCGAAAATTTAATATCTTGGAAAGAATATTAGTATCTACTATAAGAAAAACCTATTTTTTTTACTGTAAAAGTGGTAAATTCATTACATTATATAAGGAAAGTCATGTGTTGCCCACATCAGATTTTTTGAAATTACTCCTGAATTTGCAGTTTTAATTCAATTTTCATTTTTATTTGGGGACTGGACGTGTATTTTCAAAGGCGACGTGATAAAAAATGCGATAAAACCAAAATGTAATTTACCAAATTTTTTTTAATTTGGTAAATTAAATTTTTAGCTAGAGTGGGATACATACGATTTTGTGGACCATTTCACAAAAAAGGCAGGTCCTTTTTTTCTGAATCGTACCAAAATCTAATCGTCTGCACCAGGGTAACTCACAAGTGACACGCATCTACCAAATTTTGTGAAATTTGATCCAGTAGTTTTTCAGCTAGAGTGGATTGCATTGGACATGCATTGCACAGGATAGACACACACACACAGACATTACGCTAAAACTAGTGTTTTCGGGTTCTAGAATGCTCGAAATAGATTCGTCGAAAATTCGAGTTGCGATTTTCGACACGATTCTAATACTTTCCCTATATATTACGGTGTATTGTAGGGAAAGTAAAAAAAAAAAAAAAAAATTAAAAAGCTTCGTAAAAACAGCATGTAACACAATAAGGGTGTAATGGTGTGATTAATACAAAAATTTAATTGGGTCAGCACATGACTTTCGCTACAGACTCAAATTCATTTTCTCTTTATTTTTTTTTAATAATTCACTAAATTGCATTTAATTGCACAAAATAACACTCATAATTATTTGAAATGACACTGAATTTGCACTTTTAATTCAATTTTCGTTTTCATTGGACGTACTTTCAAAGGCAGCGTATAAACAATGCGAAGAAACTAATCTCAAGAATGGCTCGTCCTTAAGTAATGGAGTTCCTCTTATCATTGATAAAAATTACGCATTGATAAAAATATGCTGTTAATCATTTGAGCATACGTAGTATTTTATTTTAAATTTTGACGATTTTTGCGGGTCATTTCGGACAAAAAGCCAGGTTCTTTTTTGCCGAATCGCACCAACATCCAACCAACAACAAAGAAACCCACAAGTGACAATTATCTACCAAATTTTGTGAAATTAGGTCAATTAGTTTTTTAGCTAGAGTGGATACATAAAATTTTTGCTGGCCATTTTGGGAAAAAAAAAAAAAAAAAAAGGCGAGTTCTTCTATCTCGAATCGTACCGAAATCTAATCAGCACCAGGGTAATCCACAAGTGACGTACCTATAAAATTTTATGAAATTTGGTCAATTAAATGTTAAGTGAGAATGGATACATGCATTGAACAGACAGACACACACAGACATCACGCTAAAAATAGTTTTCTCAGGCTCTAAAGGTCCCAAAACGTGTACATCCGTCGAAAACTCGAGTTGCGATTTTCGACACGATTCCAATACTTTCCCTATGCATTACCATGTATTGCAGGGAAAGTAATATTTATCCAAATATTTTGTGCAATTGAACTCAATGTAAAGAATTGTGAAAGGGAAGCAAGAGAAAACGAATTTGTGTCTGTAGCGAAAGTCATCCGCTGACCACATCAGAATTTTTGTATTGAATTAACCCCAAATCAGTTGATTTTGGGTTTTTTTTTTGCCAACTCCCTTGGATTCCAAATAGAATGATTTATTCATACTTATGCATAAAATTCTCGTCAAAATACAACTGATATTTAAAATCCGTAAAATAAATGGCTGTGGATGAATTTTTGGGCGTCAAAATACGAAACCATTACGAAAACTATTTTCACTGGTGAATGGAATGAACGAGATTCACGAGAATGGTGTTAACAGATTGGTTGCTTGATATTACATATGAAAAGTGAACATATTGGATGCTACTCACTACTTTTTAATTACATGAAATATATTGGATGACTTTATTTGAAAAACCGTGCAATATCTCGAAAACGGTACATTCTAGAATTATATAAATTGTAACATTCGTTTCTAAAGGGAAAAATTATGTCTGAAACGATTATTTATTTTACAGTATTAAAATTCATTATTTTTAATGTATTTTTCAAAAAATTCATTCGGCAATTGCGCAATATATAGCGAGAACGGTTGAGTTAGTGTTCTAAAGATTCTATCATTCGTTTCCTAATGGAAATTTAATATAAAATGATTATTTTTTGTAATTATTAAATGTCCTGATTTCCATGCGATTTTTTTTCAGATATTCATTTGAAAATTGTATTGACGGGTGTTTTCCGAACATTCGATTGCGTTTAAAATTAATAGGATTCCAGTATTTACTAATTATAATAATTGTACCGAATTATATTCGAAACGCTTCATTCATTCGGGAAATATCGCGTCCACAAACTCACAGACACACGCACGCACTAACATACATGCACAACATGCATACAGATATCACCTCAAAAATGTTCGATTCGAGTTCAGCTGCGCTTGAAACGTCTCTTCCGTCGGAAACTCGAATTCGAATTGTCGATCCTGTCACAATACTTTCCCAATTTCCCAAACTGGGGTATATGTAGCCTTGGGGGAACATGAAAAACTCCAGGGGTACTTAGCACTTGTCAAATTGTTTAATTTATTATATTATTACGATAAAAATATTTGTAATTACATAAATTTAATATTATTTCTATTTAAATAAATATAAGTCAACTAACATGACGGTATATTGTCCGGAATTTAAGATGCAAAATTTATGAATAAGTAAGTGATCGCTGAGTAAATAATACCTATATGCATTATAACTATTATTTACGCAACGAAATTAATTAAAAGTAGAAATAATCTCGCATCTGCAACCATAGCAACCGTATTTTTCCATCTGTTCTATTTTTGCATTTGTCCGTCTTTAAAAATCTACATAAAAAAATCTATTGTTTTTTGTTTTATTTTTTTACTGCAACCTCTGTTAAGTTTCCACATATTTAGCCGCCATTAAAAAAAGTGCGTTCCTAGGTTAAAAACTAACTGAGGATATAGTGTTTTGAGGATATGTAGTATTTGTCGATTTGAAGCTATTTGTTTTTGTATTTTTACTTTTTGCAAATATTTAAAAAGCCATTTAGTTTTACAAATTTTCTAAAGTTACAAGCAATTTCTCAAATCATTAGTTAAATAAGTAAAAAATAAATAAATAAAACCCATGAGGTTCTAGGACAGACATTCTTCTTCTTCGACCCAGACTGTTCGACCTACCCGAAAGTGCAAGGTATCTGTTTAGGCGGCCGGGAAGTACATCCAATTTAGACCGGAATCCAGGGTGTAGGCATCCACGGGGACCTTCCCCTCCTTCCCCTACCACTAACCTCTCGGAAGGACTTACGGACCCCACATGTTTAACGTGATCCTACTCCGCGTGATCACAGCGACAGTTTGGGCAGAGGCGGGAATCGAACTCGAGTCGTTCGAATGCAAGCCTCGCGCACTAACCACTGGGCTGTCGCGCCCTCTAGGTCAGATATTATCTTTGGAATAAATGGGAAATACATATACAGAAATCACCAATACAAATTTTGGGTCCTCTATAAACATGTATCACGCCCCCCCCCCCCCCCTAGAAACCCCAATTTTGAGTAAAAATTTTGAAAATATTTTCTTCAAAACGAATATCACTCTTAAAAAATTACTTTTTTTCTTTTGAAATTATTAAAATTTTTATAAATAATATATTTTTTGAAGGCAAATTAACCTGATACCTTTCCTGAACACAAAAGGGAAAACCTTGCGCAAATTGAGCAATTGGTTCAGCTGTTATATATAAAAAAATTAAACATGTTTAAAATTCAAAACTCTAATTTTTTTTTAATTGAAATTTCAAATTGTTCAAGATTTTTTTTTATGGAAAGTGATTCTTATATATACACACTTAAAAAGAAATCACAACAAAACGTCCATAAGAAAAAAAAATTAATAAAAAATTTGTGTCTCGAGCTCCTTTAAATTCAGTTTTCCATGCAATTCAACACTGACATTTTATATTTTAACTTGAAAAAGTATATCCTTCGATCCATTGACCATTATACAAATATCAGATTGGGCATGGAGGTAATTCGTAATAGTAAGGAGTTAAAAATCCTTACTGAGAAAATGCCAATATCATTTGAGACAATCATTCAGGTGGTGCTGCGATAACACAAGAACAACTGCATTGTGAGCATTTCTATGGAGAAAGGCTTAAAATATATATTTAAACTCAATTTTGTACTACTAGTGCACAATGCAAATTAGAACTGAAACAATAAGGAATATTTTTACATATATTCAAAATTATTTTTACCTTTCAATTTATTTTTATCTCCCCATATTGAGAATTCTGTGTTCTACAACTGTAACAAAATGCTGATTAATTATACTAATAATTTGGAAATTTTAATTTAAAAATAATCAAAAATACATATATATATATTTAAAATTATTTTTTACCTTTTAATTTATCTTTATCTCCCTATATTCTGCACTTGTATTACAACGATAAAAAAAATACTGATTAATTAAACTGATAATTAGGGAATCTTAATTAAAAAAAAATAATCAAAAATACATGTACTCAAAGCTATTATTGTGTCAAATGGAAACAAAGGGTGCTTTACTAACACTATAACGACACCTAGATATAATTCTCAAAACGTTTTGACATTTTAAAGCGTTTCGACTGAAGAGTTTTATCTACTTTCTAACTCCATGAGATTGGGTTTGTTAAACTAAGGTTGAAATAAAACACCTGCTTAAAATGAAGTTTTCAGTGCTTTTGTACTTATCAGTTTCCTTTACGTGTGGAACAACGCTATTGGCTCGTCACGCGTGGCAGCTTTTCTCTAACGTCACGTTTATTGCGAATCCCGGTACTACGTCTACCTTTTTACACGTACACCGCCTTTGACCACGTGATTGCATTGTTTGGAGGTGAAAAAATAATGAATTGTGGGAGTTCAAGTAAGCAAAGCGCTGTTAAATGTTAATCTTCTTGCGACTGTTGTCTTGAATGGTAATCAAGAAAGGAGAAACATTCTTCTTCTTCATGCATATGTAAAGAGGATGTATTATGATGAGAAAGGGGGGGGGGGGGGGTCGAAAATTCGACTTTTGGATTTCAATGTAATTACACGTTTTAAGCCTCACCGTGTACGATTCAACCATTTTTTTCAATACATATGTCTGCAAATTTGCAGCCACAAACAAATTGAGCAAATCGAATAAAATTCGGTACGGTTATTTCAATCAATAAATGTCAGGATTCAATCAATAAACGTCAGGATTCAATCAATAAACGTCAGGATTATTGATTTTGGGGAATGAAGGTTTTAGAGAATGGGGGGGGGGGGGGGGGGAACTACGGGACGCGGACCAAATGCGCATTTTTGTTTATGTGTTTGTTCAATACGGCCCACACAATAAAACTGGAATTTTATTACTGGAAATATTGATTTTTAAGTCGTGCCAAAATCAATATTTCCGAACTTCATATTCATGCAAACCAGTAATGTTTCAGTAAAAAATTGTAGTGGGGGAGGGGGGGGGGAATTTCGATGTATTTACGTGTTTTCATAATGGTAACCAAATACGTTGTTCCCATTTCTCTGAACTTCAATGCGTTCTTAGGGGTTGGAGGTATGGCATCCCCCTTTGTGACGTCACTGATACGAACAGGTGTTTTCAACCACGAAACAAGAGAAAAATGATCTCAGAAGATTACTAGTGAGCATCTTGTTCAATTACAAGTTTCAATTATCTCATACACAACCATCAATTTAAACCTTCTAAATGAACTAAAATGCAATTTAGTATAAATCATTGTTTTGTATTCTGAATATTTAATGATAAAAAAAAGGTGAATGTTGAAGACAAAAAAATAAATAAATAAATAAATAAAAATAATTGGTTCTCCTGTAAGTTAGTTTGCTCATTCCTGCACTAGGGGAAGGTCCTTAATTTTCAAACTTTTCTCTTTAAATCGTTAACAAAAAGATATTTTGAGGATACCAGTATTTTATCAGAATTCTTTTTTTAAACGCATAATATCATATATATGACGCTAACCAACACTATTCTGATTTTTGATCTAAAATAGAAAAACTCATAAATAAATAAATCTATATACTATATAAAATTGAAAATATGTCTGTGGATATTTGCTTTTGTCCCGTCATCACGGGAGAACGGCTCCACCGAATTTCTTGAAATTTTGTGGGTAGCCTTGGATATAGCCCCCACTTAAAATTTAGCCGCAAAGTTCGCCAAATTGATCGCCCAGCGTTACAGACAAACGGATAGAAGGGTCTTTCTAATATATAGATAAATGGGGGCGAATTGTTAGGCGTCAAAATACAAAACTATTACCCAAAGTATCTTCTCTAATGAATAATAGCAACAAGATCTACGAGAATGATGTTAATAAATTTATTGCATAATATTGCATATGAGAAGTGGGCGAATTTCACAATGGTTAATATTTTTTTAATTCTATGTTATATTTCTTTTATACATTTGTTTGAAAAAGTTCAATATCTCGGGAACGGTTCATGCTGGCGTTCTAAAGTTTATGTCAACCGCTTTCTAAGGAAAAATTACATATGACATGATTATTTACGTAACGTTATTGAAAGTTCTGATATTTTTGTGAGTTTTTCAAAATTTCATTCGAAAATTTGGAGGTCTTTCGAATATGCAAAAGCTTCATCTAGTATTCACTGATTGTAATTTTTGTACCAAATTTCGTTCAAAACGCTCCATTCGTTCGTGAGATATTGTCCCCATAGACACACACACACAGGCATCGCGCTCAACTGCTGACTCGTGTTCAGGGATTCTTGAAACGTGCTCTTTCGTCGAAAATCGAATTTTCAACCCGTACAATCTTCACAATACTTTTTTTATACATTATACAATGTATATAGGGAAAAAACAAATCACTCGTAGCGATAGCAGTAGTAAAGAAAGGGGCGTTCACCGGCAGCGGCGGTATGTGCGGTATGCGGTATGCGGTAGGGCCGCCATCGTGAATTCCGTAATCCTGGACGGGGGTGTAAAAGGGGGGTAAATGAAAAAAGGTGGGGGTAAAAATTTTTCGAAACTTTTTTTTGTCGGGTGGCAACGATGTCGTAGTCTTGTACGAGGGGTTGAGGGGGAAATAAATTTTTTTGGAATGAGATTTTTTCTAAGTAGGGTAGAAACTTTTTTCGGGGTGGCAACACCGTCGGTGGCGGTATGGGCCATCAGCGTCCCCTAGCGGTGAAAAGTGGAACTATCAGGGGTTAAACTTCAGATTTTTTTTCTAAGTATAGGAGAAACTATTTTCGGGGTGGCAACGCTTGGGGTTCTGCGACAGTGGCGGTATGGAGCCATCAGCACCTCCTAACGGCGAAAAGCGGAATTAAAATCGGAACTTAGAAATATTTTTCTGTTTGGGTTCCCATAGCAACACCTGTAGGAAAGAAACTTTTTTGAGGGTGGCAACACCGTCGGTGGCGGTATGGAACCATCAGCGCCCCCTAGCGACAGAAAGGAGAATTAAAACTGGGAATTTTTCTGATAGTTAAGATTTTTTTTTTTTAGCTTTTTTTTTTTCTAAATGAATTAAAGGTATTAAAGAGGATAATTAAATAAAGTGATTAAGTATATCAATACCATTGTTATTGCATGCTAGGAGCGTGCCAATATACCTCCGCCAAGGACATGTTAAGGGTATACCAGCGGTATACTAAGGGATATGCTGAAGGCATGCTAAGGTCATATCAATATCCCTCCGCCTAAGAAAAGAGTGCTTTTCCTATTCGTAGGTTAAGGGGTATGTTAAGACCATCGTTCCTACAATATCCCTCCGCTATATCGCGGTTACGAACTTAACTGCGAGAATCTTGTAGAGTGTAGGGGTATGTCAAGAGCATCGAACATGAATTTTAAGAAAGTGTCACTTTTAGCGTTTTTTCACAAAAAGTTTCAAAAACGTTAAAAAACAACAAAAATGTACGTTTTTAAAATAAATTGTGGTTTTTAGATTGTTTGAATTCTCTATGGGAAATAACATGGGTTTTCGCACTTTTGTGTATTTTTTGTAAAAAAAATGTGCGTTTTTGCAAAAGTGTTACCAAAAATGCGTTTTTTGAAAAATGTGACATTTTGCGTTTTTTCACAAAAACATACTTTTTACTAACAAAATTTCGTAAATGCAAGCTTTTTTCTTATATTTTTTCGCAAATGTAATTATTTTACTTTTCAAAAACCGCACTTGTGCCGTTTTCTCTATGGGAATTAACATAGGTTTTCACATTTGTGCTATTTTTTAACGTTTTTTCACAAAAACATACTTTTTACTTGTAAAAAACTAACAAAAACGCGTTTTTAAAGTAGCAGAATCGCGTGAATTGGTGTTTTAAAGTAGCAGAATCGCGTGAATTGGTGTTTTAAAGTAGCAGAATCGCGTGAATTGGTGTTTTAAAGTAGCAGAATCGCGTGAATTGGTGTTTTCAAAGTGGCAGAATCGCATGAATTGGGTGTATGAGAGGGGGTGTGTTTTCCCAACCAGTCTTGGGGTTTAAATTAATATGCATGTTATTTTATACATGCGTTATTTCTTTAAACCAGCATAGTTTAATACGTGTACCATTTTACAAGTGTACTACTACCATAGGCTACCATAGGGGTATCTTTTAATCTTAACATGTTTTAAAAACCGCATAGTGCATTAAATCATGATAACAGATCTACCCCTCCCCACCTCTCGTAAATGTGGATAGTTACATCGTATGGCCAGTGCGGGAAAGATGAGGATACTACTAACAGAGCGTGGTTCTGTACCTGGATATAACTTTAGGCTATATGTCGCATTGGGCTTGGGTTTGGCCGACTGTTCAGAACGGCCCTCGCCGCTATTGTTAACATCTGTGGTGGGGGGACAGTTTTTCCGGACTGATAGAATGCTTGTGTTGTTAGATTAAAAAGACACTACTAAATATCATTGTATTCTCAGCTGGGAGAGGCTATTTTAAAGAAGTTCTTATTAAATTTTAACATGTTTTAAAAAGAATCTTTCATTCATTAGTGTTATGAATGAAAGGATGTTAATTAAATTACTTGATTAAGTATTAAATGCCTGTATACCAGGAGCATGTCAAAGACATGTCAAGGGGTATGTCAAAGCGTACCAAGGGTGTGCCAAAGGAGTATGCTGAAGGCATGCCAAGACCATCGTTCCTACACTATCCCTCCGCTATATCGGGGTTACGAAGTGAACTGCGAGAATCTTGTAGGGTGGGATACTTGAAAATATCGTATGATGAGGGGTATGCCAAGAGGACCGAACATGAATTTTAAGAATGTGCTGCTTTTTGCGTTTTTTTCACAAAAAGTTTTCAAAACGTTAAAAAAACAACAAAAATGTGTGTTTTTTCAACAAGTTGAAGTTTTGGAGTTGTTGGATTTCTCTATGGGAATTAACATGGGTTTTCACACTTTTGCGAAATTTTTAGAAAAAAAATGTGGTTTTTTGCAAAAATGCGGCCAAAAATGTGTTTTTTGCAAAACGCGGAATCGGCCGATTTTTTTCAAACTGTCGGATTTCTCTATGGGAATTAACATAGGTTTTCACACTTTTGCAATTTTTTGAAAGAAAATGTGCGTTTTTGCAAAAATGCGGCCAAAGAAGCGTGTTTTTAGAGTAGCAGAATTTCGGGAATTTCGGGAATCTCGGGAATCTCGAGAATCTCGGGAATTGGGTGTATGGGAGGGGGTGTGTTTCCCCAACCATTACGGTCTTAGAGTTTAAAAATAAATATTTTCAATAATCGTGAAAGTGTGCTTAGCCCGAAATACAAGCGAGTCTGTATTCAGGAGATATATAGTCGAAAATGTCTATCCTGTGATTTTTAACGTTTGAAATACCAAAATACACGCTAATTTTTTTACAACGAATAACATATATTTCTTGTATGCATACCAGTTCTAAGTGAAATTTAACACATATAGCTTTCTGAGGGAGGGAGAAACGGCTAATATGGTGATACATATGACACACGCGCTCAGCACAAATCGATGGAAATAAATGCTGAGTGACTTTTTAAAGACGAGACTTTGAAATTTTTCTCGATGAATAAGGTATTTGAGGTTATTTAACGTGTGAATGATCGATACATGCCAATAAAATGAGGAACTAGCCCAAGTTTACAAGTATAGGACTTTAAAGTTTTGATGTTTTAGGGGTAGAACTTGAATTTATAATTAAACATGATTTCTACTAACTACTGCAAAGGGAGAAATGCATAGCGAAAGGGGTTATGTGCGTGTATATATATATATATATATATATAATGCATATAACCAACGCCCACCGGTGGAATGCAGATCTAAGATAGTATGTTTAGGAGAAGACATGAGATTCTTAAGTAAATGGAGTATTGAGAGGCATTTAAAGAGATATAAACATATGATAAGGTAACATCCATAATACACACAACTAATATAGGACAGCGAAAGGAAAACTTTAGTATTATTTAGAGACCGAACTTCAAATTTTTAAGTAAATGTAGGTGTTTGGAAATTTTTTAATGAACTATGTGCGATACACATGTCTCCGATCACAGTGGTGGAAAAGTGATACCGGAGCAGTTTTTAAAGATGTGACTTTAACTTTTTTCAATTAAGTGAAGAATCTACTAAATATTAGAGGGTGCTAACGCTTACCGAGGGTTTTATGTATAATACACATAAGCAGCATATAACATTAGGAGGGGGATATTAGAAAAATTTTTAAAGATAGGACTTTAGATTTTGGAACTAAATGAGATATCAAGAAACATTTAAAGGGGATGAAAACATCTAATGAGACGGAATGGGGGTGTACTTACCCAAGATACCCAGCACTGAAATTATTCACTAAGATAAATTTTTAAAGTAAAGACTTTAGAAGTTTCACATAAAAGGCAATTTATACTAGTTTTTAAAGAAATGAAAACGCCCAGCGAGATGACTTAGAATGAATACAACGCCGATATATATAACAGTGAAAAGAAAACTTAAATATTGTTTAAAGACTGCACTTCAAATTTCAAAGTAAATGTAGATACCCAGAAGCTTTTAATGGACTAGTATAATACACATACTCGATATAACAGTTAAATGACGAACTAAGAATAATTTATAAGTATGTAACTTTGGATTTTTTAGTTAAATAGGGATTTCAGCTAATTTTTAGAGGGATAGAAAGGTATACTAAATAGTGTACAACAAATTTTTAGAAGGGACTTAGGTAATTTGCTAGCTAAATAGGGATTTCCACTACTTTTTAAAGGGATATAAAGACATACTAAAGGGTATACAGCAAATTTTTAGAGGGGACTTTGAGAATTTTTTAGCTAAATAGGGATTTCTACTAACTTTTAAGGAATAGAAACACGTACTGAAGAGTATAGAGCGTAATTATTACTAACACCTAGTGCTAAAATGAGGAATTAGAGTAATATTTTGGGGATGAGACTTTAGATTTTTTAAGTAAATGTTATGCTTAAAAACTTTTAAAGTAGCGTAAATACCTACTAAGATGACATATGCGATACACATAGCCAATACATAGTTATTAAATAGGGAAAAGCTAAGATAGCTTTTTAGAATAACACCTAAAATTTTTTCTAACTAAACGCAATATATCAGCACTTAAAGCGGACGAATACGAAGATTCAGACGGCATGTGTGATGCACATCGCGGACACATAATAGTTAAATGTTAATTTAAGTAAGTTTTTAAGGATAGAACTCTGAATTTTTTGGATAAATGAGATGTTTAAGAACATTTAAAGAGTCAAAAACACCTAATAAGGTGGTATGAGATGATTTCATTATCATCAGATAACAGCGAAATGGGGATACTACAAATATTTTAAAGGGGAATCCTTAAAATTTCTAAGTAAATAACCTTTAAAGGGGCGAAAAATATGTAGTGAAGTTGTGTAGATAATACAGATGTCCGACATTCTAAAACAGACAAGACATGTCTATATAAGATAAAAAATGTTGTACGTTAGTATAAACATACATTATTCTATGTAGCAATGTAATACATACCCCCCAGATTTATATAAAGTAATCGTGAATCCATTATACTATTCCCATCAGAAATCAGCTAAAATAATAAAATTACCAAGCTGAATAATATATCTAGATACTAAAACACCAACAAACTAAATTAAATTGATAAAAATCTTAACTAAATAAAATAATGAAGCTGTAACATACTATAAAAATACTAAGTTTAATAAAATGATAGAATAAAATCATATTAAAGCAAGTACTTACATATTCAATCCGACTCAAAAATACTGCATTAGGTGTAGGCCAATGAATAATGACAGATATAACATGTCCAGCTTTACCAACTAAAACCGACATATTCGCAGAACAACTTGAAACGCGTCTTAACAGCATGAAATCCACAGCAGAAATGACAAAATCGATAAAAATCCCTTTGTGATTATGAATGGTCTCTCTATTTTTACCGTGTGTATGTGTGTGTGTGTGTGTGTGTGTGTGCGTATGTGCGTGCGTGCGTGTGTGTGTGTATGTGTGCGTGTGTGTGTGTGTGTGTGTGTATGTGTGTAATTATACCTTAAAAAGCTATATATCTGTAGTATCCCAACGGATACTAATTTATGTTCTTCAAACTTAAAAACTTTATTTAGTTGCACTTATTCTAAGTGTAATTAAAAAAAGTTTTAACTAAATGTGTAAAACAAATATTAGTATCCGTTGGGATACTACAGATATATAGCTTTTTAAGGTATAATTACACACATACACACACACACACACACACACGCACACATACACACATACACGCACGCACGCACATACGCACACACACACACACACACACACACATACACACGGTAAAAATAGAGAGACCATTCATAATCACAAAGGGATTTTTATCGATTTTGTCATTTCTGCTGTGGATTTCATGCTGTTAAGACGCGTTTCAAGTTGTTCTGCGAATATGTCGGTTTTAGTTGGTAAAGCTGGACATGTTATATCTGTCATTATTCATTGGCCTACACCTAATGCAGTATTTTTGAGTCGGATTGAATATGTAAGTACTTGCTTTAATATGATTTTATTCTATCATTTTATTAAACTTAGTATTTTTATAGTATGTTACAGCTTCATTATTTTATTTAGTTAAGATTTTTATCAATTTAATTTAGTTTGTTGGTGTTTTAGTATCTAGATATATTATTCAGCTTGGTAATTTTATTATTTTAGCTGATTTCTGATGGGAATAGTATAATGGATTCACGATTACTTTATATAAATCTGGGGGGTATGTATTACATTGCTACATAGAATAATGTATGTTTATACTAACGTACAACATTTTTTATCTTATATAGACATGTCTTGTCTGTTTTAGAATGTCGGACATCTGTATTATCTACACAACTTCACTACATATTTTTCGCCCCTTTAAAGGTTATTTACTTAGAAATTTTAAGGATTCCCCTTTAAAATATTTGTAGTATCCCCATTTCGCTGTTATCTGATGATAATGAAATCATCTCATACCACCTTATTAGGTGTTTTTGACTCTTTAAATGTTCTTAAACATCTCATTTATCCAAAAAATTCAGAGTTCTATCCTTAAAAACTTACTTAAATTAACATTTAACTATTATGTGTCCGCGATGTGCATCACACATGCCGTCTGAATCTTCGTATTCGTCCGCTTTAAGTGCTGATATATTGCGTTTAGTTAGAAAAAATTTTAGGTGTTATTCTAAAAAGCTATCTTAGCTTTTCCCTATTTAATAACTATGTATTGGCTATGTGTATCGCATATGTCATCTTAGTAGGTATTTACGCTACTTTAAAAGTTTTTAAGCATAACATTTACTTAAAAAATCTAAAGTCTCATCCCCAAAATATTACTCTAATTCCTCATTTTAGCACTAGGTGTTAGTAATAATTACGCTCTATACTCTTCAGTACGTGTTTCTATTCCTTAAAAGTTAGTAGAAATCCCTATTTAGCTAAAAAATTCTCAAAGTCCCCTCTAAAAATTTGCTGTATACCCTTTAGTATGTCTTTATATCCCTTTAAAAAGTAGTGGAAATCCCTATTTAGCTAGCAAATTACCTAAGTCCCTTCTAAAAATTTGTTGTACACTATTTAGTATACCTTTCTATCCCTCTAAAAATTAGCTGAAATCCCTATTTAACTAAAAAATCCAAAGTTACATACTTATAAATTATTCTTAGTTCGTCATTTAACTGTTATATCGAGTATGTGTATTATACTAGTCCATTAAAAGCTTCTGGGTATCTACATTTACTTTGAAATTTGAAGTGCAGTCTTTAAACAATATTTAAGTTTTCTTTTCACTGTTATATATATCGGCGTTGTATTCATTCTAAGTCATCTCGCTGGGCGTTTTCATTTCTTTAAAAACTAGTATAAATTGCCTTTTATGTGAAACTTCTAAAGTCTTTACTTTAAAAATTTATCTTAGTGAATAATTTCAGTGCTGGGTATCTTGGGTAAGTACACCCCCATTCCGTCTCATTAGATGTTTTCATCCCCTTTAAATGTTTCTTGATATCTCATTTAGTTCCAAAATCTAAAGTCCTATCTTTAAAAATTTTTCTAATATCCCCCTCCTAATGTTATATGCTGCTTATGTGTATTATACATAAAACCCTCGGTAAGCGTTAGCACCCTCTAATATTTAGTAGATTCTTCACTTAATTGAAAAAAGTTAAAGTCACATCTTTAAAAACTGCTCCGGTATCACTTTTCCACCACTGTGATCGGAGACATGTGTATCGCACATAGTTCATTAAAAAATTTCCAAACACCTACATTTACTTAAAAATTTGAAGTTCGGTCTCTAAATAATACTAAAGTTTTCCTTTCGCTGTCCTATATTAGTTGTGTGTATTATGGATGTTACCTTATCATATGTTTATATCTCTTTAAATGCCTCTCAATACTCCATTTACTTAAGAATCTCATGTCTTCTCCTAAACATACTATCTTAGATCTGCATTCCACCGGTGGGCGTTGGTTATATGCATTATATATATATATATATATATACACGCACATAACCCCTTTCGCTATGCATTTCTCCCTTTGCAGTAGTTAGTAGAAATCATGTTTAATTATAAATTCAAGTTCTACCCCTAAAACATCAAAACTTTAAAGTCCTATACTTGTAAACTTGGGCTAGTTCCTCATTTTATTGGCATGTATCGATCATTCACACGTTAAATAACCTCAAATACCTTATTCATCGAGAAAAATTTCAAAGTCTCGTCTTTAAAAAGTCACTCAGCATTTATTTCCATCGATTTGTGCTGAGCGCGTGTGTCATATGTATCACCATATTAGCCGTTTCTCCCTCCCTCAGAAAGCTATATGTGTTAAATTTCACTTAGAACTGGTATGCATACAAGAAATATATGTTATTCGTTGTAAAAAAATTAGCGTGTATTTTGGTATTTCAAACGTTAAAAATCACAGGATAGACATTTTCGACTATATATCTCCTGAATACAGACTCGCTTGTATTTCGGGCTAAGCACACTTTCACGATTATTGAAAATATTTATTTTTAAACTCTAAGACCGTAATGGTTGGGGAAACACACCCCCTCCCATACACCCAATTCCCGAGATTCTCGAGATTCCCGAGATTCCCGAAATTCCCGAAATTCTGCTACTCTAAAAACACGCTTCTTTGGCCGCATTTTTGCAAAAACGCACATTTTCTTTCAAAAAATTGCAAAAGTGTGAAAACCTATGTTAATTCCCATAGAGAAATCCGACAGTTTGAAAAAAATCGGCCGATTCCGCGTTTTGCAAAAAACACATTTTTGGCCGCATTTTTGCAAAAAACCACATTTTTTTTCTAAAAATTTCGCAAAAGTGTGAAAACCCATGTTAATTCCCATAGAGAAATCCAACAACTCCAAAACTTCAACTTGTTGAAAAAACACACATTTTTGTTGTTTTTTTAACGTTTTGAAAACTTTTTGTGAAAAAAACGCAAAAAGCAGCACATTCTTAAAATTCATGTTCGGTCCTCTTGGCATACCCCTCATCATACGATATTTTCAAGTATCCCACCCTACAAGATTCTCGCAGTTCACTTCGTAACCCCGATATAGCGGAGGGATAGTGTAGGAACGATGGTCTTGGCATGCCTTCAGCATACTCCTTTGGCACACCCTTGGTACGCTTTGACATACCCCTTGACATGTCTTTGACATGCTCCTGGTATACAGGCATTTAATACTTAATCAAGTAATTTAATTAACATCCTTTCATTCATAACACTAATGAATGAAAGATTCTTTTTAAAACATGTTAAAATTTAATAAGAACTTCTTTAAAATAGCCTCTCCCAGCTGAGAATACAATGATATTTAGTAGTGTCTTTTTAATCTAACAACACAAGCATTCTATCAGTCCGGAAAAACTGTCCCCCCACCACAGATGTTAACAATAGCGGCGAGGGCCGTTCTGAACAGTCGGCCAAACCCAAGCCCAATGCGACATATAGCCTAAAGTTATATCCAGGTACAGAACCACGCTCTGTTAGTAGTATCCTCATCTTTCCCGCACTGGCCATACGATGTAACTATCCACATTTACGAGAGGTGGGGAGGGGTAGATCTGTTATCATGATTTAATGCACTATGCGGTTTTTAAAACATGTTAAGATTAAAAGATACCCCTATGGTAGCCTATGGTAGTAGTACACTTGTAAAATGGTACACGTATTAAACTATGCTGGTTTAAAGAAATAACGCATGTATAAAATAACATGCATATTAATTTAAACCCCAAGACTGGTTGGGAAAACACACCCCCTCTCATACACCCAATTCATGCGATTCTGCCACTTTGAAAACACCAATTCACGCGATTCTGCTACTTTAAAACACCAATTCACGCGATTCTGCTACTTTAAAACACCAATTCACGCGATTCTGCTACTTTAAAACACCAATTCACGCGATTCTGCTACTTTAAAAACGCGTTTTTGTTAGTTTTTTACAAGTAAAAAGTATGTTTTTGTGAAAAAACGTTAAAAAATAGCACAAATGTGAAAACCTATGTTAATTCCCATAGAGAAAACGGCACAAGTGCGGTTTTTGAAAAGTAAAATAATTACATTTGCGAAAAAATATAAGAAAAAAGCTTGCATTTACGAAATTTTGTTAGTAAAAAGTATGTTTTTGTGAAAAAACGCAAAATGTCACATTTTTCAAAAAACGCATTTTTGGTAACACTTTTGCAAAAACGCACATTTTTTTTACAAAAAATACACAAAAGTGCGAAAACCCATGTTATTTCCCATAGAGAATTCAAACAATCTAAAAACCACAATTTATTTTAAAAACGTACATTTTTGTTGTTTTTTAACGTTTTTGAAACTTTTTGTGAAAAAACGCTAAAAGTGACACTTTCTTAAAATTCATGTTCGATGCTCTTGACATACCCCTACACTCTACAAGATTCTCGCAGTTAAGTTCGTAACCGCGATATAGCGGAGGGATATTGTAGGAACGATGGTCTTAACATACCCCTTAACCTACGAATAGGAAAAGCACTCTTTTCTTAGGCGGAGGGATATTGATATGACCTTAGCATGCCTTCAGCATATCCCTTAGTATACCGCTGGTATACCCTTAACATGTCCTTGGCGGAGGTATATTGGCACGCTCCTAGCATGCAATAACAATGGTATTGATATACTTAATCACTTTATTTAATTATCCTCTTTAATACCTTTAATTCATTTAGAAAAAAAAAAAGCTAAAAAAAAAAAATCTTAACTATCAGAAAAATTCCCAGTTTTAATTCTCCTTTCTGTCGCTAGGGGGCGCTGATGGTTCCATACCGCCACCGACGGTGTTGCCACCCTCAAAAAAGTTTCTTTCCTACAGGTGTTGCTATGGGAACCCAAACAGAAAAATATTTCTAAGTTCCGATTTTAATTCCGCTTTTCGCCGTTAGGAGGTGCTGATGGCTCCATACCGCCACTGTCGCAGAACCCCAAGCGTTGCCACCCCGAAAATAGTTTCTCCTATACTTAGAAAAAAAATCTGAAGTTTAACCCCTGATAGTTCCACTTTTCACCGCTAGGGGACGCTGATGGCCCATACCGCCACCGACGGTGTTGCCACCCCGAAAAAAGTTTCTACCCTACTTAGAAAAAATCTCATTCCAAAAAAATTTATTTCCCCCTCAACCCCTCGTACAAGACTACGACATCGTTGCCACCCGACAAAAAAAAGTTTCGAAAAATTTTTACCCCCACCTTTTTTCATTTACCCCCCTTTTACACCCCCGTCCAGGATTACGGAATTCACGATGGCGGCCCTACCGCATACCGCATACCGCACATACCGCCGCTGCCGGTGAACGCCCCTTTCTTTACTACTCATTTTACTACCCCTTTACTACCCCTTTCTTTACTACTACTCATTTCATTCGAAAATTTGGAGGTCTTTCGAATATGCAAAAGCTTCATCTAGTATTCACTGATTGTAATTTTTGTACCAAATTTCGTTCAAAACGCTCCATTCGTTCGTGAGATATTGTCCCCATAGACACACACACACAGGCATCGCGCTCAACTGCTGACTCGTGTTCAGGGATTCTTGAAACGTGCTCTTTCGTCGAAAATCGAATTTTCAACCCGTACAATCTTCACAATACTTTTTTTATACATTATACAATGTATATAGGGAAAAAACAAATCACTCGTAGCGATAGCATTACGCAGACAATATTTTTTCCGCAAATTTATTTGATAAAAAAAATGATATGTTGCTAAACAGAATTATACCCAATGAGTTTATACAGCAGATAAACATTGCATCTTCTGAGCAGATACCATGTTTTATTAAATACTAGCCGCCTTTGGCGACCAGCCTGTTCGCTACCCTTGAAAATTCTGACCGTGGCAAACTCGCTGGCGCGACCTACCAGAAAGGTGTAAGGTAACTGTTTGGACGGCCAGGAAGTGCTACCCAATTTAGACCGGAACCCTGTGGGGGAGGCATCCACAGGGACCGTACCCTCCTTCCCCTACCACCAACCTCTCGGAAGAACTTACGGACCCATATGTTTAACGTGATCGTACTCCGCGTCAGTGGCGGGAATCGAACCCGGGCCTACCGAGTGCAATTCTCGCGTGCTAACTTCCCCCGCGCTAATTTAAATTTTATAATTAAGCTCTTAATTCCATCATCCTCGTTCCATCATTTAAAATATCCATAAAATTAAAATATCCATTTAAAATATCTATAAATTAAAATATCCATTTAAAATATCCATAAATTAAAATAACCATTTAAAAAATTCATATCGTTCCACCAGTCCATAAATATAATAATTTCAAATACATCACCACAATTCAAACCACCATAATTCAATCATTTAAATTATTTAAAATATCCATTTAAAATATCCATAAATTAAAATATCCATTTAAAATATCATATAAATATAATAATTTCACCCGATGTATCCAATACATATGCTAAGCTTTTATTTCATTTAAAACCGAAAGTGCGGTCTCCATGGAGACGGGTAAAAAACTACTGCCGAGGGGGCAAATGCCGTTGAAGAACTTAGCAGATTGCCGAGAAATATAAAATCATGTCGTCTTTAAAATTGCGATCCTGCGGGCAATTTTCATTATTTTTTTACCAGATTGGACTTGTAACATTGCCAGATCTTTGACCTTTCTAAAAATGTAAATTATTAGTCGAAATTATGAGTAGTTTTTACGATGGAAGGATTTAAAAACGAAAGTTGGTTTTTTTGAACAGAAAGTGACTTTTGTTTTAAAATCTTTAAAAAATATTAGAAATCGAAATTGAGATTTGAAATTGAAATATGTTTACTCCCAATTGTCTGCTCTTTCCGGTGGTGTGATTTGTTTTTTTCTACGACGGCTGGATCGTGGAGAAAAAAGGGGGCCAAAACGGTCGAAATCGTATAAAACATTAAATAACTAAAAAAATAATTCAAATTTTAAAAATCGGTTTTCACGTGTCCCCTTTCCCCCCCCCTCCCCCCTCCCCCGGGTCTCCGATTGTCAAATTTCTTAGCTCTCTAACGCGCGGTCGCTGAACGTATGGTGTATAAGACACACAGACACACACACAGACATACACACAGACATTGCCTTTTATTATATATATTTTCTGATTTAAATAATTAGAAATGTTTATAACAATCAATTTTATCGGAATTATACATTTTTGTCTGAATTATATCAATTACGATTTTGGGGTTGAAAGGTTACGGGGATTATCTTAAGTCATCTGTTCTATTTTGGCAAAGATTTTTCAAACTCATATACTGAGTTTAGCGAATTGTTGAAACGGCATAAAATTGGTAAGGGTATATATATCTTCTAACACCATTTCAGTGCTTTTATTTTGGCTTTTATATGGTGATCCAAAACGGGACCAAAATGTTTTATTCTTCAGATCTTCCTGTGAAGATAATTTTGTATAGCGGGGACAGAAATCCTTATTTCTTAAAAAGAAGTATAAGAATCTAAGAGAATTAAATTAAATATTTTAATAGAACGTTTTGAATTACAATGTTATTTAGAATACTATAGGAATTTGCACATAATTATAAATTTTAATTTCCTTTATATTATATATATCCGTACGGATATGCGGATAACGGATATGCGGCTAGTAAATAAGTAAAATAAATAAATATATAAATAATTTACTCACAAATATATAAATAATATTTATTTAGCAATTCGTTTCTTCCTCACCTAATCTGTTAACAATGCGAGTGAACAAACAATTCATTCGAAAAAAATTTCATTTTCCTTGCGAATGTTTGTGTTGCAGAGGGTCATGAATACAGGGCCGTAGCCAGAGACGAAATTCAAGGGGGGGGGGGGGGACTTAGGCCCCTACCTGGCTACGGCCCTGGTTCAACAGCACTTAAAAAAAAAGGAATGTTTAAAACAAATTGAGGCCAAGATAAGCAAAAAGGCATTAAAAACACAAAAAAAGACATTGTTTTCAAAAATTGAGGCAAAAAACGCATTTTAAGGCATTTTGCCTTAATTTCCGAACTTTATTCATCACTTCGTTATTCAGTCAATCTTGCCATTACCATATCATTCGTAAAATGATGAAAATAGAATAATATTATTAAAGAAATAGAATGATATATTAAGATTAATATATTAAGATAATAGAATAATATTATTTAGAAAAATAATATTATCACTTTTGGGTGAATCGTGTGGGCTAGGTCGTGGAGACCTTTACCACGGAGGATAGGACATCCCAGTGGTTACCGCGCGAGGATTGTACTCGAACGACCCGAGTTCGATTCCTGGCTCAGTACAGAACTGCCCCCGTGTTCACGCGGAATAATGGCACTTTAAATATGGGGGTCCGTAAGTGCTTCCGAAAGGTTGTTGGTAGGGAAAGGAGGGTACTGTCCCTGTGGATGCTGCCCCCACTGGATTCCGGTCTAAATTGGGTGGCACTTTCTGGTCGTCCATAGATACGGATACTTTACACCTTCAGGTAAGTCGGGCGGTCTGGATCGAAGACGAAGACCTTTATCACACATATACCTTACACCTTCGGGTAGGTCGGACGGTCTAGGTCGAAGAAGAAAACCTTTATCACTGATACACATGTCGAAAACCCAGACCACCCGACTCGTCCGAGGACTTAGAGTAACCGTTAGGGTGGCCGGACTGATACACATGTGTATCTGTTAATTTATAAAAAAAAATTCTAAATTCATAAAAAAATATTTTTGAAGTGACATTTCTGTGTCGTGTCTGATAAAATATTTTTTATAAATTCAAGTACATTATTGAAATCAACACAATCTGAAAAATTGACATCTATTATAGTTGTAAAAATATATTCTCGTAGCTCAACACTGTTATGTTTACAAAAAGATTACAGTGCATAAAACTTTGTAAATGTCATGTCCGCAACATGCACTATACTGTAGAGTTGCCCACGTGTGATAAATATGTATATAAAGACGTAATAAATACGTGTAGAAACACAATATAAATACGTATGTAGACACATTATAAATATGTATGGGGACATATTATAAATACGTATGGGAACACGTTATAAATACGTATGTGATATGTAATATACACGTATGTGATACATAATAAACACGTATGTGGATACGTAATAATAACGTATGTAGATATGCGTAATAATAACATTTGTGGATATACATAATAATAACGTATGTGGATATACGTAATAATAACGTATGTGGATATACGTAATAATAACATATGAGGATACGTATTTATGACCTTTTGTAACGGTTGGTATACCATACTCTAACGTACCGTATAGGGCCACCTAGAACTCATATACTACAGGCTGACTTATCAAGCATATTGAAGCCCATAGGGTTCCGTACTACAGTTACAGAGATTATAAAATAAGTGTTTAAAATAAATACTTTATATAAAAACAGAAGTTTCAATTAGAATACTGTAGAACTTAGCTCACACAAGTATGCTCCAGTACCGGGAATCCAATAATTTATTAGCCATTGTTTTCTTCTTTCTTCGTTTCTAGGAAAGCGAAATAGCCTAAAACCCTTTCTAGAATGATTAGAGCAGTTTGGTGCGGAACAACTACTCATAATTATTACAATTGTACTTTCTAAAGTGAAAATACGAATAGAGCTAATGCTAATGGATTCCAGCTATGGTGGGCTTCAATATGCTTGATGAGTCAGCTCGTATATAGAGGAGCCTTAGGGACACCCCATCCATACAATTTTGCCCCTCCCCCCCTGCAAGCATTCTCCCTTTATATTTGATTTTCCTCTTTTAGAATTTCGCATGTTTTTCCTCTCAGAAGAGAAATTATTGGAGGTACGGGCTCCCTCTAGAGACCGGGACTTCTATTCGAGTGGTGTCCATCCCCCCTTATGGATGACTCTGCATAGAAATAGTATTGTTTTCTCGAAATTCGCGAATTCGATATTTTGGCGGAAAAGCATTTTTGAAAACCACCTAAACGCATTTTGAATTCTTTCGGAAAGGATGCCTGCAGACTGTAATGCGTGGTGGATAGTATGATATTACTTTCCTTATATACATAATGTATAAGGAAAGTATTGTGACGGGGTCGAAAATTCGAATTCGAGTTTTCGACGGGAGAGCACGTTTCAAGCATCCCTGATCACGAATCAAACATTTTTGAAGTGATGTCTGTGTGTGTGTGAAAGTATGTGTGTGTGTGTGAAAGTATGTGTGTGTGTCAGTGAGTCTGTGGAGACGATAACTGACGAACGAATGTACCGATTCGAACCAAATTTGGAACAAAAATCACAATCCGTAAACACTGGAAGCCTATTGCTTTTATACGCAATCGAATGTTCAGAACCCCCCTGAATTTTCGAATGAAATTTTTAAAAAATCGTCAAAAAATCAAAACCACTAAGAAAGTTACGCAAATAGACATTTCTTATATAATTTTTCATTAGAAAACGATTGGCATAAATTTTAGAACGCTAACATGAACCGTTCTCGAGATATTGCACATTTTTTAAAAATATTATCAAAAAGTCATAAAATAAAGAAAATTATTTCCTATTGAGAAACATGTTCACTTTTCATATGTAATACCATACGATAAATTGGGTGACATCATTCTCGTGGATCTAGCTCGTTCCATGCATGAAAAAAGATACTTTGAGTAATACGTTTGTATTTGAACGCCAATAGTCATTTGTCTGTTGTAAGAATAACTTATTTCTTCGTCCATAATTCTTTGGGAGATTTTGGCGACGAATTTGGCGGAATGTCGCCAACTTGGCGACTTTTTGAAATGTTGCCAAATTAACGAAAATCTTTCCAAATGAATGAAAATGACGCTAAATCAATGGAAATGACGACTAATACGCGAAAATTCAATATCTTGGAAAGAATATAAATATCTACTATAAGAAAAACCTATTTTTTGTACTGTAAAAGTAGTAAATTCAGTACATTATATAAGGAAAGTCATGTGTTGCCCACATCAGATTTTTTTAAGAACGAATGCATGCTAAGAAATTTAAAGTTAATAAATTTTAAAAATTACAAAATAAAGCAAAAATATTTAAAAATAGGCTTAGAATTTACGCTTAAACTTTTATAGGCTTGAAAAAAAAATTTTTTTTTTCATGCAGACTTGTCATATTATGCATTTTATGCAAACTATCATGCCAAAGCATATTAATTTATTTTTTAAATGTCATATTATAATTTCAATATGACAAATGTCATGAATGAAGTAGTAAATAACGTGACTTGTGAAAGAGCGCGGGCACATTTTCTGGCAAAATGCCAAGGAGGTGTGTCTCGCCATTTAGCGCAAAGGGCGAAGACTTGGCAGTCTGCCAGGAAAAGATGCTACAAATCAATATTTCATAACCTTCGAACGTTTGTTCCTTGTTTGAGATTTTCTTGCTCAATGTGTATAAAATAGTTACAGAAATTGTATTAAAAGTATTTTGTAACCAGATTTAGGGAAGTATTCTAAAATTAATAATGATTGCGATTTACTTTCACTTTAATGTTTTTTTTTTAAAATAGAAAATAGAGAATTGTCTAAACATTAAATACTATGCGGAACTCTCAATGCGGAAGTGCTTTTTCTCAAAATTAATTTATAAAATTGGAAAACATTTCCGTAGACAGTAATTAGCATCCTACTTTTTACTGGGACAACTCCCCCCCCCCCCCCCCCCCACACTCACACCCAGTGTCGCCGACATAATTTTCGATCTCCTATCCAGCAAAGGCGCAGGCCCCTTACTACACTCTATTTTACAAGGGCTCTACTAGTAATCGTTTTGTCAAATTACTAGTAATCATCTAGCAATATAATCTTACTAGTAATCGGCTTGTCAAATTGTCTAGCAATATAATCTTACTAGTAATCGGCTTGTCAAATTGAAGAAGATTGAAAATTTCCCGTTTTCCAAGTTTGTGATACAGTCAAACATGTTTGAAACGGAATCTACAGGAAACGTAATACTGTCATAAGCAGAAAAATGTTTTTTGCCCCGTTCAAAAATATAGGACATTTATGTTATTTCCCCTGTGTAAAACGGAACCTGAACAACGCGGAAACGGACGGCCAATTTAAAATAATTTGTTAATAAGGCACCTGTTGTAACGAACAGGTGCCTTATTAACAAATTATTGTAACGAACAAAGAACGAAAAAATCACCCAACTAATTCAGCCATTTTTTTTCCCCAAGCGAACTATTTTTCACAGAATTTTCTGTGAAATCATATGACGATTATCTAAAAGCTGTTACAGAAAATTTCCAGTTAATCTAGAAGATTCTAAAATGCTAGAAATATTAATCAATGCACGATTTTTAAGTGAAAGTCGCATCATTAGTAAGACATATGTCCAAGAAATCATGTTGGATTATTTTGAAAGTTCATCTTACATTTTTTTTAAATTTTCTTTTTTGTCTTATGTTAAACAATAATATTTTGCTTGTAAGTCAATTATTCATCTAGGTTTTAATGTATGGCAATAAACTAATAGTACGGGACGTGGGGTACATTATATTTATATTTACATATATTCCTGTGATCGCAGTGTGCAAAAATGTACGATATACAAATTTAAAAAAATCTGATGTGGCAGCACATAACTTTCCTTATATAATCCAATGAATTTACTACTTTTACAGTAAAAAAATATTGAATTTTCGTAAATTAGTCTTCATTTTCATTGATTTAGCGTCATTTTTATCCATTTGGCAAGATTATCGTAAATTTGGCAACATTTAAAAAAGTCGCCATGTTGGCGACATTCCGCCAAATTCGTCGCCGAAATCTTGCTAAGCGTTATGGAGAGAAATAAGTTAGTTATTCTTATAGTAGACAAATGACTGTTGGCGTTCAAATACAAAAGTATTACTCAAAGTATCTTTTCTCATGAATGGAACGAGCTAGATGCATGAGAACGATGTCACAAAATTTATCTCATGATATTACATATGAAAAGTGAATATGTTCCGCAACAGTTAATATGTATTTTTTTAATTTATGGAATTTTTTGATACATTTATTTGAAAAATATGCAATATCTCGAGAACGGTTCATGGTAGCGTTCTAAAGCTTAGTTAATCGTTTTCTAAAGAAAAATTACATAAAAAATGTCTATTTATGTAACGGTATTAAAGGTTTTGATGTTTTGATGAATTTTTCAAAATTTCACTCGAAAATTTAGGAGAGTTCTGAACATTCGATTGTGTTTAAAAACAATAGGCTTCCAGTATTCACGGATTGTAATTTTTGTACCAAATTTCGTTCGAATCGCTCTATTCGTTCGTGAGATATCGTCTCCAGACTCAATGACACACACACAAACATCACCTCCAAAATGTTCGATTCGTGATCAGGGATGCTTGAAACGTGCTCTCCCGTCGAAAACTCGAATTCGAATTTTCGACCCCGTCACAATACTTTCCTTATACATTATACTATGTATATAAGGAAAGTAATAATTAAATTACCTGTTATGGTATAATATAGCATTAATCAGGTGCATACTCTTCAGACTTTTTTAAGTCAGGTGTATCTGTAAGCAATGCACCTCTGCTTTTCCAGCTAAACCTTAAACTTCGCTTTTCGTGAAATAACCTGCATGAAAAGGAAACCTTTTCAAGACTTAAAAATTCTTCAGGTCCCCTGAAATTCCGTTTAAGGCAGCTTCGACTGTACTTAAAAACTAAAAGTGCTAGCTATAAACAATAAGCAAGAATTTGTAGCTCTCTGAAATCCTTACAAGTTCATATAATTGGATCAAGCTCTTAGCTTTCGAAGTATAGTGGTTATAATTTCGATATCTTAGTATTTTAACATGGGTTTTCCAATGGGTGGGAAAGCTGTAATAAAATTTAAAATATTACGATTATTGCAGTTCAATCTGTTTAATTACTTCTTAATGAAAGACTGATGCATAAACACGAGATATTTTATTTATCTAAAAAAATTAGAAAGTTAAATGAACTTCTGAAGATCTTTAATGGATTCTAAAAATGTTTAATGATTAGTAAGTTAGTTGAACAGAATAGATGGAAATATATGTATTCAGGTATTTATTTGTGTGGCGCCGCAGGCAAGTTTATAGAATAACTTGGATGTAAAATCTTATATTGTATAAGTTTAATGTATATACCGCCAAGCAAGTCAGTAAAATAATTTGATATTCTGACTTGAAGTCTATATGGAAGGAGTATCCAGATAAAATCGGGTCAAAAATTAAAAGTACTATAATAGTTAACGAGTCATTTGTAGCGCTTTAAAAGCCTGTAAACGAAATAAATGAGTCTGAAAAAAAAAATCGAATAAACTTCTAGAATTTTACTATAATTTTATTTCACAAAATGTTATTCCCTCAAAACCATTTCAGCTCCATCTGACTGGAATCACCGCTGTTTTTAAATAGGTAAAACGATCCAGTAGTTAAATTAATTCGTGATATACAGTAGTAATTATATACAGTATCAATAAGCAAAATACACTTTGTGCAAGGGCTAAGGAAAACTTAACCAAGTATATAAGCAACAAATAAAATGATAATGCAGCATATGCTGATAATGCTGCATTATCGTTTTCTTTGTTGCTTATATAAGTTGCGCAAGTTTTCCTTCCATACAATGTGTCAGGGAATGTTATGGATCAGGCCAATAAGAAGTATTATGGCTATCGTATGTTTTTTTAATGCAGATGTATAAGAAACCCCCCAATGGCGCTATACTATGAAACAACTTTTGGTGGGCTGGCTGACCCCCCCCCCCCCCTTCTTTAGAGGGGTACAGGTGGGTTGAGGGAGGTATCTGGCGTCCTGTTCTCGATAGGGAAAAGGTAAATTACAAAGTTGTATAGAGCGTTGCAAGATTGGTACAAAACATTTTTTTATCCTCGTAAAAGATAAAAAATAACTATCTAACGATTTTAAAAGTGACAATTGTATTAACCCGCATGAAAAAATGAAAAACATAAAAGACATTAGAAAATACGGGGAGATAGCTTATTACACGTGTGCAATCGTTTCTGAAGGTGAACATGTATTTTATGCATAATCAAATCTTCATTTCAGGGTTTTTTCTATTTTTGGTGAGGAGGAAGGACAAAATGTTTCGTACTAATTTTGCAACGCTCTGCAACTTTATAATTGATTTTTCCCCATCTCTAACAGGAAGCGAGATAGCCCACCGTACCCCACTAAAGAAGAGGGGGCTGGGGTCATCCGTTCGAAAGTTGTCTATCGTTCTGCACCATTGGGAGTTTCCTATACACTTGTATAACAAAAAATATACATGACTTTTCATTAACTCCTGTATTACTACTTTAACACCCTTATTCATAATAGAATCTCAACTACTATTTTTGTCTGTATAAACTATACTACTATCATGTGTCATCGATATTTTTTCATAGAAAATGCTACCAAAAAGAAAAAATTCAATTGTTTTTTCAAATCATGAAACTTTCAAAACAATTATCTAGTTCAGCGTTTTTCAAAGAGTGTTCCGCGGAACCCCCCCCCGACAGTATTCCGGGGGTTCAGCGACGTGATAGTTTCGTTTAAAAAAAAAAGGTTAAATTTGAATGCATAATTAAAGGACTTTTCTCATTCTGGGGTTCCACCATCAAATTAAATTTCAAAAGGGTTCTGCGACCCAAAACATTTGAAAAACACTGATCCAGTTCAAGTTTTTTACATAATTTTTCTGGCAAGAAATTAGTAAATTAACTAAAATAAAATTAATCAAACGCAATGTTCAGTTCAGACCAAATATAAAAATTCAAACTGTAGTTCAAGTTAATCTTCAATAAAAATACTTAGTTAATAACAGCATAAAACTTTCTATTTTAAGTATCAACCAGTTTCAGAATCAAAACACCTGCCTTTGCTGGTACAGTTACTCCGTCTTTCTATTTTGAAGAAAGAGAACTCCCCCTCCCCAAAACACCGAAACCAGGTCATATGTTTAATCAATTTTTCATAAGTTTTTTTAATTGCAGATTAATCCTAATCTAATATTCAATTATTATATCAAATAGGCCATTTCCACCCTTTCAACATTTTCAGACATTTTAAGCTAAAAATTAATTAATTATAGCATTATTTTTCAATGATTTGAAAAACAAAAAGCCATCAAACAATTTCAGTATTTGAAACATTATTGGGTTACTATAGTTACCACAAAGAATAAAAAACTATTAATAAATTCATTGATATATTATAATATAAAAAAAAAAGTCTACAATAAATTAAAATATCTTATGAACGATTGATTGTACAATTTTTGTGTGCCCAACACTTCGAGTTATAGCTGAAAGAATAAAAAAAAATTTCATGATTTATAAATTTTTCAAACAAAATATTAAGATTTTAGGTTTTTCTCATGTCTTATAGCTCAAGTCCCATGTATATGCAAAGTTCCAAGTTTCTAATTTCAGCAGTTTGAGCTGTGTAATTAATCATTTAGTCACTCAGCTGTATGATATTGAATAAATTATAAATTAATGTAAACAAACCAAATGTCATTATAAATTGAATAATGGTTCAAAAGTTGGATACAAATGTTTAAATTATATTGATTTTAAAAGAAATATAAATGCGAGTCAACCCTTTCAGTCCTAGAGTTCATGATTGTGAGCAACTCTTTTACATTTGTTTTCAATGCTTGTTTGAATGTCTAAATGTTTCTTTTATCTATGAAAAAATTGGATTATGCTATCCGTTGGTCCCTCACTCTACAATTTAGGTTTGTATAAAAGTTAATGAAATCTGAAAAAAAAAATTTCTACCACTCTAAAAACAAATAAAAAACACTTTTACTATATACACTTTAAGACATGCAATGAATGTTTTATTATAGTTAAAATTAATTTAATTTTAAATACATTTCATATTCTAAATATAAAATATCTATGATTGTAAACTTTTTTTAATTCTGTAAAAATGAATACCAAGGCATTATAGCCACTTTTTGCTTATGAATATAAAAATTTGCACAAACTGTTATCAGGAGCAATCCGAAAAAATAAATATATATATATTTCATTGGTTTAACAGTATAAAAGGTTGATTAAAGTATCAACCAGTTTGAAAGAGGTTGTTCTTTACCAACAAAAACAGTTGATATTTTTAATCAACCTGATATGCTGTTAAACTAATTATTAATGTTGCCGATTTCTTTTTTTAGATTGGTATAATATGCATATTGAAAAATTGTAACTTTTATATTAGACTTTTGAGTACTGGTAATAAAAGGACTTCAGTTTTTTTTTCGTCAATTTAAAATTGAAAAGTGTACATAAATATGAACAACGTAAATAAGTAGGAGTAACACTGGTTTCAAAATTTACAGTGTATTTTTTTCAGTAATAATATATAACTACAAAATAAAAAATGTTTATTAGTTAATTCCCCAATATTAAATATGTCCTAAAAAACTAAACTGAAAACTTGTAAATCGGTAAAGTAAAACTGTCAAGAATTATTTTATATCTCATTTTTTCAGTAATAACCGCACAATAAAAAAATATTGATTAGTTATTTTCCCTATACAAAATCTGTCCTAAAAACTGAAAAATATACCTATAAATCAAAGTAAAACTGTTTTCAGAATTATTTTACATCTTATTCTCTCAGTAATTAATAATATAACTACAAAACAAAAATACGCTTACAAATTATTTAACTCTATTACAACTGTACTTAAAGAGACATAAATGCACACACACCATTGTTCCAACTTCTTTCTAAACTTACCTTTGATTGTTCCACTAAAAATATTAAGCTGAACCCAAAATCATTTCAAAATCTGAAAACTGTTTTTATCAACATTCCCTTAGAAATAATCACAAACACAAACATTAGAACAGAAATAAAAATTTATTTTGTATTACAACAGCATTTTAACTGGAATGCAATTTGGCAACAGAAAATGAAATAAAATATCGAGAATATATTCACAAACTCATTTTAAATTAAATATATGTCAATTATTAGGAAATAAACATCCCAAATTATGATCTAAACATATTCTAAATAAATTAAATGTAGTTTTCATAAAATCCAATATAAGTCTTTTCAAATAAAATACAACATAAAACTTTACCAATTTTTATTTAATTTTTTTCTTTGTTTCTTGCTTTAGATATTCCAAACATAAATATTTACATATTTTTTCGTACAAAAATATACCTAAGGATTCTACATATGCTATAACTTTAAAATCTGCTTTTTGAAATGTACACAAAATCCTAAATCTCTAAAAATAAACATAATAAATTCATCAATATGAGAATTTTACATTATTAAAAAAGCAAATCTGATGCTATAGAATTTTATACCCTGTAATTTTGTTCCTAGACTTTGAACAGCTAATTTCATAAACAGCATTTTTATATCTCAATTCAAACAATGAATATTTTTTCTACATCTGTGTGGACCGGAATTATTTGATTATATTCTATATATATATATATTTGCATTCTGTACATATATTATCTCAATGAAGCAAAATTATAGTAAAATAGAATAACAAATAACATAAAATATGCCAAGTATAAGAGTTCAAATTAAATTTATTATTCAGCATATAAAAATCCTAAATGTCAAATAATTTTAGATTATTTAAATTAAGTAATTTTGACAGTGTATTTTGAACTGTCAAAAAAAATGTGCTTAAATGCTGAATAGCTACAATTTTATTAACATATTTTTTAAATCTTACTTCAATCAGAAAAATAACAACTTTTACATGTGTGCAGTAAATAAAACCCCAATTGGAATTATTAGAATCTCATATTCTCAAGTTAGTGAAAATGTAATAGAATATACTAAAGACACAAGACTTAATTTTCATTAACCTTGTTACTCGGTAAAAAAAAATACATGGTCATAATTTAAAGAAGTTTGTTTACTTAAAAAAAAAAAAATCCTAAAACGTCAAAAGTAACTTATAAAATTCGTACCAGGAATGGGTTATTCAAACAAATTCTTATCATTAAATTTTGTTCTAAAAGACTTTTGACAGCCAATAAAAGCATTTTTAAATCGTTAATATAGCAAATAATTTAATTGCAATATATGCACAATGAATAAATCTATATTTTGTCGTCATCTGAATAAAACATGATGTAAGAATATGTGAAGTATGACAAAGAAAGTTGGTATAAACGTTATGATTTAATAAGACACTAAATTCTGTTTTAAACCTTATTCCATAAAAATAAAACATGTTTAAAGCTTTCAAATTGCAAATTATTTGATTTCTATAGTTAATGCACAATGAATAATTTTTTTTGTCATTATGTGATTAAAACATGAATTAAGAATATGTTAAAGTTAAATATTTAATAAGTCAATAAATTTTGTTAACTTATTATAGCCATAATTTCATAAAAAGAATATTTTTTAATTATTCATATAGCAAACAATTTGATTTCTATAGTTTATGCACAATGAATATATCTATTGCATTTTATAATCATTCGAATAAAATAATAATGAAATAAGGATATGTGAAGCATGACTCAATTTCCAGAAAACTTAGCATAAAACGTTCGTTCTAAAACGTCACGATGATATAATAAGTCAATAAATTTTGTTAACTTATGAGAACTAAAACTTCACAAAAAGCATATTTAAATCTTTCATATAGCACATAATTTGAATTCTATGATTTATACACAATTAATAAATCGATAATATTTTTTAATGAAACCTTAAGGAATAATATAAAGAGTATAACTCAATTTTCAGGAAACTTGATATAAAAGGTTACGAAACGCCACATCATTTAACAAGTCATTAAATTTTGTTCTTAATTTTTGATAGCCAAAATTCATTAAAAACAATTTTCAAATATTTCATAGCAAATAATTTGATATATGCATAACTAATAAATCTGTATAGTACATAAATTTAAATGAAACTTTTAAAAAATAATACAATATACCAAGTATGATTAAATTTTCAGGAAATTTATGATCCAGATAAAAGGTTTCAAAATGTCACTTACATAATCATTTAATAGAAGTTCTGTAATTTTCCGTGGTAAATAAATATCCTTTAAACGTTCTAATGATCAATAAGTTAGAAAGTATTATAGTCACTAGAGCACATTTCCACTTCTTCCGTCAGATGAGTCTGTAGTTTACAATGAAACCTGATCTATTTACATAGGAATATGGTTGCGTTTCACAACATCTGTACAAAACGTACAAAAATTTGTAAAACAATCTAAGATGTCTTTTTGTTATGATGAGCCGCCAGGTTGGGATTTAGAACCGCTTCCAGATTCATCATCATCCTTAGATCGAAGTTTTCGTCGAAGTTTGTCCACAACTTTGCTATGAAATTTATGCAAAGAGCTCTGAGAGGCAGATTTTGGAGATGGTATGTCACACATTCTGCTTCCTCTACGGGGGGAACAACCCAGGGATATTGCGGCTAGCCTCTCTTCCACATCAGAACCGGGAGAACAAGACAAGCTAACCGGGGCTGATTCACTTTGAGTATGCCGACGGCTAGGCGTGTTTGAATTAGCACTGCTGGTTCTAGAACGACTTGCATAAATGTTATAGTCATTTTTCATAACAGGCATCATAAAAGCCATCTTGGAGGTTTTCAAATTACTAAAACTGTGAAATATCAAAGAGTTGTAGCTAGTTTGTTTACTATATGAGAGCAAATACAGCACGTATTCCTACAAAGAAAGTGCGAGAAGTATGACGTCAACGCAAGCGTGATTTGATTTTATACCTCCGTAGGCGCAGTCGTCACGTGATCTGTCAAAGTCGTCGGGGTTGCCATATCGAAAATTTTCAGTCTGGTTTCATTTTCGCCAATATACGTGCGCTTTCACAAACTTCGTAAATGCAAAAATGCTGTGCATAATTCTAAATTACTACAATTTGCTATTCAGTTAACTTACAACTATTTTTTCATCTTGATATACTTGTAGTGAAATTTTAAAACAATTAAAACATCTTAACAAATTTACTTAAAACATCACAAAAATTATTTTATTTTTATTTTTTTTACCCATATTTGACATCCTTTAGAACAAGCATATCGGACATTTTCCATCAAATTTACGAAAGATGGCATTTTAAATTGACATTTGTCGTTAATTTTAGACGCACCCCTCCCCCACCCCCTGTAGAATGAAAGAAAGCTATAAATATCTGCTCAAAATACGGTCCTAACGTGTTGAAGACCCAGACCGTCCGACTCATCCAGAGGACACGGTCCTAACGTGTGTGGTAATTAAAGGAATCTCTCCCGATATTAATAAATAAACTTATAATTAAACCTTCCATATAAAAATATAACATTGTGCAGACGATTTTTTCCCGAAACTTTATTTTTTAACTTAAATAAAATTATATCATGTTGCTGAGCAACTGAATTAAATCTTTTTTAATGTGTTTAATCAAATGTGTTTATACAGCAGACAATTTTCATTTAATTTATCCGATTTAAATAAAAAAATGGATAAAAAAAATTAGTTACAAATACTGTATTATAATTTTAATTGTGTTATATCAGTTACACCCATGGTATTTAAGATTACGACAATTACTGATAATTTTTAAGCCAGGTTTTATTTTGGCAAAATATTTTTTATACATATGTTTCAAAATTTTTATATTTTTGATTGTTATAATGGGATAATTTTACTACGGAATTACTTTTGTTATCATTTCAGTGTCTTCATTTTAGCGTATGCAGAATAAATTTCACATTTTCGGAAATTGTTTTTCAAACGGGACCAAGATGTTTTATTCTTCAGTATTGTCTCTGAGGTAATTTTGCATTGTGAGAGTAGATATTGTTATTTTTTTTTTAATAAGGAAATTAAATTAAATATTTTATTAATTATTTTAGAATTTACTCACATTTTAAATCACAAACAACTCCCTGTATATCTCCAAGTCTCATATGAAAGAATCTCGTGTTCTTGTTTTGGATTACGTTTATAAATTGAACATTTTTTCTATTTTATACATTTATTTATTTCATAAATTCATTCTGGTGTTTGATGGTATCTTTTTACTTAAGCTATATCTGAAGGAGGCGTATTCTAATGGGTAAAAAAAATCCGACTCTGAGATTTAGATGGATATACATAATTTGAGCATCCTTGAGTATGAATTAATAATTTTTTCAATGGTGTCTGTGTGTGTCGCTCAGTATCTAATAATTTGAGCGAATGGAACGAAATCTGGGACGATGATTTCAATCGATAAAGGTCAAAGGTCTATTGATTTTAGGAGAGGTCAGATCAGGGAAAAATCTCAAATTTTTTCGAGCACATTTTTCGAAAACAGACAAGAAACAAGTTGTCATAGAAATAGTCATTTCATATGTAATAAACTTAAAAGTACTTAAAATAATGTACAGAGCGTTGCATAAGCCATTCTCGAGATACTACACTTTTTTTCTTAAATCTAAAATCTTAAAAAAATATATATGTTTCGTATTATCAAATAAATAAATATTTTATAAGTTCGTTTAACTAGAATTAAATGAACAACATTGTTTATGAATTATCACGAATCGTTTTCGAGATATGATTTTTTTTCTTCATAGGAAGCCCGATATCACCCAAAAAAAAATGAAACAATTTACATGAAATACGTAGTATAAAATGAAATATGTAGTAAAATAATATATAGAGTATTGTTTTAATGAAAATTTTCGAATTCGAGATTTTAATGTCAATATATGTTCTAAGGACCTCCTGAACACGTTTTGACTATTTTTAGAGTGATGTCCGTCCGTCTGTCTGCATGTCTGTGAGCAACTATTTGTGTTCACGATACGAGGGTCACACTGAAAATTTTGAGGCAGGAGCAGACGATATGCGCTAGTAAAAAAAAAAAATATATTGGTTGGATATTTAAATTTGAACTCTTTTATGTCCGCAGACGATAATTTGTGGCAATAATTACAATGTAGCTATCGTAGAATAAAGTTTGAAAGAAAAGAAAATGGAGTTGACGCGAGAGCATTGTCGAGCTATGATTTTCTATGATTTTAAAGTGTGGCTAAATCAAGAAGAATGCCTTCAACGTCTACAATTAGCATATGAAAATGATGCTCCATCTCGTGCCACTGTATTCAGATGGTTTACTGGGTTTAGAAGAGGTCGAAATTCTCTCCTGGATGAAGAACACACAGGAAGACAGACAGACCTTTGTCAGCTGTAGTCCCAGAAAATGTGTCGGCCATTCGAAAAATGTTAATTGATGATAATCGCTGTACCTACCAAATGATATTAAAGGAACTTAACATTGGATGCGCAGCTATACATAAAATTATTCATGAAGAACTACATATGAAAAAATTAGTTTGTCGTTGGGTCCCCATAATTTAACAGAACACCAAAATGTGGAGCGTGTCAGAATCAGTAAAGAAACCCTAAAATTACTTAATGATGATGGACACCTCGAGAAACTCAGAGGATCCATAATACCTGCAGGGTCCATATTACCACCTCTCTCTACTAATATTATTAACATCGAAAATAAAAGTTTGCATTCCATAAGACACTATCGTTTTTTTGTTATTTCAAGAACATTTTCCTTATCAGTATCAACACCTGCCCCGGGTAGGTCATGTTGATACGCTTTCATTTCAAAGTGCGTTTTTTCCCCTTGCTTATTTGCTTTAAATATATATATATTGTTAAAAAAGAGGCCACCACAGCTTGCTACCACTTTTTTTCTTATCACTTATTTTAGCGTTTCTTTTTTAATATCACCTTTTTATCCCTTTTTTAAACAAATTAGCTGCGGTTTTCGTAGCTAGATACAATACATAGTATATACTTCTTATAATAGTTTTGTATTTTGATTCCCAAAAATGTTACAACAGTCATTTATTTCACGACGTTATAATTAATATAATCTGCATTTTGAGAGGATTTTGCACCTGAGCATGAATGAGCAACAAGTAAATTATTTTGTTTAGAATCATAAATTACCAAAATCATAAATAACCATTTCGGACGTAAACTTTTCATTAGAAAACGAATGAGATAAATTTTAGAACGCTAACATTAACCGTTCTCGAGATATTGCACGCTTTTCAAATAAATTTATTAAAAAAATTAAATAAAATTGAAAAATTAGTAAGTAAAAATAAATACATTATGCAATATTATGAAACAAATCTGTTAACAGCATTCTCGTGAATCTAGTTCGTTCCATTCACGAGAGAAGATACTTCATGTAATACAGTTTTGTGTTTTAACGCCGAAGAATTCTCTTGTACAATATTTCGCTTGTACATCACTGTTTTCCTTTGGAAAAAAAACAAGAAAGATCAATCATGCATAAAGCATTGATTATGAAACATTTTCCAACTTCAATGCAATTTTATTTAAACATCTTTAAAATGCGATACATTTCTCGGTAATATTTTTAAAATTATCACAATACTACATTAATTTATAATATTTGAAAACTTAAAACTTCATCGAAAAAAATGAACTTCATTCAAATGACGGCATTGAAATATAAATTGCCTGGTTTAAACATCTCTATAATGCGATACATTCCTAGGTAATATTTTTAAAATTACAATAATACTACAATAATTTATTATATTTGAAAACTTCATCGAAAACAAATGAAATTTTTCCAAATGACGTCATCGAAATATAACACGCCTGGCTCTCTCTATAAAAGCAATATTTCATTCATAAACTTTTTTCCATTCATTTCATTCATCCCAATATTATAATAATTTATTTTATTTGAAAACTTAAGACCATGAAGGTACAAGTAACTAAACTCTATGCTTAACACTTTATCGAAAAAATCGTCCTTCTCCGTGTGAAATCAATGAATATTTCACTCATATCAGCTATATTGCAGACTCCATGAGCTAAGTAATTTTGCGTTAAAGAAATGCAGCATTTCTTATACACCTCATTCTACATCTTTTGGTATTTACATTCTCCATAAGTGAAAATTAGGCTTCGTTGCAGAAATAATCAAAGTTGGATTATCATTTAAACTCAAATATATTGTAATTGCGTTCTTTCAGTATGTAGGTGCACAGAAGTTAAGCAAAAATAAAGCGGTTTTAGGACGGATACAACACTAAATATGAATTTAAAATAACTTCAAAAATCAAGATTTTCACACAAGATGGATGCCATATTGCCATATTTTATTTTGAAGTGGGTCACGTGATCTCTTTATATAATGGTCACGTGATTTCTTCTAAAGGGTGTAATTATTATTTTAATTTTTATTTAAAAAAGTACTGAATATATTGTGCTGAAATTTTTTTTATATATTTTATGGGATAATTTGAATATTTCCTAAAACTTTTGAATCAATTTGTGAATTTTAAATCTGCTTAAAAATGTTTGAAAAATTAGGTCCCATAGGGTTCAATGTATTTCATTTTTTAAACCCGGGTTCAATCCAAGACTAATTGGGTGATATTATTCATTTATATTCCCATAGGTCCCACAGACCGTCTGAACAACATACTAAAATTTCATTTTGATAAAGTCATTTATACGGCAGTTATCGTGCTAAAGGACTGACAGACAGACAGAATGAATGAATGATAGGATGTCATAAACACTTTTCAACTTTGTTGTAAAGTGTTAAAAATAAAGTCACTGCGATTGAGGTAATGATAGAGTTGAAACTCCATACTGAGAAAATGTCAATATTATTTGAAACAATCATTCAGGTGGCGCTGCGATAAGATAAGCGCCCCTGCATTGTTTGTATTTTTATGGCGAAAGGCTTAAAATATTATTTAAACTGTCAATTTTGTAGAAATAAATTAGTAGTTCTATGTAAATTAGAACTGAAATAATAAGGAATATTCTTACGTATTCAAAATGATTTTACGATTAATTTATTTTTATCTCTCTATATTCTGAACTTTGTCCCACAACTGTGAAAAAAAACTGATCAATTATACTGATAATTAAGGAATCTTAATCCAAAAGTAATCAAAAATTCATATACTCAATACTATGCTTCTCCATCTAAATAGAAGCTAAGACTAGCGACACCTAGATATAATTCTCAAAGCATTATGGCATCTTCAAGCTTTTCATCCGTAGGAGTTTTATCACCTTCTTTCTAATTCCATGGTTATGACATTTTCAAGCTTGCCATCTAACTCCATGGTAACTGTATTACGTAGAGAAAATCATGTGTTGCCAACACAATATATTCTTTCTTTCTGTCTGTCACGCTTTTTTTAGGCACTTCCCGAATAGATAGAGACTTGCAATTTGGTACACGGCTCGGTTGTTCGATAAAAAAACCTGGAAAAATCGAATTTTTCGAAAACTTTCTTTAGAGAGGGGGGGGGGGGGCAAACCAAAACGTTCGAAAAGTGAAATGATAGGAAAGCATGCTTTCCGATGAGATAGAGACTTCAAATTTGGTATATAGTTAAATCATTCGAAAGGAAGAAAGTGTACAATTTCAGATTTCCAATATTTTCTACTTAAGGGGGTGCCGCACACTAAAACGTTCGAAAAGTGAAATGACAGGAAAGCATGCTTTGCGATGAGATAGAGACTTCAAATTTGGTGTATGGATAAATCGTTCGAAAAGAAGAAAGTGTGCAATTTCAGATTTTCAATATTTTCTACTTAAGGGGGTGCCGCACACTAAAACGTTCGAAAAGTGAAATGATAGGAAATCATGCTTCGCGATGAGGTAGTGACTTCAAATTTGGTGTATGGATAAATCGTTCGAAAAGAAGAAAGTGTGCAATTTCAGATTTTCAATATTTTCTACTTAAGGGGGTGCCGCACACTAAAACGTTCGAAAAGTGAAATGATAGGAAATCATGCTTCGCGATGAGGTAGAGACTTCAAATTTGGTGTATGGGTAAATCGTTCAAAAGGAAGAAAGTGTGCAATTTCAGATTTCCAATATTTTCTACTTAAGGGGGTGCCGCACACCAAAATGTTCGATTTACAAAATAAATGAGAAAACGCTCCTTTAAAATTTGATAGAGGCTTGAAATTTGGTATATGGGCTAATCATTTGACGAAAACACGCAAGAAGAATATATTTTTTCAAAAATGTTCGTTTAAGTGGGTGCTCCAGAGTGAAACGTTCGAAAAGTGAATTGATAAAAAACCATGCTTCGAAATGAGATAGAGATATCAAATTTGGTGTAAGGGTAGATAGTTTGAAAGGAAGAAAGTGTGAAATTTCAGATTTCCAATATTTGCTACTTTAAGGGGTGCGCACACTAATATGTTCGATTTTCCGATTAAATGAGGCACGCTTCCTTTTAAATATGATAGAGGCTTGATATTTGTTATATGGGCCAATCATCTGATAAAAAACACAAGACAAACAGAGGAAGAAATGCGCAAATTTAGTTTCCCAATATTTTCTTCTTTAGGGGGTTCTGCACACCAAAATATTCGATTTGTCGAACAAATGTGAAACGCGAATTATTATAAAATTTACATTATTCAGGGATTGCTTATTGAGAGACCGTTGATTTTCAACGGGTATTCGGCTAGTGTTAATTCTAATTATGTAGCAAAGTTACGTGGAGGCTTAAATACAAACTGTGAATGAATATAGCAGTGACATAATAGCTTTACTAAAATGTCTTGCATAAGATAAATTTGAATGAGCAGTGCGAAAGTTTTAGTAATAATTTGCAACCGAAATTGATTGAAGGATGATCCCTTACTTCTCAATGAAATTTTTAACTAATGATAACTATGCCAAATTTGATCGTATTGCAACCAAATTTTGCTAAATATGGAATGGGTAATATTTTTGAATTTTGAATTTTTTTTATGGCTAAATATGGGCTACATAAAAAGTTAATTTTTGCAAAAATATAGCACATCACTTAAATTACTATTTCATAACTTCCTATCTTATTTAAAGCATTTTTACAATTGATACTATGTGTCTAAAGTCAACAATTGAAAAACACATCTACTGTTCACTTTCTTTGAAACACTCACTTTATGTATACAACTATGCATTATTTTCAAAGGCAATATTAAACGAACACATCTGGGGATAACTCGCCAAAAAATGTAAACGTAACATACCTTATTACGTCAGGAGAATTCTGCCCTCAGTTGTCTGGAGGCAGCAGACATTCTGTCGTGTTATTGGTCCAGAAGATCCTCGCTTGGCGCCAATTTCTCACCCCCCCCCCCCCCCTCGCATTATTTCTTGCTAATATTAGACTAATTTTTGATTATATTTTATTTACATCATATCAATTTCTTTCCAGAATGAAATATGCTTTTCATGTCTGTAAACGTTTGTTCTAACAATAACAGAAAACTCTCGTTAGTTTTGTTTATGTTATCAAATGAAATATTTGAAAGGTTGGATTAAAAAATATTACCCTTTTCGTGAATAGAGCAGCAAGACATATGCACGAAATTCGAATTTCTTGGAAGAATTTTAATCTTTCTCGTTATTTTAGGAATATTTTAATTTTATCAAATATTTTATTACATCGCTTGAAAATATTTCGACATTGGATTTGCATTGTTTTGATATAATCGCAAAAATATCATCTTTGACAGAACGTTAGAAACATATAAAATATTCCCTCAAACTGCTGTCTAGCAATATTTTGAGTATGTGTCTTTCCTCTGGACTTCCTAAATCCTAATATATTCATATTTCATAAATTTTAGTTGCATTTTTTATCAAAATCTTTATCAATCTTTTGTATCGAAATCATCTTTTGTATAAAAATCAATCTTTTGTATCAAAATCAGATCGAAAAAGAATATCTTTTTTTTCGGATTTCGAATCAATCTTTTAAAATATTTCGTAAGAGTGCTTAAAAGTATTTTTCTTTTCAAGTTGGCAACATTTCAGGGATGCCGATGTCAATATCCACTATTTTAAAACCATTAACATCCATAGCAATTAGAGACTCACACATACAGGCATCACCTATGCTTAAAACGTGTAACTCCGTTTAAAGTCGAATTTCCCAAAACATTATACATTGCGTATGTACGGAACGTGATAATTCTATTTATTTTTTTTTTTCTATATACTCTCTCACCGTTATTACTTTTCTGACATAGTATAATATATAGGAAAAGTATTAAAAATTCGAATTCTAGTTTACGACAGAAGAACACGTTTTTAATATCCCTAAACTCGAATCTGACATTTTTGAGGTGATCTCTCTCTCTCTCTCTACCCCCTCTCTTTCTACCCCCCCTCTCTCTCTCCCTCTCTCTTTCTCCGTATGCATGTGTGTGCGCGCGAATCTGTGAACGCGATATCTCTTGAGCGAATGAAGCGTTTCGAAAGTAATTTGGTACGATTATTACCATCGGTGAATACCGGAATCCTACTGATTTTACACGCAATCAAATGTTTGGAACATTTTCTAATTTTTCTAATGAATTGGGGGAAAAAACAGGACCTTCGATAAATTATTTCTTACGTAATGTTTCGTTAGAAAACGGATGACGCAGAAGTAAGAACGCTAGCACAAACCGTTGTCGAGATATTGCGCGTTTTTCAAATAAATGGATTATCGTCTTGTCAACTAGAAGAATATCGGAAATTTCCCGTTTTTACTTTTCCTGCAATACATGGTAATGTATAGGGAAAGTATTGGAATCATACCAAAAATCACAACTCGAGTTTTCGACGGATCTACACGTTTCGAGGCCTCTAGAATACGAAAAAACTATTTTTAGCGTGACGTCTGTGTGTCTCTCTGTCTGTCTGTGCAATGTATATATCCACTCTAACTAAAAAACTAATGGACCGAATTTCATAAAATTTGGTATGTAAGTCACTTGGGTGAGACCCTGATTAGTTTTTGGTAGGATTAGTAAAAATAGAACCCGCCTTTTTTTTGCGAAATGGCCCGTAAAAATTTCCTGTATCCACTCTAGCTAAAATACTAATTGACCAAATTTTAGAAAATTTGGTAGATAAGTTACTTGTAGGATGCTCTGGTGCTGATTAGATTTTTGTACGATTCGGAAAAGAACAACCTGCCTTTTTTTACGAAATGGCCCGCAAAAATTTCCTGTATCCACCCTAGCTAAAATACTAATTGACCAAATTTTGCAAAATTTGGTAGATAAGCTTGCGGGACACTCTGGTGCTGATTAGATTTTGGTAGGATTCGAAAAAGAACAACCTGCTTTTTTTTACGAAATGGCCCGCAAAAATCGCCAAAATCTAAAAAAAAAAAAGACTACGCATGCTGATATGTATCAATTAAATTCTTGACTTAATTAAATACTTCAGGAATAACCGTTCTCAAGATATTTGAGATTTCTTGCATTTTTGTTATGCCGCTATCGGAAAAATGTCCAATTACCAAATAAAAACAAAAATTGCATTAAAAATCTGATGTGGGCAGCACATGACTTTCCCTGCAGACTTATTTATATCCACGTTCTCTTTATTTTAATTTAATTTAATTCACTTTTAATTCAATTTTCGTTCTCATTTGGTAACTGGACTTATTTTCAAAGGTGGCGTAGAGAAAATATGAAAAAACTTAAATATCTTGAGAACGGCTAGTCCTAGTGTAATGGGGTTGGTCTTATTATATGTAGTTTTTTATTTTAGATTTTGTTGATTTTTGCGGACCATATTGCAAAAAAAGACAGGTTAATTTTTTCCGAATCGTACTAAAATCTAATCAGCACCAGGATGATCCACAAGCGACTTATCTACCAAATTTTGTGAAATTCGGTCCAATAGATTTTCAGCTAGAGTGGATACAAACTTTTGCGGGCCATTTCGCAAAAAAAGGCGAGTTCTTTTATCTCAAATCGTACCCAAAACTAATCAGCACCAGATTCGCCTACAAGTGACTTACCTACCAAATTTTATGAAATTCGGACAATTAGATTTTTAGTTAGAGGGGCTACAAAATCTTCACAGACAGACAGACAGACACACACACACACAGACGTCACGCTAAAAATAGTTTTTTCGTATTCTAGAGGTCTCGAAACGTATAGATCCGTCGAAAACTCGAGTTACGATTTTCGGCATGATTCCAATACTTTCCCTATACATTACCATGTATTGCAGGGAAAGTAAAAATGCAAATTTAGTGCTATTAGGCGCAGTTAAACTCAATCTAATGAATTATTAAAGAAATAAGGAAAATATGAATTTGAGTCTGCAGGGAATGTCATGTGCTGCTCACATCAGATTTTTACTTTCCCTGCAATACATGGTAATGTATAGGGAAAGTATTGGAATCATGCCGAAAATCACAACTCGAGTTTTCGACGGATCTACACGTTTCGAGACCTCTAGAATACGAAAAACCTATTTTTAGCGTGACGTCTGTGTGTGTGTCTGTGTGTCTGTCTGTCTGTGTGTCTGTCTGTCTGTGCAGATTTTGTATCCACTCTAACTAAAAAACTAATGGACCGAATTTCACAAAATTTTGTTGGTAAGTCACTTGTGGCCGGGGCTGGTGCTGATTAGTTTTGGGTATGATTCGGAATAAAAGAACCCGCCTTTTTTGTGAAATGGCCCGCAAAAGCTTGTATCCACTGTAGCTGAAAAACTACTGAACCGAATTTCACAAAATTCGGTAGATGAGTCACTTGTAGGTTACTCTGGTGCTGATTAGATTTTGGTACGATTCGAAAAACATAACCTGCCTTTTTTTGCAAAATGGCCCGCAAAATTCGTCAAAATCTAAACTAAAGAACTACGTATGCTCAAATATAGCCATTAAATGCTTGTTTAATACGCAATTTTTAGCGAAGAAAAGAATAAGACCAACCCCATTACACTAGGACTAGCCGTTCTCGAGGTATTTTAGTTTTTCGTATTTTTCCTACACCATTTTTGAAAATAAGTCCAGTTTTCAAATGAGAACGAAAATTGAATTAAAAATGAATTAAATTTAATTTAAATAAATAGAACGTGAATATAAGTCTGCAGGGAAAGTCATGTGCTGCCCACATCAGATTTTTAAAGATTGTAATGCTTATATCTCGAAAACTTAAAGTGCTAACTTTAAACAGTTAAGGAGTAATTTGTAGTCCTTTAAAATCTTTACAAGTGTATATAATTGTATTTCGGATAATCGAGTCCTTAGTTTGTAAAATAGAGTGGTTTTGGTATTTTAATATTTTAAACTAGTTTGACAAGGTTGTTCTAATTCGGAATAAATGGCATGCTTCCATTATGTATCTTACTTTAGCTCCCATAGGTCACACTCTGTTGTAAACAAGGCAAATGAAACTGAATACGACAAATCAACTAAATGAACTTTAAAAGAGTCATGGTCATGGAGGTAAAAGTATGGAGTTAAAATTTCATATTAAAAAAACGCCAATATCGTTTGAGATAAATTCAGGTAGCGCTGGGATAAGAAGTTCTGCATTGTATGCATTTCTATGACGAAAGGCCTAAAATATTTATTTAAATTAACTGTCCATGTTGTAAAAATAAATTATGAGCGCATTGCAAATAGAACTGAAACAATAAAGAATATTCTTACGTATTCAAAATTATTTTACCTTTCAATTCATTTTTTTCTCCCTATATTCCAACAACTATGAAAAATCTGATGTGGGCAGCACATGACTTTCCCTGCAGACTTATATCCACGTTCTCTTTATTTTAATTAAATTTAATTCACTTTTAATTCAATTTTCGTTCTCATTTGGTAACTGGACTTATTTTCACAGGTGGCTTAGAGAAAATAACAAAAAACTAAAATATCTCGAGAACGGCTAGTCCTAGTGTAATGGGGTTGGTCTTATTCTTTTTGTAGTTAAACATTACGCATAAAACAAGCATTTAATGGAAATATTTGAGCAGACGTAGTTTTTTAGTTTAGATTTTGACCATTTTTGCGGCCCATTTCGCAAAAAAAAGCAGGTTATTTTTTTCCGAATCGTATCAAAATCTAATCAGCACCAGGGTAACCCACAAGCGACTTATCAACCGATTTTTGTGAAATTCGGTCCTTTAGTTTTTTAGCAAGAGTGGATACAGACAATTTTTGAGGATCATTTAGCAAAAAAGGCGGGTTCTTTTATCCCGATTTATACCCAAAACTAATCAGCACCAGAGTCTCCCACAAGTGACTTACCTACCAAATTTTATGAAATTCGGTCCATTAGTTTTTTAGTTAGAGTGGATACAAAATCTGCACAGACAGATACACAGACAGACAGACACACACACACACAGACGTCACGCTAAAAATAGTTTTTTCGTACTCTAGAGGTCTCGAAACGTGTAGATCCGTTAAAAACTCGAGTTGCAATTTTCGGCACGATTCCAATACTTTCCCTATACATTACTATGTATTGAAGGGAAAGTAAAAATTTGATGTGGGCAGCACATGACTTTCCCTGCAGACCTAAATTCATATTTTCTTTATTTCTTTAATAATTCATTAGATTGAGTTTAATTGCACCAAATGACACTAAATTTGCATTTTTAATTCAATTTTTGTTTTTATTTGGTAATTGGACATTTTTCCGATAGTGGCGTAATAAAAATGTAAGAAATCTCAAATATCTTGAGAACGGTTAGTCGTCAAGTATAATGGAGTGTGTTATATTCTTTTCCTCGTCAAAAATTGCGTATAAAACGAGAATTTAATTGATACATTTCAGCATACGTAATCTTTTTTTTTTTTAGATTTTTGCGATTTTTGAGGGCATTTCGTAAAAAAAGGCAGGTTGTTATTTTCCTAATGGTACCAAAATCTAATCAGCACCAGAGTGTCCCACAAGTAACTTATCTACCAAATTTTGTGAAATTTGGTCAATTAGTATTTTAGCTAGAGCGGAAAAATTAAATTTTTACGGGCCATTTCGCAAAAAAGGCGGGTTCTGCTTTTACGAATCGTTCCAAAAACTAATCAGCACCAGCGTCACATCCAAGTGACTTACCTACCAAATTTTATGAAATTCGGTCCATTAGATTTTTAGTTAAAGTGGATACATACATTGCACAGACACATAGACACACACTAAGGCTCCTCTATATACGAGCTGACTCATCAAGCATATTGAAGCCCACCATAGTTGGAAGCGCAATCCATTAGCATTAGCTCTATTCGTATTTTCACTTTAGGAAGTATAATTGAAATAATTATGGGTGTTTGTTCTGCATGGAACTGCTCTAATTCCAGAAAGGGTTTTAGGTTATTTCGCTTTCCTAGAAGCGAAGAAAGAATAAAACAATGGCTAATAAATAATTGGATACCCGGTACTGGAGCATACTTGTGATAGCTAAGTTCTACAATGTTCTAATTGAAACTTTTTTTATTTATAAAGTATTTATTTTAAACACTTATTTTTTACTTTCTTTAACTGTAGTATGGAACCCTATGGGCTTCAATGTGCTTGAGAAGTCAGCCTGTAGTAGAGGAGCTCTAACACACACACAGACGTTACGTTAAAAATAGTTTTTTCGTATTCCAGAGGTCTCGAAACGTGTAGATCTGTCGAAAATTCGAGTTGCGATTTTCGGCATGATTCCAATACTTTCCCATTACCATGTATTGAAGGGAAAGTAAAAAATCTGATGTAGGCAACACATGACTTTCCTTATATAATGTAATGAATTTACTACTTTTACAGTAAAAAAATAGGGTTTTCTTATAGTAGATACTAATATTCTTTCCAAGATATTGAATTTTCAACAATTAGTCGTCATTTTTATTGATTTAGCGTCATTTTTATCCATTTGGCAAGATTTTCGTTAATTTGACAACATTTCAAAAAGTTGCCAAGTTGGCGACATTCCGCCCAATTCGTCGCCAAAATCTCGCCAAGCGTTATGGACGAAAAAATAAGTTGTTCTTACAGCAGATAAATGACTGCTGGCGTTCAAATACAAAAGTATTACTTAAAGTATCTTTTTTCATGAATGGAACGAGCTAGATCCACGAGAATGATGTCACCCAATTTATCGCATGGTATTACATATGAAAAGTGAACATGTTTCTCAATAGGAAATATTTTTTTTTATTTTAATTTACTTATTGATAATTTTTTTGAAAAATATACAATATCTCGAGAACGGTCCATGTTAGCGTTCTAAAATTTATGTTAATCGTTTTCTAATGAATAATTACATAATAAATGTCTATTTGCGTAACTTTATTAGCGGTTTTGATTTTTTAACGATTTTTTCAAAATTTCATTCGAAAATTTAGGGGGGGGGGGGGGGGGGGTTCTGAACATTCGATTGCGTATAAAAACAATAGGCTTCCAGTGTTTACGGATTGTGATTTTTGTACCAAATTTTGTTCTAATCGGTCCATTCGTTCGTCAGTTATCGTCTCCACAGACTCACTGACACACACACACAGACATCACTTCAAAAATGTTTGATTCGTGATCAGGGATGCTTGAAAGGTGCTCTCCCGTCGAAAACTCGAATTCGAATTTTCGACCCCGTCACAATACTTTCCTTATACATTATGTATATAAGGAAAGTAAAAATACTGGTTAATTATATTCATAATTAGTTAATTTAAAAATAATCAAAACCACATGTACTAAATACTACTCCTGTCTGTTGTGTCTATTAACAATAGCGACTACTTTTACCAACACTAGTGACACCTAGATAGATATAATTCTCAAATAATTATGGCTTTTTCAAGTGTTTCACCCATAGATCTTTTCATCTCCTACTGTCCAACTCAATGCCTCTTTCTTTGTTGAAAGCCTTTACGATCGCAGTGTATTATATATACATCGTTAGCTTTCTGTGAAAGAAGCGAAGTCATTCTATCATGTAGGAAAATTCATGTACTGCCCATATCAGATTTTTTTTTTCTGTGGTAATTCTAGATCTAGATATATTTTACGACATATCCTTCTTGAGATCGCTTGACGTCAATTGTAAAACGATTTTTGCTGCATCATGCTCTCTTCGTTACGTTTTTGCCGTTTTTAACTGCTGCATCACCCGCATTAAATTGCATCCCACATATAGATGTTGCCACTTCAAAATAAAATATGCCCTGCGTCGATACCTCAGTCTGATTGATCTTTACAAATGGGGAATTTTCCTTGATTTTGCCACTTTCTTATGCCAGCGTTTGCATTGACGTCATAGTGATGTCTGCAAGTACTATCAATATTCAGCGTAAAGTTGGGCTGATATAGCACTGCGATATAGCAGAGTCACCCATACAAATTTTGGACACTCTACAAATATTTATGACTGCCCCCCCATACCTTGGAATCTTTCATGTCTTCTCTTCTTTAAAATAAGAATAATAATAATATTTAATCTTAAATATAAAAGGCAATGTCTGTCTGTCTGTTTTATACACTATAGGCTCAGTGACCGCGCGTCGCAAAGCTACGAAATATGGCAATCGGAGACCCGGGGGGGGGGGGGCATACGTGAAAACCGATTTTTAAAATTTGGATTATTTTTTTGTTATTTAATGTTTTATGCGATTTCGACCGGGTTCGATTCCCGCCACTGCCAAAACTGCCGCCGTGTTCACGCGGAGTACGATCACCTTAAACATGTGGGCCTGTAAGTCCTTCCGAGGGGTTGGTGGTAAGGGAAGGAGGGTACGGTCCCTGTGGATGTCTCCCCCACTGGGTTCCGGTCTAAATTGGGTGGCACTTCCTGGCCGTCCAAATAGTTACCTTACACTTTTCTCCACGGTCAAAATTTTCAAGGGTAGCGAACAGGCTGGTCGTCGAAGGCTGCGAGTAATGATAATAAAAGTCTGGTGTGGGCAGCACATGACTTACCCTGCAGACTCATAATCACGTTCTCTTTATTTCTTCAATAATTCATAAAATTGAGTTTAATTGCGCAAAATAACAGCCATAATTACTTTAACTTGCACTGAATTTGCACTTTTAATTCAATTTCCGTTTCCGTTTGGTAAGTGGACTTATTTTCAAGGGTGGCGTAGCGAAAATGAGAATAGACTAAAATATCTCAAGAACGGCTAGTTCTAGAGTAATGGGGTTGGTCTTATTTTTTTCGTCGTCAGAAATTAAGCATAAAACTATAGCATTTAATTAATATATTTGAGCATACGTAGTCTTTCATTTTTTGATTTAACTGTTTTTGCGGGCCATTTCTAAAAAAATGCAGGTTCTTTTATTCCAAATCATACCAAAATCTAATCAGCACCAGGGTCACACACAAGTGACTTACCTATTAATTTTTATGAAATTTGATCCATTAGTTTTTGAGTTAGAGTGGATACATACATTGCATAAACAGACAGATAGAACAGATACACACACACACACAGAAGTCACGCTAAAAATAAATTTTTTGTGTTCCAGAGGTGCCGAAACGTGTAGATCCGTCGAAAACTCGAATTGCGATTTTCGACATGATTCCAATACTTTCCCTATACATTACCATGTATTACAGGGAAAGTAATAATGATAATAATAATATTTAACAGTAATAATAACAATAATAATAATAATAATAATAATATTTAATAATAATAATAATAGCATAAATAATAACAGTAAATTTATGAAAGAACTGGAAAATGGTGTGTATATTTCACTTTTGACCGAATTGTTAAGCTTCTTTAATTTCTTTTGCATAGTTAGTTCGTACAGTCATACGAATTTTCGGAAAAACTGGAAGTGACATCTCCAGAATAGAAAATGGAAATCCTTAGTGAACCCCCTAACCTCTCTGGAATTCGATGAGGAATCCATATTAGTCATCATACAAGCTTCATATTTGATGCATATAAGCTTCATATTCAATCCTGAGAAATAGATGTTTCAAGGAAATTTTTTTGAACTAGGAGTGGAAATCTGCTGAATGTTTCAAGAACATTTTTTAAACCGGAAGTGAAAATCTTTGGTGAATCTCCCTCCGAAATGTGACGTTGAATCCGTATCAGTCATTAATTATCTAATTTATATGTATAGCAGATCCTGAGAAATAGACGTTTTAAGAAAAAATAATTCCCATTAAGCCATTGTATATGCCAACATTTTTGCTAGCAATAATAAAAATCTGACGTGGGCAGCACATGACTTTCTCTGCAGACTTATATTCACGTTCTCTTTATTTTAATTACATTTAATTCATTTTAATTCAATTTTCGTTCTCATTTGATAACTGGACTTCTTTTCAAAGATGGCGTAGAGAAAATACGAAAAAACTAAAATATCTCGAGAATGGCTAGACCTAGTGTAATGGGGTTGGTCTTATTATTTTCTAAGCATTTCCTGGATATATTTGAGCATACGTAGATTTTTATTTTAGATTTTGGCGATTTTTGGGAGCCATTTTGCAAAAAAAAGTCAGGTTATTTTTTTCTGAATCATACCAAAATCTAATCAGCACCAGGGTGTTCCACAAGTGACTTACCTACCAAATTTTGTTTAATTCAGTCCATTAGTTTTTCAGCTAGAGTAGATACAAGCTTTTGCGGGCCATTTCGCAAAAAAAGGCGGGTTCTTTTATTCCGAATTGTACCCAAAACTAATCAGCACCAGATTCGCCCACAAGTGACTTACCTACCAAATTTTATAAAATTCGGTCAATTACTTTTTTAGTTAGAGTGGATACAAAATCTGCAGAGACAGACAGACAGACAGACACACACACAGACGTCACGCTAAAAATAGTTTTTTCGTATTCCAGTGATCTCGAAACGTGTAGATCCGTCGAAAACTCGAGTTGCGATTTTCGGCATAATTCCAATACTTTCCCTATACATTACAATGCATTGTAGGGAAAGTAAAAATAAATTAGGTGATTGGGCGGACCCCCTCCCCCTCCCGGGCACTTCCCCCTTCCCTATGGACGGCTCTACTGATTTTAATATATTGTAGATATCGCCCGTTCCTAAATTTTATTTTATTTTATTTATTTATTTATTTTTTTTTTTTTGTTCACGTAATGCTTTTTAAAATGCATTTCCGCGGAATCTTTTACTTTCACTCTTTTTATTTTTTTTTAAAGAGATGAGAACGAAACCAGTCCTTTATCTTTGTTAACAACATTAGCAGCATGGTTATATCCTAATTCTAATGTAAACTTGTACATGTTACCTCATGGTCGATCAAGTTTTCTTGCTTCAAATGCTCTACCGATTCTGTTGTCTACATCAGCTCTTCTATTGGAGTAAATCCGGTCCTGTAGTACTGTATATACTTGTATACTGTATTTACTGTGTATGCTTGTATCACATACTTGCGTGTCTTGTGAATTATGTTGTGAGACCTGGTTATCAGGTTATTATAGTCAGTGACGGATCCCATTAACTTTCTCGTTATATCAGGATGATTAGCTTAATCAGTTTTGCACAGAAAATCTGTGCAGAGTTCTTAGGAAAGCCTTTTAGCACTTCAATAACTTTGTAGTGCAAGGTCCATGAGTGTGCCTGATCGAATAGTAAAGATTATAGCGCCACTAGGGGAGAATTTAAATAGCTAGGATAACGAACTCGGTAACAAAGCGAGATAGTAGATAAATGTTAATCACAAAATTATAGAGGATACTGTAATCAGAAGTAATCGACGACATAAGGAACGCATATATGCAAGGCATTTGGGACAATTATTATTCCTAGCCGGATTTTGGCTTCAATGCTGTCTTCCGGCCAAAAAGTCCCTGGAAGCAGTGTTTCTTTGAGGACTTTTTGGCTCCCGGGGGGGGGGGGGGGGGGGGGGGGGATTTTCTATTTGCCCCTATAAATTTATCTAAATGCTGTCACATAAATAGAAACTAGGTTAGCATAAAATGTTTCCGCGGGGGGAGGGGCGAATAATCGTCTCACCCCTACCCCCACCCCGGAGGATGCCTGAAAGAAACACTGCCCGGAAGGACGAGACAAAAGGGAAAACGAGATCGCGATAGCCCAGGATAAAAATCTGAATTTTCGGCTCGAACAGAGATCGATCTATACTCCCACTTTGGTAAATTTAACAGTCCTATATATGCAAGTTTCCTATGAAAGTCGTTAAGCACCCAGTAACTTTGTAAGGTAAGGTTCATTGCCTCTGACGGAGAACATTTTAAGCAGGCTGTACGCTATATTACTGTTCGTGCAAGTGTTGTTTATCGTATTGTTACGAAACGTATATTTGTGAGTGTATACGCAGGATACAAGAACGAGTCCACGTTTCTGCATAACTTACGTTTATTCACAAGTACAAAGTGAACAGGAACAATATACAATCAAACAGCACTTAAATGCTCCACTAATATCAGAGAATAAGCGATATTATTCTCAAAATGTTGACGAAAGTAATTTCCAAGATACCATTAAAGTTCGGAGAAATTATATTTGAGGAAATAGGAAACGAAATATTTGGGTTTTACTCCCCCCCCCCCCCTTCTCGAAAGAACGTCTCATATGTTAAAACCCCTTGCTCCATAGGTGTAGCCAGTGATAAGTTGAACCGTTTATAAAATTGCGAAAAATTTTCAAAACGCTAAGGAATATAGAATATTAAAAATTGGTTTAGAAAGGCAAAAACACGTTAGACAATTATATATAGTGATATAGCTATACATCATTGTTTTTTTTTTTTTTGTATTTCATATTTTAATAAAATTTGAGCAAATTTATATTTGGAGTATTTCAAAATATATGTGGTCCTTTTAGCCAATTTGTTATATATTTCATTTGCAGATGGCAGCATTACAAATAAACTAACAAAAACCCTTTAAAATAGCAAATCTTTATCTCTAGCATTAGTGCTTCCATCTGTTGTTGAAGAGTTCAACTAAAATTTAATCTTGTGCACTAATTTTTTTCAAAAGTCTGTGTATGTGTCCATGGAGACGATATATCACGAATGAATGGGGCGTTTTAAAGAAAATTTGATGCAAAAATTACAGTCTGTAAATACTGGAAGCCTATTGATTTTAAATGTAATCAAATGTTCAGAAGACCTACAAAGTTTTAAATGAAATGTTGAAAAAATCAGAACTTTCAATAATGTTATGTAAATTATCATTTCTTATGCAATATTTGATTAGAAAATGATTGACACAAATTTTAGTGTGATAGCACAAACCATTTTCGAAACATTGTATTTTTTTCCAAATAAATTTACAAAAAAAAAAAATATATATTTTAAGATAGATTATATTTCCCATTGCGGATGCTATCAATATTAATAATTGTAAATTTAGAGTTGCATAAAATATAAGTTAACTGAATACTTCAGAATAGTTTTACAGGTTGCTATCCAAAAAACCAGATGTACAATTCAATATTCAAAACTTTGTGCCATAATTCTTATATATCATTTTTCACCCTGAAAGAAGTAAATTCTTTGCATTATATAAGGAAAGTCGTGTGCTGCCCACATCATATTTTTAATTATAATCATTACCATTTTGTACAGAATTCCATAGAACATAGTTTAGGAAATTCTTATATAATAGTAAATATAAACTAAGTAAATCATGTACAATCAATTATAAACTGGTTGACAAAATAAAATGCAGCATAAATAAAGATAAATAAGCAGATGTACATTTCAGAAATTATTTGAATTTTCTTCATTAGTACTACAAGTCTGAACCTGGATGCCCAAATAAGTAAGACTATATTGGTCAAACTGGAAGTAGCAAAATGACAGTATGGCATAAGTACTACTTAGTGTAGAAAAGGGGAATAAAGCAGAAAAATAAGAAAAAAAAATAAAATATAACCATGAGAAGCAAACAAAAAAAATATATATATAAATAACAGAAAATTTTAACTCAAAATTAGATGTAGTCATGCCAAACCTCGAAGATATATGGAGTTATTGACAAATCATTAACGAAAAATTGTTGTAAGGAAATCCAAATGATTTTTGAAATGTACGTCTACTCATTTATCATTTGCATTGCATTTTACGATATGAACCAGTTCATTAAAATATCTCTACTGTTTAAAAATAATAGTACATCTTTGTAATCAGTTGACATAAGTTGGCTGCAACATAAGTTCACCGATAATACATTTATTGAAATAGTGCAAAACTTGAAAAGCTCCCCTGCTTTTTGTGTCAAATACACTAAAAAATTCACTGCACTCAATTGATCAGCAAATCTAATATGGGACTGGCTCTGTACTGCTTATTTTGCAAATTGCTTAGGCATATTAAGAATTATAAATATAGCCTGGATGCTGGTGATCTAAAAATTCCCCCAAAATGTTCTTAAAAAGATGAAGAAAAAGACTGAAAACTGCTCTTAAAAATTGAAAAAAATGTTCCTGAAACAGTTTGTAATGTATTTTTTCAAAATTATGAATTAAAGAACTTCAATCTTGACAATTCATGGACTAGAAATTTGTTTTTTCTTTGTAAAATACACCATAAAACCTCAGGAATAAAAACAAGTAAATACCTGCTATAAATGAATTTTAATGTTCAGGAGAAAGATTGGGTTCCTCCCAATTGCGACCTGTTTTGTAAGGTTACAATTGGTTCATAAAGGGTGTGAAATATCAGCAACAGTACAAAATAAGAAGCTTTAAATTTCAATTTTTTTTTCCTTTAAAAGGGGATGTTGGAGATTATCTCTCCCAAAACTGTATAGTACTAAACTGTGCCTTGAGCTGGGTTCCCAGAATAATATTTAAAAAAAAAATGGCACAAAATACAAAAAATGCTCTTAAAGAACTGCAACAGCTGTCGTAAGAGATAAAAGTCCCTAAACCTCAAATGTCTGACCCTGCTGACTAATAATTGTTTAGATTTAGTAGTTTTTATTTACCGTCAGAGCAGAGGTAATACTTTTTGTTTGAGAGTATTAAAGCCCCTTTATATCTGAACATTTAAGTTATAATATATCACCAATATACATAATATTTCAGCAACAAATCTAAAATATAAGATTTAAAAAAATAAAAAGCTTTAGAATAAGTCTTTATTTGGATCACACTAAAACATGTTAAAAACACACATTAAGGGGACTCATATCTCACTAGCACTTATGAGCTACCTCCATGTTAACCAATGGAAAATTTGTGTAGAAGATTCCTCCGTGAATTTTAACCGTAAATGTTAACTGTTTTCGTGCTATTAAAGGATAAACACATATATTTAATTTGAATTATGATTTTTTTAAATATTTAAATTTAAAGTGTTTCAAAAATGAATTTAAAAGATAACATTCCAATGAAAGTTTCTATTAGGGGCTTCTGTAGCAAAGTTGAAAGAAAATTGGAATATTTTGTTTAATTAAATAAAATAGTAATACATTTTTCTATTGATATCAGTAAATATTATTTTATCATTATAATATCGATTTAAAATAATGCATAAATTATTTTAAGTACAGATATGTAGAACAGAATTAAGATAAGTTTACGGCAACCCTGTAAGTCGCATGCTTGTGAGTAGTGCAATCTTGGTCGGTCAGCAATAGATCTTTATATGCAAACAACTAGGGAGAGAAAGTGATTGTTTGACAGCTATTTATCAAGAAAAGCACAGCCCTCTATAGTTCCCTACTTCGAAACTATAGAGGAACAGATCTTTGCTTTTGTGGTTCCAGAGGGACTGTGACAATACAGTTTTTCCTAGAATTGGTAAAAGATTCCAAACTAATTTTGGACAGGATTCTAGCTTATTTCAGTTCATGCGCTTCTGCTGCTGATGCAAATCTGTTTTCATTTTTGAGAGAAATATTTGTCTTTCCTTTTCCTTTTTTTCTATCAATATTGCAGTACTTCTTGTTGAAAGCATTACATAATTAGTTTATAGATAATAATTACACCCATGATATATGCCAGCCATCCAAATAGTTGCTTATGTCCACTGGATGAGTCGGACGGTCTGGGTTTTCAACCCATGATATATGAAGAGATCAAGTAAATCATTGCAAAATAAATATGGCTTCCATTTTCCGCTGTTACCATAGATGTTTAAAGATAATTTAAATTTACATAGTGTTGCATCCATCATAAAACCGTCTTTGTGTGTGTATTATCTGTGTATCTAAATTCTGTGCCAAAGCAATTACAATACTTTTGAATTTCAATGATCACAAAACTTTGATTAGTCCTACCACGAAGCCTGATTTTAACGCTATAGTATAGCAAATGTAAAAGAATCAAGCAATTTCAAAGTGAGTTGTATAAGAATTGCTGAATTTTGTTCATGCACAATTATTTAGTTCTGGAGTCTGGAATATAAGGGATATGCATGATATATTCATTGATTTTACATAGAGAGGCAGCCGATTTATATTTGGATGACGTCATGTGAATAACGTTCATTTTGTGTAACTAGCATTGTCTTTTTCGATGAAGTTTTAAGTTTTTAAGTATAATAAATAACTGTACTGATATAATTTAAACAATATTAGCACTGAATGTATCACAAAAATTTTTCACGCAAAATTCCTTAGCTCTGGAGTCCAGAATATAAGTGATATGAAATATTCATTGATTTTTCATAGAGAGGCAGACGATGTATATTTCGATGACGTCATTTGAATAAAGTTCATTTTGTGTAACTAGTATTGTCTTTTTCGATCAAGTTTTCAAGTGTAATAAATTATTGTAGTACTGAGATAATTTGAAAAATATCAGCATTGTATATATCGCATTTTAGCATTGTTTAAATAAAATTGCATTTCAGTTAGATTGTGTTTCATAATCAATGCTTTATGCATGATTGATCTTTTTTGTTTTTATTATTTTTAAATAAACATTTAATTATATTTTTATATAATTTGTATTCTTTATATTTTTAGCATTAAATACATCGATACGTATACATTTTTTTTTTAGTTTCATATGATTCCTAAATATTAGCAACTATTATCTGCTACTTAGAAAATAACATTACGTTTTCTGAAGTTTTGATTGTCAAACTCTAAAGGTTCTAACATTATTAGATTATTATAGTGATAAAAATATCTTGTAATATTGAATAAATTATTGATATGTTCTTGTAATCAGTGATATAGACATTATTTCCTCATTTACTTTGTCACAATCACGTTTACTTTCCCTACATACATAATGCAGAGGGAAAGTACTGTGACATGGTCTAAAATTTGAATGCGAGTTTTTGAAGGAAGAGCACGTTTCAAGCATCCCTGAACTCGAATCGAATGTTTTTGATGTAATGTGTGTGTATATTTGTGTTCGTGAACTCATGGGAAAGATTTCTTATGAACGAATGAAGCATTTTGGAAATAATTTGGGATGCTTACCACACTCAGTGATTAGTTGAACCCCATTAATTTTCATCACAGTTAGGAAGACCATCCCCCCACCCCACCCGATTTTTGTATGAAATTTTGAAGAAAAACCAGAACCTTCAATAATTACAAACACATAATCATTTCTTATGTAATTTTTCATTAGAAATCGAATGATGCAAATTTTAGAATGCTAGCATGAACAGTTCTCGAGATAATGGATGATTTTTGAATGACTTTTTGAAAAAATGTACTTTATAAATACTCATTCCATATGCTATTATTAGAAAGCGGATGACATAAACTTTAGAACTCAAGAATAAACTGTTCTTGAGCTAGTGTACGCTTTTCAGATATATTTATAAGCAAATTGCATAAAAATAAAAAGTAGTATATATCATCCACTAGCTTTACTTTCCATATGTAATATTATTAAACAAATCTCTTAATATGTTTCTGAAGGATTTAGTTTATGCCATTTATGAGGGAAGATACTTTTTATAATAGAGTTGTAATTAAATCCTGTAGAATTAGGGCAATAATTTTTTATTTCACAGAATATTAATTAAATGCCAATTGAATTTTTGATGAAAATATTGCACGTGGGTATGAATAAGTCATTCTGTTTGAATTAATAAGTTTCTAACACTGACCACTTGTTGGTTGCAGTTCTGTGTTCCTGTCATGAGTTTCTGCCAGCGACTTTGAACTAGTTCAGGATGAGATTTGAGCATTGCATATGGTAGAACTTTGCCCTGTCAATGTAGATCAGTGCATCTGGTAGACTCCCCTCCCCCCCCCCCCCCCAGTGGCTTAAACTGTGAATTAATACCCTACAGATTTTGAAATACGCCAACATTGACAATCTCGATATCTATTGCAATTACTGCTGTTTTAAATAAACGCTAATTTCCAAAGATGGAGATAAAATATATCTCTAGTATTTTGAAGAGAAAGATGTCTTCTTTCTTATAGAATGAGGTATGCAATCTTAACTCAGTAAAAAATCTGATGTGGGCAACACATGATTTTCCTTATATAATGCAATAAATTTACTACTTTTACAGCAAAAAAAAAAAAAATAGGTTATTTGTATAGTAGATACTTATATTCTTTCAAAGATATTGAATTTTCGTCAATTAGTCATCATTTTCATTGATTTAGCATCATTTTTATCCATTTGGTGAGATTTTTGTTAATTTGGCAACATATAAAACAGTCGCTAAGTTGGCGACATTCCGCATATTCGTCGCCAAAATCTCACCAAGCGTTACGGATGGAAAAATAAGTTATTGTTATAGCAGATAAATGACTATTGGCATTCAAATAAAAAAATATTACTCAAAGTAACTTTTCACAAAAATGCAACAAGCTAGATTCACGAGAATGATGGCACCCAATTTATCGCATGATATTACATATGAAAAGTGAACATATTGCTCAACAGTTAATATTTTTTTTTAATTTATGAGATTTTTTGATAAATTTATTTGAAAAATGTGCAATATCTCAAGAACGGTTCATGCTAGCATTCTAAAGTTTGTCAATCATTTAAATTACATAAGAAATGTCTATTTACATAACTTTATTAAAGGTTTTGATTTTTTGATGATATTTTCAAAATTTCACTTGAAAATTTAAGGAGGTTCTGAACATTCGATTGTGTTTAAAAACAATAAGTTTCCAGTATTCATGAATTGTAATTTTTGTACCAAATTTCATTCGAATCACTTCATTCGTTCATGAGATATCGTCTCCACAGACTCACATACCTCTCTCTCTCACACACACAGCATCACATCAAAAATGTTAGATTCATGATCAGGGATGCTCGAAACATGCTCGGTGTCAAAAACTTGAATTCCAATTTTTGACCCTGTCACAACCTTATACATTATGCTATGCCCTTTCCTTATACATTATACTATTATGTATAAGGAAAGTAACAGGAATTTTACACTGCCTTTCAAATCGATTTTCCCAATTTTAAAGTCAATTTGATGTTATTAATAAATGTTAAAATATTTATGTTGCTGACTCCAACTTTCAACTAAATGTTATTTTTAAATTTATGCAAATTTTCCAATAAAATAATCAAATCATCAATATGATTTGATTATCATCAATATGATTTGATGATAGACAAGTGCAGTTCAAAACTTGGAACAATATCTTTCTTTCTCTTTTGAGGACTGAAGTGCTCCATTTGATCCAATACCCCACCCCTACATGCTTTGTATTGTGACATTCACTCAGCAGGAATAAGGGTCCCAAAATTGGACTACAATGAGAGGATTTCATATGAAAGTTATTTCGATGATGGGCAGCTCAATTAGGAGGAAGGACCGTGAAAAAAAGAGTTAAAGACCAAATTCTTGCAACCATGCCATTTTTACAAGTGACATCTAGGGGGAAGATTATTACAGATTGGAGTTCTGCTGAAAGGTAAGAGGGGCCTTAAAAGTCCAAGCGCTTTCAGATGCAAAACATCCATCAGGAGCATATGCTAGGGATAAAAAAAATTAATATGAGATCTGGTTTTATGTCATTAATTTTATAATAATTTATTCATACAAAAACTTACTGACTCTACATACATTTCCCTGCTTTTATGGAGTAGTTGCTCTGTTGTAGTTTAATACAAATGTTTATAAACCAGACATTTTTTTTTTACAAATTTTACAAGTAAATGATTTAGTACCAGTATAAGAAAATACTTTTTTAAATGTTTTTCTTACAATTCTTTTGTAACATGCAAATGCTTTATACCAGTGTATATAAGTTTATGTTAATTTAAATTGCATTTTCTTGCAAATGCTTTGTGACACATTTCATAGACAAATGGCTTATCCCTATGTGCATAATTTTATGTTTATTTAAAGTACTGTTTTGTGTAAATGCTTTCTGACATATTTCACAGATAAATGGTTTTTCACCTGTGTGTACAAGTTTATGTCTTTTAAAATGAACTTTTCGTGCAAATGCTTTCCGACATATTTCACAAACAAATGGTTTTTCACCTGTGTGCACAATTCTATGTTTATTCAAAGTACTGTTTTGTGCAAATGTTTTCTGACATACTTCACATGCAAATACTTTTTCACCTGTATGTAAATGTCTGTGTGTGTTCAAATAACGTTTTCGAGCAAATGCTTTTTGACATATTTCACATGCAAAAGGTCTCGCACTTGTGTGCACAAGTCTATGTGTATTCAAATAATTTTTTTGTGCAAACGCTTTCTGACATATTTCACATACAAATGGTTTTTCACCTGTGTGCACAAGGTTATGATCCTTCAAATCGCCTTTTCTGGCAAATGCTTTGTGACATGTTTCACAGACAAATGGTTTTTCACCTGTATGCACAAGTTTATGTCGATTCAAATGACTTTTATGTGCAAATGCTTTTTGACATATTTCACATGCAAATCGTCTTTCACCTGTGTGCATAAGTTTATGTTCATTTAAATCACCTTTTCTTGCAAATTTTTTACAACACATTTCACAGACAAATGGTTTTTCTCCTGTGTGCACAATTTTATGTTTATTCAAATTACTTCTGCCTGCAAATGCTTTCTGACATATTTTACATGCAAATGGTTTTTCACCTGTGTGTGCACGTTTATGTTCATTGAATTCAGACTTTTTTGCAAATACTTTCTGACACATTTCACAGACAAATGGTTTCTTACTTGAGCACGTAAGTTTATGCACATTCAACTTACTTTTATTATACATGGTTTGTGACATATTTTATATACAAATGATTTCTTGCTGATATATATAAGGAAATGCTGATGTGATTTTTTTAAGTACAATATTCTTGGGGTAAATTACAAAAAAATTGCATATCATTTCATATGCTGAAAATAGGTATTTATCATAGCAAATTCTTTCTAATATATCTGATACAAATGTTTTTAGCGTGTTTGCAGTTGATTTTTTTTAACTAAATATTTTTACAGAAATACTCATACATAATGGAGACAAATGGTTTCTTTTCTCTTTAAATGCTTTCACTGGTAAGATGATTTTTACTAGAGTTAACAGTTGTGTAAATTATATATATTTTTTCAGATTTAAACTTAATATGCATGCGAGTATCTCCATATTTTATCAATTCATAACAATGATCAAAATGGCCTGAACACACTTTAAATTCATTATTTAATAACAAAAGAACTGACTAGTTATTATTGAATCTATTAAATGGTCCAAATTGCTGTTTTAATCTTCACTGGTATTGTGTTCCCCAAACAAATTATTTACTATGAATAGTTTCTTTTACTTTGTTCTACAACCTATTATATTTACTCATTTTAACTCTTTGAACTAGGCTATCCGCAAACAAAGTAATTGGACATATGCTTTCAGTCGAGTACTCTAATTGAAATTTATAATTCTTAGCTGGAGGATTTTTTTATTGTTCTGTTTACACTGATAACCCTCTTTCATTTTATATACCTTCAAACACGTATTTACTTCTGGTTGGAATTTAATGTCTTCATCGTAGTCATTAATAACATCGCTTCCACAAGTCTTTTACATAGACCTGCACATTCTGTTCCAATCTTTCCAGTCTACTTAAAATACTCTACTCCCTGGAACACTGCTACAGTATTGTTTAGTTACTCAATAGTGGCAAGGATATCTGTGAGCACCAGCCCAACAGCTGTGGTTATAAACCTTTGCTCATTAGCGTAGTTAAAGTGTGTTGACCTCTCTGGTTTTATGTTGTCTTTTGCATTTCACACTACAGCATACTCCAGTTTTTATTCCCTTTCTTGCTTTAGTGTAGATAATATCGACAGTTTTATGGTGGTTTGTATTTCACATCCTTTTCATTTCCAGACAATGTTTACTTGTGGCCTTTTGTTCTCCAATGCATCTAAAATATTTCAGAATTTCTACTATACATTCGGTAGTGTCGTGTTTACTGCAACATATAGTAAATATTACTTGTTTCTTTCTACATTCATGTTTGTCATGATTAAACTCTTTAAGAATTTATGGCATATTTTAGTGATTTCCACATATGGAATAACTTTATATCTCATATAACCAACTTTTTATTATTTCTACTTAACTTTAATAATTTCCCCAAAAGGATGACCGAAAACTTCTCTCTGTTCTTAGGCTTAGTAAACCAGGTCAGTTTACTCCAAATCGTTACTTTCTCATTTAGCTCTTCTGCTATGTCCTCTAATTTTACGTTTGGTAAATATTTCAACTATACATGGAATCTTCTGTTACTTTTTGAAAGGTAAAGGGTTTTTGTCTTCATGAACAACACTTTGATTTAACAACAACGGTTACGTTGCCATTTTTTTTTAACAAATACATTGTTTACAGGTATCTCGCAAATTGCATACGCAACTGGTAACTGCAATAAACTCACAAGCTACCACGTGATCTGTGAACGTCAGGTTGATGACAAGGGTTTTTTTTTTGGTTTCTTCACGTGAAAATTTATGCTATTTCAATTCGCATAAGTCTTCCTTTACAATTCCTTATATATATATTTTAATGTATAAGGAAAGTATTGTGAAAATTCGAATTTGAGTTTTCGATGGGAGAGCACGTTTCAAGCATCCCTAAACACGAATCAAGCGTTTCAATAATGTTTGTTTGGGTCAGTGAGTCTGTGGAGACGATATTTCACGAACGAATGAAACGATTCGAACAAAATTTGGTTCAAAAATTACAGTGGGTGAATACTGGAAGCCTATTGTTTTTAAACGCAATTGAATATTCAGAACTCTCCCCTCCCCCCCCAAAAAAAAATTAAAAAAACCTATGAAAAAGCGATTGACACAAATTTTAAAACGCTAGAGTGAACCGTTCTTGAAGCATTGCACATTTTTCAAATAAATATATAAAAAAATCACTTAAAATTAAAATAAAGTATTAAATATGTTGAAATATGTTCACTTTTCATATGTAATATTATGCGATAAATTTGTTATCATCATTCTTGTGGATCTAGTTCGTTCCATTCACCAGAGAAGATACTTTGGGTAATAATTTTGTATTTGGACTTCAATAATCATATATCTACTATAAGAATAAACAATTTCTTTGTCTATAATGTTTTGCGAAACTTTGCTGTCGAATTTAGCGGAATATAGCCAACTTGGTGAGTTTTTTAAATGTTGCCAAATTAACGAAAATGCGGCCAAATTGATAAAAATGTCGTCAAATTGATAAAAATGATGCTAAATAAATGAAAATTCAATATCTTGGAAAGAATATAAGAATCTACTATAAGAATAACCCATTTTTCCGTCTGTAACGCTTGACGAAATTTTGACGGCATATCGCTAACTTGGTGAGTTTTTAAATGTTGCGAAATTGACGAAAATGTCGCCAAATTGATAAAAGTGATGCTAAATCAATGAAAATGACGACTAATTGATGAAAATTCAATATCTTGGAAAGAACATAAAAAACGCTATAAGAATAACCCATATCTTCGCCCGTCCGTAATGCTTGCGAAAATTTTGGTGAGATGTCGCAAACTTGGCGACTTTTCTAAGTAGTGGCAGATTGAGGAAAATGTCACCAAATTGATACAGATGACGCTAAATAGGAGGTAATGCTTTGCAAATTTTTATTACATCATATTATAGGTATATCTTTTAGTATATGAGAAATGCGCTTTTCTCCCTTGTTTGTAATACTTGACGATATATATGGCGAACTTCTCTAATAATCTAGCGAAATATCACTAATTTGGCGATATTTTGCCCCTATATTGACGAAAATATCGTCAAAATTACAAAAATAATGCCATGTTAATGAAAATGACGCCTAATTGATATATTCATTATTAAAATATTTTAATATATGAACTATATTGCTTATTGAGGATGCTATCAATATTCATAATTGTTAATTTAGGGTTGAGTGAAATATAAGTTAATTGGATACGAAATAGCTTCCCATGTTGTCATCCGGAAAAGCGCCAACTGTACAATTAAACACTGTGCCGTGGATCCTTTCATCATTTTTTAACTGCAAAAAGGTATATTCATTGCATTATATAAAGATGCATTGCATTATATCATGTGCTGCCCACATCAGATTTTTCTTTAATTTAAAACCGAGTTTCGGGAGGCTATCAAACCAGTTCTGCTTTTATTATAAAAGTTATAATTAAATTTTAATAATTTGTTGAAGGTTATTTCTTTCTTAAATCTTCTTTCATAATGCCTTAGTCAGTCTGTGTTTGTGAAGTTGCAATTTGCATCAATTATAATCATAAGACTGGACAATAAATTCGATTTTATTACTTTACTTATATACATAATGTATAAGGAAAGTACAGAGACCACTTATGTGTGCTGTCCTTTTTTTAGGACGATAAGGAAATATGGTTAACTTATTTTTACTTTCCTTATATGCATAATGTATAAGGAAAGTATTGTGACGGGGTTGAAAATTCGAATTCGAGTTTTCGACGGGAGAGCACGTTTCAAGCATCCCTGATCACGAATTAAACATTTTTGAGGTGATGTCTGTGTGTGTGCGTGAAAATATGTGCGTGTGTGTGTCAGTGAGTCTGTGGAGACGATATCTCACGAACGGATGGAGCGATTTGAATGAAATTTGGTATAAAAATCAGAATCCATGAATACTGGAAGCCTATTGTTTTTAAACGCAATCGAATGTTCAGAATCCCCTAAATTTTCAAGTGAAATTTTGAAAAAATGATAAAAAAATCCAAACCTCTAATATAGTTACGGAAATATACATTTCTTACATAATGTTTCCTTAGAAAACGATTGACATAAACTTTAAAACGCTAGCATAAACCGTTTTCGAGATATTGCACATTTTTCAAATAAATGTATCAAAAAATCCCATAAATTAAAAAATATATATTAACTGTTGAGAGACATGTTCACTTTTCATATGTAATATCATGCGATAAATTGGGTGACATCATTTTCGTGGATCTAGCTCCTTCCATTCGCGAGAAAAGATGCCTGGAGTAATATTTTATATCTGAACGCCAATAGTCATTTATCTGCTATAAGAATAACTTATTTCTCCTTCCATAACGTTTGGCGAAAATTTGACGTAATGCCGCCAACTTGGCGACTTTTTAAATGTTGCCAAATTAACGAAAATCTCGCCAAATGGTTAAAAATGACGACTCATTGACGAAAATTCAATATCTTGAAAAGAATATAAGTATCTACTATAAGAATAAGCTATTTTTTTGCTGTAAAAGTAGTAAATTCATTACATTATATAAGGAAAGTCATGTGCCGCCCACATCAGATTTTTTTATTTGTATTATATTTTAAACCTTTTAAGGTACCTTTTACATGTTTGATTTTTGTAACATCTGTATTATGTCAGTACGTCTAAGACTTCTCTTGAAATGCTATAGTTTTATTACTTTCCTTATATACATAATGTATAAGGATAGTATTGTGACGGGGTTGAAAATTCGAATTTGAGTTTTCGACGGGAGAGCACGTTTCAAGCATCCCTGAATACGAATTAGACGTTTTGAGATGATGTCGTGAGTCTGTGGAGACGATAACTGACGAACGAATGGAGCGATTCGAAAAAAATTTGATACCAAAATTACAATTCATGAATACTGGAAGTCTTTGTTTTTATACGCAATCGGATGTTCAGAACCACTAAATTTTCGAGTGAAATTTGAAAAAACCATAAAAAATTAATACCTTTACTAAAGTTACGTAATTAGTCATTTCTTATGTTATTTTTCATTAGAAAATGATTGACGTAAATTTTAGAACGCTAGCATGAACCGTTCTCGATATATTGCACATTTTTCAAATAAATTTATCAAAAAATCCCATAAATTAAAAAAAAATTAACTGTTGGGAAACATGTTCACTTTTCATATGTAATAACATGCGATAAATTTGGTGACACCACTCTCGTGAATCTAGTTCGTCCCATCCATGAATAAAGATACTTTGAGTAATACTTTTGTATTTGAACGCCATCAAGCATTTTTCTGCTATAATAATAACTTATTTCTCCTTCTATGACGCTTGACGAGATTTTGGCGACGATTTTGTCGGAATGCCGCCAACTTCGCGACTTTTTTAAATGTTGCCAAATTAACGAAAAACTTGCTAAATGGATAAAAATGACGCTAAATCATTGAAAATTACGACTAATTGAAGAAAATTCAATGTCTTGGAAAGAATATAAGTATCTACTACTATCCAGGTGGCAAACTCAAGGATGAGACTTTTTGACGTACACCATCCCGGACAGAACCTAACCGAGACAAATATTTTATTGTCCCCAGGGCGGAAAAATAGTCTTTAAAGGCTATACAATAGCCCACTTGGTGACCTAGAAGGCTGAATCTGCGCATATTTGCATTATCAACCACGGAGCAGAACTTAATATAGCTGATTTTTTTATTTCTCTCCCGATGATGGGGATGTTGAAAAACAGGGACAAAATGAGTGGGGATGTTGAAAAGTCTTTTCAGACCCTCCAGAAGTCCCCGTGACATAATAGGTTCAAACTTATAGGCATGGGCGCCCATAGGGGACGTTAAAAGTCACAAATGTATGTATCAAGCTAGCGATATTGAACGTCTTATCCTTGAATTTATTCCCACTGGAATAAATTTTGTGGGCGCCTTTGTCATGGGCATCTATAGGGGAGCGCAAGCGGGCACCTGCCCTCCCACAGACGTTCGAGATCAGAAATGAGTGTATTAAGCTAGTAGATATTGTACGTCTCGGTTTCATCCTTCAGTATACTCCTCTGGAAAAAGTTTTATGTTTTTGTTTGTCGGTCTCTCTTACCAGCTTTAAAGATGGGGTGACCGAATCAGCATCGAAATATAAAAACAGCACGGAAACCGAACTAGTTCGCACGCTAGGTCAGATCCGAGATGTTCAGGAAAAACATAACACCAATATTTAGTTGACTGAAGACGTGGTAGATATTTAACAAAAACAATTAATTTATTTCAGCTTATGTAGATTTTAAAACATATTCAATGACCCTCTTTAACAAGCAAAATATACTTTTAGAAATGAATGATGCGACACCTCGACATGGGCGTTTCTTTCAGATGGGCGATGTCGCAGGCGAAAGCGTCATGATGAAGCCCTGGGGCCGCCTCAAAAGTATGGATTGCTTACAGCCGTGGCTTCTCTGAGAATTATTTCTAAGAGTCAATCGTATATATTGTCCATAAAGTTCAATAGCACCCCAAGGATAGCATTTCCCCAGGAACGATCATTTAGGCACCATTCCCTACTTCTGACACATTTAATGTATATACCAATATACCCCCTTGGAACGATGTACCATAGTCTAGGTGCTAAGCCTTCTCGCTGACACACTTAAGGGTGAGCGTCAGTAAATTTTCTGCCCTATCCGCGCTTTGTTAACTTTCGCGGCACACATATTTCGCCGAAATTCTGCTCAAACAGTTACGAAATATTTTCTTATAGATAAAATGCTATGCTTAGATTATATTAAAACTAAATTTAATACCCAATAAAACATAGAATATATGTTTTATTTTAATTTAAAATATTTTTGGTGCTGCCATCTGTTGTCGTAATTTAATTCATACCGACTATTTTTGTTTTTTAATGAACATTTTTAAATGTCTATTCCTTCTAATACGCTATTAAATACAACAACAGATCATATATAATGCCATAATCACGGAAACGTAATTGAACTTGGACTTGAAGACAAGGGAACTTGAAGACAAAACTGCGTTGAAGACAAATCACGTTGGTACAAAAGTCGGGTCAATCTTAAATTCCGTAGGAGTTTATAGCGTTGGGATATATATCTGTTGACAGATATACACTGGCTTCCAAAAGTTAAGCACGGACGGTGAAATCAACAAAAATGGAAAAGTAAAGCTTTGATTAAAGTGTTAGCTAGTGATTTTTACTTTCCTCATATGCATAATGTATAAGAGAAGTATTGTAACGGGGTCGAAAATTCGAATTCGAGTTTTCGACGGAAGAGCACGTTTCAAGCATCCCTGATCACGAATCGAACATTTTTGAGGTGTTGTCTGTGTGTGTGTGAAAGTATGTGTGTGTGTGTGAAAGTATGTGTATGTGTGTGGAGACGATATCTCACGAACGAATAGAGCGAGTCGAATGAAATTTGGTACAAAAATCACAATCCGTGAATACTGGAAGCATGCTGTTTTTAAACGTAATCGAATGTTCAGAACACACTAAATTTTTGAGTGAAATTTTGAAAATTACATCAAAAAATCAAAACCTTTAATAAAGTTACGTAAATAGACATTTCTTATGTAATTTTCTTTAGAAAACGATTAACATAAACTTTAGAACCCTAGCATGAACCGTTCTCGAGATATTGCACATTTTTAAAATAAATTTATGAAAAAATCACATAAATTAAAAAAAATATATTAACTGTTGAGAAACATGTTCACTTTTTATATGTAATATCATGCGATAAATTGGGTGACATCATTCTCGTGGATCTAGCTCGTTCAATTCATGAGAAAATATACTTTGAGTAATACTTTTGTATTTGAATGCCAATAGTTATTTATCTGCTATAAGAATAGCTTATTTTTCCGTCCATAACGTTTGGCGATATTTTGGCGACGAATTTGGCGGAATGTCGCCAACTTGGCGACTTTTTTAAATGTTGCTAAATTAACAAAAATCTCTTCAATTGGATAAAAATGACACTAAATCAATGAAAATGACGACTGATTGACGAAAATTCAATAACTTGGAAAGATTATAGATATCTACTATAAGAAAAACCTATTTTTACTTTCCTTATATACATAATGTATAAGGAAAGTATTGTGACGGGGTCGAAAATTCGAATTCGAGTTTTCGACGGGAGAGCACGTTTCAAGCATCCCTGATCACGAATCAAACATTTTTGAAGTGATGTCTGTGTGTGTGTGTGTGTGTGTGAAAGTATGTGTGTGTGTATGTGTGTGTGTGTGTGTGTGTCAGTGGGTCTGTGGAGACGATAACTGACGAACGAATGGACCGATTCGATCCAAATTTGGTACAAAAATCACAATCTGTAAACACTGGAAGCCTATTGTTTTTATACGCAATCGAATGTTCAGAACCCCCCTAAATTTTCGAATGAAATTTTGAAAAAATCGTCAAAAAATCAAAACCAATAATAAAGTTACGTAAATAGACATTCCTTATGTAATTTTTCATTAGAAAACGATTGACATAAATTTTAGAACGCTAACATGAACCGTTCTCGAGATATTGCACATTTTTCAAAAAAATTATCAAAGAGTCAAATAAAATAGAAAAAAAAATATTTCCTATTGAGAAACATGTTCACTTTTCATATATAATATCATGCGATAAATTGGGTGACATCATTCTCGTGGATCTAGCTCGTTCCATTCATGAAAAAAGATACTTTGAGTAATAAATTTGCATTTGAACGCCAATTTATCTGCTGTAAGAATAACTTATTTCTTCGTTCATAACGCTTGGCGAGATTTTGGCGACGAAATTGGCGGAATGTCGCCAACTTGGCGACTTTTTGAAATGTTGCCAAATTAACGAAAATCTCGCCAAATGGATAAAAATGACGCTAAATCAATGAAAATGACGACTAATTGTGGAAAAGTCAATATCTTGGAAAGGATATTAGTATCTACTAGAAGAAAAACCTATTTATTTTACTGTAAAAGTAGTAAATTCATTTCATTATATAAGGAAAGTCATGTGTTGCCCACATCAGATTTTTTTTACTGTAAAAGTAGTAAATTCATTACATTATATAAGGAAAGTCATGTGTTGCCCACATCAGATTTTTTTTATTGTAAAAGTAGTAAATTCATTGCATTATATAAGGAAGGTCATGTGTTGCCCACATCAGATTTTTTTATCTTGACATTGTCAAGTTTTCATTATGAAATTATACCTCATGCCACAAAGTTTCCTGTAGAAAGCCAATAAAAGAACCAAGAAAAATTACTTCGTACGGATTTATCTGATGATCCGTATATTATCCATCACTATAAAGTTTTTCTTGATCTCTCTCTCACCTGTATTAATACAACAAAACCAATGCATACTATCGGCCAAATGCATATACACTTACTTCTCAAAGTTAGGTACAATACAAAAAGTTGGGGTTCTTTTGATGTCTATTTATTTAATTTATTTTAATGCAATAATTTGTTTTAAAAGAAATATAGAAAATATAAGTACCTCTGGCCAATCATGTCTTAATATTTTGGTGCTTTGAAAGGTAAGGATTACTGTTAGAAATTATTTCATTTCACTCGAACTATTACATTGATTTAAATCTCATTCCATTTGTCAGATCTGGATTGTATTTTACTTAGATAGACATGATTTTTAATATCTTGCATATGTTTTGATACTATTTAGAATGTCTATTTGCCCGAATAAAAAAATTAAACTACTTTTAGGCTTTCTTTATTTTCTTTGCAATATATAGAATACTTTATATATAGAAAGAGAGAGAAGTTGCAACTCAAAAATCCTAACTTTAAAAAATGCCTACATAATGAAAATAAATATTACATAGAGAATCATGTGGACAAATGGAATGATGTGTCAAACAAATGGAAAAAAAATGTAAATTTCTAATCATCAAGCTAAAGATAATCAACAAATATCAATGGAATGGAATCAATAATTGAAAAACAAATAAAATCCAAGCATTAAAGCTATACACGTGGATAAGCGCTAGGCCTAAATACATCAATTTTTCATTTTGAAAAACTCTTCGCCAGGTCCAAGTATTTAATCAAAATGAATACAAAATATTTGTTTCTGATTTTAGAGATAGATAATATCTATGAACCCTAAAAACGTGGACTACACACATAAAGATAGAAAAATAATAAAGGAGACAAAAATACCTGGAATAAAAAACTATAAGTGTACAAACCATTGGAACCCAAAATGAAGAGACCAGTGTTGCCAATCGCAAAGTTTAAAAGTAGAGATCCACTGTTGCCAATCATGTGAGACAAATAACAGTAATGTGAGAAGGCAATAAAAGATGATATTCTACAGTAAGAGCTACAAAATAATGGGCGTGTAATCGAAAACAGTGAAGCTAATATATAAGAGATGTAAATGCAATGTAATGTTAAAGCAAGAGAATGTTGATGTCTGGCTAATATAAGATACAAAGAAGAGAATTATATATATATATATATATATATATATATAAACCCATCTCTAGAGTATCTGCTACAAATAAATAACTATAGACCAAAACTAGGGATAAAAATAGAAGGTAACTTATCACTATAATGGAAAGGTATGAGGGGAAGATGAGTATACAAAAATCATAATAAAAAAGGTATATATATATATAAAATAAAAAAACAAACACGGCAAAAATGAGAAAAGGCAATAATAAATAGCTCAAGGTGGAAGACCAAGACATGGAGAACAATCAGCTGAAACTACACAGAAAACGGCGGTTAGTTCGAAATTGTATTCTCGGCAGTGAAATGAATACCGGGCAGTGGCACCGGTACCAATGTGTTAATCTTGCCAGAAAAAAAAAAAAAAAAATACAACATACTTTATATTTAGTTTTGCAACCTACTCTAATGTTTAGTTTTGCAGCTTACTCTATGTTTATCAAAATACAAACCACTCTATGTTTAGTTTTGCTATTACGGATGAATTTAAAGTTAGATTCAAAGTAGATTATTGACTTTGTCCCTGGTTTAGTTTATGCTGTTTGTTCACAGGTAATTTTAGAGTATATAAAAATTCTATGCATGAAAATTTCTTATACCAGTATACTGCATCGAGCAGTTACAATTTAGTATTTTCAAGAAGTGCATGTGCTTTTGAAAAGTTATAAAACATATTTTCCCTCTACATTAAAAAAAATCTGATGTGGGCAGCACATGACTTTCCTTATATAATGCAATGAATTTACTACTTTTACAGTAAAAAAAATAGATCATTTTTATAGTAGTTATTTATATTCATTTCAAGATATTGAATTTTCGTCGATGAGTCGTCATTTTCCATGTCTTCATCATCAATGAGTCGTCATTGATTTAGTGTCATTTTTATCCATTTCGTTAATTTAGCAACATTTAAAAAAGTCGCTAAGTTGGCGACATTCCACCAAATTCGTCGCCAAAATCTCACCAAGCATTATGGACGAAGAAATAAGTTATTCTTACAGCAGACTATTGGCTTTCAAATACAAAAGTATTACTCAAAGTATCTTTTTTCATGAATGGCATGAGCTAGATCCATGAGAATGATGTCACCAAATTTATTGCATGGTATTACATATGAAAATGAACATGTTTCTCAATAGGAAATATTTTTTTTTAAATTTTATATGACTTTTTGATAATTTTTTTGAAAAATGTGCAATATCTCGAGAACAGTTCATGTTAGCGTTCTAAAATTTATGTCAATCGTTTTCTAATGAAAAATTACATAAGAAATGTCTATTTTCATAACTTTATTAGCAGTTTTGATTTTTCAAAATTTCGGGGGGTTCTGAGCATTTGATTGCGTTTAAAAACAATAGGCTTCCAGTGTTTACTGATTGTGATTTTTGTACCAAATTTCGTTCGAATCGGTCCATTCGTTCGTCAGTTATCGTCTCCACAGTCTCACTGACACACACCCACACACATACTTTCACACATACACACACACACAGACATCACTTCAAAAATGTTTGATTCGTGATCAGGGATGCTTGAAACGTGCTCTCCCGTCAAAAACTCGAATTCGAATTTTCGACCCCGTCACAATACTTTCCTTATACATTATGTATAAAACGAAAGTAAAAATTGGGGTGGACGCTGACCAAATTCGTTTTAAATAGAGAGGTTCTCTGTCAAGGCTAGCTCTGGACTATGGCATCAAATGATGATTTATAGTACATTGCCATGTGTCACCCCTTATTTTGGTTACAATCATATACAAAATTCTATTTTTTATACAATTCTGAAGTAACATCTTTTTTACACTACTTTTGTATGAAAATTTTATTTTCTTAGTTGTATCTTCAAAATCCAATCTTTCATTGTTGAAAGCTAGGTTACTAATGCTTAAACAATTATAAGTATATTGATTATTGTGAGCTTCATTTAAATATTACATATTTTGAAATGTCTACAGCGTTTTCAACAATGGATAGTAATAGAGTATTCCATATTACATGGTCCCAGTCCTGTAGCAGCACAGCAACCGGGAATGTAGGATAGACAGTTAAGAATTAATCATTGTGTTAATATGGATTTTGCAGTGGCAAAGAGTTATCAAAATGAAATTTCCAATATAAATTGTATTGCTTCATATTATATATTTTAGATTTTAAAAATGGATGAACATCTTCTTGAGTTACATTATTGTCAATTACAACCATACTTATGCTCAATATCGTTTAGAAACACTTCAAACTTTATAAATAAATAAGTTATTTTACATTAATAGAAAAGAATAAACTTGATGCCAATGAGCACCTTGATGCCAATAATATCAATCAGAGAACATGCCTTTCACAAATCTACATAATTATAATTACTAATAGCATAATTTAAATCTATCTATAGATACTTGTAATTCATATAAATATTATATAAAATAGGAACTTATCATTACCCAAACTGATTTTTACTCATCATTACCAAAACTTTAACTTTAGAAAACTTATTTCATTTTAGCGCAAAAAATTAAGAACTTGCATTTTATCATTTTTTATCTTGTACTTAAGACATAACAAATTGACTCTCTGTAAGTCAGGAGATGTTAAGTTATTTCCATTAAAATATAAATATTCTTCTTTACTTCTATTCTACTACACAGTGATACTTTTCTCCTTTCAAAGTTAACTAACAAACCCTTCACATAATGTGCTTACTCTTCCCTATAATTCATAATGAGATAGCCCTTCCTTTTTAGTAAGTGGTCAAGTAGATTTCTTTGTGGGGAGTTTGTGGCTCTCTCTTTTGGTCGAGGAATGAAAATCTTTGTGCTTTATTGTGAAATCAGCTCCCATCACAGTTCATGCATCATAATTTTAGGCCATTAATGTTTTTTACTTTCCTTATATATATAATGTATAAGGGAAGTATTGTGACGGGGTCGAAAATTCGAATTCCAGTTTTTGACAGGAAAGCACATTTCAAGCATCCCGGATCACGAATCCAACATTTTTGAGGTGATGTGTGTGTGTCAGTGAGTCTATGGAGACGATATCTCACGAATGAAGCAATTTGAATGAAATTTGGTACAAAAATCACAATCCATGAATACTGGAAGCCAATTGTTTTTAAACATAATCGAATGTTCAGAACCCCCCTAAATTTTCAAGTGAAATTTTGAAAAAATCATCGAAACATCAAAACCTTTAATTAAGTTATGCAAATAGACATTTCTTATGTAATTTTTCCTTAGAAAACAATTGACATAAATTTCAGAATGCTACCATGGACCGTTCTCGAGATATTGCACATTTTTCAAATAAATGTATCAAAAAATCCCATAAATTAAAAAAAAATATTAACTGTTGAGAAACATGTTTACTTTTCATATGTAATATCATGCGAAAAATTTGGTGACATCATTCTCGTGGATCTAGCTCGTTCCATTCATGAGAAAATATATTTTGGGTAATACTTTTGTATTTGAACGGCAATAGTCATTTATCTGCTATAAGAATAACTTATTTCTTCATCCATAACGCCTGGCGAGATTTTGATAACGAATTTGGCGGAATGTGTGTGTGTGTTGCCAATTTAATGAAAATCTCGCCAAATGGATAAAAATGACGTTAAATCAATGAAAATGACGACTAATTGTTGAAAATTTAATATCTTGGAAAGAATATAAGTATCTACTATAAGAAAAACATATTTTTCTTTACTGTAAAAGTAGTAAATTCATTGCATTATATAAGGAAAGTCATGTGTTACCCACATCAGATTTTTTTCTAATATAAACCATTTTGAAGTAACTCATTAAATATTTTTTTCTCATAAAATAGACGTTTGTTTTTGTTATATATAGAGGTTTGCCTGTATTTCTAAAAGTGATTTAAAAGTAAACCATCAAAATTGTATATTCTGCACTGCAGAAGATTAAACTGTTTTTATAAGACATAGTAAGTACAATAATTTTATTCAATTTCAACCAGGGTTGGCAAAAAACCAGGTTTTTTGAGAAAAAACAAAAAAACTGGGTTTTTAGTTTAAACCAGGTTTTTTTTAAAAATCCTTTTCTAATTACATGTATACATATTTATAAATAAAATTTGACATTAACTAGAATAATTAATGTTCAAATAACAATTAATATTCCTTCTGAAAATAATTTAAACTATAAATAAACAATTGTTGCTACTTATGTGGACATTCAAATCATATTAAATTTTAATAATTTATTAAGAGATACTATTTTTTAAATTCAATGTATGCAAATACAATATAATACAATAGTAATTGTTTACTACATAATACATGGAATATTGCTTTTAGATTCATCAGTAATGGTGATAAGTTGTTTAAAATACCAATAATGTAGATATTTCATTTAGTGAATTATTTTCTTAAAAAATAATAGAAAGAAAACTAGATTCTTATTTCTTTATTCCATTTAAAAATTAAAAACAAATTTAGGATTTAACATTTTGAACAAAAAAACAAGTTTTACGGCTTTTTCTAAACCCAGTCTGTTATGCAATTTTGATTGTACAACTCCAAAAGAAGAAAAAATTCTCTCAACAGTCTCAACACTCGCTGTAGTTGCTTTTGTAGTAAGAATTACTTCAACTTCCTTCAACACATCAGCATTAAACTTTTTTATATCATTTTCTTGCATTCGCCACCATTCTATAACTGTTACATTTTCAATAAATTCCTTTTGAAAAAGATATCTTTGGAATGGAAAACCTTTGGCACAAAATTTCAATATCAGAGTTAATAAGTTATTTTTAGGAAACTTTTTCTTAGCATATTCCAATGCCAATTTTTTTTCATCTGCTGATAATTCGTGATCATCTTCATCATCTTTATCTAAAGCTTTTGGGTGTAACAGAAAAGCAAGAAGATGGGCTGGTGTTATTGCCATTTTATAATGATTATCTAATTTTTTCAGTACATCTTTGTTGAATTTCTTATCATGCATCTGCTTTTTTAATTTTTTTAAAATAAAAACAGTCTCTCCAATTGAACAATTTTCTCTCTGCGCCCTGTCCAGAGCTACTTTAATTGGTTTTAATTGTTGCAAGTAATCTTCTGCATTTCTTTTTAATGAAATGCTTGAAATTAAATTGTGAATATTTTTATCAATCTCGTCTTTATTGCTTTCACATATATTTACTAGCACTGGCCATGATTTTAGATATCTCTCTAAGGCGTCAGCAAAGGAATTCCAGCGAACTTCACATGGCAATATTAACTTTGGTGCATTTGCAACTTTTCTAAAGCATGCACCTGCAAAATGGTTATTCCTAAAATACTTAATCACATGCAAAACTTGTTCTTTTACTTTTGGATAACTTATATCACCAGCCAGTAAGTTCAAAATATGATCAGCACATTCGTAAGTAATAACTCTGAATTCCTCATCCTCACTCTCATCAAGCATTTTTCTCAACATTTCCGGTATTATCTGTCACTACTGAACATATACTGAATACTGAAACTCTGACTGGCACTTTTTTATAGTTTTAACAGCAATGTCATATAGATTTTCACTTGTATGAGCAGTGCCCGAAATGTCAATAGTATCAGCTAAATATGTGTTCCCATCTTTTGTTGTTAAAGTAACACAAATCACCGGTTCATTGTGAATATTTGACCATCCATCTAATCCTAATGTGACAATTTCGTCTTTTAATATTTCTGCACATTTTTCTTTTTCCTTTGTGTAGGTGTTCTCTAATAAATTGCAAGCAATTTGTTTCCTTGATGGCGAAAAAATTCTGAACCATTTTAATGAACTCTGGATGTTCCACAGTGTTGAATGCTGTATTTGTAGCATAAATAAACCTGGCAATTTGTTCATCAAACATTTGTCTTTGAGCTGGTGTTGATTTACTCACAAAACAGTCCAGAGTTTTATCTTCTCTTTTCCTTTTTTGAGAGCTGATTTCACTTGTAGTTGGTTCTGGTTGTGTCATTGATGAATGCAAAGAATTTGAAGCACTGGAAAGTGAGGCTGATACACCATCGTCACCATCTGTATAAAATTAAGAAGGGGCTTAATGACATAGAACACATATTATATATCAACATTTTTAATCGCATAATTCAATATTAAACTTTATTGTTTTCTTCATTTTGTGAATTAAACTGTTTTATTTATGTATTTATTTTTAATATTTATTTAATACTTAGGCTAAAATTAACTTGATATGATGTAATAGTATTCTTGTATTTTGAATAAAACTTTTTCTTAATTCAAAAACACATAATAAAATTAATTAATATTAGTATATTTAATTTAGTATTGATTTATTATCTTTACAACCAAATAGAAGTTACAAGTAATATAACAATTTTGATAAGAATATAATCATTTGATTGAATTAAGAGAAACAAACATTCTTAGAATGTGTGTACATGAAAAATGTTCTTGTTCTCAATATGCATTACTTGTAATTTCACTTACTTACCAACAGATTCATTAACTGAATGAGGATCAAGATTGCTACATGTTCTCACATGTTTCTTCATTCTGAGCACTTGACCTTCCATTTCTTGTTTACATTTTTTACATTCAGCCCGGCAGCCTTTCCGTTTATCATTTTTTACCTCATCAAAATATAACCAAATTAAATCTTTTCTTCTGCCACCAGAGTTAGACATTTTTTGTTTTCAAATGCTAACTTTTATCCCATTTTACTTCTACACAAACACAAGAGCAAATATGATGTAACTGTAACTATGAACTGATTGATGCAAATTGCTGCTGAAATGAGTTGTTCAGTTGTTAAAAGTAGAAGTTATTTACAACATCAAATAATTTGAAAAATCTAATTATAAATTATTCTTAAAAAAACAAATGGTTTAAACCATGCGAACCCTGATTTCAACTAATATATTTTCTAGTTTAAAAAATCATTCTTATGAATGTCAAATAAAAATGTTAAATTTAATATTATATATTAAATTCACTTATTATTATTAAGTATTAAATTAAATGTCATATACATTTTGCATTTTAATATAAAAGGTTGCAATTCTTCTTTAAACACACATGATGCTTAATAAATATGCAGCAAGAAAAATATTTTTATTTATTTATATAACATCATTAAATACACTTATGTACATGTATTATACAACTTAAAATTGAGTGTTAGAAAATTCGGCCAAACCAAATATTCGGCAAAAGGGCTGAATAGGCCAAATACTGAATGATGGCTGAATATTCGTTACATCCCTACCTCTTAGTCAAAATGCTTTCTAGCACATTTCACACGCAAATGGTTTCTCACTTGTACACAGACATTTGTATTCAACAAAAGTTATATTTTAGACTAAAAGCTTTCTGATAAATTTCACGTACAAATGGTTTCTCATCTGTATGACCATGTTTGTGCTTATTTAAATCACCTTTTTGTAAAAATATTTTCTGGTACATTTCATATGCTAATGGTTTCTTAGCCGTGTGTACAGTTTTGTGCAAATCTAAACTACTTTTTAGTAAAAATGCTTTCCTGCATATATATAATTATATATTCTCACATGTGTGCTCATTCAAATCACCTTCTCGTGTTAATGTTTTCTGGTGCATCTCACACACAAATAGTTTCATTTGTATGCACCAGTTTGTGCTTATTTAAATCACTTTTATATGAAAATGCTTTCTGGCACATTTCACATGCAAATGGTTTCTCACCTGTATGAAATCGCTTGTGTTCAACTAAGGCACATTTGTGTTTAAAAGCTTTCTGGCACATTTCACATACAAATGGTTTCTTATTTGTGTTCACCAGTCTGTGCTTATTCAAATGAGCTTTTAGTGGAAAAGCTTTCTGGCACATTTCACCTGCATACGGTTTCTCACCTGTATGCACATGTTTGTGTTGATTTAAGGTACTTTTTTAATTAAAAGCTTTCCAGCATATCTCCCACACAAATGGTTTTTCACCTGTGTGCACACGTTTGTGTCCAACTAAGTTACATTTGCATTTAAAAGCTTTCTGGCACATTTCACATACAAATGGTTTCTCATTTGTGTGCACCAGTCTGTGCTTATTCAAATCAGCTTTTTGTGGAAATGCTTTCTGGCACATTTCACATGCATACGGTTTCTCACCTGTACGAAGACGTTTGTGTCCATTTAAGGTACTTTTATGTTTAAAAGCTTTCTTGCACATTTCACATTTAAATGGTTTCTCACCTGTGTGCACACATTTGTGTTCAACTAAGGCACATTTGTGTGTAAAAGCTTTCTGGCACATTTCACGTATAAATGATTTCTCATTTGTGTTCACCAGTCTGAGCTTCTTGTGGAAATACTTTCTGGCACATTTCAGATGCATACGGTTTCTCACCTGTATGCACAGGTTTGTGTTGATTTAAGTTTTTGTTTTTTATTAAAAGCTTTCCAGTATATTTCACACGCAAATGGCTTATCACCTGTGTGCACACGTTTGTGTCCAACTAAGTTACATTTGTGTTTAAAAGCTTTCTGGCACATTTCACATACAAATGGTTTCTCATTTGTGTGCACTAGTCTGTGCTTATTCAAATTAGCTTTTCGTGAAAATGTATTCTGGAACATATCACATGCAAATGGTTATTCACCTGTGTGCACAAGTTTGTGCTTATTTAAAACTCCTTTTCGTGAAAATGCTCTCTGACACATATTACATGCAAATGGTTTCTCACTTGTGTGTAAGCATTTGTGCAAATCTAAACTACGTTTTCGTAAAAAAGTTTTCTGGGACACTTCACAAGTAAATATTTTCTCACTTGTGAGCACAAGTTTGTATTTATTTAAATCACCTTTTCGTGAAAATGCTGACTGGCACATATCGCCTACAAATGGTTTGTCATTTGTATGCACAAATTTGTGAACTCATTTAAATCACCTTTTCATAAAAATGCTTTCTGGCACATTTGTCATGCAAATGGTTTCTCACTTGTGTACTTTCAATTGTTCATATCTACTATTTTGTGAAAATGCTTTCCGACAAATGTCACATGCAAATGTTTTCTCATCTATGAGCACAAGATTGCATTTATTTAAATGACATTTTCGTGAAAATACTTTCTGGGACATATTACATACAAATGGTTTCTCACTTGTACATAGACATTTGTATTCAACAAAGTTATATTTTAGACTAAAAGCTTTCTGATAAATTTCATGTGCAAATGGTTTCTCACCTGTATGTACATGTTTGTGCTTATTTAAATCACCTTTTTGTAAAAAAATTTTCTGGCACATTTCATATGCTAATGGTTTCTTAGTCGTGTGTACAGTTATGTGCATATCTAAACTACTTTTTTGTAAAAATGCTTACCTACACATATCAAAATGATTTCTCACATGTGTGCAGAAGTTTGTGCTCATTCAAATCACCTCTTTGTGTTAATGCTTTCTGGTGCATCTCACACACAAATGGTTTCATTTGTATGCACAAGTTTATGCTGATTTAAATCACCTTTTCGTGAAAATGCTTTCTGGCACATTTCACATGCAAATGGTTTCTCACCTGTATGAAGATGTTTGTGTTCAACTAAGACACATTTGTGTTTAAAAGCTTTCTGGCACATTTCACATACAAATGGTTTCTTATTTGTGTTCACCAGTCTGTGCTTATTCAAATGAGCTTTTTGTGGAAAAGCTTTCTGGCACATTTCACATGCATATGGTTTCTCACCTGTATGCACACGTTTGTGTTGATATAAAATACTTCTTTGATTAAAAGCTTTCCAGCATATTTCACACGCAAATGGTTTTTCACCTGTGTGCACACGTTTGTGTCCAACTAAGTTACATTTGTGTTTAAAAGCTTTCTGGCACATTTCACATACAAATGGTTTTTCATTTGTGTGCACTAGTCTGTGCTTATTTAAATCAGCTTTTTGTGGAAATGCTTTCTGGCACATTTCACATGCATAAGGTTTCTCACCTGTATGAAGACGTTTGTGTCCATTTAAATTACTTTTATGTTTAAAAGCTTTCTTGCACGTTTCACATTTAAATGGTTTCTCGCCTGTATGCACACGTTTGTGATCATTTAAGTTACTTTTTTTATTAAAAGCTTTCCAGCATATTTCACACACAAATGGTTTTTCACCTGTATGCACACGTTTGTGTCCAACTAATTTACATTTGTGTTTAAAAGCTTTCTGGCACATTTCACATACAAATGGTTTCTCATTTATATGCATTAGTCTGTGCTTATTCAAATTAGCTTTACGTGAAAATGTATTCTGGCACATATCACATGCAAATGGTTTCTCACCTGTGTGTAAACATTTGTGTAAATCTAAACTACCTTTTTGTAAAAAAGTTTTATGGCACACTTCACATGCAAATGTTTTCTCACTTGTGAGCACAAGTTTGTATTTATTTAAATCACCTTTTCGTGAAAATACTGACTGGCACATATCACCTACAAATGGTTTCTCATTTGTATGCAAAAATTTGTGAACTTATTTAAATCACCTTTTCATAAAAATGCTTTCTGGCACATTTGTCATGCAAATAGTTTCTCACTTGTGTACTTTCAATTGTTCATATCTGAACTACTTTTTTGTGAAAATGCTTTCCGACAAATTTCACATGCAAATGTTTTCTCACCTGTGAGTACAAGTTTGCATTTATTTAAATGACCTTTTAGTGAAAATGCTTTCTGGAACATATCAAATGCAAATGGGAAAATGGTTTCTCACCTGTTTGCGTTCAACTATATCATTTTTTTAAGTAAATGTTGTTTGGCACATTTCACATGCAAATAGTTTCTCACTTGTGTGCACAAATTTGTGCATATCTAAATTACTCTAAATTTTTCATGAAAATGCTATCATGCACAATTTCACTGGTATTCACAAGTTTGCAGTTTTCTTTGCTCCACATGCATCCTGATATATGCATATGTGGCTTAATATGAGGACAACTATTTGTTTTAATTATATTAGTTATATGTGCAATTTTTTTTTATCAGTTTGTTTATAAATGTTGATGTAAATGGTATGCATTGTTGGTGTAAATTGAAAGATTTTCTCTTATGTTTCACATGCACAGAAGATGTATAAGTTGATTAAAAGATTATTGGTAGAAAATGCATTGTGATATATGTTCAAATAAATCACATTTCTACAGTTGCTTCAAGTGTTTGTTAATGTAAATCCTTTTTTCTTTTTGTATAAAAGATTTCTGTAATAAGCATAGACACAGATGTGAAAACTAATTAAAGTGATCTCTTAGAAACAATTATTTTTTATTTAAACAATTTAATTATGCACTTTCTGTAAAGCTTTAGAATGAACTCTGGATTATGATGTAAAAAATTAGTGTACCTTCACACATTCAGAAAATTTATGAAAAAAAAAAATTCTGGATAAACAACTATAGTTGATTAGGTTTCAGTGAGTCCATTACATGGGACAAAATGCTTTTTTCGTGTGTCTTAATAAAATTTTTCAGTTTAGCTAAGGACTTATCACAATTGATATATAATAGGACTAGAACTAGAATAAACACATGTAAGGCATAAATTAAAGAATTTCGTTTAAAAATATATTGCACCTCTTTCAGCGAATTTAACTACAGAAAGGAAAATATAAACAATAATTGTTCTCTGCACAAATTCTTCATTCAGCGAAAGTGGCAACCTGAATTTAAGAAGAATGTGTTTCTTCAATTCATACAATAAAATGCAAAATGATCACATCTTAAATACATGATATTCAATATTCTAAGCCGTTCATGCAAATATGCCCCAGAAACCATAATGAATTCCTCTGAAGAATTGGGTAAGGAGTAATTTACAGACATCTAGAATAAGAAGTCTCTACGCAAAATGCTACAGGAATAACATCCGAGAAACCAGGCTTTCTAATCTAATAACTCTATGAAATATAACCAACAGAATCACTTCCATCCAACAGGAATTCCTCAATTTTTCTTTCCTTTCGCAAATTAAAACTGCACCCTCAATAGTTTTTTCTAAAGCGAATAAAAACTGCACAAAAAAACAGAATGAATAAATATAACTTAGTCAACAAATCTAAGAAATATCAAAACACTAATGGCCGTGTGGGCCGGATCAACCCTGTAATGACTACATACTGGGCATGCGCACGAATTTTAAACAAGTTGTATGAATGGAAGGTCCATTTGATCTAACTTCACGTTCGCGATTCCAAGGCATGGCATCCATGTTTGTTGTCAATTATTAGTATAAATCATGGAGTTAGAAGTAAGGAGGAAAATCTCCATGTTGAGTAAACGCCAAAACCATTTGAGACAGTAATTCAGGGGGCGCTCGTGAGTGTTCTAACGTTATACATTGTTCTTCGGCAAAAAGCTGGTTTGCATTAAATAAAATTTATTTAAACTGTTTATTTCGAAAAAATGAATTAGAGGTTCAATGTACATTATAGTTCAAACAATGAAGAAAATTTCTATGCACTAATTCACGGGAAAAATAGTTGGGAAATATTTTTTTTTTAATTTTAAAATAACTCATTCATTTGGGAGAAGTGTCATGCGCAGTGCGTCTGAACATGACGTCATTGGATGTGGCAAAAGCAGGAAAATGAAAAATTATTTCGGACTTTGGCGCAATATTGGGATGTCAATGATTTAAATTTAGATCAACACAAGTTTTTAGAGGTATGTTTATTTTCTTCAATCTAGTATTTAATTCTATTAGATAAATTAATTATTATTCAAAAACTGTCCCATCCATACTTAATAGATGGAATACATTCTTATGTATATATCGTAAAAATAGGAAATAGCAATCATAACAATCGAGCTGATGTTCTGTTTATAGCTGAATGTGATGTTGACGGTTTAGTTAATTTAGAGCATTTGCTGGTACAAATGATTGCTAAAAAAAGTATTTGTCAATTTACTTTAATGCATGTCGAACCATATTGTGTTTTCACTTTTAAACAAAATATGTATATTTTGATTTTACATGGATAGGGAAATTCAAAGATAATTGAAGTTTTTGTAATCGAAATTTTTTTCCATGTATTTAACAAAGGTACAGATAATTTGTTACATCATTTGTGCAATAGTATGAAATAAAATTATTTTATTTTAAATGTGTTTTTTAACTTTTAGAGTGTGTGTGGTTGTTCTGTGTTTTTATCCCGAAAAAGGAGATTGATTTTGTTTCTCAAACTCATATGTTGCAAATTTTGTATCAAATTGCACATGTTACTTTACATTCATTTTTAAAGCATTTGAGCAATTTATTTTAAAAGATCTCTATTTGATTGGAAAAGTGTTGCATGTAAATTACATATACTCAGCATTGGAGTGCAGTAGTATTAATCACATTTAGAATATATATGTATAGTAAATTCATATTTTATCAGTTTTACTAAAGAGTTGGAGTATTTGAATTCTTTTAGAATGGTCTGCTCTATCAAGATATCACTAACTAAATGTGTTACATCTTTTGGAGGTGCCAAATAATGATATATCATCATAGAGTGGAGTGAGACCGTTTCAGGGCATGAAATGAGAAAGGGGTGTTGCATATGGGTCTGCTCTATCAAGATATCACTATAACTAAATGTGTTATATCATTAATTGGCACATCCAAAAGATGTATCATCATGGAGTGGAGTGGAGAGAGACCGTTTCAGGGCATGAAATGAGAAAGGGGTGTTGCATATAATTACTTTGAAATTTTGTTCTTTTGGACAAGTTTCAGCTCATACAAAATGATGATTTTTTATTCAATATTTTTTTTAAACAACTGTGCTTATAAATACTTATAAGTAATAGGCCCTTGAGTGTTCTGCACATAAGTAATTTAAAAACTGATTTATTCATGGAATATCTACTATAATAGAATACAACGCTCTATCACTGTCTGCATAGCCACAACACAAAAGGATATATTATAACATCTATTGTTGTGTTGTAAATACATAAAAATGAATTCAATATCCAGCTTCACTTTCAGTATCTCATGTCATACGCAACATAAAGCACTAGAATTCTCCACTGTTGTAAAAATGGGTCCAATATCTGGCTTCATTTTCAGTATCTGAGGTCGTCATTCAATATAGAACTCCAGAATATTGCTCTTTCTATATAGATTTAAGGTGTTAAAATATAAAGCCACAAGTTATGGCAATATTAAGTACTGGGAGATGCATCGCCATACAATTCGTATTTCCAAGATTAACAGTGGTTGAAATAACAATGACAGATATCAAATAATGCAGTTGTTAAACATGGCTAATAGAATTTCATCATTACATTACCGTGTCAGAAATGAACGTCTAAGGGTTGTTGAGCACCAAAATTTGAACTAACATTGGGAAATAAATTATATACTAAAAGGAGACATAGTATTTTAAAATCTTCATTGCTGTTAAAAATAACTAAATACATGTCAGAAATGACAGTTAATATATATCAAAATGAGTAATAAAATTGTGTTTTTATCTTATCTGCTTAATTAGTCCACATTTGTCTATGGACATTAGGAATGCAAGAGCTATACTTTTATTCTGATAATGATTGTGAGACAAATAGAACTAAATAGTATGGAATAATGTTTGAAAAAGTTGAAGACTCACACTCCAAAGACTGAGTAGTAAGTTACCAGACACTAGAGAGTAGATGCTCTGCATGGGACAGCTAGTATATTATATTTACTTAAAAAATATATATATACAATATACATATTATTCATACTATTACTTCTAAGGTATATTTCTTTTAAACCCATAATTTGCATTATTTTTGCATACTCGATGAAAAGGATGAATACAAAACATAATTAAAAAATTTATAATTGCATTTAATTGCATTATTTGAAATGAAACAATCTCTACATACTAATTACCAAGTGTTTGTCAGCATGTCACGCTTTTAGGCACTTCCCGAATAGATAGAGACTTGTAATTTGGTACACAAGTCAATCATTCGATAAAATCATCTGGAAAAATTGTATTTCCCAAATGTGTTCTGTAGAGAGGGTGCTTCACATCAAAACGTTCGAAAAGTGAAATGTTGCAAAAGCATGCTTTGCGATGAGATAGAGACTTCAAATTTGGTGTATGGGTACATTTTTTGAAAGGAAGAAAATGTGCAATTTCAGATTTCCAATATTTTCTACTAAAGGGGGTGCCGCACACCAAAATGTTCGATTTGTTGAATAAATAAGAAATAGATCCTTTAAAATTTGATAGAAGTTTGAAATTTGGTATATGAGCTAACCATTTGATGAAAACGCCCAAGACGAATATAGTTTTTCAAAAATGTTTGTTGAAGGGGGTGCTCCAGAGAAAAGCGTTCAAAATGTGAATTGATAAAAAAACATGCTTTGGGATGAGATAGATTTTTCAAATGTGGTGTATGGGTAGGAAGAAAGGAAGGAAGAAAGTGTACAATTTCAGTTTTCCATTATTTTCTACTTTAGGGTGCCTGACCACAAAATGTTCAATTTTCGGAATAAAGGAGAAACACCCCTTTTAAAACGTGATCAAGACTTGATATTTGGTATATGGGCGAATCATCTGATAGAAAACCCAAGAAGAATGGAGTTTTTCAAAAATGTATACTTAGGGGGTAGGTATTTTACACAAAAACAATCGAAAGGTAAAATAATAGAAAAAGCATACTTTGCGATGAGATAGACTTCAAATTTGGTTTACGTGTAAATAGTTAGAAAGGAAGAAAGCATGCAATTTCAGTTTTCCAATATTTGCTATTGTAGGAGGGGGGGGGGGAGGGGCACTCACTAAAATATTCAATTTGATGAACTAATGAAAAATGTCTCCTTTATAGTGTGATAAAAGCTTGAAATTTAGTATACAGGCATACATTTGATAAAAAAAACGAGATGAATACGGATTATCAAAAATGTTCATTTAAGGGGGTGCTACACTGAAAAGCGTTCGAAAGATGAAGTGATAGAAAAAACATGCTGCACGATAGAATAGAGACTTCAAATTTGATGCACGAGTTTGAATAGTTTGAATAGTTGATAGTTTGAAAGGAAGAAAGTGTGCAATTACAGATTTCCGATATTTGCTACTTTAAGGGGTGCTGCACACCAATATATTCAATTTTCTGAATAAATGAGACACGCTTCCTTTTAAATGTGATAAAGGTGTGATATTTGGTATACGGGCCAATCTGATAAAAAACCCAAGACGAACAAAGTTTTTCAAAAATGTTCATTTATGGATGTGCTCCACAGAAAAATGTTTGAAATTGGAAATGATAAAATAATTTGCTTCGGGATGAGATAGAAACTTGGTGTACGTGTAGATAGTTCGAAAGGAAGAAGTGCACAATTTAAGTTTTCCAATATTTTCTTCTTTACCCTCTAAAGATTTCTGCACACCAAAATAATCGATTCGCCAAATAAATGTGAAACACGAATTATTCAAAATTTCACATTATTCAGGGGTTGCTTATTGTGAGACCATTGATTTCCAATGGGTATTCGCCTAGTATATATACTAATTATTGTGCACAACAAACAATATATACAAAGGGTATATAAAAATATCAACAATACTTTGTTCAAATTATCAACTTAAATTATTTAACATTTTAAATAGATTAACAGTAGGTGAAAAGATAATTTATTTCAAAATATTAAATAATTTTTTGAACCTAATTAGATGAACAGTAGAATAACATTTTAAACAAGACACTTGCCAGCCATGGATTTGGAAATGATAACTTGCCAGCATAGAACACTGCAACATTCCTAAAATTGTAACACTTAAGGAACATAAATAAATGTAATTGTAACACTTAAAAGAATATAAACTTAAAAATATTTAAATTTTATGGGGATAAATTAGTGGGCACTTTTTTTAGTTATGGATATGCAAAAGCAAAGAATTCAAATAAAAGTATATAATGGTATCCAAAAATAAATATACTTAATATGAATTACAAATGCAGGATTTTAAAAAACATGTTTGACATAAATGAACTTTTCCAATTTTTAAGACTAAACAGAAATTAATGACTATAAAAATATACTATTTTCCACTAAAACGTTTAGAAGGAATGTGAATAATTGAACCAGGTTTATTTAAACAATGATTAATGGGGAAGTTGCATAGGTCAGCGACAAACACAGAACAGCATGACACATATACAACTTAGTCTAAACAGATTTTAAACAAAATATACATGAATTACTTAAAGTGTGAAAGATAATAATTTGGCTATATTTTACATTTTAACTTCCCGTTTAACTTTTCCTGCCTATAAAAATTCAAACAATATGGCAGTTTGATGAGTGATGTGAAATGTGTGCACTAGATTTTAATAAATGCAATTTGAGAAGTATTTTAAGAATAAATTATTGCACTGATTATAAAGCGAAGGAACAGAAGAAAAAACGAAGAACTGTCTATTATTCTTATAAAGGGTTGATAATAATAACAAAACATTCTAAATATAGTGTGATGCATTACTTTCAAACATAAGACATGATATTTAGAAAGATGAGGTATTCTTTAGTACATTTTTTGCATACCAGTAAACCATTAAGGGCTCCATATTAGCTACGTGTAGACAGTTCAAATATTAATTAAGAAGATGCTTTTGTCTACTGCACCAACCCTTAGGAATCGCTTTTTATGAATTATGTAACCAATTAAAACCAAAACTGAGGCAAAAACCAAATTCTTCATGTATAAAAATATATGCCCATAATTTGGGAGAAAAGAACCATAATGCACATACATATTTTAAAAAATACAATGTTTATTGAAATTGCACCAAATTTAGAATTCAAGGTTATTTTGATATGGGAATTCTAATATGAAGTTATATTTACCATCAATTCATTCTTCTAATATCCATATATAAGGTAATAGATCAGCTAATAATTTTAACTGTATTTAAATTTTTCTCTAGGCAACATTTTATGTCACATGTTTTACTTTTTATACTATAACCTACAGACATGTAAAGATAAATGTAATAATGACATTCATATAGAACTTGTAATAGCAAATCTAAAAAGACAAAAGTAAAAGAATATTAAATATATAATCAGAGTCAAAGATTATGAAATCAATAAAAGCAAAGTAACTAGATAAAATATAACAATGTTAAAAACTATGTATTACTACTAAATTGTTAGTAAATTCTTCAAAAGTCAACAAGGTAAAATTAATAAGATATATGTAAAAATACAAAAGTAATTTTGAAATCAATTTAAGATAAAATCAAAACATCTACATGCATTAAAACAAAATAAAATTTGCAAAAATATAAGATAATTATTATGCAATGTATTATGGCAGAGGTCTCAGTTTGGACGTCATATTAATTACATAAGAAATTTATTTGTAACTAGAAATTACCTAAGAAAATTTATTTTTAACTTACTTGTACAGTTTTTGCTGAGAGTTTGTAGTTGTCTTATATTGTACAGTAAACATTTGATTAGAAAAAATAATACGAAAATTATTAATTGAGCTTGAATACAAGTCCAGGTAATAAATTAAAATAAACTGTAAGGATACATGTGTTATTGCTGTAGCTTAGAAGCGGAGCATTTGACAGATAAACATGTTGATTCTTGCTCTTGACAAAGATCCACACATGCACTGAATATTTTTTTCATATGCTAAAAAAATACTCCATACAGAAGTTGAACTCATTTAAAAGCAACACCTGAAGAAGTACTTATTTAGCTAGAAAGTATATAACTTCCCAGTCTTTTACCATATATTTTTTTTATGACTTCAACATTCTTCTTAGCATATGCAAATAAAATGTATACAACTTCTGAATATGTAATAAAATATCTAATTATTCCTTAAACAAAATTTGTCAGCTAGGCAAAGGATACTGCTGTATTATTTTGGCTGTTGAAAAATACATATAACAAAATGCAGGTTATACATTTAAACACTGAACACAAATGAACTGAAATATAACTTACTGCTAAAATCTTAATTTGGTACATATAAATACAAAATAAATTTGAAATTATTCATACCTATTAGTTCAAAATACAATGCGAACCAAGAATAAATATATTTTTAAGAGCAAACTAGATATTAAAATTTAGTAACATAACAGTTGTCAATATTTTGGCAGTTTACTATTAATTGTAATGAAAAAGTACTAGCATTTTAAATATCAACTATCCACAAAAATGTCAAGTTGATAAAATATAATTTTTTACAAGAGGGAAAACCATAGTCACAGAACCTCCCACCAGCTGTGGTGGAGGTGTTCTCAAAGTATGAAATCATGCTCTCAATGCAGTGATTAGCAATGTTGATCGCTGCACTGAGAACACGAGAAAAAAGTATAAGGACATCATCAGAAATATAAGGACTGCATCAAAATATGCAGAATATACTTTATTTTGAGCAATAAAAATATCTTAATTTGCACCTTTTCCCACTTTTTTGTGTAAGATATGAATTAAACTTTTAAACAAATTTCTGTGCATGGAAAGAGTATAAATTTAAACAGTATGGACGCTGCCCATAGAACTTTTTCCAGAGTGCTGGGGAGGCAGACCACTGATGTCAGTGGGGAAAACTCAAGGATAAGACGTACAACATTCACTAGATTTATGTCCACCTTTGTGACCTTGAATGTCCCGGGGGGAGAGAGGCAAGTGCCCCCTCTTGCAGTTCCCTATGGACACCCATGATAAATAGCTCTAATTTTCACAAAACTACAAGTTGCACGTTACACAATTGAATTATGAGTGAAAATATACATAAAATACAGTAATTTTTATTTAGAGGAAGGGAGCTTTTTTTTTAATGATTTAGTGGTAACCAGTGACAAGATCATGTACTTTAATATGAAGGTGGGAAGGCTTTGAGTGTTATTCTTAAATATTCAACTAATATCCACTAACACCTATTAGCTTTTGCCTAATCAAATACCAAGTATTAACTATATGCTGCCAATGTTATTAACTGTAATTACATATTGTATATTATTACTACCTATTAACATGTCTATTTTCAACATCTCGCAAAGATAAGCATAAATTGAAGTCAATATACATATATATACTGGTAATTTAACTATTTATAGAATACTTCAACTATAATTTGTTACAGTGTACCCTGCAGAAACAGATTCAAATCTCTGAAAGTTGAATTTTAAAATATACTACTACAACTAATAGTCAATGTTGGAGTGTTTTTTAAATTATTTTTATTAAAGAGAAATATTGAACAGAACGAAGTACAGTAAATGTATGAGAGTTTGAAACAAACTCAAATTTATTTTCCCTTCAACTTTAAGTTTTGCTCGATTTACATTGTAGCCTGTTTTACAACCAGGAACAAAACAGTGACATCGTCTATACGTAATTAGAGAGATGTGAAACGTAATCAATTAATTATGCCTATTGTTTCGCATGTGAACAGAAGACATGAAGCTAGAAATGACAGAAACAAACAAAATGTAAACAAGCAGACGAATCAAAAATTAATCCCGCCATCGGTGTAGTATCCAATCAAAATGCAAAAGATTTTGATGTCATTGGCTAAAATGCTTCGTTGCCAAATTACAGAATGCTTGCAGATTAAAGATTAAATTACAGAATAAAAATTATTTTTTCTTGTCAAATATTTGCAATATAATTACTCTAATTATCTATAACGATACAAAATCTTCCATTTTCAACAAATAATGAAGGTATACACACTTTGCTATCCAAATTTGCATTTATACGGGTAAATCTAACTTCAAATTAGTAAATCTAAATTGTTTTAAATATAGAAAAATGATATGTATATGATAAATATTTGTGATTTATTAATTGTCATTACATTTTCATTTCATTCACATTTTTATAACATTTATCTGTTCAGAAATGGCTAGCGGCGCGTAGATATAATTCTCAAAGCATTATGGTATTTTAACGCCTTGCACCCATAGAAGATTTTCCTCCTTACTTCTAACTCCATGGTATAAATATTACAGACGATTTTTAGAAGTTTACAATCATTTAGTACATAATTTTAGTAGAATATATCTAAATTTGTCGTCTCTAAAGATTATTTAGTACAAATATTGATAAACGGATGTATTTTAAAGACATTATTTGGATATTTCCGTTACAAGCATATGTGCATTTGGAAGTTTACTAAAGGAATTAGATAAGTTGAATTTAAAATTACTTTGTTGACATCTGCCTTTACATTATGTAATCATATCTGTGCCATCAAAGTTTGTTTAAGTAATTGTACTATGTTTATTTTATGCATTTAAAGCACCCATGTTGCAAGGCTTTTATTAGTCATATATTGAGTTGTGAACTTGTACAGTAATATAGCAGCTGGCTTATTTATATATTAAAGAGGTCGGTTGTTCTGTTGCTGTATTAGTTATTACTGAAGATATGTAAGAGAAAACAGGCATAATTATGTATAATATAAGTTAGCTCTAGAAGTGATCTATTTGCTTTTTTCTTAGGTATATATTTCCATTGAATATCTCTATTGAATATTATTCTTGCGCAATTATTGATATACCACATAAAGCTAGCTATCGTAGGTTGAAAATTGTTTAAACTTATTCTTAAAATGCTTTTCCAAACTGAAATAAACCAAATCACACAATAACTTGTAAAAAGTCTGCATATTAAGCTTTATTTAATGCAATTTTGGCTTCAATAAGAAATAACAAACAGATTATTCAATGTTATTTATATTAAACTGGTGAGTGAATAGCTCTTTTGGCGAGTAAACTCTGAACTATAATTTCTAGCCCTGCATATAGATTATGGTGGTACGCAAAACAGTGCTAATCAACCGTTAAACCTCTGCTATATTTTAACGGTTGTTGGTGGGATCAGCCCTTAAAGCTCCACCTCCGGTTTTCGTAGTGCTATGTGATTGGCTAATATCCTACTGTGACGAAGGCTATAGGGCAATGCTTTCGTTACTGACTTCTTTATAGCGCCAGATGATGCAAGATAAACAATCTAAATGACATTTCAAGGATAAGAAAACTGACAGTGTTGTTCGTTTTCTTTTCAACTGTGTTTTGGAAGAGTGTATTTTAATTCGAAAATCTATGAATTTTGCTGTTGACGATGGACCGCCTGGGAAAGGAATGGGTTCCAGTAACTAATATTTGTGAGTGGTGTTATTCTGTAGGAGCCAGTAGATGTGGACGATGTCATCTTGCATATTATTGCTCTCGAGAACACCAACTATTGCACTGGTCTGCTCACAGAAAAGTGTGTAATAAACCACCAGCCTTGGAGATACCTGTATCTATAAATGCAGTTTCACCAAGTACTTCTAGCCAGACTTTTACATCGCAGGATTGGTGTCAAAATAAGGTGGTTTGCAGTCCAAATGAAGGACTTAACCCTATGACACCCACAAATACTATAATATCTGCTAATATTTATAGCTCAAGTAGCTGTAATGTTACTCCTCAAAAGCCTGTAGAATTTATTTCTAATGATGATATATTTTCGTCTCTAAGCTCAGAAAATAACTTTTGGGATTTGATAAATTCTTGTGATACCCAAACATTAGCTAATTACGATATGTATCTTGAGAGAGATACGGCAAATCAAATTTCTGAACCACATGATCCGAATTTTGCATCTTATACCCAGGTTAATGATAAAAGTTCTTCAGTTCCTGATGTAGATATGCAGTGTGCACCACTTAATGACATTTGCTCAAATGTTGTACATGATATGAATATGTACGGTATATGTGTATTAGATAATTTTATTGGAGCTAATTATGGAAATGTGATATTGCAAGAAGTCAAAAGCCTGTACATGAAAGGCATATTTACAAAAGGAGAACTTGTAAATCCAAACCCTTATGAGTTAGAAGGAAGCGTTCGAAATGATGTTATAACATGGGTTAATGGTAATGACCCTGACTGCAAACATATAGGAAATTTAATAAAGAAGTTGGATGTTGTTGTAACAACTTGTAATAAGATGCCAAATAATGGACTTTTATCCAAATATAAGCTTCATAGACGCACAAAGGCAGGTTTTTGTTTTAGCTTTGATAGTGAAATTTTTTATTTACATTATTATTGATAATAGGAACTTGAGTAACTGCTCTCTATATACATTAAAAAAAAAATCATTGCCAGATTAGGCAATTTTTTTCACTCTATTATCAGTTTTTATCAATTAGGCTAATTTTCTGTGTATGGTTTGATGACCATCTTTCAGCTCCAAAATAGTAAACATTGGGATATAATGAATTAGTGACATTACTGTCTTGAGCTGTCATAACTTGCTATCATTTTGAGTTCTATTTGTTATGACTCAAAATAGTAACTCTGACAGCAATGTCATTTATAGGAAGAGGCTGAGGAGGTCAGCTGCAAAACAATGAATTTTCAAATTATTCTTAAATAATTTTCTTTGCCAAAATATATTTCCATAAGAATTGTTCATAAAGTATTACCCCCTCCCCCTTCCAAGAAATTCTTGAAATGACACTTTTGAACTCTGAGTCTAAAGAATAATTTTGACATAATTGTACTTATGTTAATAAGACAAGGAACTGGCTGGTAGGCCATAATACTTTCTTCTTTCAGTTGACATGTAAGAGGGGTATACCTTTTGTTCACGACTATTATATGTGCTTTTACCTTTTAGATTGCAATAAGATACAATTTGATCCATAATTGATTGCTGTATAGTGTCTGAGGATATATAGCAAAGTTAGACTGCTATGTTATTAATCTCTGATAATCCTTTTACCGGATGTCATATATATATATATATATATATATATTGATGGGTGTGCTTGAGTATTTTTATTTCAGATTATATATTTTAAACAGTAGTTTGAGTGAATTTTTATGATATACTGGGTGTTTCATAAACATTGTACCTGAGGTTTATTTCTTTGGCAATTAATTGCTCATACATAATTTCAATTTGAAAAGTTAAAAACTGGGTGTAGAATTGTGTTATGACAGCTTCATCATCTATGGTGCGTTGAACGTGTCTGACATAGACTTCCCATTGATTTAAAAAAAAACTATCGTGGGAGAACAGGAACACATAATATAATCCCTTTTTTATTTTTGGAGATTTTAGGTGAGATTCTGGCAATCTGTGCTATAATTTGAAGAATATTCTATTTTGACAACTCTTTCTGCATCTTTTGTTGCCAAGGTAACAATTGCAACATTCCATTCTGCCAGTCATTTCCACGTGTTTTGTCATCCTTTTGTAATTTTTTGTCACCAAAGTAAAAATCAGTTTGTGCAGCAGTTGATCTGTAGCAATTTGAATATGGGCTTACTCCTGCCTCACAGGCTTAACTCGCTATGCTTTCCCGCTAAAAACACATAACAGAATCCCGCACTGCTTGTTGTTGGAGGTCGCACATAGTAACAGGTGTTCTGTGGCTCATAGAGCACATAAAAATCAGAATTTTTTTTATTTTTACCTGGGGGACAAAAGACTCGGCTGCCAATATGGATTGATGTGATTTTTACTTTGGCGACAAAAAACACAGAAAGGGTTGCCAAAATGGATTGTTGCGATTTTTACCTTGTTGACAATAGGTCCGGAAAGGGTCACCAGAATGGAATGTTCTTCAAATCATAGCAGAGATTGCCAGAATCTTACCTAAAATCACAAAGAATGAAAAAGGGATTATACTACATCTGTACCCAAGAACACAAATTCAATCTATCGTAAAACTAAATTGTGCTGAAAATAAAAATTTCTATTATTACCATTTAAAATAAGCATAATAAATTTCATGTATTTTGGTTGATTAGATAGAATGCTCCTTGTATAACAGTAAAATATCTAATATCTATCTTAAGTATAGATTGTGATAAATCATATTGTCCATTTATTCCTGGTTAAAAATACAAAACATTACACATTTGATAATGATGATTATTTTATTGATTTGATTTTTTTTTCTATTTTAGGTTAAAAATGTAATATTTTGAGAGGGACATTGATATGTTACTGTCTTATAAATTGTTTGCATTTGAATATAATTGCATTACTCTGTATAATTAAAAAAAAAAAATCCCTTAAATGTTCAATATATAATATAGAAAGGCTATTTTTGCAATAATTTCTAACACTAAATTAGAAAAATTTTAAAACTTTAAATTTTTTTATTTGAATTTAAAATTTTTTTCTAGTTTTTTAAAATCAATAGGTCTCTGAAATTAGTGACTTTTAAGGGGAGATTAGGGGTTCTGATTGAGCAGCCTTAAACTGTTTTTCCCTCACGTGAAAAAATCTGTAGAACCAGCCCTGAACAGCATTGTTTGATCCAGCTTGGTGCTGCCAAGCGAGCAATAACTGCTTTCAACTTCGAAAGTCTCCAAGCATCTTCCATTGCATCCAAGTTGGTTTCCTATTGTTTCAAGTTGTTCTATGAGAAGAGGGAAAGGCCGAACCCCGTCCCACCACCGACTGTACTCTAATGATTTGTCACTAACTCTGACAAAATAGACAAAGAATAACAGTGCTGTGTATTTTTTTTGAAAGCTCATGCCAACTGTGTACGTTATGGTTATTTTCATTTTGAAGATTTTATTTGTCGTTTGTATTATTATTTCTACTAAAAGGAGCAGTTAAGTGATGAATATAAGACAGATTTTTAAGAAACCTCATTTAGATCCTTCTTCACCCACCTCAGCAAATTATGCAGATGCTACAGTAACTGTGGATGAAATTTCAGAAGGGAAAAATGAAGATCATTCTAAAAGCCCCATTCTCGAGTGTTGCACACTTGATATAAATGAACAGTCGCTATCAAATAGTGGAAAAGCAACTTTTTCAGAACTCGATCAGAATGGAACATTGGGCATTTCATTTCTTCAGATCTGTATGATTTTTCAAGGGAAAAGTTATTTCTCAATGCTTGGGTACCACTGTGTAATTTCTCTTTTCAACTACAACAACATGGCAGTAGAGATCTTAAATTCCAGGTGTCATGGCATAATCAAATTACTTGGCTGACATATTCTAACTATCTAGAATGAGCTTTTTGTAAAATATGCATGGTTTTGCTTATGAAACAAGGGAGGACATCAAAAGTTAGGTTCTCTTATTAAGAAACCTTTATAAAAATTGAAAGAAAATTAAACGCAATTTGATAATGGATTACGAAAGAGAAAATAAATTTGAACATGTGATAAAATTCATGTACTACCCATATCAGATTTTTTCAAATTGGAATTTTGAGATTTTTCAAATTGTCTGTGTGTTCAATAAACAAACCACTTGAGAATTAAACCTCAAATACAATGTGTATGAAACATGCATTTAATCTGCTGTAGTAGGTGTTATGAAAATTGCAAAATAATTTTAATTACATAGGAGCAATAATATTTTTTACTATCTTTTTGAATGTTGTAAAATCAGTTATGTTATGTATGGTTTTTATTTTTGTACTTATAGGCCATGGTAGCATGTTATCCAGGTGATGGGTCGTATTACAAAAAGCATGTAGATAATCCAAATAAGGATGGAAGGTGTATAACCTGCATTTATTATCTGAATCAAAATTGGAACACAACGGTAAGATCCAGATTAATAGATTAATATTTGTTATGAAATGAAATACCGATTTCAAAGTCACATGCCATAAAAAGTTTATTCAAATAAAGAAAATCTAATAGCCTGCTGCTATGATTTTAAATTAAAATGCCTGACATGCAAGTCAATTTTTTCATATTCATATGTTGTGCCATTTGTATCATACATGTAAATTTGTAGGAAAGTTTGGGGGGTGCGGTGGAACTTCTACCAAGCTCAAGCCCCCCTTTTCCTGAATTTTTTTGCACTCCTTATATCATGACAATAGGGTCACCCACGGTATCCAGCATTGTATCTCTCTCTTAACTGACTACTTCCCAAACAGACTATGTAACATAGTCTTGGTATTAGATGTAGTCAAATTTCTGGAAGCTCCAAGTTAGTTAACTGTGTGTATGTGTGGTCTAATTTTATAAATTAGGCAATCAGGATAAAGAATCGAGTATATTTCTCAACTCTTGTCTTTATAGTCCTTACTTCACATATTAATAAATTTAGCTTTTTTTTTTGTAATTTAAAATTTAAACCCAAAACTATGAAAATTTTAGGGCACAGATCAATAAGTAAAATACACTTTATGAAGGGTAAAAAAAGTTTGAGCAACGTAAAAAAAGCACAAATAACACAATAATATTATTGTTATTTGTACTGTTACTCAAGTGTGTTACTAAAGTTTTCTTTAGGGCACAGGTTCCTGACCTGTGGTCCACAGGACCAAAGAGGGTTGCAAAGTATTTTCTGTAGGGTAAACTTGCTACAGTTATTTTTAGTTGCATTTAGTTTTATAGGAAATTTTGCCATGAAGGTTTAATGCAAATTGGCTGAACTTCAACAACCAATAAATGTAAGTTCATGTTCTCAGTTGCTTGTCTTCATGAAGTATTTCATTCAGATTGCATGATTCTGCTCCTGTCGGGATTCGGAGCTTGGACTCCGAGGTAGAAGGTTGTGCGAGGTGAACGCTTTTGAATTGAGTGGTGAAGCCCAGGTCACGCCTGGGCACGTGGTTACTGATGTGTGTGAGGAAGTGATATTGTTGAATGATGCGATGGATGTAACGTTGAGTAGTAGTATCAAGTCTGTAACAAAAAAGACCCCAACCATGCAAGAGGTCCTGGACTTAAAGAAAATTGTCATCGAGTTGGAAAATGAGTTGATCTGCCGTCAGCTGGCCAAGAAATCCAAAGCTGACAAAGTCGAGTATACCAACATGAGATCCAAGCTGGACACGATGAACGCTGAATTACAGAGGATGGCTGAACTACTGGGCTGCAGTGGTAAGTATAGTTTGACGATACCCCCTCCTGTTGAGAAGCCAGCTTTTAAAGCCACTGATTTAATTGTAAATGCTACTACTCTAAAAACTCTGAAACTGTTATCTCTGATATTCAAAAAGCTAAAAATGCGGACATTACTAAAACTAAAGCTCTCGAGTTAAAAAGTAAACTCGAACAGGCCGCACTCGTGGCAACCAGGCAAATTGGATCCTTGAACTTAAATTCTGACTTGAATAATGTTACTAAACCTAAAGCTAACGATCTGACCAAAACAGTGAAGAAAAGAACCCTTAGCGGTTATTACACGCCACATACTTTCACGAATTCTGATGGATTCGTCCATAAGACAACGAAAGCATCCAGAACTGCTGCTAATGCATCAAAGACCAGGGACTCTGAGCCAGCCAATAAGATTTCTCCTAACGAGACCGGACCCGGAAAGGACGGCCCTTCGGCGACAGTGCTGAATCCCCCCCCCCCCCTCTGACCATGCCTCTGCTGTTAATCAGCACTTCACAGCCTGACTGCTCCTCCATCTTATTCAATTTGAAGAAATTTGCCCCGAAGATTGTTCCGGTCCTTGACTGACAATTCTTCAAGGTGCACGTGAGAAATGATGACGAGTTTAGAAACTGCACAAACTATCTCAAGAAAACTGGCGTGCAGTTTAAAACGTATACTTGAGGGAAGACCAACCAGTCAGGGTTGTCATTAGAGGGCTTCCCATGGTAACGGAAATAAAGTTAATCACTAAATCTATGGAAGCATTGGGCTTTACGATTATTAATAACTTTCGGCTAACTAGGAGAGGGAGCAAACAGCCCCTCCCTCTCTATTACCATCAGATAGCACCCGGGACTAACCCGGAAGATCTATACGAAATTGATAGGCTCTTGGGCACGGAAGTGAAGCTGGAGCCATACATCGAACGCAAAGACTTTGCTAGCCAATGTCATGATTGCAATGGATATTTTTATAGCAGCCCAGCATGCAACCTACCTCTGCGTTGTGTCAAGTGTGCTGGACCCCACACCGCCAAAGATTGCAACGCAGACTACCTGCTCTGCTGCAATTGCAGCGGCCAACACGCTGCAAATTGGTACGGTTGCCCGAAAAATCCGGGCAACTCGTTCCTGACTAAGAGCAACAGGGCCACCCCCAGCACAAATTTAATTCTAACTCTAGCCCCCCCCCCCCTTCAGGATTATACTCTGGGAACTCAGGTCATCCTTTTTGACCAGCTGGCATTAAGCCTAATGTTAACTTCTCCGCCGCTGTTTCTGGCAAACCCCAGGAGCAAGCTGCCCCCCTGCCAAAATTACCAGATAAATTGCTGAGCAGTCGGTCCCAGCCATCGCCGCCTGAAATTCAAAATCTCAAGTTGATAGCACTAGTGCTATCAACTATACAGACTTTTTTTATCTCTCTTGACCATGAGAAATACTCATGACAAGGAATTATTACTTGGCGCGTTCGAAAGAGCGCTTCCTGAACTGCGTATGGTGACTATGTAACTTGATTTGGTTTGGCTTATCTACAAGAGCTATAATGCTCTTGCCAGATAAGCCCCCCCCCCTCCATCCTCAGACCATTTACCTGACTTCTCCATGTTCTCTATTTCGGAAACCCATATCTTGCAGTCTCTCAAAATCGGTTTTTGGAACGCCAATAAAGTGCATTCCTGCCTCGACGAGATGCATGATTATGTTGTAGATGAAAACTTCGATATTTTTATGGTTAATGAAATGCACCTGCTCTCTCCCTCCTCCCCAGCAATCTGTAACTATACAGGTTACTTCTCGTATAGAAGAGAGTTGGGGTGGGGGGGACTGAAAGGCATTGGCGGCACTGCACTCTATGTTGAAAACAACATTTCTCATCATAGGTTAAGTCTCCCGGCCTTTACGAAGCTTGAGGCCACAGCTATCAGAATCACTATTCCAAATTTGGCCCATTAATGGCTTACAAACTCTCGCCCAGACTGCGGAGGAAAAAGCTAATGCTATAGTAGACAGCTTGGAACTCCAATTTTCATCACACGAAGAACCAAACTTCAGCCATCTTTATACAGGCAGTTTACACGATTTTCAATAGACCAATTAGAATGCACTTAACATACAAACACCAAACGACCTTAATTCCATACACTTGGCTGAAGTTCATCACATCATACATAGCTTCAAAGTGAAGAAATCACCCAACCCTGATAAAATCAGCAATAGGATGCTAAAGAACCTCCCCCTTTCTTATGTGTGCTGGCTCACCATGCTGTCATAATCATAAATCATATGTTGGATCATCGTTACTTTCCCCAGAGTTGGAAGACTGCTGACGTCATCCCTCTGATCAAAATCCTAATTTAGCAGAAAGCTACAGACCAATTACTTTTAAAGCCCTCCTCCCACTTCCCGGTAGAAAATCTCATCTGTCCCTCTATAATAAACTGATCATCTACAAACAAATCATAGCACCTGCCTTTTTGTACGCCTCCCCCGTCTGGGGATCGGCTGCAAAAACGCATATAGAGAAACTGTAAAATTTCCAAAATAAAGTGTTACGCTGCATTGTAAATGCACCCTTGTTTGTACAGAGCGAGGTGATTCACCACGATCTCAAAGTCCCAGACATTGGTGGGCATATTCGGAAAACTTCACGAAATTTTTTCAGGAAGAACACTGGCAAACCCTGCCTGATAAACGTAGATAGTAGCTATGACATTTCCACACCTTCCTATCTCCTGCTCTAAGTCCTCGGATGAGTCGGGTGGCTTGGGCTTTCGACACCTTCCTATCTCAGGAAAAGAAGGCGTAGACACCTTCTTTCCGGGCCTTCGGCGCCCCAGATATACTATGCCCCAGGCAGGAGTTTCTAGCCGTGTCCGCTGGGCAGCGCTAAACTGTGACCCATTTCACTTTGGAAGTGCCTCGGCAGTTCCGGAGAAATCTGATTCGTCCTCTCCGGTGAGCTCTCAATCCATGAGAACAATGACTTGCTTTGCTCACGATTTTAATGCCAGACCGGTCTCCCTCTCAGTTGTGTTACACCTGCACAAGCTGACTGTAAATAGCCTTTGTAATTAACTTGTTATTTGACTTAAATTGTAAATAATGTAGAAAAATTGTCTGCCTGTAAATGGCCTTCTTTTTTCACGATTCCAACTTAAACTTAAATTGTAATTCAAACCTATTAAATCTTAAACCTATCTAAACTCTGCTTTAACGCTTAGTAAAAACTTAAGTCTGAACTGTAAAACTGTAACTCCTAACTTTGTAATATAATCTTTTTAAAAATAGTTCTTAAAATCTGTACTTAACTTTAAAACTTGTAAATTATGTCTGTAACTTTGGACCCTTTGCAATTCAATAACTTGGAGAGTACATATCTCCGATTTTCCATTGGCACGCTCGTAATCCTTGGCTCCGCCCTCCCGTTCTCTTACAGCCTTAGCCCAGTACTCAGCCATCAGCCATTCCAAGATGAAGATGGCACACCATCAGCCGTCTCTGACTTCTTCAAAGCACCCATCCAGTGAGGAGTGCATATTGCTATTTTGATTTATGGACAAACCTACTGAAAGTGGACACTTATACTTTCAGATATGGACGTAAGGAAGCGTCTTGGCTTGGCTTCAGATTGCATCAAGAGTTCTTGTTTCGTAGTGTACTTGAAACTACTACAAAAGGGGAAGATATTATAGAAAGGATAAATACTTTTTTTGAAACTAAAGTACTACAGTGGGAAAACACCTTTTGGGGTTTGTACAGATGGGACATCAGCTATACTAGGATCAAAGTCCAGCTTTCAAATAAAAGTGAAAGCTGAGTCATTCCACTTGAAATGAGCACAGCGGGTTGCTCGATCATTTTATTATTTATTTATATTCCTATCATAGTACCATTTGTGTGTATACCAAAACCAATTTTAATTTTTTTTTTATTTGCCACCAATTTTGATTTGGGCCTATTTTTATTTGCCGGGGTGTGCCAAAATTTGGGTTTTCTAGGGTTCGCAGAAATGACTATAACTATCCAAGATAACTAAACAATCTTTTTTCCCTACCATAGACCTTTTGAGCTTTCAGAATAGGTACTTACGTTGCATTTAGTTTTCAGTTTAAAAAGATTAAAATGGACTTAAATTCAGCAAATATGAATGGCAAAATCACCATTTTCAGATGCCTATAATTCCAGAAAGGCTAAATACCAAGAGCTAATATTTTTTCTTCACAAACTAGAGGAAGACGGTTTGTAGCTTATTGAGAAAAAAAAATCCAGTTTTAAAATCCCTTTCTACCTTTTTACTTCCCCTGCAATACATGGTAATGTATAGGGAAAGTATTGGAATCATGCCGAAAATTGCAACTCGAGTTTTCGACGGATCTACATGTTTCAAAACCTAGAATACGAAAAAACTATTTTTAGCATGGCTTCTTTGTGTGTGTCTGTTTGTGCAATGTATGTATCTACTCTAACTCAAAAGCTAAGGGACCGAATTTCATAAAATTTGGCAGGTAAGTCACTTGGGTGTGACCCTGGTGCTAATTAGTTTTTAGTACGATTCAGAATAAAATAACTTGCCTTTTTTTGCGAAATGGCCAGCAAAAATTGCCTGTATTCACTCGAGCTGAAAAACTAATGGACCGAATTTCACAAAATTCGGTAGATAATTCGCTTGTGGGTTACCCTGGTGCTGATTAGATTTTGGTACGATTCAGAAAAAATAATCTGCTTTTTAGGGCTGACCTGCTTTTTAAAAAATAACCCATAGAGTTCAATGTACTTCATTTTTTCAACCCGGGTTCAATCCAAAACTAATTTGGTGATATTATTCATGTATATTCCCATAGGTCCCACAGACCATCTGAACAACATACTAAAATTTCATTTTGATAAAGTCATTTTTACGGCAGTTATATAAATATTTAACGGACAGACAGACAGAATGAGCAAAGTCATACATCAACATAGTTGAAAAGTGTAAAAAAACTAAAAAATGGTTTTAGTATACACACCAATGGTACTAACTATGGTATGAATGTAAAAAAAATAAAATGGTCGAGCAACCCGCTGTGCTCATTTCACGTGGAATGACTCAGCTCCCTTAGCAAAAGGCAATTTACTGTATGATTCATAGATATGCTCTTGCCAATAAGATTCTTCCAGCTCTTCTGGAAGAGGTACTTTATTTTCTGATCAAAATTGAAGATATGTTTTTTAGGATAGTCAGTTATGTCTCCTTTTTAGAGGTTTTTCGAAAATGTTTAAAAATGTAACAAATTTTTCAAAATTTTGACTATTTTAAATGTGTTCTTGGTTTGAAGGCTACATTTATAAAAACCTCAAGGCTCGAGACCGATTGTCGGCTTCATAAATTGAGGATACTGACACATTATATATAGACATGGGTTTTCACATGTTAATAGTAAGATTAAAACTGCCTTTTTATGTAAATGTGGCATGGTTCGCAGGTTATTTGGTTATTATAAAAGGGGGTCATGACACAAAAAATTTGGAAAATACTGCTTTGGCAGAACAGTCTCCCTGCCCCCAAAATTGGGGAGGGGGCATGCCCCTTCACCCAGATGTCCATGATTTAATAGTTTTAAACTGAAAAAGAAAAGCATGGTTTATTTCTTTTATTATATTTGTATGTATTTTTTAAATAAAAAATTAATTGGAATGGAGCTCAATTTGACTTTCTCATACCAAATTCATTTTTTTCAAATTTTACAAGAAAAATTTGAAAAATCAGTATTGTGGGTCCAAATAATTACAACTATACTCTGTTACCATTTACTTTAAAGGGCTTAATAAATCTTTCAATTGATACTATACTTGACAATGACTCCCCCCCCCCCCCCGGGTAACTTGCCCCCAAGGGGGGCTAATGACATCATGAACAAAAAAAAATTTGCAATGCGGCTATTTGTCACAATGATTGAAAATATAAGATCTTGTTATCATTGAGCCATAAATAAGTCCTTTTATGCATGATTGTTAAATTTTGTTCTATGCTGCCATGCTAAAAAAATAAAAAAATTAGAATAAAATTTAGAGATTTCGCTCAAATTAAATAAAAAGTTCTATCTAGTTCTAGATTTTTTGATAACAAAGCAGGATATAAAATTTTATGAAAATCTATTTATATTTGTCGCTGCTATTGTGTACACAAATCGACCACAGACATCTGACAGACAGACAGATGGACATCATTCCAAAAACAGTCAAAATGTGTTCAGAAGGTCTTAAAACATATATTGGCATCAAAATATCAAAATCAAAAATTTTCGGTAAACCAATACTTTCTCAATACTATGTATGAGAAAGTACAAATTATATTACGAGAAGTTTAGTCAGACTGATGAATTGAATTCTGTCATCTGATCTTTGCTAATACATGTAATTTTTAATGCCTTTTATAAACAACACATTTAAAATTATCAGTTTTCTGTATTAACTAGTATCATTGTTCCTTGAATTATTATTTGCTATAGCAAATAATCCTTTGAAAATCTTGAATTTGGAATGAGTTATGCTTTTATTATGCAAATTATAAATTTTCTTTTGTCAAGTTCTACAGGGTGAGTTTAAAGTCGCACACATCAAAGTTCATTTCACTGCTGAAAGTTGATGAACATAACTGCTGGTTCCAGCACGACAGTGTGACTTGTCACACATCAAACAGCACTATCAATCTTTTAACTGATTTTTTTGGTGAGTGCATAATTTCCCGGGGATTGTGGCTCCCTCACCCTCCAGATTTATCACAGCCTGATATCTTTCTATGGGGGGTATCTGTAAAATGTGGTTTACGTGAATAATCCATATATGATTATCAAGCTGAAAACGAACATCACAACAGCCATTTCAACATCAATACTACTATGGTCCGCAGAGTCTTACGAAATCTGGTAAAACAAACATACTTTTGCATTCGCGAAACATGATGTCATTTCCAACATTTATTGTAACATCTAAAGTTTGACTGCTAAAAATAAAAGGTAACATTTCAACTAATTTCTGTAATACTTTACTTTCATTTAAATTCTAATACTGGTACCTTTACGGGCAGTTAAACTTTGATGTACACGACTTTAAACTCACCCTGTAGTTTTTTATATATAGGTATAAAGTAGGCATATATGCATTTGCTCAAATTACGTTATTAAATTGACACCTTGAGACACACACAAGGCCATTTTTCTAAAAGTGTTGAAAATGTCTTAAAGCAGTGCTTTTTTTCCCCCTAAGAAATAAGGTGGGTGAATTCAAGTGGATAAGGGTTTAAAGAGACACAGCCAAGTGCCAAACTAACCCTTAATTTCATTTCAGTTCTTAAGACAAATTAATTTTTTATTTTATATATCAGTTTTCTTCATATGTAAAGTCAGTTCAAAATTAGAATAGAAATCATGCTCACTGACAATGTGCAATAAAGGACATACAGTAGCAGTCCCATGACTGGAATTATTGTCTTTCGTAGGTCTCCCAGCAGGAAATCTAAGCTTCATACAGTGACGAAATTTAGTTCAGGACTCGAAATGATATGGCTCGATGAGATTTTTTTAGAATTCAAATTAGTTTAGTTATTTTATGTTAAAAGTACAATTTTAAGCAATATTCACACAAATCGGTTCATTAGTGATTGAAAATATTATCACAGAGCTTCCATTTTGACATCATTTGAAAGATAAAAGGAATTTTTTTAACGGAATCAAATAATTAGGATAATTCCTTCATATTTATTTATTTTTAAAAACACAGATACTTTTTATGCCACGACCAAAAAAGGAAGATTAACACAATTCTATAGTTTGGCAAAAATATGCATGTATGTATACCTTTGTATTCTAACCATAATTTCTTTAATTACTATAATATTGTATTATCTGTGAATTTTTAAATAATCGCATAAAAATTTAAATTGTAGATAGTTTGAAGTATGTTTATTTTTCTCTGAATTTTTCAGTATTTCAAATTGAGATAGAAAGGAGGGGGTTTTCCTGGGGAAGGTGGATTGATGGGATTCTACGTTAATCTTTTTTAGAGATACTATGTATTGTTGAGAAAATAAAATTACTGACTTTATTTTCGATTATTTATAAAACAAATTTATTGAAGAAAGGAAACCAAGTTCTTCTCTTAGTTTATTAGATACTTAGTATTTTACTGTTTAATTTACTGCAAAATTGATTACATTTCTATTTAAAAAATGCATAACAAAATGCTCATTTCAGACACATGGTGGTTTATTGAGGATGTTTCCAGCTGCTCAGGATTCCCATGTGGCAAACATAGAACCCATTTTTGATAGGATGATATTTTTTTGGTCAGATAAAAGGAACCCTCATGAAGTTCTTCCTTCATATGCAACGAGGTAAACATTACTTTCTGTATATACAAAGTATAGTGTAATCTTCAAAAGCCTGTAGTCTGGAGCTTAGAGATTGTTTAGCTCAATGATAAAGGTCTGAGCTTCCAGGTGTTACCCCCCCCCCCCCCCCCCCGAGTTAATTTTCTGAACTTGTTACTTCTAAACTAAGAACAAGCACATGCAGAAAACCTACAATTATTGTTCAAACTATCCATTAGATGGCACTAACACAAAATGTGTTATATCATCAAAGAGGCTAAAAAAAACTATGTTAACATGTGTCGCATGTTATCAGTCACATAATCAATAGGTCCAATTTAGCTTGGTGCAATAAACCATCACCATAGATCAACATACTGAACTAACTCACTGCAATATGCCCTTTAATATAGTCCTATCTTCTAAACATTTTTACTTTCCTCATGAAGAGAGCAAGAATGGTGATAGGAATTGTGACTTGTACCACTTTTCTTGACTTTAGCAGCATATTAAGCAAACTTTTTAATTTAACTGTAGTTAGTGTAAGAAAAATGTGGCGATTGTGATAAAATCACGAGTCGAGTTTTCACCATAAATACATTGGTACGGTCTTTAGAAACTAGAAATAACTTTTGTCGGTTTGTGTCAAATCATTGGCCCTTCGTAATCTCGAAAACCATTGAAGTGATTTGTACCTAATTTAGGTCTCAAGTTTCATATATTATGTAGATGTGAAGTCAGAAAAAAAAAAAAAAATTCTGAAAATCATATATAATTTAGCTATAAAACAAGATTTTCTCAAAATAAGTGTTCTATAAATCTCAAAAACTGTTGAAGTTATTTAAACCAAATTTGGGTGGATACGTAGATATGAATGCAGATTAAAAAGAAAATAATATATATATAGTTAGGTTCAGTGGTCGATTGCCTATTTGTTTATTGGCATTTATTTTATCATTTCCCTATATAAGCCAGTAGTGATGCTTTGAGCAATAGGTCAATAGATAAATCCAATATCTATTCAAATTAGGTACGATAATGCAAATAAATAATAAAAAACTCAAATCCACTTTGTTTAATTATTGAGTACTTTCACTCTAGCTAGAATCTTCGTTTCGTTCAATTAGTCTCAATTTTTATCCAGATCAACAGAAAAATTTAAAATTTCAAAAATTCGAATTTGGGGGAAATGATGCGAAAGGATGTTAAAAAAATATAGCAAAATTATTTCGTACTTTCACACTAGCTAGAATCTAGATTTTGTTCTTATTCGATCTATCTCGGATTCCAGATCAACGGAAAAATCAAAAATATTGAAATAGGGGGTCCAAAAATGTTGAACTCATGTCACTCAAAAACAATAAAAACACAATTTGATATCCTTTTGCTGCCAATCAGAAAAATTAAACAATTTAATACTTTTGTCGCCTGTGGATATAAGATTCAATAAATTTTCCCATTTAACATGTTAACAGAATTATAAAATGCTCATCATTTTGATATCCAGAAAAGTTATCAACCTTTCTATTAAATATCTAAGTGTCACATTTAATGACCACTAGCCAGTTTGAACATATGAAGCTCAGATGTAAATGGCTAGTTCTGCAATAAAACATATTTTAATGAATATAACAAGAAAGATCAATCATGCATAAAGCATTGATTATGAAAAACTTTCCAATTGCAATGCAATTTTATTTAAACAGCTCTAAAATGCGATACATTTAGGGGTTATATTTTTTAAATTATCACAGTATTACAATAATTTATTTTACTTAAATAAAACCATGGAGGTAAAAGTACTTTCTAACTCCATGCTTAAAACTTCATTGAAAAAGGCAATACTATAAAATCATCTGCTTCTCTGTAAAATCAATGAATATTTTATTCATATCACCTATATTCCAGACTCCGAGAGCTGAATAATTTTGCATTAAAAACATTCAGCAATTCTTATACAACTCATCTTACAGCTTAATTTGTTTACATTCTGCATACATTATTTCTACAATGAAGCCTAATTTTAATCAAAGTTTGATGATCATTTAAACTCTGAAATATTGTAATTGTGTTAGCGCAAAATATAGATGCACAAAAATACGCAAAATTAAAGTAGTTTTAGGACGGATGCACTAAATATAAATTTAAAAGAACTTTAAAAATCACTATTTTGATGCTGGGAAAAAGATGGATGCCATATTTCATTTTGAAGTAGATTATTGTGGATCATCAAAGTGGGATGAAGGCGCAATTATTATTTTAATTTTTATTTAAAAAACTACTGAACATATTTTGCTCAAATTCCTTTTATATATTTTATGGAATAATTTGAACATTTCCTGAAATTTTCAAAGCAATTTACGAATTTTAACTTTACTTAAAAAATGTTTGAAAAATTAGGTCTCATAGGGTTCAATGTATTTCACTTTTTCAACCCGGGTTCAATCCATGGCCCGGTAGCTCAGTGCTGGAATTGCACTCGGTAGGCCCGGGTTCGATTCCCGCCACTGCCAAAACTGCCACCGTGTTCACACGGCGTACTATCACGTTAAACATGTGGGTCCGTAAATCCTTCCGAGAGGTTGATGGTAGGGGAAGGAGGGAACGGTTCCTGTAGATGCCTCCCCCACTGGGTTCCGGTCTAAATTGGGTGGCACTTCCCAGTCATCCAAACAGTTTCCTTGCACCTTTCTGGTAGGTCAAACGGTCTTGGTCTCAACAACAACCCGGGTTCAACCCAAAACTAATTGGGTGATATTATTCATTTACATTCCCATGTGTCCCACAGACCATCTGAACAATATAACTATAATTTCATTTTGATAAAGTCATTTTACGGCAGTTATCGTGCGAACAGATAGACACAGGCAGAATGACCAAAGTCATAAATACTTTTCAACTATGTTGGAAAGTGTTAATAAATAAAATAAAAATTTAAATTGAGTCTGCAGGAAAATCATATGCTGTCTATATCACATTTTTATATAGTAATTATTGTTTGCTTAGATAGTGTCTGGCTTCTTATTTTCTACTACATTGTTTAATTTAAAAACGATTGATATTTTCAGGACAAATGTTTTCTAATGCAATGTATAATATTTAAATTGGCCTAATTTATTTTAATATAATTTGTTTTTAGGTTTGCCATAACTGTATGGTACTTTGATGCAGATGAAAGAGACAGAGCTGTGATGACATCAAGAGAAAATGCCTTAAAGAAATCTCAAAAGCAGCCTTTTATAAGTTGAGATAATTGCAATGTTCAAAGTTCATGTTTTGTATTTTAAATGAATGTTTTATACTTGTTTCAGCAATCGAATATTATTTTTATGAAATGTAAATAAATATGGGAGCAAAGCAATGATATGCTTCTTTTGTAGTGTCTTCATGATTAGAATTTGGACATAAAACTTTTGACAGCCATGTGGTATACAGAGTAACTCCACTGACTTGTTATAATGATATATACACTAAGGGACACTATCTAACCATACTTCAGATAAAGGATAACATGATTTAGCCATCAAAGGCTAAACCTACCATATGGTAACACAAAATTATGCTGTGTTTGTCATGTGAAAAGACCCTTCTTTAATTTAGTATGACAATATGGTCACACTCTGCAACAGTAAAAAATTGATAAATTCTTAATGTAAATATTCCTAATCAAACAGTTCCATGCGAGTAATTTATTCCAAAATTAATTTTAAAATTCATGTGATATCGAAACTCCGACTTTGTTGCTGTACACTCTCCTATTCATTATCTGACATTCAAAAGCTGTACACTTTCAATTTATCAATTATCTGACATTCAAATTGATGTTTTTTGTTAAAAGTATGCCCTTAAACTTTAGAAAAGAATAAAAATGAATGAAAATAGTAAAGTATAAATACAAATGTGTAAAACAAGGAATCTGGATAGGATAAACTCATTTGCATACTGAGTATGCCACATGAACTGCATGTAACAAATGCTGCTTGACTGATATGAATTCAGCATTAAATTCCAGAGGAGGTTGGGGGTTCACTAAAGATTTTTTTTTTTTTAAATTTCCGGTTCAAAAAATTTCCTTGAAATATCTATTTCTCAGGATTGGATATAGAGTTGATGACAACTGATATGGATTCAGCATTGAATTATAGGAAAGTGTGGAGAATAATTAAGGATTTTCATTACCAGCTTTAGAAAGGTCACTTCCAGTTTTTCTGAAAATTTGTCTGACTGTACGAAAATGAAAAAGAGAATTAAAATGGCTAATAGTTCCATCAAAAATAAACTAGACAAACTACCTGCTACCATATGAAGGCTTCTTCATAAACTTCTGTGTTAATATACAGGGTGTCCCAAAAAGATTGGAACATGCTTTAATTCTTTACCTGTTGGAGATAAGTAGGCAATGTAAATTGCAAAAAAGTTAAAAATAAGGTACGAAATAAGACTACGTTAATGAAATAGTCCTTATTAATTTTCAAAAAGTTACACTTTTTAAATTTTTATACGACCCCTTTAGACAAATTGGGTCAATCAGTAAATTTTTATTTTTAATGCAACAAGATCTTTAAAATCAACTGAACTATGTAAAGTCTTGTGATCATTGAGCCATAAATAAACCCTTTTATGCATGTTTATGCCAAATTTTGTCCTATGTTGCCATGTTAGAAAAATATAAAATTTTGAAAAAATTTCAAAGTTTTCACTCAGATTTTTTTTTTTTTTTTTTTTATCTAGTTCTAGATTTTTTGATAACAAAGCCGGTTATAGAGTTTCGTAAAAAATCCATTAATATTTGTGACTGCTATTGTGTACACAAGAAATTGACAACAGACATCAAACAGATGGACATCACTCCAAAAATAGTCAAAACAAGTTCAGGAGGTCTTAAATCATATCGGCATTAAAATTTTGAAATTGAAAAATTTTAATTAAAACAAACAATACTTTTCATTACTACGTATGAAAAAGTAAAAATTACACAAAACTATCACATTCTGGAACCCCTGGGATACTGTTGTGGAACCACAAGGGTTCCACAGAACACACTTTAAGAAACACTGTTGTATGTATACCACTAATCCTCTATGAAAACAGTAAAGTCATTGTATTTTGCAGGAAAAGAGGTGCTGATACAGATAGCAATGAAAACACATTAACAACAACATTTTAATGTTTTATTGTAAAATCTACATTAATAAGTGATCTTGCATATATTAGGGGGAAAAATGAAATAAATTATTCAATAGTACACCATTACATCCCTTTTATAAAACATGTAAATAACATATTTACAATTCATATAAATTTCTTAATAAAATTGAAAGGAAGAGTTCAAAACATCTTGTGTAAATACAATTGGAAAAAATTCATCAGTTTCAAAATTGCAAATATTTTGAATTGGGCAGAAAGAAATAATTATACTTAAGGGAAACACTGATGCTTATCTCCCACTACACTAACATTTGCTTATTGCTGTGTTAAAGTCCTCATCCAAACTGAATAAAATTAACACAATTGTAGGCAGAAAATTTTGAAGAATATTTAGGGCAAAAAAAACTCCTATATAGTAGATTTTTAACTTTTTACATCGGTGCCCCCCCCCCCCCCCTCAAACTTATACTTACACCAGCAGATAAAAACTAAATGTGAAACTGATAAAAAATACTGGTGATTAGCTCAAAGCATAATTCTCACAATTAAATTAGTACATTAATAGATTTTACTTCAATGGATTTAAATATATACCCGAGTTTATACAAATTTTAGTTTTTCTAACAGTGAATCGCAATATGTTCATTGTACACAAATTTCATTTTACACAGCTGTTTAATTATCTTCTCAAAACCTGTCCTTTGCCAGAGAAGGCTTCAAAAATGTCCTCGACTACCTTTTCCTAAATAAAAAGAAATCAGAAATACATGAATAAAAAAAGCATGAGTAGAAATTACAATAGTATACAGGATATCTTAAAAGTTTTCATATTCAAAGTTCATATATATATATATATATATATATATATGTACTACTAGCAGTATACTCTTTCTTCATACAGAGTATATAATATAAAGAAACCTAAAATTCATGATCATGTGCAAATTCCTATAGCAGGGATGTATCTACAGTGGTCGGTGGTGGTTGGGGTTTCCCCTACTCAGAATTTCCAACCACCACTCAATTGCCGACCACCACTCATCCAAAAAAATATACATATTATAATTACATTTAAAAAAAGTTATATTCAATTTTATCAAATGTTTTTCTTTAATATAAAAGTATACAATACTAATACTGTTTGTGTGTTCGAATTAACGTGAAGCTCGTTTCGAAATTTTATATTCTCAATTATAATTGTTCTGGAAAATCAACCACCACTCGCATTTTTCTAGATACATCCCTGCTATAGTATACTAAATGACATTGTTAATTAAAATATTCTAAAATTTTTTAATGTTATTAAAATATATAATTTAATACTTCTAAAAAGAAGTTTAAGAAATATCTGTTCTCGCTATACAAAATTATCTTATTGGGGCAGACCTGAAGACTAAAACATCCTGGTCGCGTTTGTAAACAAATTCACAAAAAATATGAAGTTGAACCAATATATGCAAAATAAAAGCGCTAAATTGTATAGGACCCGTACTACTTATATTCGCAAATACTAGAAGATTTACCCGTGTATTAGTAGAATATTACACATACTACAACATATAAGTTTCTAAAATCCTTGCTAAAATAAAACAGATGATATAATAAATTAAAAATATTAATAATCCTGTAATCTTTAAACCTAAAGGCCATAATTGATTCCAATATATGTCAAAATATCTGTACTACTTATATTCTTGTAGATTAGAAGATATACCCGTGCATTTGTAGAAGATTACCTGCACTGTGTGCAATATATGAGTTTCAACAACTTTTGCTAAAATAAAACAATGCAATAAATTGAAAATATCAACAATCCCCCAAATATTAATAATAATAATGTTTAAAACCTGAAGATTATAATTGTTATAATTTAGTCAAAAATGCAATATCTGTGAAATTTATTTTATATACATATCTTTATTATTTAAATCAGAAAAGATTTAATAAAAATCATCTGCCCGTATAAACACAATGGATTTAAATCCACTGCTAAGCGACATATAATTTTCTTCAAATAAATTGGTGGAAAAAATATTGTCTGCATAGTACTATATCTATGGAAGGTTTAATTGTTCATTTTTAATTAATATCTAGATAAATACTCATCTTAACCCTTTCGCGACAATTGGCACGCCTGCGTGCCGGCTGCGAACTTGCATTCAAGGACGTACGGCACGCACTCGTGGCGGAGAGAACTTTACCCTAAACGGCGAGTGGCACGTATCGGTGTTTCTACGTGAAACGTTTTCATTTAAATTTATTTGTCTACTAGATGGCGTTAAATGCCCGTGGAAGCAACTTAAAGGTATTTTGTAGGTGCTTGACCTTGGCAGAAGGAGAATCCAATGAATTATTTCTCCATTTGGAGTAGTGAAACATGGTTCTGTAAAATAAACAGACAGCTCACTTCTCGCAACATAAACAATTTTATAATTGAGTTCCGGGTTTCGTTCTGATTTTAGCTTTTATTGATTTCGTTGCTGAATTAGAAGAATATAAGAGAGTATTGTTTGGGGGGGTGGGTGGGGTAAAGGAATGTGCGGCAATGAAATGATTAGGTTATTTCGGATAAAAGTATGGCTGGTTTGAAACGTTTTCTTTTTGTGGAAGAATATACGCGTATGGTAAACGAACCAGACAGTAATGAAAGCGATGTATATAGTGAAGATTCGTGGAAAAGTGTTATTTCTGATGATGAACCTGAAAATGCAATTGATTCTTCAGATTCTGAGTGTACTATTATTACAACGCCGCCAGCTTCAGTTGCTGTTTTTTCGAATGATGTTTGGAGATGTGATTTGAAAGATCTGAATTCTTTGGAGTTTTTGAACATACCTGGAATAAATCACAATATCATGCTGCCTAATTTAGATAAGGAACTTGATTTTTTTTACCATATTTTTTTATGATAAACTAGTAGAATTTATCGTAAAAGCAACTAATGAGTTTGCAAAGAAAAAATGGGAGAAAAGTCTCCTCTCTTCTTCCACATCGAAGACTCCACTTATTCCAAATGTATTTACACCTGTGACAGGAAACGAATTTCGTGTGTTTCTCACACTAGTAGTTTTGATGAGCATTGTCAGAAAACCAAATCTTAAAATGTATTTTTCTAAGAATCCAATTATCAGTACTCCTTTTTTCAATTCAGTTATGAGTCGCAATCGATTTATAGGAATATTACGTTACCTTCATTTTACTCTTGATAGTAATGCCCAAAAACTAGATAAATTGAAACCCGTGTTAGATGCATTAGTTTCAAAATTTAAATCTGTACACACTCCTAGAAGAAATGTGTGCACTGATGAATCTTTGTTCTCATGGAAAGGAAGGCTGGGATTTCGTCAATATATCCCCTCGAAAAGGTCCAGATATGGAATAAAAATATATAAATTGTCAGAATCGGAATCAGGATATATATGGCATTTCATTGTGCATACTGGAAAGGACACGGAATTATCAAGTTCTGATGGTGGGTATGGAGAACGTGTTGTGAAAACACTTCTAAGTGAACTTTTAGGAAAAGGATATACTTTGTATTTGGATAGATTTTTTACCTCTCCTGTACTCGCAAAGTATTTGTTGTCTAACAATATGCATGTATGTGGTACAGTTTTAAAAAATCGGAAGGACATGCCAAAGAATTTTCCATCTGTACCTCTACGCAAAGGAGAAATTGCAGCAGTGCAAAAGGATGGTGTGAATGTCATTTTATTCAAAGGTAAAAAAAAGGATGTCTTAATTTTAACAACTATTCATACTGACAAAATGCAAAATTCTGGAAAGAAAGACCGGAAAACATCCGAAGACATTTTACAACCAAATTGTATTTTGGAATATAACAAATATATGGGGGGTGTGGATATTGGGGATGCGTCTTTAACGCATTATCTAGCTTATAGAAAAACTATCAAATGGTACAGAAAATTATTTTTTGGCTTTCTAGATATTGCAATATTGAATGTAGTCTTTTTGACAATAAGAAAGGGAAAAAATCCCCAATCTTGCAGTTTCGTTTTCATCTCATAGAGCAACTTATTGAAATGTTCTTTACCCCTGAACAGTCCAGTAGAAGTAATTATCTCATCCCCTCTCCTCTCCGTCTAACTGGAAGACATTTTCCAAAATTGTGCTCTGATACAGGTAAAAAAGACCTCCGACGAAGATGTATAGTTTGCTCGCAAACTACAAAAGGCAAAAGAAAGCGCATAACGACTTATTATGAATGCAAAGATTGCAATGTTGGTCTGTGCGTGGGTACTTGCTTTGAAATATACCATACACAAAAGGTGTTGTTGTTGAGACCCAGACCGTCCGACCTACCAGAAAGGTGTAAGATAACTGTTTGGACGGCTGGGAAGTGCCACCCAATTTGGACCGGAACCCAGTGGGGGAGGCATCCACAGGGACCGTACCCTCCTTCCCCTACCACCAACCTCTCGGAAGGACTTACGGACCCACATGTTTAACGTGATCGTACTCCGCGTGAACACTTTGGCAGTGGCTGGAATCGAACTCGGGCCTACCGAGTGCAACTCCAGCGCGCTAACCAATGGGCTACCGCACCCCACGCAAAAGGTGTATTAATTAATGAAAATAGCTACGCTATTTTCTTGTGTATATATGTACATAATTTCTATTAGCTATATGAATATTTCATTACCATTATTTCAATATTTTTTCTGATTAACTGATAACTATTTTAATCAAGGTGAGTAATCATTTTTAATACACTAAAATTTTTGAAATTTTGATAAAAAAAAATTTGTATGAAAAAATATACATCAAATAGAAAATAAGAATTTCCTTTATTCCTGAAAATAGTAGAATGCTGTGTTGAACGGGTGATTTTTAGTGAATTTTTTTCGAGTTAGGCTTAGAGCAAAAAAATAGCTGTCTTTTGGCACATTTTGGAAAAGAAGCGCTCCGTCCTTTGGGCCACGGTAGTTTCGGAATGCTGCCATCGCGAAAGGGTTAAAAACTCGAAACATTGACTAAATTTTAAGTGGGGCTATTTCAAGACCAACCACAAAATTTCATTAAATTCGGTTCAGCCGTTCTCCTGTGATAATGAGACAAACACACAGACGACAGATTTTCCATTTTATTTATATAGATTGCATGATAGACTAAATGTAGAAATGTCTAATGAGTTGTGACAGGTTCTTCACTCATTCAAAAATTTCTCACTTTTTGAGAACAGATTCAACTTTCAATTTTTCAATTTTAAACTTTCATTTCAAAACTTTCATTTCAACACTTTAAATTTTACTTTAAATTATTTTTGACATTAAAACATTTCAGAATATGTCAAGTGATACGAATATTGCTGTAACGGCAATTTGTTACTGCAAATGTTGTTTTCTAGTTAGTAGAATTTTAAGATAGAGAAAAAGATATGAGGTTATTGTAATAATATTGTGACTTCCTTCACTGTATGTGAACACTATTTAACAAGCTGAAATGTTGTGGTAATTAGTATTAACACAACACTTCCAATCAATCACAACTATACAACAAGTCTATTGGCCATTATAACAAAACATTCTACCATGCCTTTTGTTTGTTATGTGCTAAACACCTAAACAAGCATTCCTGAGCTTATACTTATTGTATATATTTGTAGTCATTTTAATGCATGAATAACACTAAAGATTGAATGGTCGATATAATATGTTTTATTATAACAGATATATTCATTATGGGGTATATATTTAATATAAATCATATAAAATAAAAAATAGCAATAAAAAAAAGATATTTCATATATCAAACAAGATATATTTTTTTACGAAGAATTTTCTGGTTATTAGTGCAATAAGTAAATATTTTAATTGTGTATTGCATATCCATTTATTTAAATCTTATGTTTATGTTCATTACATGTTTGGCATTTTGTTAAGCTAACTAGCAGCGATTACGCAATGTTGCTCGGGATTTACAGTGCAAAACGCTGATAACAATTACACCGGAAAATACAGGCCGTGAATCTTATACATTGTTTTTTCACTGTGAAAGAAGTAAATTCATTGCATTATGTAAGGGAAAAAAAAATCATTGCATTATATAAGTCATAGCTGCTAGGCCTTCCTTCGTCATAGCTGCTAGGCCCTCCGGGAGGGCAGCATCTCGGAATGTAATTATTAGGTGTCCACAATTGATGTACAGTTTATATGTACAGTTTAAAAAGAAAATATGTACAGTTTGAAAGGAAAACTAAAATTACTCTTAAACGCTAGGCAGCAATGCAAATGCTAACAAATTAAATGAGAATTAATCTTCCTCATAAAATGCTGATAATAAAATAATATTTTGATTTCTTAATACTTTTCGTTGTTGAGTAAGCCTGTGAAAAAAAACCATGGTGATAGAGTTTCCATTTAAATTCATATTTCAAACCTACGATTTTCAAAAGTGACTAATACGTTCAATAAACTCTCACAAAACTCTAATTAATTTCGCGATTGATTTAATTGATTTTCGCATTTTAAACCAATACTTTCCAGCCTTTTTTGTTGGGAATCATGGAGTTAGAGAGTAGAACTCCTATGAAAAAGTTTCGTTTCCATTAATATCTCGACAACCCCTGGTCTTAGAAACTCGAAACTTGGACAAAATTTATGGGGAGACTATTTCAAAGCTATCCACAAAATTTCATTAAATTCGGTGCAGCTGTTCTCCCGTGATGATGAGACAAACAAAAGTTTTGTTTTTCATTAATATCGCGACAACCCCTGGTGTTAGAAATTCGAAATATGGACTAAATTTTAAGTGGGACTATTTCAAGACTACCCACCAAATTTCATCAAATTCGGTTCAGCCGTTCTCCTATGATGATGGATTATACATACATACTTTTCTTCTTTATATATATATATAGACAGGCGCAGTTATTGAGGGAAGTTGTGGGGACGGGCAGAAGTTATTTTTTTAGTTATACAGATTTATTATAATTTCTATTGAAAAAATCTGAATTTTTGATTCAATTAAATCGAAATTTGAAAATGTCACTAGATGGCAGCACTACAGCTTTCCTCAGAGAAAGAGGACTCTAAGAAAGCTGTAGTGCATAGAATTTTCAAAGGAAAAATACAAGGATATTTGTTAAAGCCGCGTCCTTTTTACCGGCTTGTCCTGAGCGAAATAATGGTATGGGAATAATATTACTTGGCGTGAAATAAAAACAGACATTGCAGTTTTAGACTTAATATGTGTCGCGTTTTGAAAGTGCCTTTCGCCAAAAGAGAAATAGAAGAGTAGTAAAACATGAGGAGGGACCACTCAAATTGGCTCAGATCGCTAATTTAGATTCAGTTTTTTACATTTAAGAATGTGTATGTTCTCTCTCTCGTCTTTTTTTATGAATAAATTTAAATGTTTAAATAAACATTTGAAAACAAATTACTCTTTTTTGTAATTTTCATTTCTTTTATTAAATCTATTAACCTAGTTCTTTTAGTTTTTTTTCATGGCGAAATCGTATTAGATTTAGAAAATTGTTAGATAGATGTTTTTTTCTTTTAATAAGTGAGTTAAATAAGTGGGGGGTTATTTCTGATATTTTAGGGGTTTCTGTCCATCATGAGTAAAATGGGACATTCAGTTTGCGGAGTCACTTGACCTACCCTGCTGTCTTACTTTTCAGCTATTTAACATTAAAAAATACCTAAAAATGAAATAATATCTAAATATTTATTAAAAAGCTTTTTTAAAATTAAATTTCCAACATGATCCTTTTATCCGACATTATTTTTCTGGAAATTTTGCTCCCCCCCCCACTGGTGATTATATTGCTCATATACCTTATGGGTGTATATTTTAATTGAGATAGCACTCCATAGTTCTTATCTCAGCTTCTAATTCAGCGATTTTGATTCTGATGATGGTTATAGTCTCTGCACCATCTATACGTATCATCTGACCATACATATTTTGTGTCAATCCCTTGGGCATAACTTTTAGCTTAACGAGTCCCCACAATTTTACATCTAGTTTCCTAATTGAGCGATTATGGTTTTGTTCGTCGCTATAGTCTCTGCACTATTTTTACATGTCACCTGGATATGCATCTTTAACGTGACAAATCCCTGAGCATAACTATTACTTCAGTAAGCCCCCCCCCTTCCAATTTTCTATCTCACCTCCCAATTCGCCAATTTTGATTCTACTAGCAGTTATAGTCTCTGAACTATCTGTATGTATCACCAGAATATGCATATTTTTTTAGACAGCTTTCTGGACGTAACTTTTAGTTTAAGGGGGTATGGCACCCAAACTGCTGAAATTTGCAATTTTGAAGTTATAGTTATTTTTTGTATTCAGGTAGATTTTAAGTATAGTAAACACAAAATGTGATATCCAAAATTTAAAAAAAAAAAAAATTTTTTAAAATTAAAATTTCAAAAATTTGACAAGTTTTTTTTTATATAAGTGGAAAAATAATTTTTCTAAAATTTTAATTTGAACATTTTTTAACATGAAAATATGTAAGAAATAAATTGCTTCACAGTTTTTGTAAATATGAATCAGAAAAATTTTTAATAAAAAATAATGTAAAAAAACATGATTTTACACTACAAATATTGTTTTCGAAAATTATAATAAAACAACAAACACATATTTCAGCAATTGCTGAATACAAATTAAAGAAAAGCATATATATAACAATTGTTTCAAATTTCATTTATATCCGTGCAGTAGAATTTGACTCAATTTAAATTGTTTAATTTGAATCAATTTAAATTTATAAAAATGTCGAAAATCACGTCTTTGAGAAAACAGGCATTATAGTTTAACATGGCTGGTGACAACTTCAGTAGTCCAATTTTTAACATTGGAATATAATCGGTTCTATTTAACGTAGCAAGATGAATTTGGTGTAATTGGAATCAGAAAATTATGAATTTTGTTTTTAAACAATAATAATAATAAAACAAATTGAGATTTTTCGGGATTTCTTGGGTACCATACCCCCTTAACTAGCCAATTTTACTTTAATGTAAATTAGGACTATGTAATGTTTTCACCAGGAGGGTGCGTTCATATGTGTCCAGGAATGTTATGAACGAGCAAGCAGGTGGGAGGTATGTTATTTTACTTATCTTAATAACACACCCGTCGCTATACACAAAACACATGTATATACATATATATACATATACTATATATATATATACATATACTATATATATATTACTAACACATATAGGCTTAAATACATAGATGAGCGCCCCCTCTACATGTCGCTCACGAGCCGCCACTGTATATAAGTGGCAATTTTAAGACATGTTTAGCGATTTTAGACATTTTTAAGATAGCTTTGGCAATTTTAAGACATTTTCTATGAATTGTGATGTTTTTTATAGCAAACTAGTAGACTTTGGTGCCCAGAGCCATGATCAATTTTTTCAGCAGTCATATCTAATGATAGAAGAAACAAAAATACCAGTTTCTACTTCCTTCATTTTTGCAACATTTAACAAAATAAAAATAAAATACCCTTTCTTTCCCAATATAATCGACCAGTTTCCCAAAAATGCATGCTATCTGGGCAGAAGTGGAAGGATATTCTAAGGGGTGTTATAAATGGAAGATATGGGTAGGGACTTCAATTTAAATTTGATGGAGGTGAGTGCTATTAATTTCTATTAGACTATAATTAACAAAGTTACAGAGTTAGTGATGGCAGCACTATAAACTTTAAATGAACATGGTTCCATGTGATACGGGCGGGTCACAGCTAATGATAAAGACCACAATTGCTCAAATCAGAGTAAAATATAACTTGATCAAAAATTTCCATCTGCTTATACAACATCTTAAAATAATTCCCTGTTGAATAAAATTATTCTCTAAAAGTAATGCCAACTCAATTTTAACCAGAATTCCATGAGTTTGGGCCACTTTTCATATTTTTATGATTTTTTTTTTTTACATATCCAATCTGAATGGTATAACTATAAAATTATGAAATTTTGAATTTAAATTCCTACTTTGTATTTCTTGTCGAGCTCTAACAAATCATCTGGTATTTGATCTGATATGATCTTTGAGACTCTCTCCCTCAAGAAAAGTACTTTGGAGAGAAAAATTGGTGCTGAATAATTGCAAATAATTTAAAATCCATCAAATTTTTATTCTGATAACTTTTATCACAAGATCTAATATCTATCATTTAAGAAAAACTGCACTTTTCTATGCTGAGAATTCATATTTTTAATCCCCAGACTACTCCAGAGTACAAAATTTTGGGTTTTGTGGTGAGTTTTTTGCAAATAACAAAAACATTATTCAATTATTTTCATTTTCATGACTATCATTCCAAGATCCATACTAACCATTTAAGACAAACTTTTACTTTCTACACCTGAAATTCACATTTTTAATCCTTGGACACACACACACTCTAATGCATACGCATGATTAGATTGTTTTAATAATGCAGATCATGCATGTCAAGCTCGCAGCCCAGGCTATATAACAATATTTGAAAAAAGTTTTGATAAAATTTTCGCAGCTTAATTTTTAAAATTTCTAATTATACATATTTATTAACAGAAAGAAAACGACTTGGCCCAGCCATTCTTTTATCCGAAATAACCTAATAATTTCACTGCTGCACATTCTTCTAAAACCTAAACTTAAAAAAAATACTCTTTTATATTACTATGATTCACTAATGAAATCATTAAACTAAAATCAAAACGAGAACCGAAACTCAATAATAAAATAGCAGAGGCTACGAGAAATGCTCCATTTGTTTATATTACAAAATCATGTTTCACAGCTCCAGATGGAGAAATGATTCATTGGATCCCCCCTATGCCAAGGTCAAGAATAGCTGCAAAATGCATTGGAGTTGTTCACATGGATATTTAGTATAAAAACAAATTCAAATAAAAACATTCCATTTAAATGCAAGTTCACAGTCGAAATGGATGGAGGTGTTTTGAATCATTGTTAAATATTAGAAAATCCGTCCCCTGTTAAATTTATTTAAAATATTTTATTATTTTATTTTAACGATTAATCATATATTTTAGCCCTTTGTGTTCAGTATGTCTTTATCCAAACCAGGTGGTAGTGAAACTAAACGGAAAATGTCTGACAAACATTGGTATTTCCAAGAAAAGTGGGAATTGGAGTATTTTTGTGTGAAATAAAAGATAAAATAATCTGCTTGATATGTAATAATGCTAAGTATAAAATAAGTATAAAAAAGTTATATAACATTAAACGTCACTATGAACACCATAAATCAAAATATGATAATTATGAAGGATTAATGAGACAAGAGGAGTTGAAAGAGTTCAAATTGGAATTATAAAAACAACAGACCATGTTTACTAAAGTAATACAAGAAAGTGAAATGGTGGTGCATGCAAGCTGCTACATCTTGTCGGAGATGATAGCTAAACACTTAAAACCTTTTACCGAAGGAGGATTTATTTCATCAAGGAATGTCTAATTAAAGCTGAAGAAATATCGAAAGAGTCACCAATTTGGCCGGCTATTTAAGTGATCAGATCAAGGCAAAATCATCCAGTTGCGAAACTTTTTCCATTGCCTGTGATGAGAGTACAGACAATGGGGGTGTAGCTCAGTTAGCTGTGCTTCTTCGTGTTGCGACATGGATTTCAACATTTTTGAGGAATTATTGGAACTAGTACCGATGCATGGCACTATGACAGGACAAGATACTTTTAATTTTGTCTATGAATTATTGCAAAAATACAATCTACTTCTGTTTAAATTGACATCTGTAGCAACAGATGGAGCACCTTCAATAACCAGAAAAACCTACAGTTTCGTGGCACTACTGGGTAAGAAACTAAGTGAAAAATATGATGGTTCCAAGATTTATCAAACGCATTGCATTATACATCAAGAACTATTATGTACGAAGGTAATAAAGATGGAAAATGTGTTGACACCTATAAGATCTCGAGGCTTAAATCAGCGACAGTTCTCTGCTTTATTAAGTGAATTAGAAAGCGAATATTCCAGATTGTCCTATTATACCGAGGTACGTTGGCTATCCTGTTCCAAGGTTCTTAAACAATTATGAGACTTGAAAGAAGAAATATGTCAGTTTTTAATAACGAAAAATTAAGACACAAGCTTGTTTTTTGATCCAGTATGGTTGCAAAATTTATTGTTCTTGGTTGATATAACAAAACACTTATCCGATTTAAATTTAAAACTGCAGGGGGAAGATCAGATCATTACAAAAATTTGTGACCAAGTTAAAGCATTTAAATGGAAGCTCTAGCTCTATGGGATACGCAGTTAAGAAATGAAGATTTGATGCACTTTCTGACATGTAACATATCAAGTTTAGGTGAAATTGCATCACATAAAAAATATGCAGGAAAAATTTTAAGCCTTAGAACTGAATTTGCAAAAAGGTTTACAGATTTTAAGCTTTTGAAAGACAAGTTTTTTTTTTTCTTCGATTTTCTGGATTAATATAGAATTAGTACCTAATCATATGCAAATGGAGGTATTCAAGATCCAGTGCTATTCAGATTTGAAGCCAAAATTCAGTGAAGTTGGTGTGCCTGAATTTTATAAATATTTGCCAGCCAGGTTTGAAAACACTCAAAAATTTGCATCTGAAATTATTTCCATGTTTGGAAGTGCTTATCGCTGCGAGCAATTAATTACACTCATGAAAGGAAATAAGTCACCTGTCAGATCAAGAATTACTGATATTCACCTTGGTTCAATTTTGAAAGTAGCCACTGTGATCAAGATTTTCCCCGAAGTAGAAAATATAGCAGCACAGAAGAGATGCCAAGTGTCAGGACGATAACATTGATTTTACCACTGTCCCAGATTATATATATATATATATATATATACATATATATAAAATGTAAATATAAAGAAAGTGAATTATCAGAAATAAATGTGTTATAGTAATGATTGCGCAAAGCAGCAAGAGGTACCATACACCATATATTGAAAAAATTAAAAGATAAAAAGTGAATAAAAATTGAAAAAATGAAGGATGGCTTAACAAAAAGCTTACTTTATGGCGGTAAGGGGTTGTGACCTTACTCCCCAGTTCAACGAGCTCGTCATAAACGCCGCGCCCTTTCACTCCTGGTCGCCAGCTTTGGCTCAAGCCAACCTCCGGAGTGACAATAAAAATTATCACGAGACCTAGATTTGGTGGTGTTCTTGCTCTCGTCCTCGATTCTATCCTTGTGCAAGGTCTCGTGATAATTTTTATTGTCACTCCGGAGGTTGGCTTGAACCAAAGCTGGCGACCAGGAGTGAAAGGCCACGGCGTTTATGACGAGCTCGTTGAACTGGGGAGTAAGGTCACAACCCCTTACCGCCGTAAAGTAAGCTTTTTGCTAAGCCATCCTTCATTTTTTCAATTTTTATTCACTTTTTATCTTTTAATTTTTTCAATACATATATATATATATATAAAGATATAAACAAGAAGAAAAAAATAAGGGAGAACAGGAGTGACCATATGATTTGCATAGAATGGCAGGGGTGGATTGCGACACCCCTTTCTCGCTTAAAGCAGCTTTTACGACCCGGGCAACGCTCACGGCACCAATGTAACTCAATGGTCAATCTCCCACATGTGCAAAGACAGAAGCACCCGAACGGATAGGTAAGGTTTCTACTTTCTCCTTTACTTAAATAGGAGTTCCTTTCGTGATATACTTATTTTTATATGTATATATATATATGTATATATATATATATATATATATATATATATATATATATGTATATATATATATATATATATATATATATATATATATATATATATATATATATATATATATATACTGTACTTTTTAAAACAAACCTACTTCTCTATAAAAATTGAAGGGTTTTTGTTTTGGCAGCTCACATAAACTTAGACCTTCTTCATTTGGTCCGTGTTAGCCTTTGAGTTTGATATGCTTGGTGTAGATGTTCGTACATTAAGTTTGCAATATGCAGGATTTCACAGAATTTTTAAAAATTGAATTGCACAAAATATGTATAGTTACACAAAAATGAATGCCACTTTCAAATTTGGTATGAAAAACAACAAGTAAATCAACTACTTTTACTTTTACAGACTAGTGTTACCAATATTTAAAACTTCCATGCATAAATGTAGTGAAACTTGATTCGAGAACCACTTGTATTAAACAAGCAATTACTTCGAATTTCAATCCATAGATATAATTCTCAGTATTAAGCGACCATTTGTTTTAGACCTTTTCTAGGAAGCACAGATGGGTGCTCTAGTTTTCACTGTATAGTGTATTACATATTCACTGATATGTTCGAAACACAAACATAAGACTTTTATATTATAACAGTGCAAAGCAAAATACATACACTCATGCTGTCATCTGTTTTGGCTGTTCTGATAAACTTCAAAGTACCAATTTCATAGTCATGGTCTGGAATACCCCTGTAAAAAATATACATTTAATTATTTATTAGCAACACCAATTAAAAAATTATACAATCTTTAGGCCACACAGTTTTCTAGTTTAATTTAATATTTTTTAAATATTAGTGAAAAGTTCTGTATACATACTATTTATGGGTTTCTTTAATGACCACTCCTTAAATTTATATTTTGATATTATCTTTAAATATTCAAGATAATTTAGAAGAATATATAAACTGATGTGAGCATCTTGCCTTGCCTTATATACAAATAATGCTTATTAAATTGAAATATTGGTCATCATTCTTCAAAACTAGAACAATTCCTGCAATAAAAAACATTTTGCTTCTATATACTTAAAAAAATAAAATAAACTTCGAGGCAGTATGCATTTTTTTCATGCATAAGTTCAAAATACTTTAAGAAATATATTTGAAATATATTAGCACTCATCAGTACAAATAACTGCACTGGAAGGGAAAAGGGGGGAAAAAGCTACGAGTTGCAATTTTTTAAACCTCTATGATGATTAAGTTCAATATTTCATGCAGTCTGCCTCCAAATTTTTAAATTGAACTCAAACTGCAAAACCATAAATAATAAAAGATCTTGCACATTTTCATTAAGGGTGAGCATCAGTAAATCTTCTGCCCTATCAACACTTTCTTAACTTTCACAGAACACCTTTTTCACCGAAATTCTGCTCAAACAGTTGCGAAATATTTTCTGAAAGATAAAATGCAATGCTTAGATTATATTAAAATTAAATGTAATACTCAATAAAATATAAAATATATATTTTATTTTAATCCAAAGTATTTTTTGTGCTGCCATCTGTTGTCGTAATTCAATTCATACAGACTATTTTTATTTTTTAATGAACATTTTAAAATGTCTATTCTTTCTAATACGCTATTAAATACAGCAACAGATCATACATAATAATGCAACAATCATGGAAAGGTAATTGAACTTGGACTTGAAGACAAAGGAACTAGAAGACAAAGCTGCAGTCCTCAGGACATTCAGATCCTCTTATCAAATTTATAGAATGAAAAATTACCTTTTCGTGACTGTGGCATTATTATATATGATCTGTTGTTGTATTTAATACTGTATGAGAAGGAATAGATATTTAAAAATGTTCATTAAAAAATAAAAATAGTCGGTATGAATTAAATTACAACAGATGGCAGCACCAAAAATACTTTAGATTAAAATAAAATATATATTCTATATTTTATTGAGTATTAAATTTAGTTTCAATATAATCTAAGCATTGTATTTTATCTTTCAAAAAATATTTCGCAACTGTTAGAGCAGAATTTCAGCAAAAAAAGTATTCTGCGAAAGTTCCCATAGTGTGGATAGAGCAGGAGATTTACTGACGCTCACCCTTAAAATAATTAAGTACGTTTTAAGGACCACAGAAAAAAATTTAACTACTGTTAAAAATGTAGGTCTAATGGATTGTGAAGTTTTAATCACATAATATAATATCATCTGATTTCAATCCTATATCAAAAATTTCAATGTTTGTACAAATTTCTTTAAATCTGAGCAAAATATAAATATTTGGATCTTGTTGATTTGAAAATATTTAGCAAACTTTTAACGATATTTTATGTAAATGATTAAGTATAAGAAAAGGCGAACTTTTAATGAATATATTAGAGACTTTTATAAATGAATGTAGCTCCACTCAACTATCTTTTTAGAGTAATTTGTGATTTTTTTCAACAAATTGTACAAGAGACAATTTGATAAATCTGTATTGTTTGTCCAATTGAACTCATTTATAGCATATTACCCTTCATTTTAAAGGACTCGAAAACTTTTGATTGATACCAAGTTTGAGACAATTTTTCAAGTGCACCCTGATTATGGGTTACCCAGTAATCTATTATTAGACTCAGGTAATCAGGATTAGGTTTCTAACAAGACAATTGGAAGAAACAGGAATGGAATAAATTAAAACACCTTAACCTCTTTTCCATATAGTGATGGGGAAAAATTTCACAATAAATAAAAACTTCGCAAATACAGTATACATACTATACATACAAGAAACTGGTCTACTAATTTCCTAGGCAAATAACAGCATCTTTCTTCTGGACTGACAAGACGTGTGACATCACTTACTCAAGTTAGGTTGACAACTCACTTTACTTGAGTAAGTGAGGCTGCACTTCTTGTCGGTCATGAAGAAGGTTGCTATTTGCCTTTGAAGCTCATAGTCTAGATTTTTGTACGTATGCTGTATTTACGAATTTTTATTTATTGTGTTATTATTTGAAAAATTCTACAGTTTGCAATCTGATCAACACTCTTAAACAGAAAACAACTTTTCCTACTTTTATTGCAATTTTGGAACTGTGATATCTAAATGAAAATTAAACAGTTTTAAAGCACTCTGGCACAAATTTATGCCATTTTAAGATCCATAAAAATTGAAATCAGGAATTAACCCATTCACGACTGGCGAGTGAAGGAAGAAGCATTTCTGTGAGACCGCAAGAAGCGAGAATCATTTGCTACTCCAGTCCCAGGCACTTTTGGATACTTCGCCTAATGCAGTAAAAAAATCATATCAAATAAACTTTGCTTTAAAATACAACTACCATTACCACAGAAATACAGAGGTGTTACTGCATTTGAGGGGATTGACTCCACCATTGTTTATCTAATGTGAGTCTTGAAAACTTGCTTGCTTCATTGATTATTACTTATATCATCACAGAAATATGGATTAAAGAATTTATTTCATTTAATAAGGTTTTGAATTGTTTATATTTAGTACAGAATTCAGAAAACTGAATAGATAGCAGATCTTTGACATGTACAAAAATGTTAACAACATCAACACACACATCGGTGTCTTTCAAATAAATTTTCCATCTAAAGCACAACAAACTATTTCATTTTATTCGCTTATATCACTATGAGATTCATTCATGAACTATAAAATCTCATTTTCAGAAAAATATAACTCTTTTAGCTATAATTATTACAATTCTTCTGATCAAATTCTTACTAGCTTCATAGTCATTCCCCCTGAATACCAGCGATAAGAATTCCAAGCTCTAATTCTCTTCTAATCGTACCACTTAAGACTCTCTTCGTTAATATAAACAGAGTAACTGCTCTGAAAGAAACCATCTATTTAAACCTATCAGTCGACATGCATTTTAAATCAGAACTATCACAACAGCTTTCATGTGCATTTGTTTATACTATCAAATTAGTCAGCATTCTAATGAAAAACAGAAACTGAAATATGTAATTCAATGTTTGAAGTAATTAGCTTTGTGCAAAAATTACGGGATTATAACGCCATCTGGTGTTATTTAAAAATTTTGATAAAAACGTTTCAGCAGCTAGTTGCTTATACACATCATTGGGCCATAGTGGATATCTCATGTTTGCATCGAGGACGCATCAGTGGGCCAAGAAAACAGAGCCACTCTCTGTAGCACATATGCATCACTGGTCCTCAAGGGGTTAAGGATACTTTACGGATTGCAAGTATCTTGATTACAGCATTGAAATTATAATTCTAAGCTTTTGAAAATCTCATTTCGGAAAAAAGTTTTGCGACTAACAACCAATCATTTTTAAGTTTTGTTATAAGCTTTATAATTTTAAATAAAACAGGAAGATAAAAGTTACTTACCTCCTTGGTTGAGGTACATGAACAAGTGAGTCTGGTATTTTCATTCTACTATCCTTGCCGTCAAGTCTGTTACCCTTGCAATAAAATGCCTATCAAAAAGTTTGTGTTAATAGTATGTAGATGCATGCATATAGTATATAAAATTAGAGTAATATAGGATAAATTTATGTAACAGTGACCAAAAATTAGCATAAAATTGATTAAATGGCTAATACTTTTAATGTAGAATGCATTGAAAAAGGAACTTTCAACCTGTCTGTTATGTCAGTATCAGTATTTCTTTCAGGACTTTTTGGCTGGAGAGGCAAATGAAACTTTAAGAGAGGCAAGTTTTCTATTTGCCTTATATCTAAATGCTGTTGCAGAAATAGAAACTAGGTTAGCATAAAATGTCTTCTGGGGATGTATGCGTGAAAGAAACACTGGTTATTATATTGTGCCATGATACTTATACAGGGCGCCAGGATGGGTATCATATTCAAACTTGCTTTGATATCCTCTGAGGTTATTCTTTATATGCATTTAAGATTATATTTTCTAACAGTTGGATTATATATATTATGTATACTTCCTTTTACTATTTTTTTAAATACTATTACAATTTACATAATTGTTCATGATTAAGCAACATAATTTTGAGTGTGAGTAATTTATGCACATTATTATTGTTTGTGGAATGGCAACAAGCATAGTGTCATCATAGTATCAAGCATAGTATTATATAATTTTGACTGTGAGTAATTTATGCATGTTATTATCATTTGGTAAATGGAAACACGCATATTATTATCGAATAACATAATTTCGAGTGTGAATAATTTACGTATGTTATTATCGTTTGCACATGTTCGACGATTTGGATTTGTTTATGTTATTCGATTTTAGTAAAGTAAAAAATTGCAGTTTTTTAAAATATCTTTTTGCAATAATAATACTTTATACACTATATTTTTTTTATTTCATATCTTTCAGCTGATTAATTAAATCTTAAACTGTAGTAAAAGTTTGATATGTTCATCGAAGATACTCCTGAAGTGTATAGTTAAAGGCCTAACCAACACTAAGTGTTTTAGCCATTATTCTCTGGTCACTTGAGAAAGAGAATATTAAAACCAATTTAATGAGGTAATTCTGAGTCAGTAAATAATACTATATAAATTTTATTTTGAAGATATCTTTGAGATAAAAAAATCAAACTTAAAGATCTTTTACATCTCTCACATGATACTTTCAGTGAATAAAAATTTTCTCATGATTTTTCACGGTTACTTGTAATATTTATAGGACTAGTAATATCTTAAAACTGAACTGTAAACAAATGATATAATAAATAAAAAGAAAAAAATATCAATACACGATTCTACTTAAATATCTTTTGAACCACACACTGGATTTTGATGAAACTTATTTCAGGCAACGAGACTCTAGGGAATGCTTTTGACTTCATTTTCTCTCCCTCCTACTGCCCATGGAGCAAAGGTAATTAAAATACCTGTTTTTGTTAGTCTGTAATGAATGCTTATAGTTTGAGAATGTCTCTACATATTTATATATATTTATTGGTAAAGCTGAATTTTGAGCAGGTTTATGGTTAAGGTATTTCACAGTTCTACCACATTCATTTTATTTCAGTATTATTATGAGTAATCAGGGGTTCCCACTCTTTACACATAACAAAAAGTGAAAACTTATTAAGGATTCACAATGCATTTACACATGTATATTCAACCTGATTCAATTAAAATGTTATACAATAAAATAAAAATATGCAATCTGCTAAATTTTCACAACATTTTTATAATAAAATGATTAACATAGTAACCAATTATTGAAAACAAAAATCACAAAAGCAATTACTATTGCAACTGAGCACTTATCTAAATAAATATTAATGGTACATTATATTTATATACAATTATAACCTCCGATTTGAAAAGCTTGTTATGTATAATGCAATTGATCAAAAGTAGCAGAAACAGGAACCAAGAGGATATATAGGTAAAAGGTACACCAACATACAGGATAATACAGCATATAGAACAAATCAGTAGTAGGTGATAAGTCAATTTATTTAGTGATTGCAATCATTTAAAATCACAGATTTTTTTGGAAATAATAATTTTCCACAGGGAATAAGTGCCGATTTTTGATGAAATCATAATTTTTTTATAGGGGGGGGGAAATGACATTAAAAAAAAAAAAAAAAAAAAAACGTAAGGATTTTTTTAAGGACCTTTGAGAAAAAATAAGTATTTGAAGGATTTTTGATAAAAAATAAGTATTTTAAGGACCTTTGATAAAAAAATAAGTACTTTTAAAGGTTCTTGAAAAAATAAAAAATAGGGACTTGCCAATTATTTCTACTAGTAACCAAAACATGTTATAATAAGCAAGCTCGTTATAAGTGGGCTTAACCAGCATAAAGATTGACTATTTCTAATCTTTTTTTTATAACCTTTTATTTAATTTAGTCTGGTGCTTGTTCATTTGTCATATGATTCAAATTTTTGAGGCAATAACTAATCCAGATTCATTAATCACAGTAACATATTTGGTATATCATTGTCTTTGTGGTACATTTTAATTCCTTTGATTTTGTGACCTTATCGAGCTAGCATGTCCTGGAGTCGCCATAGGAACATATTCATTTTTAAAAATAACTTGAGAATCGGAATGGATAGAAAGTTCAAGTTTAGTATGTTGTCTTTTGCGGTATCTTTCTATTAATTGGATTTTGATCTTTATTGGGCTAGCCCATCTTAGATTTATGATAGGAAACATACTTGTTTTTTGGGAATAACTCGAAAATCAGTACTGCTAGAAATTCCAAAGTTAGCATGTAGTTGTCTTTTGATATATATTTTCTCTTTGAATTTTGAATCTTATTGGACTAGCCCATCCTGGGTCCGCTATAAAAATGCACTTTTTTCAAAATAACTCGAAAACCAGAGTGGTAAGAAAGTCCAAATTTAATATATCATTGTCCTGTGGTATTATATTTTAATTCTTTGGATGTTGAACCTTATCAGGTTTTTTTTTTAAATAACTCGAAAACTGGAGCAGCTAGAAGGGTAAGTCATTGTCTTTTATACATTTCAATAAATACATTTTTCATACATTTAAGTTACATACAAATAATAAAAGGGTGTACTTTAAAAAACTATGTTTTTGCTTTTACTTGTTTCATATCAGTGTCCTTCTGAATGGAGCAGCATCAAAATTTATATAAAAGGCATCAGAGTTAGGGAGTTGTATATATTCACTATGGCAATGAAGGTTTCAAAAAGGTTGAACATCACTAGTTTAGAAGGCATTTCAAGTGAAAATAAGCAAAGTCAAACAAAAACATTAAAAAAAAAAAGTCTAAGATCTTAAAATTACTTTTACATATTCCTAAATAGTACCCTATTTCTGTCAAAACAAGTGTAAACTGCTCATATTTTTATCTATTATGTTCGGAGATATAAGTGGCCATGCATTTTTCATAATGCTCTGATTCCAGATGAATACCCCACCCCGACCATAGACGTTATTCATGTCAAAACTATTGATATGAAAAATTAATATTGTGACAAAATAGAGATTAGCACAGAAACATATTTCGAAGAAACAAAAGTTATACTTGTCCGAAATTAAAAAATGTATAATAGGGTGAAAGCTGAGAAGGATGCTTTTAAATTCATAGTACTATATGAGACTATAATCAGATAATCAGTCTGTTTAGCATACGACAATGCAAGATTTTGCCTAAATTGCATGGCATTTGACAATTCCAACAATTTTAACATTGGCAATGTAGAAAATAGCCAGAAATTTTATATTCTATAGCAATCATCACGATAGGTATAACATTTCCCTAAGTATATGAGTTTCTTTTGGCAAATTAATCATTAAAACAGAAGATCCTGTAAAAATTAGTAATTAATACATTTGCTACTTATGTCGGTATCAAAGTGAGACAGTAGAAAACAAGAAACCAAAGTCGGATAGTAGAAAACAAGAGAAATTAAAGCCAGACAGTAGAAAACTAGATAAATTGAAGTCAGACAGTAAAAAAAAAAGGAGCTGAAGTTGAAGGTTTGAAGTACCAACACTACTGCCCTGGTAAAATGAATTCAATTTGTTAGTCTTTACTAAAAAAAGTGGTTTATGAACTCTCTTCCAAGTTTACAGGAAAGTTGTGTAATGGCAGATGTTTCCTTTAATAAATATTTATAAAGAAAGATAGAAATATAAATTTAGTGGGTTGATGATGACTATATTTTGGTGGAAAGAGGCAAAAAAACAAACAAATAAACAAATGTGCAAGGGAATTTGTGAAATGAAAAAGGTTGAGAACCACTGCTATGAATATAAAAGCATACAAATTCTTTAAAAAAGTGTATATGTTTTTTTCTTTAAGAAAATACTTACAATGAACTGCCCATCTGCTGGTACAAGATCACCTTCTTTCATTTCAGTAGGCTTATAAAAGTATAAACGAAGTGTAAAATTAATTCTTTAGATATTTAAACAGGTCAATTCATAAAAAAAAATACATGTTACTAAAATCAAATTTCATTATGTTGCATGCAAGTAAAGCAGTTTTTATTTACAAGAAATCAACTATCTTTTTTTTTTTTGGGGGGGGGGGGGGGGGTAGCATTTGACTGTAGCTAAGATTTTATAGTAATAGATGTTATTTATATTTATTTTAGTTAAAAAAAAAAAAACTACGCCAAAATTTTATCTGGGTTTTTTAAGACCTTTCACAAAATTCCTTTCATAAATGGACTCCACAAAATTCTTTATCTAAAAATACCCTTCACAAAATTTGAAATGTGAAATATGGACACTTTATAAAATTCCGAAAGTAAAAAAAACAAAACATAAAAAACCCTTTCACAAAATTAGAAAAACAGAAAGAGAATTTCATAAAAAATAAAATTTTCTAAAACTGGATACTTTAGCTTGATTATTAAAATATGATGACCATTAAAATAAGTACAAATCATAAAATAGACAAATTAAAAAAAAAAAATACTATATGCAAAGCAAAAATCAAGGAATTTACTTCAATAAATGGCTTCTACATTTCTTTACAGCAAAATTTTTTTACAATCATGTATCTATAATGGTTCCCAAACTTTTTCGCAACTAATAGTTTTTGTAATCATGTATCTATGAAGCCTTTATTTTTTGAAGATACTGTTTATATTTAAAAAAAAAAAAAAATGGTATTAACACTTGAATATAATTTACTAACGAAACATAAATACTTATATCATAGTAATTATGAAACAATTATTAGAAAATAAAAAAATGCAAAAATTAATATTACAAAAGTTCTTTAAAAAAAAAATACAATATTAGCATATTATACACCAAAACCAAATGCATTTTTGAAAAGGAAATACTTTGAAATAAATAAAAACAAGTTACAAATAAAAATAAATAAAAAACAATTCCAACAGGATATCTGTTTGTTTCTTTGAAACGTAAAAATGCTTATTACGAATAATGTTAGTAAATTCAAATCAAGTTTCTTTATATATATGGTTTTATAACAATATAACATGAAAATTTAGTATGATAAATAAGTAGTAGCAAAAAGAAATTTGAGCCAGCTTTTAAGTCAAATTTGTGAACATAGTAGACTGTACCAAAAATTATTCAGTGTAACTATACAATGTAATGTCTCAAGTCGTGTGAGTATTTTAAACTATATATAAAAAATGCCAAATGACTTTCTTAACACTTTTTGGTTGGTGCTAGAGTTGGACTTTAGTGCCTTACCTCCTTTATTCAATGATGCTAAACTGTTTAAAAGCTCCAGAGTTAAATTTTTATATATATTCCTGCAATGACTACAAAATATAGATGACAGCACAGGTTTTGTTATTTGTTGAGTTATATTGATTTTTACAATTCTTTATTTAACTGCATCTGGTGTTTAGTGTGATTCAAATCTTTGGAGCCTAAAGTAATCAGGTTTCATAATTCATAGTAACATAAAATTTGGTATGTCGTCTTTTGGAGAACATTTAAGTTCTTTAGGTTTCGAACTTTATTGGGCTAAATAGTCCAGGGCACGACATAGGAACGATTTTTGGTAATAACTCAATAACCAGAGCAGCTAGAAAGTTTAACTTTAGTATGTCCTTGCCTTTTGTGGTATATTTTATTTCTTTGGATCTTGAACCTTAATAGGTATCTGTTACAATTTAACTTCTATTCTAACCCACTTTTCAAAATTGCCTGATATTATTACACATAATCAAGATTTGTGTAATAATATCAGGCAAATGATTATGTGTAATAAAATTGCCTGATATTATTACACATAATCATTTTTTATGATAAAAGGAATAAAACATTAGTAAAAGCTGTGAAGTTATTTTTAGTAAATAATGACTTGGAAAAAATAAAAAAAAGGGCTAATGATATTGCGGCTATTATTCACAACAATGATTGAAACTGTTAAATTTTGTCCTATACTGCTGTGCTAAAAAAACATAAAATTTCGAACAAAAATATAGGTTTTTGCTAGAAATTAAAAAAAATGTCTATCTAGTTCTATATTTTTTGTTAACGAAGACAGATAAAAAGTTTTGTAAAAATACATTAATATTTGTGGCACCTATCGCGTACACACAAAATTAACCACAGACAGACAACAAGCGGACATCAATCACTCTAAAAAGATACAAAATGTGTTAAACATAGATTAGCATCAAAATCTTGAAAACAAAAATTTCCGTGAAAATAATACTTTCTCTATACTATATTCCATAGTATGAGAAAGTATTAATAGGGACTCATAAAATGAATTTAAACTCACAGCTGGCTCTTCAACAGCAGGTCTGGTGAACTCTGGTTCCTTATATCCAACAGGAGGAGCAAACTCTACCTAAAAGAGTATATAAATACAAACATCTTATAATTCATGAATTTAGCATTTATTAAATATTTTTAAAACAAATGTTTTGAATATGTATCATATGTCAGATATTTTATACTGATATGTGATACTCCACTGGACCCAGAGTCTCCACAGGACTTTCTCATACATTCATGTTCCATACTGCTTAGGTGGTTTACATGTACCACAATCATTATCAGAATGAAAAAAAAAAAGGATGTATCTTTACAAATTTAGTAACCAAATTATATTTTTAATATTTCACAAAAATTCTTTAAAAGTTTATTTTTTCAAGTTGACAACAGCTTAGTGATGTATGTGTCTAGTACAAATGCACTTAGCTTATCTGTGTTAATAAAAAATATTTTAATTCCACTATCATTAGTGCCTGATTTATGCATAGGTTGACCGACAGGACAGTGAGCCTGGGCCCCAAAATCTTCTATAATGGCCTAACTTCTAGATGTCTCTAAAATAAATGAGAATACACGCTTAAGGAAATTTCAGCAAAATTATTCCATATCTCAGCAAAATTAATGTTGTATAATCCAGATTCCCTTTATGCCATTTGCTTTAACCATTTATTTACTATTGATGGTATAAGTTAATATTAAAACATTTACTAGGGGGTGCTCTTTAATGCAATAAGGCCCAGAGTCCCATCTACTGCAAGTCAAGACCTTACTATCATCCATAACATAGTTCAAATTATCTAGTGACGCTTAAGGAAATTTCAGCAAAATTATTCCATATCTCAGCAAAATTAATGCTGTATAATCCAGATTCCCTTTATGCCATTTGCTTTAACCATTTATTTACTATTGATGGTATAAGTTAATATTAAAACATTTACTAGGGGGTGCTCTTTAATGCAATTAGGCCCTGAGCCCCAACTACTGCAAGTCAGGACCTTACTATCATCCATAACATAGTTCAAATTATCAATCCCCTCCCCGCATATACCTTACAAGAATTAATTGCTTGTTCCAAACATTATTCATATGAATTACTCGTTCATAGTAGCAGGTTCTAAACAAGCACTCGCTACTTAAATAATGCAGATAAGATGAAGATGGATAGAGATGCTTTTACCACTCTATTGCCTAGAAATTAAGGGAATAAAAATTCAATTGTGTAATCACTCATTTTGAGTATATTTTAGAGAAAATAATCCTTCATTTTTATGCAAACTTTAAAGTTCTATTTATCTTATTTGAAATTTTATAAAGAATAAGATAGATGATAAAGGATGTTTTAACATTACCTGCGAATTTCATTTATACACACGAAATCACACTTAAAAAAAAAATCAATATTTTATGAAAATATTAATTAACAATGAAACGTACCACACAGAAATTAATGTTGTGCATTTTTTAACTTTTGCTACTATTTCAGCATTTTCATTTTGACGTATGTTTATCACAAAAATTCATATTTTTGTAAATTAGTTTATAAACAGGACCAGGATAGTTTATTCCTTCAGATTTGCTTATGCAGATAATTTTGTATAGTGAAAACAAATATTCCTATCCTTTTCTTTTATAGGGGAATTAAATTGGATATAATGGAATATATAATAAATGGAATATAATAAACGAATCAATAAATGGAATATTTATAATAGCAATATGAATGCGCTTAGAATTTGCACAAATTTTAAATCACGGATAATGTTGGGTACCTGTTAGTATAATAAGATGAAGTTCCCCCCCCCCCCCCCCCCAAAAAAAAAAAAAAAAAAAAATTAATTACAACATATCTCTCCTTTACTAAACAATTAATGGAGAATTGTGCTCTTATGATGTTAAGGATTAATAGAAATACAGTACAATTTTGAAAATTTAGAATTATCCAGACTTTTCTGATTCTGGATTTTAGAAATTTTTGGATTATAGTTACGAGTTTGGATAAAATTCAAACGTAGTATTAACAAAATAAACTATAAAACTCTATTTTGGTAAAAACAATGACAAAAAGTTGTTAACCAATTTAAAAATATTATTTAATACAGTAACAGACCGAATATCTAGAGTCCCTTAGACTGATTCTGGATTTCAAAATTTTCCGGAATTCTGACCCATAGCCAAAATGGCCACCAAACAGAACAAATTACATTAATTTGGTGCCAATTTCTAATCAAGTCTTTATGGCAAGCAGTTGAATAGTTTGAAGTGCTAACCCTGGAAACATGCAATAATTATTTTGTCTGGTAGTTTATTTCTTTCCCTGCAATACATGGTAATGTATAGGGAAAGTATTAGAATCGTGCTGAAAACTGCAACTCGAGTTTTCGACAGAACTATACGTTTTGGGACCTCTAGAATACAAATAAACTATTTTTAGTGTGACGTCTATGTGCGTGTGCCTTTATATGCAATGTATGTGTCCACTCTAACTCAAAAACTAATTGACCAAATTTTATAGGTATGTCACTTGTGGGTGACTCTGGTCCTGATTCTATTTTGGTACAATTCGGGATAAAAGAACTCATCTTATTTAGTGAAATGGCCCACAAAAACTATATGTATCCACTCTAACTGAAAAACTAATTGACCAAATTTCACAAAATTTGGTAGATAAGTCGCTTGTAGGCTACCCTGCTGCTGATTAGATTTTGGTACGATTCAGAAAAACAGAATCGGCTTTTTCTTTGCAAAATGGCTAGCAAAAATCATTAAAATCTAAAATAAGACTAAGTATGCTCAAATATATAAATTCAATACTTGTTTAATACATAATTTATGAAGATAAAAAGAATAAGACCACTCCCATTACTCTAGGACTAGCCGTTCTTGAAATATTTATATTTTTTTTAAATTTTTTCTACACCAGTTTTGAAAATAGGTCTAATTAGCAAATGAAAATGAAAACTGAATTAAAAGTGTAAATTTAGTGTCATTTTAATTAATTATGCATGCTATTTAGTGAAATTAAACTCAATTTAATGAATTAGAGAAAATCAATTTGAGTCTACAGGGAAAGTCATGTACTGCTCACATCATATTTTTTTTTTGTTTATGTTACTAGTGCTATGAATTCATATTACATGCATTATGAATGTTTATGTTAGGAATGCGTTTTCTAATCCTTGGTAATCTTTGTAAACCAAAATTTTATCATCGATTCTTTGTTTAAATACACAAACTACTGATTTGAGAAACAGGCAATCATAATTTTGTCTGGTTGACTGTTTTTGTTTTTGTTTCCAACCTTACTGATTCACACTACATGCTTAACAAATGTTTACGTTAGGAATGCATTTTCTAAAGCTTGACGATGCTTGTGAATCAAAATATCACCATTGATTCTTTGTTTAAATACAGAAATTTAAATTATTTTAGTTTTAATTTAAAGTTTGAGAATTATTGATTTCTATTATAAACACACACACACACACACATATATATATATATATATATATATATATATATATATATATATATAATCAGAAAATTAAAAAAACATTCAGATTTTTTAGGTTATACTGTATAACTATTAGGCTCTAAACTTCATAACTGTTAAATCACAATAAGTGGACTGACTGTAGTAAAATAAAGACATGCTTTGAGAGTGTAATTATGAGACCTCAAAAAATAACTATATTCATATACACAAATTGCTGCATGCATTTGTGCAAGAAGATTTTACATATAGATAATTCTTATCTTCTATTCAGACCTAAAATATGTAGGACTGGAATTAATCAAACAGCACAGCCTGGGTCGTAATTAAGAACTCACTACATAAAATAACAAAAATCATTCCCCGCTCTGTTTTTCCACGTGCACAGAAAATTGTACAATGTAATGTAAAAACAACTACATAAATACTGTTTATTTAAAAACACCCTGCTCTTTGTATTAAAAGTATGAGATCTCCATAGCAATGAACATGCCCCAAGTTGTAATGTCATGAATATGGGAGAACTTCTTTGAGACAAGTCTTCGAACAGAGAATCACAACTTTTATAGACCCACTTAAAAATTCTGAAGTAGAGTAATTACAACAAAATTATTAGAATGAGAAGAAATTCCACTTTGACTCAAATCATGCAAATCTTCATTCTCTGATACACGAAAATAAAAATGAATTATGTCCAAGGAATACATATTTTGATATATTTTCAAAAAATATTTTTAATATGAAGGAACAAAGCTTGTTGAAGAGAATGTTCTTCAATCTTTTTGGTGTTAAGATGGAAACACTGTGATAATATTTTCAATCACTAAAGAATTTGTTTGAAAATTGCTCGAAATTGTGCTTTAGCATAAAATAACTAAAAAATTAATTCCCATATTTAAAAAATCACACATTTACTTTGTTAATTATTTGGTTGTCATTTTTTTTAAATATAATTGTTTTATAGTATATCTGAGTTGAAGCTAAATTATGCATTTTTAAATGAGAGACAAAAAAATATTTTATTATCTAAATTTGTATGGATACTGATTTCATTTCAAATTAGTTTATTTAAATGACTTCAAGCACAAAAGATTGAAATTTATAAAATAAATAATTATGAATGATTATATATTTTTTACATTTTACTTATTTTTTACTGTAAAACCATCCTTCAAATGGTAATACACAAATAACTTGTACAGAATTGAACCAATATAAATAACATGCACAGATTTAATTGAATTGTTCTGTGGTAATGCAATCAATCACCCCTTAGAATTAACATGCCGCTGTCAGATAATTACAGCATATGTAATGATTGTACAGAAAGATAAATAAACAAGAAAGGTTAATCATGCATAAAGCATTGATTATGAAACACTTTCCAACTAAAATACAATTTTATTTAAACATCTCTAAAATGTGATACATTCAGTGGTGATATTTTTAAAATTATAATAGTACAATAATTGGAAACTTCAAACTTCATAAAAAAAAGGCAATGCTATAAAATTGCTTGCTTCTCTATCCAAGTACAATCAATGAATATTCCATTCATATCACTTATATTCCAGACTCCAGAGCTAAGTAATTTTGCATTAAAAAATTTAGCAATTCTTATACAACTCATCTTACAATCGCTTGTTTTGTTTGCATTTTGCATACATTAAAATAAGTCTTTGTTGTAGAAATAATCAAAGTTTAGTGATCATTTAAAATAAAAAATATTGTAATTGCATAAGAACAGAATTTAGAAACACAGATAATATGCAAAAATAAAGCAGCTTTAGGACGGATGTAACACTAAATATAAATACAAGAAAGATCAATCATGCATAAAGCATTGATTATAAAACACTATCCGACTGTAAATTTATTAAAACATCTCTAAAATATGTTACTTTCAGCGTCGATATTATTTTAATTATCACAGAACTACAATAATTTACTTGGAAAATTAAAACCATGGAGGTAAAAGTACGTTTTAACTCCATGCTTAAAACTTCATTCACACTTTATTCAAAAGACGTCATCGAAATATATATCGTCTAGCTAGCTCTCTATGTAAAAGCAGTGACTATTTCATTTATACACCTTTATTCCAAACTCCAGAGTTAAAATAATTTTGTGTGAAAAAAATTCAGCAATTCTTATACTACTCATCTTACAATCACTTGTTTACATTCAATAAAGTTAGACTATTAGAAATAATCAAAGATTGATGATCATTTAAACTAAAAAATATTGTAACTGCATTGGTGCAGAATATAGATGCACAGAAAAAAAAAAAAGCAAAAATAAAGCGGTTTTAGGAGAGATGCAATACTAAAAATAAATTAAAAAGAACTTTAAAAATCATGATTTTGACACAAGATGGATGCAATATTTCATTTTGAAGTAGGTCACGCGACCACTTTATTATATGGGTGTCATTATTTTAATTTTTATTTAAAAAACTACCAAACATATTTTGCTGAAATTTTTTTTTATATATTTTATGGGATAATTTGCGTATTTCCTAAAATTTTTGAAGCAATTTGTGAATTTTAACTTTGCTTAAGAAACGTTTGAAAAATTAGATCCTATAAGAGTTCAATGTATTTCATGTTTTCATTCCGGGTTCGATCCAAAACTAATTGGGTGATATTATTAATTTACACTCCCATATGTCCCACAGACCGTCTCAACATTTACTAAAATTTCATTCTGATAAAATAATTTTTACGGCAGTTATGCAAACGGACAGACAGACAGACAGACTGAACAAAGACAAACACTTTTTAACTATGTTGTAAAGTGTTAAAAAGGAATTCAGATATACCCAGGACAGAAACCATTTAGGACATATACTGAAATAACTTTAGATATCAGTGGACTCAAGCAAAGTTAGCAAGAATTGGCCAATTAATGTGTAAGGAGGATAGCATGAAACAAAGGGCTGTGTTGTATTTCACCTTTTATTTTAGTTTGTTATGGATGACTGCTTCAGTCATTAATTTTTTCTTTAATCTAATATTTTTTTTTAATTTAGAAAACTACTCATGGGTAACTTGTCATGGCCTTGCTGGCTGCCAGGAACCTACGAGCTACAGGCTGGACATCACTGCTTTGGGCCTTGTTCTCATAATATAATTAGATAACAGCAACCTTGAGTTACACATAATTAACATGAGAATAATACATTATCAAAACATTTATTTCTAACTTGGTTAATAAACTAAACTATAACATAAGGAAGATAACCTATACTTACATTCATATCACATTCTATAATAGAAACTGCTTTTCCAGGCCTAGTTTCTAAAACACAGAATTCATAAATCTAAAACAAAATAATTGAAGCATCTTAGAAAAATGTACAATATCTTGAATAAGGTTCATGGTAGCATTTTAAAATTTGTGTCAATCATTTAGTAATAAAAATTATTTATAAAATCATATTTTATTAAACATTATTGAATGACCAGATATTTTTATGATTTTTTTCAAAAATTCATTTAAAAATTGGAGGTCTTCCAAAGTTTTATTGTGTTTAAAATAAACAGGGTTACAGTGTTCACTGATTGTAATAATTGTACCAAATTACATTCTAATGCTCCATTCATTCGTGAAATATCGCATTATACAGACTCATGGACATATAGGTATTGATTTCCCTTCAAAAATGTTCGATTCGAGTTCAGGGATGCTTGAAGCTTGCTTTCCTGTTAAAAACTTGAATTCAAATGTTTGACCCCCCATCACAATACTTTCCCTACACATTATGTACGCAGAAAAGTAATAATCGTACCAAAATTCATTAAAATTACACAATTAAGAAATAATAGTTGGCCATACACACACATTTTTCACAATGCAAAATAGCAGAATCTTTATTTTAATGAAGAGAAAAACGCAAGTTAGTGGACATCGCCATACGCTACTATTTCGTAAATGAAAGGGAGAGCAGATTTGGGATGCTTTATTTGCTAGGTTTTAATTTTCTGTAGATATGAGTACCACATAAACACCTGCAGACTCACGTCACAGGCTTATGAAAGGTGCTGAGAGAGTCTGATGATCATGATTTATAGTTTTTTCTTCTGTTATTGGTTCAAGGGTTCAAGTTTATTCTGAAATCTATCAAATATGAATATTTGTCACTGGAATAAAGATTTTTTAACTCAGCTCATAGAAATATATAGATTGTATCTGGCAATGCAGCAGAAAGAACAATTGAGATGGAAAGTTCAACAGTGAACATACAAGCGCTGTGCTTCTAAGCAAATTTAGTAAGGGCATTTTTCAATTCTACTAATCCAATATGATACTTTTCTGGATAACTTTTGTTTTCAAGCTAGAGGAGTATGGTTCTAGTTTAGATTCATCATCATTTATGGTTAGTCTTTTAGCTATAAATAAATATATTGGTAGCTAAATAAATTATACGAAACCTCACTATTTTAACTGTTTTTTATATTGTATAATTAAGAAAGCTTCAACTTCTTTTTAGATGTGAGTGTTTGGATTATCAAATTTTCATAAGTTTTATAACTAAATCATATTAAATAAAAAAAGTCAATTGCTTCTGATAATGCAATGGAGAGAGGATATTGCTCGGTTGCTTTTGTTATTTAATAATTTTATTTAGGAAGTTTGTTTAGTAGTAAAAACGGGTTCAGGGGACTTATTCTGTTATTCTCACTGGACATCTGTTTTTCTCTTATCTTAAATTTAGTCATCTATGTTTTATTTATTTAGATTTCAATATTCTGCTGTTCCAAATGCATTCCGTTCCATAGGTTTTGTGTTCCAAATGGCAAAAGTTCGTTCTTTTTAGGTTTAGATTTTAGCAATGTAAATTTATTTAAATTGGCTAATTTGTGGTTCCATTTATTGTCTTTTTCCTTTTAATTTGATTCTAATTTTGTTATTCCTGATTAAGAATTGGTTGATTTATTGCATTTTTTTAGTTTTATTTCATTTTCAGCTTTTAAAATTTTTAGAATCGTTCATTTTTTAAACTATTGCCAAATTCGTATATTCCAAATCACTTCATTTCTTTTTAATTTTTGTCTGCTTTAAAATGTCTATTCTCTTCTTTAAAATTTAAACTAAAGAGTTTTTGATTGGTTGACCATAATATTAAAATCGTCTGTTATTAATTCTTTTATCCTTCATCAATAGCTTTGTTTATGATTTCTGGCAGCGATTTTGGCACTATATAATTGCCATTCACATGCTTTTTTGTTGATTAAAACTTAAAATGTAAGCTATTAAGCTGTCCTGTGCCATTTGGCGAGAGTTCTGTAGAACATTTCTATTCCTTTCGATGTCTGCTCTAAAAGCTTAACTGTTGTTCGGTCTTTCAGTTACCCAAGCTAATTAAAACCTTTCCCATGATATATGTTTATGAATGCAGCATTTCATTGTTTCCCTGTTTTCCTTCAGTAGTTTGTTTAGTCTTGCTAACGTGAGCCAGCAATTTGTTGTGCATTCAGTGACGGAATAGAGATGTTGTTAATTGGATTCCTGTCATCTAAATGATTCACGAAATTCCGCAATGTCTGCCAAGAAGATCTAACAGGCCAATTAAGTGTTTGTTTCTCTTGCCTGTATTGCTCTTACTATGAAGAATTGAATTGTCATTTCTGTAATCCAATAGACGGACATATGACTTTCGTTCTAATGTAAAAAGTCTGTAACTACAGTTTGGAGAAATTATTTAATTATGGCATTTCTAGACATCCTGCTGGTGTGGAGAATCCTTTTGGGGATTGGATTTCATGGTGCGGTCATTTTCCTTTGCTGGTAGCATCTTCCGCAGCCCAGATCTGAGGGTTCACCAAAGAGGCCGAGCATCAAAATATCTGATCGGGAAAATTTTACGATCCCCAGCAAGAAACAGTATTGACGAGCCACACAACCATGCCAGGCAGAGAAAACCGCCGACTCCATCATGGCTGGTGGCATCTAGAACATGTAGTATGAGGATTTACTGTGTTCTCCATCTTGACATGACGTTTCATCCAGGGTTGTTTGATTTAAATCGGCTTGATTTAAATCATGATTTAAATCACTTGATTTTTTTTAAAAAAATCATTGATTAAAATCATTTTTTAATTTTGTCATTTCTTGAAGTTTATTTTTTGTATTTTTATGCTAAAATAACTTGGAACAGAATAAATGTTTAAAATAATAAAATTCCACATCAAGACATCTTTAGAGTATATAAAAAAAAACTGAAATCCTTTCCTTAACTCTCGTTCAGTGGAGATAACACTATTCAGTGTTTGGAGTATAAAATCAAGTAACAATGACAACTGACCAGTGCTACCAACCTATTTTCTAATTTTATAGCTAAAAATCACTCAAAATGAAAAGTACGCAAGCTAGAATTATGTAGATTTTCTGTCAGTTATCTAAAAACATAGCTAGACAATATTTAACATTTTAATTGTTCTTGTGATGATTTATTGGAATCAGTGGTTGTGATACAGTTTTTACATACATATTTCAAGCAACAAAAATTTAAAATACCTTTTGAAATGTTATTTATATGTGCTTTATATGTAATTTATTTTTATAATTTATTAATGTTAATTGCTTTATATTTATATGTAATTTTTACCATAGAAATAAGAAAATTTGGTTCCTTCCTTTTTTTGTGATTTTTGCTGGCACATACCAATGTGGCGATTGGGAGTCGCCAGGCCCCGAACCAGGGACCCTTTGCTCGTAGACCGACATTATAATCACTGAGCAAAAGCTAGCTTCTCCTCCGTTCTTATAATTCGGGTACAGGTTCCAAGCATCTTTGATCAGATGTCTTTGCTGCCGCACACTCCCTCACCTGATGAAGGCCCCGGTCTAATTTCGGCGAGGAGGGGGTCGCTGAGAAACCCCCCGGATGTCCCCCTGAAATGCAGTTGAGGAGCTGAAGGCCGGGAGGCGTGTTGTCTCAGGCATGACGTCTGTCGTGGTCAACCAGGAAGGGAGTGGCAAGGCCTCTGACTCCGTGTGGTACTGCTATCTCGTGTTGAGAGGTGAAATCGTTGGAGAGCAAGGTTTTTTTTGTGCTCGTATGTCCAGGGTAACCACTGTGGCGATTGGGAGTCGCCTAGCCCTGAACCAGGGACCCTTTGCTTCGTAGACTGACATTATAATCACTGAGCAGAAGCTAGCTTTTGCTCAGTGATTATAATGTCGGTCTTGTAGGCAGGAGGTCCCTGGTTCGGGGCCCGGCGACGCACAATCACCACACCAATATAACAAACAATGTTGGGAATAGGATTGACCAACCCTTAAACAGTTTAGCAGATTGGGCTCCCCCACCAATCCCTACCCTTACCTATTTTTTAAGGACTTAAAAAATCACTCTGAGGCTGAGGTCTCATAGGATCATAGGGCCCCTGGGCATTATCCCCTTTGTCCCTCCCTCTCTTCAATTCGATAGCCCCAACCTATACAGTACAAAAACTAAGGCTTTTTGGTACTTTTTGCTCTTGATCACAGTAGAAAAAAAAAACTTTTGAGAAAAATTGTAGCTCCACCTCTGATAAGAATATAAAACACTTTATTTCCACATTAACCAATCATAATCCTCATCTGTAAAATTTGAAGTGCCTGACTGAGAAACGATAAAACTTCATTTGCTGTACATTTTCGATATGTAACCATAGCTTCTATGTCCTTCAAAATTGGGGAGGGGGGGGGGGTTATAATAACATTTCCCATATGCATGTGTCTTAATAGTCCTAATTTAACTGTTAAAATGGCATTAAGTAGCTTTATTTTCATTCTATACCGGAGCTTTGTTTTTACATAACTCATGCTAGTAAAAATCTGTTATGCTCCTTTTGAGACAATTACCAACACCATCTCAATTTTACACAAAAAATATTTGATTTTGGTGAAATTTCATAAAATTATCTAGATTTTTAGGCATTATCTAGATGCCCATTTTCATTAGATAGATGACATCAAAATTATCTAGATTTGTAGTCATGATGTAGATGCCCATTTTCATTAGCCAGATGAAGTCAAAATTATGTGGATATCTAGCTAAAAATTATCTAGATTGGCATCCCTGCAACGGACACTTCTTTGGACACTAATCCACCTGTAGCCCAATAAACCTGTTTTTCAACTATTTGAAAGGAGTTCCCAGGACACTTCAGATTCTGTTACAAACTTGACTCTAGAGGATAGCTAAACTTGTGTTGTATAATAGATATAGAAAGCAAATTAGTAGATTCATTTACTAAAATGGCAGGGAGGGAAAAAGATAGTATATGGCTTTTCTTCTCCAATAAAATAACCCAATTAAAAAAAAACCTATTTATTTAAACAGTCTTTGGGTTTTTTTAACCCCTGCATATATTTTTTAATCTTATATTAATATATATTCAATTAAATTTTTTTAAATTATACAGTACATCAATATAGTCTAACTTACCTTCTGATCTGAAAAATATAAAAAATTGATTTTGGAAAAGGCTAATATAAATAAAAAAAATCCGATTTAAATCAAAAAAATCTGATTTTAATCAAAAAAATCCGATTTTTTTGATTTTTTAAAAAAAATCATGATTTTTATCCACCCTGGTTTCATCCACTCCAGATGAAGCGCCCTCTCGCGGCTCGCCAGTTGCTTTTCGACCCCACATTGTATTGTGAAAGTTATTTGTTTTAGTGAGTTCTATAACCATGTACAGTTCTGACCATCAGTTTATATACACGCTGTATGTATATATATATATATATGGTGTCCAGTGCTATTGGTGCCCAATGGCTATTTCCTCAGCCGTTAGTCACAGAGATACACTTTCAATTGCAAAAATGTTTTAAATTTTAGAATCTATTATCTTAGAAACAGTTTAAATCAATAAATTCATTTCTGAAAAAATATATATATATGTAAATTTTTATACAGTCCCCCGGTCCTACCAACTATATTTAGGAAAATCATCCTCATACAATTTTATGCAAAATAAAAAAAAAATCATCCTTCTACAACCAAAATTGACCAACTTATAACTATTTAAAGTTGGAGCACTTTTTGTGGAGAAATGTCAATGCGGTCCCTGATTGGTTGGTTGCCTGAAGCGGGACATTTTTATGTGTGGAAAAGCGACTTAAGTCATAAAGTTTAATGCTTCCTAACTCTGTGAATTTTGGTTGCAAAAGGAAGATTTTTTTTTTTATTTTGCATGAAATTGTATGAGGATGATTTTCCTAAATATAATTGGTAGGACCAGGGGACCATATAAAAATTTATATTTCGTATTTCTTTCAGAAATGTATTTATTGATTTAAACTGTTTCTAAGATAATAGATTTTAAAATTTGAAACATTTTTGCAATTGGAAGTATATCTCTGGGACTAACACTTGAGGAAATAGCCATTGGGCACCGATAGTACTGGACACCTTGTATATATATATATATATGTGTGTGTGTATTGAAGTGAAAGTACAGAGATATGATATATTAACCATTTCACCCATGCTTCGCAAGTTCTCAATGGCTAGTTGTCATTGAATGTAACACCTACACACTTAATCAAAGTAGTTGATAACTAGTTTTAATTGTTGGCAGTAAAAGGATATTAAATTGTTTATTCATTATTTTTGACAGGCAAAGTGCTTTGAAAATCATTTTGTATCATCACCCCTAATATGAGTTTTCAAACTTTTTTATTTTTTTCATTAATCTGGAAGTTGAGGTGGATTGAATAAGATCAAAACAGAGATTTTGGCTTGAGTGGAAAAGCTTGATCATTTCGAAAAGTTGCTTTGAATTTATGAATTATTTCTTTGCGTCGCTATCCTGAATTTAAAAAAAAAATGAGATATTTTTTTTTTTTAGTGGATTTGAAGTTGAGACGAATTTAAAGAAACCAAAACCAAGACTAGAGTGGGAGTGTTCGATAATTAATTAAGTGGTTTTCAATTTTTTTATTATTCCTTTACACTGCCAAACCCTAATTCAACTGTTTGAGATTATAGATTTTTACCTTGGTTTCAAAGCCGAGGCAGATTGATTGACACCAAAACCAAGATTCTAGCTATATTGAAAATACTTGGATAATTTTGATACATCAACTCCACTTAGTTCAGTGCATATTATATAGATTCCAAATAGTAAAACCAAGATATTTATATTGAGGCCAAGTGTCCACAGGTCAAAACAAAACCATGATTGAAGAAAACAGTTTCTTCGATGAACAAAATAAACTGCTCAACATAGAATTTTACATAGCAAAACATTGTTACAAAACAAAAAATATGGTTCCTGAACGTAAAATATTTGTCAGACAAAGACCTCCATGCTAATGTTCAATGCAAGTGTTTCAAAGAACAAGTCAATCTGTGCATCTTGATTACTAAAATTTTTTTATTTTCTATTTTGATTCATGAAACTTTTGTTTTGTCTGTTGATTATGTCCACAGCAACAAACACTTATTCCAGAAACAGATTGTTTGGGCCTGTGGCCTATATGTATCACAACTGACAAGTTTGTAGACAATTTACTTATTTTGAAAAATGTTTATAAAAGAAAATAATTTATCATTTCTATCATCATAAATATTAAGAAGCATCATACAAAAATATAAAAGAAAATCCAAAACAATTACCTTATCATTGTAATCAATAGCAATCATATCACTTGTAGTTAGGCATGCAAAATTCCTTAAAGCGTTTTCTAATCTAGTAAGTATTAAAGAATTAATTTGAAAGATGGAATATATTTAAAGTCATTTTAGTAGATAACTAAAATGTATTTAAACATCTTTTCCCCAAATACAACAAGCACTGAAGTGACAAATGCTAAATTTACAAGCCAATAAATAGCGAGACAGAGAGAGCAAGAAAAAGTTGGAATTTTCAACTTCAAGAAAACTTTTGCATGTGCTATGCCTTCCCATTGGTCAGTTGATTTCTTGCGCTTGTCACTTCGATGTTTGTAAAAATTTGGTGAAAACTGAGGTATAACTACTAGATTTGTAGAATCTTTAGCCTCAATATAGAACACAGAAATGAAGGGAAATACATTTAAAATATACTAATATTTTGCAAGATTGTACTTTGTCTCATTGCCGCAGTTAAAAAGCTATAAACAAGAAAGCAATAAATATATGATGGTTTACAAGAAAAGTGTGGTGAAGTTATTGGAAATTTCAAAATTGAGTTTAGTGTCTTGTTAAGTACAGTTTTACAGGATGATTCTAAAAACAAAACCGCATGTCTTTACAGTAATTACAACTCATCTTACAAATGTTGCAATATTAATTAAGCTAGAATATTAAAACAGAGAAAACAGATTAAGAAGAATATTAAAACCAAGTTGAAAGTTTTGGGGCTGATAACAATGTTATCTGGTTTAAATCTCATTGGTTTAATCTTTTTGCTTTAAACCATTTTTTGGTTTAAATTACAGTTTAAATCAAAGTTTAAATAAAATTCTTTAATAATTATTCTTTTTTTCGAATTGGTCTTTTTCACACTCTGCTTGACAGAAAAGAATTAATTTCTTGGAATTGGTAACACATAATGAAAACATTTCCTGTATTTGAAAAGAATGCGGCTATCTAAATCCATTGAAAATTAAAAATGGTACTGTTGTCAGTCTAACGGCTATATACCATATTATCTTGGAGCTACCTACAACTGGACCCTTTTTTTTTGTAAACCATCACATATATCTGTTATCGTTAAAGTATGAAATCCGTTATTTCATGGAATACCTAGTTATTTCATGAAATAACTGATTGAATCAGTTAAAGTGTAAAACTCAAAAGGCTGTAAAGTGAGAACCACTGGTCAGATATTTTTGTAATTATGAATTTAATGAAGTTTCCTACGTTAAAGTACAAATTTTTTAAAACCTTAAGTTGACTTGAACGATGAATTCTTTAAGTGATGGGGGGGGGGGGGGGGGGGAAGAAAAAAAAAAGTTTGAATCTTTACAAAGCGAGTGTGATGTGAGAGAACAAACAGTTCTTTGCTCACCCATGAAAAGTTATTATGTTTGATAGCTGATGTAAGGAAATCTAAAGAGAAAATCAGAAAGTGCCACATGATTATTGGTTACTTTAACTGTCTATCATTAGTTAATTTATAGAATAACTAGTTAAAGTGTGGAATTATTAATTCATTACACACTTTAACTGACTTGATTACTTATTTCATGAAATAACTAAGTATTATATGAAATAACTGAGTAATACATTTTAACGGTAACATATCTACTAAAATTATTTTGTTAATATCAGATGCATTGCTTAGCAATAGAAAAAATAAAAATAAAAATAAAAGAAATAGACTCATCGGATTGATGACTCCAATACAAGGAAATACAATCATGTATTGTTTAATATATACTAAAATACATCAGACCATATTTGTATGTATCTATGTATGTATGTATGAGTAAAATGCAAATTTTCAACAGATGAAGTCACATTTTTTTTAATGATTGATTTTTAACTATTTTCAAAAATCTATTCCAAACTAGTCAAACTCAAGCAAATTTGCAACACTAAATATGTTTTCTGTGCAAGCGAAATAAACAATTTTCCAAAAAGTGCAATCAAATATTGAAAGTATTTTATAAAAGTGAACAATTGATGAAAACATGTAACCAAATCTAAAATGTATTTTATGAAAGTGAACAAATGTTAGGTGTAACAGGGATCATAGAAGATTTTTTTTACAAATGTTACAAAGTGTAAGAAGGATCATAACAGATTTTCTAAAAAAATTTAAGTAGGAATTCATGGTATATTTTTTTTCGAAATTTTAGGAAAATGTTAAGAGATAAATTTTATTATTTCTGTTATCAGTACTTTTGAATTATCTTACACAAATAAAATCTATTTTGCATAAATAAAAGCAGAAATGATGTATAGAACAAACATTATTGATGGAAGAAGAAATAGTTTATTTTCTATTTCATTTTTACATTAATGTCATGGTATATATTTGTATTCAAATGTGCCACAGGAGAGGACATATTTAAAATAACATTGAACACAATTGAACAAGCATGATTAAAACATAAAGTTATAGCTTTCTATTTTCTTTTATTTAAATTATATAATAAAAAATTGGAAGAAATGTGCTTCATTTGAGAATTGAAAAGTTATTAAAAGCATTTTTAACAAAATAGGGTAATAAAGACTGAGAATATTTTATTTAATTTTAACCCAAAGGTGTTTTATTATGCAACCGTTCAGCGGGTGAAGCCTTTTTTGGGTGGCTAGGTGCATGCAGGCTTGTAAAGAGGGGGGGGGGGGGAGGGGGGGGGGAGAAATTGCACAAGTCTCCGGCTGCACAGATATTTTAAGTGAAACAGACAAGGAAGATGATGTAGGCCCCAATGTCTATAGTAACCCTATCTTATAATGCCCATCATAAGTGTGGTCATGCACCCGCATAGTGAATGTATCTTTAGTGCATGGAGTGGGTGTTATCATTATTGTATGTATCATACACAAAAAAATACTGCATGCACCTGTGCAGTGGGCATATCTATTGTTAGCTGTGGCTGCTAAAAATATGAAAAATAAAACCATTAGCTATGGAACCATTAGCTATGACCATTAGCTATGGAAACCGTAGCAAATGGTCACTAACGGAGATCCAGTATATTCCCGAAACAGCTGTATGCTTCATTATTATTTTATTTGTGCTTAAATACATTTCTCATTTTTTTTTTATCCTTTGCATAAAGCATTTTTTATTTATTGATGTAGATAGCTAGTTACTTTGAAAGTAGGATCTCTGCTTCCTTGTTAAACTGCCTATTGATAGTGTATATATACTGTTCCCATTAGATGAAGAATCAAGTTAGCTATAAATATTTAACAATCAATATCCATAAAAGAGAAAAAAATCAAATCACAATAATTGAAGAATAAACAATGTAAAAATATACATTGTACTTCCTTGATAGAAGTAAACATATGAAAATTGAGTGACTATAATTGTTTCGAGAGCATTATGAGTCTCTTTCATCAGATGTATTTAATCTTTCGGATAGTACACACTGTTTTTCTGGCTTGGTGGCATCTGTGAAACAATTGTAGTCACTTAATTTTCATGTTTGTTCCTATCAAGAAAGTGTGAAGATGTATTTAATCTTTCGGATAGTATGCACTGTTTTTCTGGTTTTGTGGCATCTGTGAAACAATTGTAGTCACTTAATTTTCATGTTTGCTCCTATCAAGAAAGTGTGAATCTTTTGCATTCTAACAAGCAGTAGTTATCTACATTATGTAGGCTAGAAGATTACAATTCAAGCAAATTATACTACAAATGAAATTAGAAAGGATACACAGCTTTAGGATTAGTAATATCTAGAAAATCGGCACTCTGTGGCTGAAATTTTGAAAAAGTTGCAACTGGAAGAGTTTCATTCTCAATATGCACCATGCCTCCTTCCTCCAATAAAAGATTTCTCATCATCTGCAAAAGGGAAAATAAAATGTTAATTTAAGCAGTATATGGCTTTTCCTACACGCAGTAGTGAATTTACTTCTATAGTTTAGAAAATCACTAATTTATATTTAATTGTAAGATTTCCTCTCTTACGATTGAATATCTGACAATTGTTAATTTTCAGGGTTTTTTTTTTTTTTTTTTTTTTTTTTTTTTTTTTTTTTTTTTAAATTTCACAGTTTCTAGAAATTTTTGTTTGGAATAAATTCTTGGAAATGGCTTTTAAAATTTCCAGTGGATGACAGAGCTATTTAAAATGATTAATGGAATTTTAATACATATTCATTACATTCCCATGTCAGAAAATGACCATGACAAAAATGACATATGGGTTTGTTTTTATTCCGTATACAAATTGAAACTCACATTGGGAAACAAAGTATTCACTATGAATAACTTTCTTTTATGCACTAAGGAGAAATAGTAATGTTTTAAATGTTTATTCATATTTTACAATAACTAAATGTTTATCAGAAATGACAGGTATTAATACACTCATAAGAAATTACATTGACAGGGAATACACTCAACAAAAATCAGTAATAAAATTATGTTTTCACTTTCCCGTTACTAGCAAAATTTCAAAACTTTAAACAGATGTGGAACAAAACTCTAAATAGTTTTCTTCAACTGACTTAAAATCACTGCTGTCACCATCTAGTGGATGAAAAAGATAATTTTTTTGGACAACATTGTAATGTCACTGATTTTCAGAGGCAAATATGTATTAGCAATTTTGCAAAATAATATCTTTAAAATGCATATAAATAAGAGTTTATTTTATGTTAAAATCATTATCTCTTAAGTTTCAAACAGTTATTTCTATTTTTTACGGATACAATTAGGAGATGAAAACTCAACTCATCACTGAAGGACAGTGACAGAAATGACGAATTTACATTTTTATGAAGTCAAAACCACATTTAATATTATTGAAAAATACTTGTTTGTCAGAGAATATGTAGAACAGATTGTATTCTAAACAAATACTGCAAAACAATCTATCGTACTCATTATTATTTTTTTAAAACTCACTGGACACAAATTTGACAATTATCAGATATTCAACTATACAGTGTGGTGAATTTACTCTTTTTAACAGTTTAGGAAAATGCTAATTTGTATTCAATGACATAAAATAAATATCAAATTACAGTTTGGTGAATTTAGTAATTTGCCAAACTGCGAAACTGGAGACAATATGCAACACTAGTACAAAGTATCCTTATTTTTTACATAATAAAAGAAGATGTTTGTCTGTCTTTTTGTATGTGTGTCTTCTGTAGCAGAAAATCTAAGCTTCAGATAAACACAAAATACAATACAGGTTCAGTTGAACTCCCATGATGACAGACTTCCAAGTTTTCTTAAAATTCAATCAGTTTTTAACTATTTTATGTTGAAGTGCAATTTTGAGCAATGTTCACAAAAATGAGTTCTTTTAGACATGCCCTAAATAAGAGTGAAAACTGCATGTAAATTGTAGCAATAACAGCTAAAATAAATCAAAAAGCAGATGAAAAAGTAGGGAGTAACTTTCATGATATATGATATCCCCTTCCAATCAGAAAGCAACTCCTTCTTTTGATGGATGATATGACATATCCTTAAGAAGTGCCTTTAATTGGTTGCTTAGTGGGCACATTAGCCACTCAGTCCACTTATGCAATCCATGTACACTTGTGCAGTAGGCATGATGTTGCAGCTTATAAGAAATAATAAAAAAATAAAAAATAATAATAATAAAAAAGGAATATAAAAATAATAAAAAATAAGAAATAATAATAATAAAAAATAGCATAATCATTTTTTTAATGAAAGGGTAAATAAAAACAGGGAAAATAAATAAAATATAGAGACATATGTATGCATTAACCCTCAAATAGGCATTTATAGGCACAAACCTTTAAAATAGGCATTTATAGGCATTAAAAGATTTGAATAGTGGACCCTAAATTGGACTAATTACTTTACAATGTCTTACAATCTTATGACTCTATAGTTAGGAGAAAAATAGGTAAAATCCGGGCTCTAGTGATCACAAATTTTGAAATATTTTATTTAGGTAGTGAAGATGCTAACTGTTGTTATTGTCTACATTTATAAATCAACCACTGAATATACATAGATTAAAACTTAAGAATAATGCAGTTAGAAAGTTAAAATTAAGTAAAAAATTGACTCTCAAAGTTAATTTTTAACTTATTTTATTCCTTTAGTTTTGTTAACTTTTAATTTAATTCATTACTTTTTATAAAAAGTTTTCTTCATGTGTGTTTTTTCCCACCATTTTTTTTTTCTTTTTTTTTTGCTGGTAAATCACTGATAAAAATTTCAAAATGAAATTGTTTCAAGTGTTCTTAAATATTGATTTGTTTTGTGTTATAATTGGCCAAAAAAATTATTGTACTGTAAAACTTAAATTGAAATACAAAAGTAACATTTTAATTTAGTTTAGTTACTTTCCTGAATAATTTAATTTTAATTAGTTACTTTTTATGTGCTGCAATTTTAAAATTAATTAGTTACTTTTCTGGGGAGTAACTTTGAATATATTTAATTCTAATTCTATTTACTTTAGTTAATATTGGTATAAACTTTCTCAAGTCTGCATAGATTATGAAAATATATTTAAAAAACATTTTGTAGCCATGAAAATATCAAAAAACATAACATTTTCTTTCCACATTTCAGATACCTTTTCAATAGGATACTATATAACACAGAACAGCAATGTAGATTATTAATACAATCTAAATCAGAGGTGTCCAAACTATTTGGCTACATAGACTACTTAAATTTTCATGCCCCCATTACAGCTACTAAAATATTTAGGCCCTTCGTTAGAGCTATTCAAATACTTGCCCCAACTCACATGAAAAAAATCTGATGTGGGCAACACATGACTTTCTTTATATAATGCTATGAATTTACTACAGTTAAAAAAAATGTTATTCTTATAGTAGATACTTATATTCTTTCCAAGATATTGAATTTTCTTTAATTAGTCGTCATTTTCATTGATTTAGCTTCATTTTTATCAATTTAGCAACAATTAAAAATGTCGTCAAGTTGGCGACATTCCACCAAATTCGTCGCCAAAATTTCGCCAAGCGTTACGGATGGAGAAATAAGTTATTCTTACAGCAGATAAATGACTATTGGTGTTCAAATACAAAAGTATTACTCAAAGTATCTTTTTTCATGAATGGAACGAGCTAGATCCACGAGAATGATGTCACCAAATTTATCGCATGGTATTACATATGAAAAGTGAACATGTTTCTCAATAACAAATATTCTTTTTTTATTTTATATAACTTTTTGATAATTTTTTTGAAAAATGTGCAATATCTCGAGAACGGTTCATGTTAGCGTTCTAAAATTTATGTCAATCGTTTTCTAATGAAAAATTACTAAAGAAATGCCTATTTGCATAACTTTATCAGCGGTTTTGATTTTTTGACGATTTTTTCAAAATTTCACTCGAAAATTTAGGGGGGGTTCTGAACATTCGATTGCGTATAAAAACAATAGGCTTCCAGTGTTTACGGACTGTAATTTTTGTACCAAATTTCATTCGAATCGATCTATTCGTTCGTCAGTTATCGTCTCCACAGACTCACTGACAGACACACACACATACTTTCACACACACACACAGACATCACTTCAAAAATGTTTTATTCGTGATCAGGGATGCTTGAAACGTGCTCTCCCGTCGAAAACTTGAATTCGAATTTTCGACCCAGTCACAATACTTTCCTTATACATTATGTATATACGGAAAGTAAAAATTGTTTTAATGTCATTAAAAATATAATAAAATAGATACATTTCTATACAAGTAAACACTAAAAGAAAAAAAGCAACAGATGTTTAGATAAAGGAAGATGTTCGTCTATCTATATGTGTGTGTATGTCATCTATAGTGGAAAACTTCCGGTACGACAGACCTTGGAAAGATTGTTTTAAAAATTGCTACAGAGGTATTTTAAGTCCCTGGATGATGCACTTCAATGAGATTTTTTAAAATTCAAATTAGTGTAGCTATTTTATGCTGAAACATGATTTTCACACAAATTGGTTTCTTAGCAAATGAAAATATTATCACAGTTTCCATTTCGACATCATGGGAATGATTAAATTATGTTCTAACGATTTTTGAACCAAATCTGTTGGACAATTCCTTCATCATATTTATTTATTTATTTTTAAATATATGAAAATATGGATGCTTTATTATCATTTTTTCATTTTACCACATCCGAAAAAGGAAAATTAGCACAATTATACAGTTTGGTAAAAATACGTTTATCAAATAAAATGTTTTTTAAATTCCATTTTCTGATTTTCTTTTTCAATCAAATGCATAAAAATAAAGATTTAATTCCGTTCTTTTTCAAGTTTGTCCATGGGGAGCAGTGGACAGTTGTTTGCATGTGTGGCAAATTGCTACAAGTAACTATATATGCATTGAAACTAAAGGATTTGGTTTGAAACAGAATGTGATAATGAATTTGGTTCAAAACAAGTGATTTGAAAATGAAGTGATATTACCTCTTATTTATGTAGTGGGTGCTTATTTAGGAGCTGAACAATACTGGGTAATTGATTTTAATATTTAATAAAATAAATAAATGAGATTAGAACAGTTTGAGAAGGACATAGTCTTAAGTTTTTATCCAGAAGCTTCTGATTTCAGTTTCAACACCTACATGAAAAGAAGTTAATCATTTTAATGTAGTTTTTGAAAAGGCATCTTCACACAGTGCATGATTTTTCCCGGCCATCCATTAAATTGCTCTATGTCCTAGGATGAGTCGGATGGTCTGGGCTTTCGACACAGTGCATGATGGTTAAACTTCAATAACTCTTGCAGAGAGAAATTAATATCTATTTTTCACTTGCTGTGTAAAACTTGCAAGACTGACACAATAATTAAAATGGCATAAATAAGTATAAATAATATGACACAAATACAAAAATAATAATAATGTATTTTTATATATTTTTGTAATTATGCTGCACTTCAGAAGTTTTAATTCTTGTGCTACTTTTGTAACAGTTTTTGATTGATTTTTAATTGCAAGACTGATTCAAATGCAATTTTGAAAGTGATGATGCTTAACAATTCCATTAGTTGTTTTTGTAAGAAAGGGTAAATCTTCAGGTGAGAATAATTGTCTTATTATGTATCAAAAAGTTCAAGGTATTTTATACCTATAAAACATTTGAAATATATAATACTAGAAAGATAAGGCCATCATAAGACAAGGTAAAGTTGCAAAATATTCCTTCTCATTCGCCAACCTACAGCACTGTGCTCCTAATATTCACAAACACATACGAACCGTACACCTCTTCCAATCCCCTGCTGTGCTCCTAATATTCACAAACACATACGAACCGTACACCTCTTCCAATCCCCTAACATAATGCAATTAATAGACCTCTTAATGAAATGTAGCTGTCCCATGAAACTCAAAATATAGTGAAACTCACTATATTTTGAATAAAGAATATCAAATTAATAACTTTCTCAAAGTAACAGGGATTATCAAAGAAATTAAATGTAATTAATAATGTAAATTTTCTGAGTTATTCAATTTTCAACAATTTTTTAACAATGCTTTTTCAATTTAGCAACATTTTCCAAAAGTCACAACGTTTGTCACCAAGATCATTAGGTGGGACAGACATACAGGTCCTAATTAAAACATAAATAATATACTGACCATTTATCAATTAGTTTGAATTTCAACCAATTCCTAAAATTCAAAATCAAAATCCTATTTATGATGTGATTTTAAATTTTATCAATTTGGCATAATTTTTGTTAACTTAGCATTGTTTTTAACAATTTGACAACATTTTTATTAATTAAGAATTTAATTTTAAAAAGATGTCAAATTCATCACCACTTTTTCAACAAGCATTCTGAACAGGTTGATAAATCTGAGCTATTAGACTATTATTTCCATGCTGAAACTGTTTAGTTTGCACATCTCTGATCTAAATAAACATCTATAAAAATAGCATGAAAATACAAACCCAGTATGGCAAATAAACTTTCCCTTCATCAGCGACAAATTCTAAGACCCCACAATGAGTGATTCTGTTAGTCTTTTTGTTTGTCAACTTGAATAGCATAGGATATACAATATTTAGACGAGCTGAAATATGATTTTATTAATACAGCAAATCTTATAAATAAATATATTAAATTAATATATTTATTAATAATATAATATTTTTGTTATGCAAATTAAAATGCAAAAATATAAATATTTTAAGTGTATAAGAATAAATTTACTTCAATATTTATAAATGGAGAAAAAACAGTTGATAGTTGAAGTTTTTTTTATTAACTTTACCACTTGACTCAGTACAAACAAAAATCATTAGAGTAAAATTAAGATATCAATCTCTATAGCTTTAAAATAGTATATTTCATACTTTATAAATATTTGAAAAGTTAAGCTCTATTTGAATTTCTTATACATTAATATTTAATACTGTATAAGCTTCCTCATGTTGGATTGATTCAAATTGTACATAATATAAGTACTACTTCCTGACCGTCCAAAAGGTTACCTTACACCTTTCTGGTAGGTCGGACGGTCTGGGTCTCAACAACAACAATATAGGTACTGATTATTGTAAAACATTCACATAATTTTATGACAATAATGCAAAGTTAATTGCATTAATTTGCATTTTACAATTTACTTTTTGTCTATTTAAATATTAAAGAGTTCTATGAATATAGTACAGCAGGACCATCTAATTAGCAGCTTGTAGGCCTCATCCAGATAGAAAAAGGTATTTTGTGTCCCATGAATAGAGTAGGCGCTTGAAATAAAATTTTCTACACAGGTTAAATTTTTAGTACAGCTTGTGACTTTGTGTATAATAAATAATAAACTGGTTCACAACATAAAATGAAAGGGAAACCCATTTCTCTTTTGTCATATTTAGTGGCGTTACTACAGCCTTGATCAAAAGTATTAGGCACCCTAATTTTTCTACTTAACTGCGGGTGTGTTACTTGAAATCACCTTATTTGTTTATGACTACACACGTAGTAGAAAGTTGAAATGAAAATGAAAACATCATTTCAATTAACAACCAATAAAACATTTCTAGAAAGAATAACTGGAAATTCCAGGTTTTTGTGGAAGCAGTCAGTTGCATTCGCTGTTCTGGTTTGTATACATGCATGCGATTGTTGCTTATCTCATCTAAATTTGAGGTCTTGTCTGTATAAAATGCTGAAAACTAAGAAGCTTGGCAACGAACAACAGTTGAAAATTCAATTTTTATACGAGCAAGGCAATAGCCAATGCGAAATTGCCAGAAAAGTTAAATGTTCGAGATGCGCGGTGCAATACACTATCAAACGTCTTAAGAATACTCGTCATTTAAAACGTCGAAGAAGTGCGAGAAAAAAAATCCAAAGATCCAGATTGAAACGATTTGCATTGAAAAATCATACAAAATATTCATTTCAATTAGAAGCTGAATTATCAGAGGCAACAAGAAAAATAATCTTGTTTCACCCTAATTTTTCTACTTAATTGCGGGTGTGTTACTTGAAATCACCTTATTTGTTTATGACTATATACGTAGTAGAAAGTTGAAATGAAAATGAAAACATCATTTCAATTAACAACCAATAAAACATTTCTAGAACGATAATTGGAAGTTCCAGGTTTTTGTGGAAGCAGTCAGTTGCATTCGGTGTTCTGGTTTGTATACATGCATGCGATTGTTGCTTATCTCATCTAAATTTGAGGTCTTGTCTGTATAAAATGCTGAAAACTAAGAAGCTTAGCAACGAACAACAGTTGAAAATTCAATTTTTATACGAGCAAGGCAATAGCCATTGCGAAATTGCCAGAAAAGTTAAATGCTCGAGATGCGTGGTGCAATACACTATCAAACGCCTTAAGAATACTCGTCATTTAAATCGTCGAAGAAGTGCGAGAAAAAAGATCCAAAGATCTAGATTGAAACGATTTGCATTGAAAAATCATACAAAATATTCATTTCAATTAGCTGCTGAATTGTCAGAGGCAACAAGAAAAATAATCTCTGCTCCAACCACTAGAAGACGGCTTGTAGAAGCTGGATTGAAAGGCTGCAAGGCCAGGAAGTCATGGATTTCCAAAATAAACAAAAAGAAACAGTTGGAATGGGTTCTAAAATATCGTCATTTTACTGAAGAAGATTGGGCGAAAGTTCTGTGGTCTGATAAATGAAACGTTCAAGTATGTTTCATTTCACTTGTTTTTATTCAAAACTAGCGTGAAATTGTCAATATGTAGCACCGTTTTTTGTAAAGCTCTTTAGGATGTTAGTAAAATAATTTCAATACTATAGGTATTTGGAATACCTGGTGTGTCTTATGTGAGGAGACATGTAGGTGAGAAATATAAGAGTGCATAGTGCCCACTGTGAAACAAAGTAGTGGCACCATAATGATTTGGGGATGCATGGCAGCCGACAGTGTGGGTGAAATGTACATTTGTGAGGGATGAATGAACTCATGACGTATATAAATGTACTAGAAACAACACTGCAAGCATCCTTTTCATGAATTTTCGGCGATACAAACATGGATGGGGTCAGACTCCAGTAAGACAATGCAACTTGTCACACATCTGCTGTGATTACGAAGTGGTTCAGTGAAAATGGTGTATATCTTTTGCATTCTCCTCCAGTCTACGGACCTCAACCCCACTGAGCAGTTGTGGGCTTTTCTCAAACGAAAGATCAGATAGCATTCCATTACTTCACAAAGACAACATTAAATTCACATTGTAAGAGGAATGGAAGACGATATCGAGAGAGGAATGCAGTAGGTTAGTATGCTCTATGTCTAAAAGATTTAATGCCATCCTAACGGCGAAAGGAGGTTCAAACAAATATTGATATGTTTCAATAAAAAAAAGATTATTTTGAATCTTTGCATTTTTATTTTATCTCAACACGTCAGTAGTTTAAAATAAATGGATTTAAGTAGGGTGCCTAATACTTTTGATCAAGGCTGTATATTGGAATCTGTCACTTAGCTATTTTCAGTTTGGCTGACATAGTCCTGCCCTTATTTGGGTATTCAGGTTCAGACTTGTTGCACTGAAGAGAGAAATCCAAATGAATTTGAAATGTATGCTCATTTACTCTTATTTGCACTGCATTTGAAATTGTGATCCAGCTCATTATTAAGTTGAATTTTATTTATTTTTTCAGAAAAACCCCCCCCATAATATATATATAAATAAATAAAGAAATGTAAAATAAGATTATAACACTAAAAATGATGCATTATTCTTCATATTATTTTAAATTATGCACAAGAAAATATGGTCTGCAAAAAATTTCGACAGAAAATTTGCTCCGGTGGCTGAAATTAGTTGAACAGTGCTGGATTATAACTAGGGCCCTATAAATTATGCGGGAAAATTTTTTTAAATTATGCAGTATTGATGCAGCAATTTATTGAAATTATGCGGGCAGTGAAAAGTAATATACTAGTGTACAATCGTATTACAAAAAATCCACTTTGAATGAAATATCTATTTAATAAACTTTTTACTTACTTTTCTGTTACAATTACAAAAAAAAGAGACCATTTTATAAATGAATATTTATATGAATGACCATAATTATGGTAACTGAGGTGATGCGAGTTTGTTAAAATAAGCAGATGCTAGTCCAGCAGCCAAAGATTCCCGCAAACTTTGTTTCGAAAATACTTGGACGTAACAGGACACAGCTCTTTCGCAGTCTACTGAATTTGGTAACACCGAGAGTGCTTGTCTTGCTTTCCATACTAGTTCTGGGAATCTCTCCGAAACTGCCTCTGAATTCCAGAAATTATTTATATCAGGAACAGTAAATTCTTTAGCATATTTCTTATATGATGCAAACTCCAGTCTTAATAACGGGTCTTCCATTCCTGGAATATGTTTGAAAACCACGTCGTTATCAATATCCAGGTAGGGCATTTGAACTGGATCAAACACTCGAACAGCCTTCATAAAGGTCAAACCAGGTTGGCAAAACTTGGACCCTCGCTTTTGAGAGGTTGAAGTTCGTTGAAGTCACTGTAACATGAATGGTCAATTTTACATTTTAGAAGAAAGGCTGGTTTGTGGTGATTTTCATCACAAGGGGTAAGAAAATGCAAACAATATCAATACAGATAGTTCACCATTATAAAGACTTCACATTAGGCATTGCAGTCATGCCCACTGTTGTTTTCGAACTCTTATCTCTACACACAATAGCAGAATGGGCCAGAGCGGCTTACGGTGAGTATGCGAGTTATCTGTCAATCACAAATTCATAAAAATGTGGAGTACAACTGTGGGACCACAAACAAAAGTACATGTGGATGTGCTCTTTTGTTTGTGAAATGACGATCACCAACTGACACAAAAATGATAATGAAACAACTTTTCGATGAACCCAATAGAGGGAAAAGGGGGGAAGAGGGAAGGAAAGGATTAACAGGTAAAAACAAACATTGGACTATTGAGCTATTATTAACTATTGAGCTGACACAAATCGCCATTCGGTTACTGAATCAGAAACACCTCAGATTATAGTAAACAAGAATATGCAGGGGGTGGAAGTGGGGGTGGGGTGAAGAAAACAAATAAAATTGCATAGCAAATGTGAAAAAAAAAAAAAAAGATGCAAATTGCACATAAAATTGCAAATTATTTGAAAAATGCAAAATCTAAAAAAATTGTGAATTATGGGGAAAATTTCAAATTATGCGCATTTTCACATTTTTTATACGGCCCTAATTATAACCTATAACATCAGATGGAAAACACTTTTAGCAATATACTTGTGAAAATGACATTGTTAAGGGTGATTTTTTTCACAAACAATATATATCATGACAGTTGAAAGCTGACCAAAACCATTAAAATTTGATCCCATTATAATTGCATAAATGTCATTTTACTTTTGCGTAGAATTCATATTTGATTCACTAATGTTCTAAACATTAAATTATAAAATGCCATCCTGTTTTAGTTTACAATCAATCTTTCTAAATATTAAATATTATACTTATATCCGAATTTGTTTCCTAGTTATTGTGCCCGCATGTATCAGAAACATATAAAAGAACATTATTCCATAAGATTTTAAGGCTGCATATCTGATAAAAAAAACAATTTTGTGTTCCTTCAGCTTGAGAAAAATAATAATAAATAGAAAAATCTGATGTGGGCAACACATGACTTTCCTTATATAATGCAATGAATTTACTACTTTTACAGTAAAAAAAATAGGTTTTTCTTATAGTAGATACTTATATTCTTTCCAAGATAATGAATTGTCGACAATTAGCTGCCATTTTCATCGATTTAGCGGCATTTTTATCCATTTGGCAAGATTTTCATTAATTTGGCAACACTTAAAAAAGTCGCCAAGTTGGCGACATTCAGCCAAAATCTCGCCAAGTGTTATGGACGGAGAAATAAGTTATTCTTATAGCAGATAAATGACTATTGGCATTCAAATACAAAAGTATTACTCAAAATATCTTTTCTCATGAATGGAACGAGCTAGATCCACAAGAATAATGTCACCAAATTTATTGCATGATATTACATATGAAAAGTGAACATATTTCTCAACAGTTAATATTTTTTTTTAATTTATGAGATTTTTTGATAAATTTATTTGAAAAATGTTCCAATATCTCGAGAACGGTTCATGCTAGAGTTCTAAAGTTTATGTCAATCGTTTTCTAAGGAAAAATTACATAAGAAATGTTTATTTGCATAACTTTATTAAAGGTTTGGATCTTTTGACAATTTTTTCAAAATTTCACTCAAAAATTTAGGGGTGGGGGGGTGGGGGGGTTCTGAACATTCGATTACGTTTAAAAACAATAAGCTTTTAATATTCATGGATTGTGATTTTTATACCAAATTTCATCCGAATCACTCCATTTATTCATGAGATATTGTCTCCACAGACTCACTGACACACACACTTTCACACACACGTACTCACACAGACATCACCTCAAAAATGTTTGATTCATGATCAGGTATGCTTGAAACGTGCTCTCCTGTCGAAAACTCGAATTCGAATGTTTGACCCAGTCACAATACTTTCCTTATACATTATGTATATAAGGAAAGTAATAGGTATTTTTTGAAGTATTTGTTCAAAATACAATCTGTTTTAAATATTTTTCAATAATATTAAATGCAGTTTTGACATCATAAAAATGTAACTTTGCCATTTCTGTCACAGTCCCCTGGTGATGAGTTTGGTTCATCATTCAATTATATAAGCAAAAAAAAAAAAAAATTAATAATGGAAATAAATTGAAGCTTAAGAAACTATGATTTTAACTTCTGAAATATAAGCAACCATTAATAAGTAAGTGAAGAATGCAAGGAGAATGTGTCATTTATACAAGCTGTGTAACACACACTGGTCAATATTGATTTATTGGGGTAATGTCATTACTTTGATAACGAATATGGCATCAGTTCTATTAGATTGGCTATAATTATTGAGATAATGGAATGGAAGTGGTTACGGAGATAGTGTACTTTTATACTTATATGGATACCAAAGTTCTAAAGTTAGCAAGCATGGAATTCTTTATAATAATTTGCTTTGTGACTACCCCAAAATTTCTTGACAACTAAAATTTAATTGCACCAGACAGAAGTTTCCAAGGGGGACAGCTTGGAAGAATCTTCTGGGCCAAGGCCCACAGTGGGCTGTCGAGCTATTGATGACGATGAGGCAAAAATTTTAACATCCTTCATAAATTTGGGGAAATCCAAATCACTGATAAGTTTACAAATTTCAAACGAGGAATAAAAGATTCCTCGTTTAGTTTTTTCATACTCAATCCAAGAAATGATCTATAAATATATTTAAAGCAATCGCCATCTTCGTCCAAGTAGTATTGAGGTAAAATTATAATTTGAAAGGTATCTATTTTATAAACTACTATAAACTAGGGTCATTTGTAGATTCAGCACCCACAAAACTCAAAATTCAAACATTCTTGACAACTAAAAAAACCCCCTGTTTTGTTGATCTTTTCTGTTAATGTTTTTCCTTTATTAATAGGCCAAAAAAGGCAGCAGAAAATGAGCTCAGAAATGAGCAGGCTGGTTTTAAAAGTGGAGATGGAACAATCCAACATTTATTCATGATTAGAAACATCATTGAGCAATGCTACTATTTAAATATTATATATTTTTTTAATTATTTTTTTATTATTTACTATTATTTTTTCAAATTTTACTTCTGGAGGAAATTAACTTTTTTTTAATGTTTACAACTTCAAGTGCTTTAATTTATTTGTGTTTATTCTAAATAAACCAAGAGTCTAATAATCTTGAATATTGGTTAACTTCATGAATTAAAAAGATATATTTGTGTCCCTCTGCCAATGATCAATGAACCAGATGTTTGTGTGCATGCATGGCAAGTTACAGAGTGCTTATTTAGAGAGTATCAAAGAAGCATAGTTAAGGTCTATTAAAGAAGCATATCATGCAGGGTTTGAAATAGGGCCTTAAATTTAGGGGGGACATACCCCCTTTAACAAAAATTTTGGGGGAGATTTTCAAGAATTTGGGGGGAAATTTAAAAAAATCCAGAATTTTTATTAGTAAAACGTAAAACAAGGATATTTTTATATTTTCAAAATTGACATTTAGTGTTTTCAGCCTTAATTTGAAATTTATCAACTTCATTTTTTAAATAAAATGGAAACCCCATTTTAAGATTGGAAATGGAAAGCAAAGAGAAAATATATACCGTTATTTTAAAAATCGCATAATTTTAGAATAAAGCACATTTTGAATAGTCTATATTTGCACCTCGCCAAGCTAATGTATTCAAACTATTTTGAAGTAAAATTATTTTTTTAAGTACTTTTAGTAAAATTAAGATGAGAAGAATGTTCATTTTTAATTGAAATTAGATATTCAACTTTGGATGTAAATATATCAAATTCTAATTTATACTCTTCAAATCTATTTCTAATGAGTCTTATAATTCTAAATGGCTAAATAAATAAAAATGTTTTTATTTCATTATTTTAAACATATATCTCAATTTCATTTACAATATGTTTAAAAGGTAATATTCCAGCATAAAAAGCACAATAAATGTAAAAATATCAGTAGTTGCAAATAGATTGAAAAAATGGAAAATATTTAAAAATTAAACAAAATATACCAGTGATCGTGTTTAAATAAAAAATGTCCGCAATATTACTAAACTGTCTTATAAATTACTAACTAATAAGTGAAACACGTAAACCCATGAATATGCTGCGATGAATTTTTTTGCTAGGTCAATTTTCGGTCTGAAATAGTCATTTTCATCCCAAGAATTTCATTGAAAAATGTCTTTGGAATCCTATCAAAGTCCTTTAAAAAATTTATATATTTTCTGGGGGATGAAAAAAATCGGGTTTTCTGAGAAAATGTCAAGTTTATTGCTTAGATTAAGTATTTAATTTAAAGAGGTCAATCAAAGGGCATAAAATGAAGTTTTGTCTGTTATAATAATTTTCTTCTCATTTCTGCAAAAGTTAGCAAGCATTAATTTCGCAAATTGTTAAAAAACGTACTTTCTATATTTGGTAACAAAATTTTAAGATCGTATTTCCATCTCGCAAATGTCTTATTTTTATCTTTTCCAATAAATATTTATTAATTACGCACAATAGCGTAAATCCTGTGTGGTACATCGCGCTTGAAGGGCGTGGCCAAAACAGTTGAGATTTCTTTGAAGATATCGTAATACTTTTAGCGAAAAAGTTGGATATCTTTTACCGAAAAGTCTCGGAACAATGCGCAGAAAAAAAAAGTAATGAATTCGAGAAAATCGGAACATTTGTAACTAGTGTGCTCGGCTCTATACTCAGGAAAAATGAAACATTGTTAAAAAGCACCTAGCCGCGACTTGTCCGTAACTAGTGGACAATGGGATGACGCGGCGTGCCCGTTTCAGATGCAGCCCCCTAGAAATTTTCGGGAGAAACGGTGCGACATAGAAATTTCCCGGAAAAGAGGACTTGCTGGGGTAGCTTTCGGGAGATGCAGAACTTCCCAGTAAAAACACGCGTGGATCCACGAAACATTTTCATCTTTGCTTTTCATTCGCTTGGCGGCGAAGAGCGCACATGATTTTCCGAGCCGCAATTTTTTCTGTGCGGGATTTTTTAATTTTATGCACGATTCACACAAGTGCGCATCCTATTTCAAATCCTGTTATGGCTGCATCATATAATTGGCATGGCTGCACATGGAAAAAACAGAGTGTGGAAATGATTTTTGTTCAAAGCAGGTAATTTGAAAATTGAGTGGTGTTATCTGTATTATTTAAGTAGAGAGTGCTCAATTTTGGAAAATTCAATTTTTCACATTAAATGTATTATATTATCTACCTTTACACAAAATGTAAAGTATTAACCATACTTTAGGAGATTTTCGTATTTATTTTGGTGTGCAGAACCCATAAAATAAGAAAGATATGAAAATTTTGCATTATCAAAACTATATTTATTATAATTATAATATATATAGCTATAAACTATATTTATGTATAAATATTTTAAATTATCCTGTTTGTTAAAACAAATTTGTACAAAATTTCAGTCTCTATCTCACTGAGAATTATATTTTGAACATTTTTGTTTTGTTGTACCCTCAATAAATTAAATTTTTGAAACTTTGAATTTGCTTGAATCCTAATTCTTATTTTTAACAAATTGTTTTGTATATCAAATTTCAAATCTCTTCTGGAATTGGTGAGAATTTCTGGATAGAATAAAATTTTTGATTTATATAGATACTGATTAAAAGCAAATAGTAAAAAATAGCAAAGAAACTTACTGAGATGATCTAAAGCAGATGGAGGCATTATAACTAAAAAAAGAAAATACATCTGAATCAAAAATGTTTGAAAACATGTCTAAAAATATCAAATTATAAACAGTAAAAAGTTGTTTTTAATATGACACCATTTAAGACACTAAAGTAATATTACAATTTGGCCAGAGTGCTTTCAGACGTCATAATGCCTTTCATCAGTAGCAATACAATAAAAGAGGAAAAACATGGTTTTTTATATACAGTCAAAAACTGTGAAACAAAAATTTACATATGAATGGTTGGATTATCCGAGACAAAATAAAATCATTAAATTACCATATAACACATATACAACTGCAATCCAGAAATACACAAGCTAAATGAAAGCTAATGCAGGATCAACTGCAATTATCGTTCACTCATATGGCGGAGGTGGGGGGACACCGCTCAAGTGAAGGGAGTCCAGGTACCTGAATTAATATTTTATGGAGGGGAAGACATGATGGATTTACAAGGAAGAGAAAATCATATGTGGAGAGGGATCCATGATAAAGGTTTGTAAGGGAGCCCACAATTTGTATAAGCAGCACCATATTGAGATACAATATTCATTTCATATAGTACAGGTTTAACAATATCACATGGGTATCAGCGTGAAACAAGATATTTTACTCATAGAAAAATTGAAATGTTGATTTTAAAAAATCATATAACCAACTGAGCTACCAAGACTAATACTGGGTTCATGCCCATTTTTCAAAATGAAATTCCCTGAGTATTCCCTGTTGTCTTCATCAAAACTCCAGGTACTACTATTTAACCGTCAATTTAAAAAAAAAATAAAATTTAGATTTAACTGATATATACCATGAATGCATGAGAATGTGAAAAAAAAATATTCAAAATAACTCAATTTTCTATATTTGTATACAATTTTATCTGCATGTACAGTACAACCTCGAAAATCTGGACTTTGCCAATTTCAGATTACAGAATTTTCCGGATTATAGAGTTTGGATAAAATTAAAACTTAATATCCACTAAATACAGTAGAAAACATTATTGTTAGTAAAAGTAATGATAAAAAGTCAAGTTAACCTATTAAAAATATTATTTAATACAAAAAAAAATGGAACAAAAGAAATTTTAAGAAAAATATACATATATAAGAAATAAAAAGAAAAAGAAAGTTCACATTTTATCATTTTGTTTAAACATTTGAACTAATGTTTCTTGTTTCATTAATTTTGATTTGTGCAAAAGCAGTTTTTTTTTTATCCTGTAGGTAGATGGGCATTATTTCCTGTTTGGTTAAGAAGTTTCTTTGTTCAAGACCTTTAATTGCCTGATTAAGTACTACTCCAGGTACTACTATTTAACCGTCAATTTAAAAAATAAATAAAATTTAGATTTAACTGATATATACCATGAATGCATGAGAATGTGAAAAAAAAATATTCAAAATAACTCAATTTTCTATATTTGTATACAATTTTATCTGCATGTACAGTACAACCTCGAAAATCTGGACTTTGCCAATTTCAGATTACAGAATTTTCCGGATTATAGAGTTTGGATAAAATTAAAACTTAATATCCACTAAATACAGTAGAAAACATTATTGTTAGTAAAAGTAATGATAAAAAGTCAAGTTAACCTATTAAAAATATTATTTAATACAAAAAAAATGGAACAAAAGAAATTTTAAGAAAAATATACATATATAAGAAATAAAAAGAAAAAGAAAGTTCACATTTTATCATTTTGTTTAAACATTTGAACTAATGTTTCTTGTTTCATTAATTTTGATTTGTGCAAAAGCAGTTTTTTTTTTATCCTGTAGGTAGATGGGCATTATTTCCTGTTTGGTTAAGAAGTTTCTTTGTTCAAGACCTTTAATTGCCTGATTAAGTATTTTTTCTGTCATTCCCCCCCTCCCCCTTTACACACACCTCTATTCACTGGCAAAATATCCATATTTTTTACTCATACTATAGAATAGAGAAAGTATTGTGAATGGGGTCCATATATCAAATTAGAAATATAAATTTGTGACATATAACAAAAAAGATAAAACTGGATGATAATACATTATGTGCCCCAACAACGCAGTGAGTACCACTGCTTTATATGATCTCTGTCTGTGTAATGCTTTATTTAGATGCATTTGTGATGAAAAATTTTGACATATATTAACGTATTTTTGATTTAAATTTCCATCATCAATTTGTTTATGATCCCTATTTTCATTGATAAAACAGCCTTTCACATGGTACGTAAAAGTGGTATAAGTTAGATTTTTTCCTTTATCATAATTCAGTTGATTTTAAAGATACAGATAAGCAGTTTTTTTAATGATCTGTTGCATTAAAAATAAAAATTTTCTAATTCACCAAATTTGTCTAAGGGGGTCGTATAAAAATTTAAAAGTGTAACTTTTTGAAAATTAATGGGAGGACTATTTCATTAATGTAGTCTTATTTCCTACCTTACTTTCAACATTTTTGCAACTTACATTGCCAACTTATCTCCAACAGGTAAAGAATTAAAGAGTGTTTCAATCTTTTTGGGACACTCTGTATATAGTTATGCATTAATATATATATTGATATTATAAGTTTCTATTCAGTTAAAAATACTTTATATTGAAAACAAACATTCCTGTTTGATAACGCACAAGTTTTCACTAATGATAATAAATATTAATCTTTATAAAAAATAAAATATAGCAATCTATTATAGATGTGAATATATCAATTTTAATATATCCTTGACAAATTGGTTGTTTTTTATTATATGTCTAAATCATTATTTTAATACCACTTTTTGGAAGAGATTCATACCCATTTTTCAAAATAGGAAAATATGTATTATGCAAAAATAATTAAAAAATTAACCTTAATAAATAACCAGAATATAAAAATAAGTTAGTCTAGTCAATCTAATATGCAACATTTAGAAGATGGGTGGGTACTAATGAATTCTAGGCAATTCAAGTGAACATATGAGAACATAATTAAAAAATCAACCTTTAATGATAGACAAAATATGAAAAAAAGTTAGTTTAGTGAATTTAATATGCAACTTTTAGAAGATGGGGATGGATGGAAAAGATACTAATGCACTCTCGGCGATTCACAGGAACATAAAGTGAATTGCGTAATAGTGCTATTTATGTGAAAATAATTAAAAAATTAACCTTAAATCAAAATATAAAACTAAGCTAGTTTAGTCAATTTAATATGCAATATTTAGAAAATGGAGATAGATGGAAAAAGATACTAATCGAATCTCAGAGATTCATGAGAACATAAACTGAATTGTACAATTGAACTGTTTATGCTCAAATAATTATAAAATTATACGTTCAGTGATTTATGTGAAATTTAACAACTTTTAAAAAATTCCCATTGTTAAGTTGCAATTACCGTGCACAAGGCCGTAGATTTACATTAGCCTTCAATGAAGACAATTTTCCATTGGAAACTATGCAAATTTTGTAATACGCAGTATGAGGAAGTTTCCCGAAGAAACTACGAAGAATCCATAGTAATCGGCATCTCCGGTCGGCAAATTGAAAATTCCTGATTTTTCCAGAATTTTGAATAAAAAATTGATTTTCCCTGCAATTTCCCCGATTTCCAGAGTGTGCACGAACCCTGTTAATATAATGTTATACAGAGCTCACTTTTGGTTTGTAAAATCACAAGTCAGTGTGACTCTTACAACTCAAAAGTATGAGTCAAACTATGAGTCATTTTTTTACTATTTGTAATTTCAATTTTAAAATGGGGAAAAAAAGCTGATGTCTCATGTAAATATACCATATATATTTATACTGACTGACAACAGTACAACAAATTCAAATTTTGAAATGATGAACAATGATTTAATGGATGTCAATGTTTCTGCAAAATGATTGAAGTGGTATAGCATCACAGGAAAGAAATAAAAAAGCAGCTAAAATTTTCGAGTGATGTTTGACTCACAGTTTTAAATAATGAGTCAATTTAGTTAAGAAATTGCTGATTGATGCGGCAATAGCAAGTAAGCACCAAACTCTGGTTATATGAGTTTAAACAAGAATACTCATGTGATTTAGAAAATTTATAATTAAGACTAAAACATAAGTAAACTTACTTTTTCCACCTCTTTCAACATCTTTGCGCTCATTTCCTGGAATCATACACACTGAATAACATCTATATTGAGTGTTGAAAGGTCGCATGGCAACATGAAATGAGTTGAAGGATAGCTAAAGAAAATAACAATAGTTAATAAAGGAATGTTGCAGACCCAGACCTCTCGACTGACCCAGAGGGCTTACAGCAACTATTTGAGAGGCTGGTAACAGAGGAATATGTGGTACTTTGTGACATTTTTCTGATATTGATATTTATAAATACTAGCTCTGCACCCATGTAGAGTATCTGTGTGAAAGTGTATTTTAATGCTCAGTATATGTAGGTAATTTGCTATCTAACCTCTGGAGAGTGAGTCTCCATACGACTTATTCCAATATTAACATTCCATAGTATTTAATTCTATTTGTCTTACAATAGTCACAATCATAATAAGAATGATTGTATAGCTCTTGCATTCTTAATATCCTCAGACATATGCAGATGACCCTCCAATCAAATATAAACCATATAACTTATGTAAATTAAATTAACTTTAGGCAAAATAATATATAATTTCGGTACTTACGTATTATCCCGTCGACCGTTTCAGTCGATATTAAACTGTCGCCAAAAGGTAGATTTCACACCAATAATCGAAAACTATGACATTACACACTGTGCAAACCTTGGTCACTAAAGCGGAAGCCATCCATTTTTGCTTTGGTAAATGCGAATATTAAAGCGTGCTGTTTTTTTTCTCTGCCGGCAAAATTATTAAATTTGGGGCTTATCTACTACAGAAGAGCATGCAGAGGCCTATATTCAACAATACGGAAATCTGGCATCTAAAAAAATGTGTGTTAATGGCCACGATACGGGTCTTTATGTGAAAACAGACAAACAGTGGTGATGCAATGTGAAAGCCTGTCAGAAATGTGTAGCCATTAGAAAAGACAAGCGATTTGAGAGACCCAGACTTTCATTTGTAACTGCACTACACTTTATTTACAGCTGGACTAGAGATTTTTGGCCACAGAAATGATTGTTTCTGTACCTTTCGATCGTTTTGCAGTTATTAATATGTTCTTTGTTTTATCTCGGTTAATTTTTTTATTTATATTAAGTTGCAATCGAATTTCAAATTGTCTTGTCGACAATGCCAATTTGTGTGAAATTATGGTACAATGGTGAATTATGGTGATCAATGGGATAATACGTGAGTAGTAAGTAGGTATGTATTATTACTTACGTATTATCCCGTCATTTGTGTCAGGATCAATTTCTGTTAAGTGTTTTGTTTGCATCTTCATCCCATGAAAATGTAAACAAAGTTTTTTTTAAATGTAAACAAAACTTCATAGTTGGCAATAATATTTTGGTTACAAACTTTGATCGACTACGTTTCATGAACTTTTTGTCGCCAACGGTCGATGGGATGTACCATACGTAAGTACCATAATTTCATTGTTAGGCAAAAGCTTAGAGGAATATTAAGTACTAACTGTATCTACATAGAGCATCAGCACTCTACTGTCAGTGTCTTTTAATGCTCAATATCTGTTGGTAACTTACTACCCGATCAGAGTGAGTCTCTATTTGACTTTTTCAAACCTTAATATTTCATTATTTAGTTTTGTATGTCTAACAATCATTACTTGAAGGTATAACTCTTGCATTCCCAATATTCCCAGAAACATGCAGATTCATCATTATATGATCCTCTAATCAAACATACTTAGTATGGATGAACAAAGCAATGAGCGAGCATTATGACAATGCAAGCTCACACACTGCATTTCAAACTATCAATCATGTGAAGCATGAAAACATTGATTTGATGAGTCATTGTCCTTATTCGAACCTGATTTAGGACCAGAGATGTTGATTTTCTGGAAAATCTTCCTATACTTCAATTGGTAAATATCTAATGTAATATAATGTTTACAGTATTAAATAACATTACAAAAAAGAAATGACATACATTTATTTCATATGCTTATACCACTGACTTCCAAAAATATTATAGTATAAGAAACTTCAGATTATTGGCAAGTTCTAAAAAAAAAAAATATGTTCAATCCGATTGAATTTTTTTTTTGCAATGTTATCTTATGTCCCTTGTTCCGTGGAATTGCTCAAAAATATTATTTGCCACTCCCACTATCCACCATTTAGTCATTGTCACTGTTTATAAAACTATTAAATTCCAGTTCTGATTCAGACTGTTGTGAATCTGAGTCAGAACCAGAACTACCAACAGAGGACACTTCTACAAAAGAAATTGCTGATACACATTCTCCACTTGTCCAGCCACTGCCAAAACTGCCGCCGTGTTCATGCGGAGTACGATCACGTTAAACATGTGGGTCCGAAAGTCCTTCCGAGAGGTTGGTGGTAGGGGAAGGAGGGTACGGTCCCTGTGGATGCCTCCCCCACTGGGTTCCGGTCTAAATTGGGTGGCACTTCCCGACCGTCCAAACGGTTACCTTACACCTTTCTGGTAGGTCGGACGGTCTGGGTTTCAACAACAACAACAACATTCTCCACTTGGTCTTGGATGACCTTGTGACTGGTTTTCTGGATTTGGGAGTAAAAAAAGGTTTTGAAAAATGGAAACCAGCTTAGCAGCATGTTCACTAGTTAATCTATTTCTCTTTTTGTATTTTGATTGTGCTGAAAGCTTTCCAATTTTGTTCACAAGAAGCAGTTGTTGGTGGAATGTTAAGAATCCTTATGGCAACTTTGACAACTTCCGATTAGTACAATAGCCTTTCCACAATGAAAGTGGTGAGATATTTTCTGCAGCAAGACAAATGATGTCTCGGCTCCACAGCTTTTGTCTGGAATGGTATTCAGCAATGTTTGCCAATACAGCCACTTCATCAATATTCGAAATATTTCTTGCAACTTCCATGATCATATCCAGCGCAATTAGTAAATCATCCTCTGATAACTGAAGTCCACAATATCGAGGATTCAAGAGATTGGCTGCTAAATAAACTGGATGGGAACTGAACTTAAGCCTTTCATCTAATATTGTTTTTACCAATTTTTCTTCTTCTTTGGATAAAATTGATGAAGGTAAGATCTTTATTACAGAATCATTTAAATTTTTTAATATTTCTGTAACATCTGAAAGATTTGAGATTTGGTGTATCTCCTTCCAGTTCTTTTTATTGTTACTGAAACTGGAAGTAACAAGTTATATGTCGTTTGAACTTAAACCCAAAATACATTGTTGTCGACAATTTGTTGACGAATATCTGAAAGAATAATTGGCAATACTCTGTCATCCAGAGATGAACGTTGCAGGCTGTTCTTTGTACGTAACAAACTATCCAAATGCTTAGTAGCTAAACACCATCTAGCTTTTGCTGGTAACAAAAGTGAACTCTCCTTCCCTTGCTTTTCCCTTTGTATTTCCTTAAGTGTCTGATTGGCAACATGATGACTGTTGAATAGTTTCACAATGGTCTCGCAATTTAATTATACTTTTTCCATCGTATCCAAACTTATCATGTCCTTTGCCAAAAGATTTAACCCATGGGCAAAGCAACCAAATATTATTAAGTGAGGATACTTTTCCTTTAATATCTTCCATGCAGCTTTCCAATTACTTTCATTGTCTGTTATAACTGCTTGTATCTTTGAAGGATCAATTTTTTCAATCTCTGCACTCAACAAATTAGCTATGCAATCTCCTGTATGACAAGAAGATTTGGTAGAAATTGCTTTCTGAAATATTGGCTCAGGTGTTGCAAACATAATGCTCATCAAAGGATTTCCTTGTATATCAGTCTATCCATCGGACATCAGTGTCAGTAATTCTACTTGACCAATCTTTTGAATAACCATTTCTTGAACTCTGTCATATTCTCTGTCTAAAAGGGAATGTGATAAGCGAAAACATGATGGCAACTTGTATGATGAGCGAATTTGTTTGTAATGACTTTTACCATACTGATTTTCAGTTATAGAAAGAGGTGCACCACTTGCAAATATAGCTCCTGCTAATGTCTCATCTGTCTTTTCTTGGTGTTCTTTTGACATACTATTGATAAAATTTGATAAAATTGAAAAAAAAAAATTGATTTGAGAAGGGGGGGGGGGACTGAAAATTTTCCATGGGGGAAAAGTATGGAGGTGGAAAATTTTCCTTTCCCACATCACTGTTTAGGACCCAATGATTTTTTATTGTTCCCAACAATCCAAAATAAAATGATTGGTCAACGATTTAACAGCTAGAAGAAACAGTTGAAGCTTATAATTAGCATGTTTCTGATATACTAACTTCTGAAAGGCATCTATCTTGAAAATTGGTTCATTCGAATGAAAAAATGTATTGATGCTAAAGACAAATATTTTGAAAAGCAATAAAATGATATATTGACATACAAAAATATTTTGTGTATTATTTTCTAAAAACTTAAATACTAGCCTACATAGCCTTTTATCTTTAATTTAACACAATCACTCGATATTTATGAAATTCTTTTACTTCCAATATTCACCTTTTTTCACACCCTTTCTTTTCTAAACAAATTGCAGCAACCATGTAATTTTAGTTTTTATATTACGTGGCTTAATATATTTCTGAAAAATTATCAGATGTTTTCGTCCAATCTTTTTTCAAAACTACTAGCCCATTTTTGTATGCCCCATGTGAATGTTCTGAAATTTTTTCTTATATTTTCACCCTCCCAACACACAGCTTTTATTAGCCAACACCCTATATTTCTAATCAATCTGAATCCTCTGTTATTTTTCCTGCATTTGTGTGGGGGGTTGATATTTTTCTGAACATTGCTTTAGATTTTTTCTTTCGAGTACTTTTTATACAACTAAGAAAAAGCAAATTTATTGTCATAGCTTTAGTATATGAAATTTACACTTTGCCTGCATTTCACCTCATCAAATGCAAGTGATGAATTGTGAGATATGTGAGGATTTGTTGCAACCCTTCCTAGCATTCCGTTCAAAACTCGTAGCTAGTCTTTTTATACTAGAGGAGTTTCTCAAAGTGTTGTATCTTGTATATCATTAATTAAGGTTGCATTTGCATTGCTCAAGGTATTTTTATTTTTCGATTTAAGCATGATTTATCATTAAATTAATTAATTGAATTTTAATTTTTTTATTTCGATTTAAACATATTTTGAGTTTTTGATTTAAGCATGGCTTCTGTTTTAGTTTCTGTAACCAGTGTTGTAGCTGAGTTTCAGGGTGTTTTATTAGGTCACAAAGTTTAATTTCTTGAGTGGAAGTCCAACTTTGGAGTGAGAAAGTTGCTAATCCAGCGGGAATGTATTCTATATCTTTTTAGTGGGTGACCATAATGAAGTAAAACTGTGGAGAGGTCGTAGATTCATGTTCTATGAGTCACAAAACACTTGTTACACAAACAGTTGTTATGTATGCGACTTCCAACAGCCAGCAGGACTGGATTCCATAATGTTTCTTCAGCGTTAAGACTGCGAAGCTGTGGTAAGTCTTGTTCAAATTGCTACAGATCAACTATTGTACAAATTTTCTGTTTCTACATTATTTTATCTATTTTTACTGTGTTGACATTTGCTATCCTTCACTTTTGTAAGGTATTTACGTTTTTTGAATTTTACTTACATTTTTCAATTATTTAAATGCTAAGTCTAACATGATGTTCATTATCACTTTTCAAACACCATTTTGTTGGCAATATTTTAGCTTGTCAAAAAAAAAAAAAAAATGGCGGATTATGTTGACATTTTGTATACTAAAGTTATTCCAATTTATTTTTGCGGTTCCTCTCCCCCCCCCCCCCCTCCTTCCCGCTGGAAAACTGAAAAATTTCTTTCTTTCCGTAGTCTTGATGCGTCTGAATATTTAATACACCACTCGAATATTTATATTTGTACCCCATATTTTATAAACCCATCTCTGTTTTCAATCAACCTGAAATGATTGTTAGTTTTCCTTTTTCGAGTTAAGATAGTAATAAATATTTTATAAAATTTTTAACCAAGTAAGTCGAAGATAAACAAGTATAAATTAAATACATATATTTTTTTTAATTTGTATGTTGTTGAATAGGGTATTTTTAAATAGGTTGTGGAAAAATGGTTTAGAGTTTAAAATAGTGTTCAAAATTGCAATCTCATGCAAAAGTTTATCATAGGATATATCAAATCATTAACCATAAAAATAAAATTCCGAAGTTTTAAAACTTACCATAGTTACTGAGCTTTGATTAGCGAGAAATTTGATTACACGTAAAAAATTTATTAATTTTTAAAATTTAAATAGAATAGTAATCTACCTTCATGCTTTGTATACACAAACACGAAATAATTGATGATTGCCAGATTTCCAACTGTCATAAAGTGAGAACCATGGAGTATAATCTTTTTGTGAAAACTTTTACAAATTTCTCACTGAATTTCTTAAATATTATGTTTATAATTTAAATTTTATTAAAATTGAGTGAGATATTAATTTTAGAATGATTTTATTTATAAAAATCGAAGTTACAGGTATGAGATTGATTTTTTTTTCGTGACGTCACCGAATAGGGTGCTAGAAAATTGTGCTCTCTAATGTAAAGCTTATGGAGTGCTTGTGAAAAGAGGTTACTTTTCAATAATTTGACACCCATAACAAGTATGTACACTTTATATATATATATTAATGTCTCTGGTAGTCGCCGCCAGTGAAAGAAATTAAATTTTTTGATAATTTTTGCAATAAACGATGCATTTTCCTTGCGTCGTAAATGCTTATAGTACGTAAAGAGATGTAGGGTATTTTGCAAGTTTTCTTTTATTATATATTTGCATTTTATTCTTATAGTTTTATTTTTCAATTAGTTGTTATTTTCATTGATTTAGCGTCATTTTTATCCATTTGGCGAGATTTTCGTTAACTTGGAAATGTCGCGAACTTGGTGACTTTCCGCCAAATTGGTCAGCAAAATCTCGCCAAGCGTTATAGATGGAGAAATAAGATATTCTAATAGAAGAGAAATAACTATTGGCGTTCAAATACAAAAGTATTACTCAAAGTATCTTTTCTCATGAATGGAACGAGTTAGATCCACGAGAATGATGTCACCAAATTTATCGCATGATATTACATATAAAAAGTGAACACGCTTCTTAACAGTTAATTTTTTTTTTTAATTTATGGGATTTTTTGATTAATTTATTTGAAAAATGTGCAATATCTCAAGGACGGTTCATGCTAGCGTTCTGAAGTTTATGTCATTCGTTTTCTAAGGAAAAATTACATAAGAAATGTCTATTTGCGTAACTTTTTTAAAGGTTTTGATTTTTTGATGATTTTTTCAAAATTTCACTCGAAAATTTAGGGGGTACTGAATATTCGATTGTGTTTTAAAACAATAGGCTTCCAGTATTCACGGATTGTGATTTTTGTACCAAATTTCATTCGAATCTCTCCATTCGTTCGTGAGATATCGTCTCCACAGACTCACACACACACACACAGACATCACTTCAAAAATGATCGATTTGTGATCAGGGATGCTTGAAACGTGTTCTCCTGTCGAAAACTCGAATTCGAGTTTTCGACCCCGTCACAATACTTTCCTTATACATTATGTATATAAGGAAAGTAAAAATAGCCAAACGAGTCTAAAAAATTTGCCAAATAATAATAATAACCTATTCAGCCGATAACTGAAGGTGAACTTGGTAATATTTATGTATTTATTGCATATAGTACAATAAATACATAAATATTATCATTGGTAATATTTAAGATAATATTTATGTATTTATTGTACATATTCTTTTTCTTATAGTTTATATTTCCTTAAGAACAGGAACGAGCAGGTCCTTGATAGGAAGGGGAACATTGTCACAAATGTCAGAACTATATTATAGATTGAAGTATAAAGTTTTCCCCATGTTAACCGAGTTTGACATTATCCAAGCTGTTTTCGCCCACATTAGCTTGGATAATAGGGACTCTAATTGTATTTATGTTTCTACAAAACGAATGAATTCCTTTTCGATGCATTTTTTAATTATTGCAATACTTTTCATTTATGATAATTGAATAGGGTGTATTCATATGATGTCATGAGGCAAATACGTGATTTATCAATGTGTAAACATATTCAACAGTCCCACTATTTACAGTCGTTCCAGTGTTTTAGACAGAAATATTGATAAATAATTATGGTTATGTGTGAAATTTTGAAGTTTGAAAATGTACACGCCGAGATATCAGAATATCTCATTATAAATCTCCAAGAATTGTATAGAGTATAGTAATAGAAAAATGCAACTAACCAAAAAAGCATAAAAATGTATGATTGTCTCTTGTTCATCAAAAAGATTTAATGCATCAGAAAATTGAAAACAGTAGCGATATAATTAACTGTCATATCATAATAATTAAAATCAAAGTTATTAATAAAGATATTTTTTAAATATATGTATTGTTTTGTTTAATTGTATAAATTATCAATAAGATTTCACTTGTTATTTTTAAAATTTTAATACTGATCATTGGGATATACAGGGGCTGATCGTCATTATCAGGTTTTGAAAAAAAAATCAATTTGGCGATCATGAATTCTGACGATGTCAAAATAAAAAGTTATGGTATATTAATTGCAATGAAAACTACTTTTCCAAAACAATAATCTTTGGATTTGGAGAATTTATAAATTAAATCAAATTTTTCAAATAGAAAGTCAAAATAAAATTTAGCAAATAAAAACACCATTTCTCGGAAGATTTCATTTGACGAAAGTAATCAAAACTCCAGAGCAACCCCTAGAAATACATAAAAAGTCTATGTATACTAAATGCCAAGTGTCCGTCTGTCACGCTTCTTTTAGGCGCTTCTCGAATAGATAGACTTGCAACCTGGTGCAGGGCTTGATCGTTCAATAAAACCTCCTGGAAAAAATCGCATTTTCTGAAAAGGGGGTGATCCACACCAAAACGTTTGAAAAGTGAAGTGATAGAAAAGCATGCTTTGCAATAAGATAGACTTCAAATTTGGTATATAAATAAATCGTTCAAAAGGAAAAAGTGTATAATTTCAGATTTCCAATATCTTCTACTCCGCACACCAAAATGTCCGATTTGCCGAATAAATGAGAAACGACTCCTTTAAAATTTTATACAGGCTTGAAATTTGGTATATGGGCAAATCATTTGATGAAAACGCCCAAGACGAATATAGTTTTCAAAAATGTTCGTTTAAGGGGGTGCTCTAGAGAAAAACATTTGAAAGGTGAATTGATGAAAGAAACATGCTTCGGAATGAGATAGATTTCAAATCTGGTGTACTGGAAGATAGTTTGGAAGGGGGGAAAAGTGTACAATTTCAATTTTCCAATATTTTCTATTTTAGGGGGTGCCGCACACCAAAATGTTCAATTTTCGGAATAAAGGACAAATACCCTTTTAAAAACGTGATAGAGGCTTGATATTTGATATATGGCTGAATCATCTGATAGAAAACCCAAGAAGAATGGGTTTTTTAAAAATGCATATTTAAGGGGTGGATAATCCACAAAAAAAACATTCGAAAGGTGAAATGATAGAAAAAGTATGATTCGCGATGAGATAACTTCACATTTGGTGCATTGATAAATAGTTGAGAAGGAAGAAAGTGGCAATTTCAGAATTCCGACATTAGCTATTGTAGGGGGTTGCGGCTCACTAAAACATTCGATTTAATGAACAAATAAAAAACGCCTCCTTTACAATATGATAGAGGCTTGAAATTTAGTATATGCGCTAATCATTTGATAAAAATCCAAGAAGAATACGGTTGGTACTTATGTATTATCCCGTCGACCGTTGGCGAACTTTTAATTGGCGACAAAATGTTCACGAAACGTCTGACACGAATGACGGGATAACACGTAAGTAATAATACATACGGTCTTACTACTCACGTATTATCCCATCGATCTTTCACACAAATTTTGTTCGGACCTCATATTTTTTTAAATCTCGCTGTTATAGGCTATACATACACACTTTTCTCATGTAATTATTTCAATCTATAACTGTCTTTCAGCTAAATCAATCTGTTCTTTTCCCCAATTAATTGATGTCGATTTTCTAGTCCAGCTGTAAATAAAGCGTAGTGCAGTTACAAATGAAAGTCTGGATCCCTCAAACCATGTGTCTTTTCTAAAGGCTACACATTTCTGACAGTCTTTCACATTGCATCGCCACTGTTTGTCTGTTTTCACATAAAGACCCACATTGTGACCATTAACGCACATTTTTTAAGATGCTAGAAATCCGCATTGTTGAAAATAGGCACTGCATGCTCCTCTGTAGTAGGCAATTCCAAATTTTAATCATTTTGCCGGCAGAGAAAAAAAAACAGCAAGCTTTAACATGCGCATTTTCCAAAGTAAAATGGATGGCTTCCGCTTTAGTGACCGAGGTTTGCACAGTGTGTTGTGATGTCATAGTTTTCGATTATTGGCGCGAAATCTACCATTTGGTGACAGTTTTGATTTCGACTGAAATGGTCGATGGGGTAATACGTAAGTACCATACGGTTTTTCAAAAATGTTCTTTTAAGGGGGTGCTACACAGACAAACCTTCGAAAGGTGAAGGGATAGAAAAAATATGCATCGCAATAGCATAGAGACTTCAAACTTTTGTATGGGTAGATAGTTTGAAAATATGTGTCGAATAAATGTGAAACGCGAATTATTAAAAAATTTACATTCTTCAGTGGCTGCTTATTTGCGAGATCATTGATTTTTAACGGGTATTCAGCTAGTGCATATTGCTAAAAGTTGTAACAAATGTTGAAAATATATAACCATCAACCACTGCAAATATGTATGAACTGTTAGATATATGCAAAAGCACAATATCGCATAGGCAACTGCTTAGGAAATTTATATTTTGATTCAAATTTCACTACCCATCCAGCATTATTTTCAGCCGTCCCCATGAGGATGATTGATATTCATGTTAATAAGCATAGCAAGGTACGCGCAGAGTTTCCTTACTATTCATTCAAATATGTTTCTATTACTGGCCTTGTTTCTCGATTACTATTTTACCAAATTGGCGAAATATGTAACATTTTTATAAAATTCATAAAGTTATCGGTTATGATAGAGCTTGGATTTTAAAATTCGACATTGGACGATACAATTTTTACTACACCGTCAGAATACTGTACATATATTGCAAGTAAGGGAATAATAAATACTGGCTGTTATTGGCTCTGTTCCTCAATTACTATTTTACCAACTTGGCGAAATATGTAACATTTTTATAAAATTCATAAAGTTATCGGTTATGATAGAGCTTGAATTTTAAAATTCGACATTGGACGATACAATTTTTACTACACTGTCAGAATACTGTACATATATTGCAAGTAAAGAAATAATAAATACTTATGGAAAAGGGAAACAAATAGGCTTTATTTTCATTATTTTCATTATAAACATTAAAAATATACATAACATTAAATACATAGCATATATATATATATATATATATATATATATATATATATATATAAGGAAAAAATCGATGCTGCCCAAGTAAGACATCATCTAGATTTATAATTGAAATCATGCACAGAAAAATTATCAGTACGATATTAAAATATATACATGCAAAAAATAGGGCAACGATGCAATTGAAATAAAAAAAAAATTTAAATGATTTAAATAGCGCAAGTGGAATAATTCTTATCCTTACCTCATAAAGCAAATATCTTCTTCAAAATGACGGCATTTACAACGAAAACAGCATATCTTTCCATTTGCACAAATTTCTATAACTAAATTTCGTCCACGATTATTAGAATATAAAAATATTGTCAAAACCAAAACAATCAAAATTTATTTATGGTTATAGCTAAAGAGAAAAGATAGATCACCGAAAGCCTTTTCACAACTCCCCAGCTTCTGTAGTGCGAATGCTTCCAAATGCGCTTGAACTCAAGCCGGCTCGAATTCAAGTCAATTCCACTTGAAAATCGTAGTGCGAACAAGGTATTAGAATATGTATTAAAGGCTTCAACCGTTACATAAATAATATTATCAATTTATATTTCTTTGATCAGTTTATTTTTAAGTAGTTTCTTTTCTATTACGCTTAACCCTTAACCGCAAACGTAAAAAATCGGTACACAAACAGAAATGTGCCGTCTGTGAGACTGCTAGTTTTTAGAAACTGCTAAAAAAAATAAAATAGAACAAAACTCTTAATAATTTACCAAAAGTGAACGTAAACATTTACTCTTTAATACTAATGCATTAACAGGACCAAATTTTTAATATAACAGCAAAGAAATAGGTTTTGAAAATCTAAGACAGAAAAGATTTCAAAATTATACATAACTACTCACAATATAAAATTTTCGAAAGTATATTCAAATAAATGCAAATATTTTACATAAATTGGTTGAAGATCAATTATAAAAATTTGATATGGAGCAAAATTTGCAAAACAATTAATAGTAAATATTACAGCAAGTTCTAAATATCTGCATTTTTTATGCAATCATTGTATTTTGGATTAGCGCAAGGCAGGCATGCATGCTTCCTGCATAGTACACACAGGAATTTTGTCATCCTAAGCGTTGTTCTGTGACACAAAAAACATGCTTTCCGTTTGGGAAGCACAGAATCATCACCTACCTGTGGATAAATTTTCAACTGGTTTCTAAAGAATGCGAGCTAATATAAAGCGCAATTCTCGAGGCAGTTGAAGATTCTGGAGTCGACTTTCCATATGTTCCTGGATTACTGTGGATGCTAATGACTTCGCAAATACGGACTTTTCCTTTATTTCCTCATTTTCCTTGTAGCACTGATGTAAAAAGTATGAATTTACTATTGAAACATCCAGAATGCGGAAAAAAACAGTTAAAGGTCATCTGTGTGTGTGTGTGACGACTTGAGGAATGTTTCGAGCATTTCTCATGACTATCTACTCCACCTTTGTTTGCATTATAATATGCGATAATTTCAGCAATATGATATGCAATATAATATGCGCTTCAATCAGTACAAACTCTGTCATGTATCAGAGATGAGTACTGTTGCTTTACCTTTTCTGTTGACGTGCGAAATTATTGTAGATTCCTCTCGAAAGCCATATAATGTGGATGCTAATGACTTCGAAAATACGGACTTTTCCTTTATTTTCTCATTTTCCTTGTAGCACTGGTGTAAAACGTATGAATTTACTATTGAAACATCCAGAATGCCGAAAAAAAAACAGCTAAAGGCCATCTGCTTGTGCGACGGCTGGAGGAATGTTTGGGGCATTTCTCATCAAGACTATCTACTCCACGTTTGTTTGCATTATAATATGCGATAATTTCAGCAATATGATATGCAATATAATATGCGCTTCAATCAGTACAAACTCTGTCATGCATCAGAGATGAGTACTGTGGCTTTACCTTTTTTGTTGACGTGCGAAATTATTGTAGATTCCCCTCGAAAGCCATATAATGTAGATGCTAATGACTTCGAAAATACGGACTTTTCCTTTATTTTCTCATTTTCCTTGTAGCACTGATCTAAAACGTATGAATTTACTATTGAAACATCCAGAATGCCGAAAAAAAAAACAGCTAACGGCCATCTGCTTGTGCGACGGCTGGAGGAATGTTTGGAGCATTTCTCATCAAGAATATCTACTCCACCTTTGTTTGCATTATAATATGCGATAATTTCAGCAATATGATATGCAATATAATATGCGCTTCAATCAGTACAAACTCTGTCATGCATGAGAGATGAGTACTGTTGCTTTACCTTTTCTTGTTGACGTGCGAAATTATTGTAGATTCCCCTCGAAAGCCATATAAGGTAGATGCTAATGACTTCGAAAATACGGACTTTTCCTTTATTTTCTCATTTTACTTGTAGTACTGATGTAAAACGTATGAATTTACTATTGAAACATCCAGAATGCCGAAAAAAAAAAACAGCTAAAGGCCATCTGCTTGTGCGACGGCTGGAGGAATGTTTGGAGCATTTCTCATCAAGACTATCTACTCCACGTTTGTTTGCATTATAATATGCGATAATTTCAGCAATATGATATGCAATATAATATGCGATAATTTCAGCAATATGATATGCAATATAATATGCGATAATTTCAGCAATATGATATGCAATATAATATGCGATAATTTCAGCAATATGATATGCAATATAATATGCGCTTCAATCAGTACAAACTCTGTCATGCATCAGAGATTAATACTGTTGCTTTACCTTTTCTGTTGCCGTGCGAAATTATTGTAGATTCCTCTCTAAAACCATATAATGTGGATGCTAATGACTTCGAAAATACGGACTTTTCCTTTATTTTCTCATTTTCCTTGTAGCACTGATATAAAACGTATGAATTTACTATTGAAACATCCAGTATGCGGAAAGAAACAGCTAAAGACCATCTGCTTGTGCGACGGCTTGAAGAATGTTTGGAGCATTTCTCATCAAGATTATGTATTCCATCTTTGTTTGCTTAATAATATGCGATAATTTCTGGTTTCTGCATTTCAGTATCCGTGCAAATTCTGTCATGCATCGAAGAGATGAGTACTGTTGCTTTACCTTTCCTGTTGACGTGCGAAATTATTCTAGATTCCTCTCGAAAGTCATATAATGTTGATATATTTTCTCTTGTTTTATTAGGTAAAAATTTGGGCGGAATTTCTCTTTTGTGTCTTTTCATTGTAACAACATTTTCATTGTTAGCTTTTTTTTAAAATAGGATGCCTACAAGTTCTATGAACGAGAACCAATTATCCGCAGTAACATTTTCGAGTTGTTCCAAAAATAGGTCGAAGAAGGCACAAAACAGACTGCGTTAGTTTAGAAAATTTTCTGTATTCTGATTGTTGCCCAATTTCGTCAGAGTCTTTACCACAATATATGTATGCATTATAAAGATAACTGCTTCTGGCGTCTGTTAGAGCCATGATTTTTATTCCATATTGACATGGTATATTTGGCATATACATTTTGAAGCGAACATTCCCTCTGAAACTAGCAAACATTTCGCCAACTCTTGTCGACTGTCCTATGCCATAGACACTTTGCAATTTTCTGTGAAACTCCTGAAAATATAGGAAATAGCTGCTGTTGGATCCTGTTTTATTCGTTCTGATCTGTCTTTGGGATTGTCGGACTTCAATGCGGAAAGAAGTAATGCAAATCTTTTCATACTCACTAAGGTCCTAAATATGTCTCTGCTGGTTCCATCGGTGGCGAAAAGTATTTCAATGTTCTCATGATTTGAGTTGAATACCGATGTGAATATTAGAAGACCAAAACAGGCTTTCAATTCAATCAAATCTGTATCGTTCATATCACTGATCTGTGTTTCATATTTCATTAATTTTATGGTTTGTCCATTTCACGATACGCAGTAAAATATCGTTAATAAATAATAACTGCCAGACAGAGAATGGATCTGCTTTTACACCGAGATCTCTAACTTTACCTCTTAAAACTGGCACTTTTATGACTATACTGTGTTTTGTTGTTCGTGACGAGGGTCGAACTGCAGAAACAGACTATCGGTACCGATTTTTTCCATATATATATTTATTATTCACTAAGTTTTCATCATTTCTTATCTCTTCATTTTCACTTTCATCAGATTTTCTGACAACTTTGAATCACTTTCATAATCGAAATTTATATATTCATCTTCTGAAATAATATCCACATCGTTAACGTCACTTCCTATTTCATCAAACCATCGCAAAATAGTCTCTTCAAAGTCTTTATCACCATAGCGCACTCGCTTTGACAGTCCCGCCATGTAGATATTTTACAGAAAAAAATTACGTAAACAGATGCGTGCCGTCCAGCAGACTAAGTCTAATAAAAATTGTGACGAACCCGTCACGTTTTCAAGTCTATTTTCAGCCATTTTCAGAACAGTTTCAGAGTTCATACACCTTAAGACCGCCTGCATTGCAGTTTTTGGAAAACAAGGCTATAAAACTCTGTCATCGCAGTCTGATTTCGGAGAAATGCACCCAATTTGAGCCGTCATCAGAGGAGGGAGAACTAATCCCAGAGGGGAACGTTAGGTGGTCTATGAGATGCAGAGCTTGGAAAAAGACATTCCAGAGCTTTGTCAGGGTGGTCCTCAGATTTTGGACCAGAATATATACACGAAAGAGACGCTTTTCGAGAGAGGCGAGACAATTTTCGTAGAGACAGGTCGCACGTTTGGTGCTCCTGATGCACAGGTTCTCGCCTTCACCGGAATGTTTTCTGTAACCTTTTTGATATTCCTTGTCATGCTTTAATAAAAGCTTATTTTCTTTATCAACGATGCCTGTTTTATCTAGACTTGGAGAAAGTCATTATTTTCATGATCTTATCACCGATTCGAACTCACGAATTCAGAAGGGAACGGTTACTGGTATTTAGGTCAGCACATTTCACTTTATGTGCGCGGACCGGAATAACGCTACTGAGTCAATAACCATGCAGAGGCATAGTATCCAGCAGCAGAGAATGGTAAATTCATTACAAAAATATTTTTTCTTTCAATAACTAAGAATGCGCAAGTGTGCGAATGAGTCTGAAGAAGAGGAGGAAGAGGACCAATAGCGTAACGATTAGATGGAGTGATAAGATTGAGGGAAAGTTCATTTTTGTGTAAAGGGTACATTTGTAAATGCAGCAGTCTCACAGACGGCAAGTTTCCGGTTAAGGGTTAATGTTATTAATGAGAAAATAGAGCTTACCTTTGAATATTTTTAAATTTGCCAGTTCTAGGTATTAATAAAATCCACTTTTTTTAGTTCTTTATTAGCAGGAAATTTAAATCTGCTAACTTTGGAACCATTTTTATAATAAAACAACCAGGAACAACACAAGCACATGGCATTTTTAGTTATTAAAATTCAATGAATTATAATAAAAACTAAATAATTTAATGAGAATAAGCAAAATATAAAAGTAAGCTGTAAATCTGCTGTGAACAGCATAATATTAAATATACTTCCTTATGAAAGTACTATATAAGCTTTACATTTGAATATACAGCAGAACATGATCTTTAGTCATGAAAAAGCCTACCAAGAAATCTGACTACTATGTTCAGGTTTTTCATATACGCTAAACAATAGAGTTAGATCACTAGGATTTAGCTTAAATATATGTAACTACTGCTATTAATACTCCAAATTCTTTGGCAAACAAAGTAAGGAGCATATAGTACACTCCACATTCACAATTTGAAGATAAACTGCAGATCAAACAAAATAAAATATCGATAGCAAAATATTTCTGAATAATAAATAAATGTAAGTGAAGCCTAATAAATAAACAAGCTAAACACTTTTTGGATAGAAAATGTTTTGAGATAGCAATTCAATATTCACATATGCTATGAACATTAAATGGAAACAAATACAAAAAATTAAAGGCTTACCCACAGAAATTACGTAAAACAATAACGTATGCATAGAAAGTCAGTCAAAGCTTTAATAAATGATAAAATACAAATGTACAGAACACGATAAATTACAAAACTTTGCCTCTATATTTCCGTTAACATATACTACGAGCATTGAATTACGCCGCTTAACTGATGATGCAAGAAAAAATGATAAAAACTGCAAAAATTAATAAAAAAATTTAATTTTTTCTTTGGCAGCGACTGCCAGAAACATTAACGAACACATAGTGAAACATACATACCTGTAATGGCTATTAAATGTGTTGTGATAAACATGCTGCATGGATTAATTTGAATAGAGTAATTAGAAAATTAATAGTAATTGCTTTAAGAGCTTAATGAAAATATTTTAAATTAATTACTCCATTCAAATCAAGATCCTTGCAACAAATTTTCACGGGTCGGATTCTCATGTCAAAACAATTAAATCTTAATGGCCAAATAAACAATTAATTAAATTTATAAATTTTTTTGTATAGTGGTATAATACAGGTATTGACATGAGAACCTAAAATTAAATATAATGTTAAATGAATTATAGTCATTCATAATAAATACAATCATTATTTAAAACAAAAAAAATTAATTTATTATTTATAAAATATTCATTAGAAATTCAAAAGCAGATACTTAGTAGAAAATTATTTAAAACAAAGAAGTTAGATGTAAACATGCTAAATAACTTCACAAGATGTAACATATTGACAGATAGAGTGTTCTTAAAAATATAATAATATCAAAATATAAAAGGAAGAAATAACTCACAGTTTGCTATAAGAACTCATGTGCACATTTAAAAAAAATATTTAGAACTGATATAAAATATCATTAGCCTTGATGTAGCTTATAATGGTATTAACCATTTTTCTTAATCACTTCAGCCATACACCTTATGTGACAGCTTATATTATTCACTATTTTATCATAATTGAGTAACACACTCGTTGAAACAAAATCTTTAACACAAATCAGACATCTAAGCAACACTTATATGCTATCTATGCCTCATATGCATAAAGTTGGATTCATACTCCATTTTAGACGATCAATATCTTCACAAAGAGCAACTGAGCTACAAATTTTAACTTTTGAGCACAACCTTTTTAGTAACACATCCAAGAAGAAAAAAAAGAGACACTAAACTTATGAACTTATAAAATTACACCTCCCAGGGAAGAGGGAGAGACAGCAAGCTGCTTCCCAGTTCACATTAGCATGTTGCTAGGGCCCAGTAACAGAAGAACAAAATAATTAAAAAAATGACTTCTGGGTAAGAAAGAGACGTACCAATCAACCATTGGTTACTGACCAGTGATGTCACTTTGATCCACGAATTGTAGAAAGGGGAGAAAAAGTTCTTTCTTCGCATGCTGGATGTTTTTCCCAGAAAAACCTCTGCTCACAGGGAACTTGGAATTAATGATCTTGCACATCTGTCAAGAATGGTAATTGAATGCACTTGGTGTTAATGGCTGCAAATACATGCCAGATTGTAGATAATATGAGAGGTCTCGTTTAGCTTTCAAAATTCTGTTTTTCCACACCTTAAAATGTCACTTAAGGTTTTAAGTGATCTTGCTAAATGCTTTTTAATGGTTTTAGTGCCTTCTACTTCGAAGCCACTGTGGGAAAACATTCACTACCTCAGACCACCATGAATTTAAGAAAAGTTCTCATGGGAAAGAATAACTTTTTTTTTGTTGTAGAGTTATAAAGTGTTATGATGAGTTTAAAGTTTTTAAACACATCACAACATTCCATCCCCCGTTTGAAGCAATTGAAGTGATCGTACCATCAAAATATCAATGTGTGAGAACAAAAACAACTTAAAATTCTATGAAACTGTGAGTAAAAAAAATTAAAATTAAATGAACTAAATACAAAATAATAATACAATATACATATAAATTTCTGAGTAAACATGATGTGCACATCAAAAAAAAAAAATTAACAATGTTTTGAATTTACAAAATTGAGATTTCATGTATGTTAAAGATTGTATTAAAAGTTGTAAATTCCTTAGTGATTTTATTTTTCACCTGCAAAACACTTTCATATTCACTGTAATCATACTGAATGATATTCGAAAGTTCAATAAAGTTCAACAGTGACTACTTGAGCTGTATGTCCATTGATTGTTCATTTGTAAATTGATTGTTCATTTGTAAAGTTTATCATATCCTTGAACTTTATGTCCATATAATTAACATAAATTTGCTGGAAATGTAAAATTTGTGTCTGCATCACAAAAAAAAAATTTTTTAAACAGTATGAATTAATAAAAAGTTGTACATGTAAATCAACATAAAATATTCATATCCATATATTAAATACATAAAATTAAAATAATCTGATATCAATAATATCATTCGTATTTTTTTACAATCATTGTATCAATGATGTTTACCGTTATAACATCATACACTTATTTCTGCATTTGTAAATTTCATCAAAAAATTTTTTTTTACTATTTGAGTAGATAAATATATAGTAATTAATAATAATGAATACATAAAAAAAAATCACATTCTAATATCAATTACAATATTTACATTAATTTTCATTTTCAAAAATGTAGCCAATTAAAATTAATTTTAAATTGGCTAAATTAAAAGTGTAGCAATCAATGTCAATGCTTAAAACAAACAGTATTAAAAGTTATTCTAAAAAAAAAAAAAATTAATCTCAGTTAATTTAAAATATTAATTTAAAATAATTAATCTAAATATTGTTTACAAAAATTTAGGTCAAAAGCTGTTGAAATTGTTTGGTGTTTTTTATAAAATAAGATTAAATTCAATGTTTCAAAATATTTATTTTGTAAACTTTTATTGATTTTATTTGCATAAATTAAAAATTCTGAGTAACATTTTGGATAGGTACAGTTGCAGTTTGTCGCAGATTTTTTTTTGTTTAATTTAAAATTTATGTAAATTAAAAGTAAATTTTCTGGCAAGGAATATTTCTATTAAATCGAGTGCTTATTTACATATGATTGAAGTTTATTTAAATTATGAGAGGCCTATATGTCCAAAAAGTGACATTTAAAATTATAATTAAAAATATATATATGTATGAATTAATAATGGCCTAATAATCCCATGGAGCATAGACTCCTAATTGTGTTATTGTGTATTTAGTATTGAAGTTCATAAAACTTCAAAATATTTAGTTAAATGGGACAAAGTTGATTGAAAATTGTATTATTTATGTGTTTGTTGTTTAAATTGGCAGAACTCGAATTAGATTAATATGAGAAAAGGTTTTGATTATGTTTATTTTTATATTTTCCTTGCATTAATTTTAAAACTTACCACCGAAACAAATTATTTTGATAAATTAAAATTTTAATATTGCTTTAAGCTATTGTTTTTTTTTTATATTATGAAGAATTGAGTTAGGATTTGTGTAAAATAGATTTTTTTTTATGATGAAGAACTTTAGAATATTGATAATTTAATATAATTTAATTTATGAACTTTTACAGGTTATTCAAAACTTCTTATTGAAAATTTTATTTTATAAGCATTTTTCAGAAAATTTAGCATTAAGCTCTGAAATTCTTATATTTATTTTGGTTATTTATTGCATTTTGAAAGAAAATTTTTAAATTTCAAATTGGTAATTTTATTCAATTGTAATGTCTGGTTTTTCTTGAACATATGTGGGTATCTTCCGACTCTATCTTTTTTTATTGCATTTGATGATTCATCCATATCATCAAATTTTTTGCTAGGGCTCATTTATAGCTCCGACCCGTTCTCAATATTTCAGTATTGATATTCTGATTGAAAATCTTGATAGCATCTTCGTTAAGTTTTTTTTTTATCAGATAATTGATACATCTCAGCTATTTATTTCATTCTTTCTTCAGTCTTTAATTGCAAATTTTGAATTATTATCTTTATTCCTCATAAGACATAATATTTTTGTAATTAATCACATAATCTTTATTCTCTACCTGCAATTTTATTCGAATATGTGAATATGTGTGACTTTTGGTTTCAAAATTTTTTTTTAAATTCATTTTTGTTTGAAATTCATTTTACATTGTTGAATATCTTCATTTTTATGATTCAAATTTGTAAATTGGTTTGTTTATTTTTCTAATGGTTTATTTTCAGGTTTCTGAGGTTAAAATTTGATTTGTACTAATTTTGTTTTTAAATTTATTATAGTTTCAGCAACATATTGCTCGAGGATTCAAGTGTTGGAATATTGACAGATAATCTGTTGTCAGTCTCAGTTTCTTGATGGATATTGGTGGAGAATTGGGATAATCTATTTCAACTCATGATTGGAGCAGTTTTCTTTGGTCTTTTCTGCCCTGATCAAGCAGTACAGCCTTAGAAGTGTCTCGGTTTTTTATTGATTTCTGTTGGGGAAGTCTAACATTTGGTAACATTTTCTTAAAATTTCATTTTATTGAGATATTTCATTTATTAATATAATTCATTGATTCATGGAAATTCATTTATTGACAAAATTTCATTTTATTGATAGGATTTTATTTTATTTATAATTAATTCATTGATAAATAGGATTCTTTACATTGATATCTTTCATTTCAATTGAGAATTTTATTATTTTGTTTTGGTAAAACAGTTCAGTTTTGAAAATTTTTTTTTACGAATCGAGTATTTGGAAATTTGAGTTAATTGATAGTAATTGTTTAATTTTCTGGAAATTTAGTTAATTGATAGTAATTGTTTATTTTTCTTTTAATTCATTTATTCTTACTTGAACTTCATTGGAAGATTTTGGTTTATTTTAAACTTTGTATTGAATTTTTGAATTTCATTTTTATATTATTGAGGATTTTATTTTTGCATTTTGCATTCCTTGTTTTGGTTGACTTATGGTCCGATTTTTTTTTATGGTTCAAATATTGTTAATTATTCTCAGAGACTTAGAATTTAAAATATTTTTTTTATATTCTACTGGATTTATTAAGTTCATTTGTATTTGTTTTACGAATTGTCCAAATTTTGGATTCTAGTTCATTGAAGTTAAATTTATTTGTAGTTCATTGAAGTTAAAATTTTATGGAATTCATTCTTCATCCTTATTCGAATTCTTATTTGTTTTTGATTGAAATTTAGAAAAAAATTTTTAGGATTTTTTTTTGTGGTAGTTAATAATATTTTTTATAGTAATGGGTTTTGAATTTTACTTTAATGGTGGTATTTAATTCTTTTATGTGGCAAAATTCAATGGAAAATTTTTTTTTTGTTTTATCCACTTGCAACTGTACACAGCTCAAATTTTTATATATATGCATTCACTTTGAAAACAAAAAAAAAAAAAAAAAAATTCTTTACATACTTATTCATACTTATCTATATACATTATTGATTGTACTCATTTAATTACATTTTAATATCATACTTGTCTCAGAATGGTTTTGATTATATTGTGTAGTCCTTTACATACACTTTGTTATTCATTCATCACAGATTGTTTACATTTAATTCACATTCATTTAGGCCTTTTATAGTTACTCTAATCTTTCAAATGTATGCAACATTGTATTTGATATTGAGAAAGAATTTTTATGTATGTATCAGGCATTTGTCAGATTTTGACATCTTTTATGAAATTTTCAGAATTTTTTTTACCGTAAGGTTAAATTCTTTTTTTTTTCCTCTTTTTTTTTTAGTGAGGAGTTGTAATGTTGTGACACGTCACAACACTTTATTTTATTATTCTAAATTAACATTTTTTTTTATAAATCATTAAATATTTTATTTTACTTAATTTATTATTCCAAATTATTCTATTCAAAATTGCTTTTATTTTATATTTTCATTAATAGACCAATTGTTTCTTTTATTAATTTTAATTATAGTGTGCTGCAGTATTCATATTCTCATGTATGGTGTATGACATCCACTTTCATACTGCGGTAGAATGACACCCGTTTTCGACAATTGGTAAATCCGGTTTCAGGTGAGACATGGATCCTTTTAATCTCCCTGGTTGAACATGAGTTTTTCTTTTCTTGGCATGGCAACGGTGTGTGTGGCTTCAGCCAATCACAGCGTGCCAAGTTAGGCGGGAAATTCTTTCTGTGTGTAAAAAGTGCGGACTCATTCTCTTCTCTCAAAAAAAATTCTGGTGACAGCAAGGTGGTGTTAATTTTTTAGGCAGGAGTGCCATGGGCACTCCTAGCTCTAATACAAGTTCTATGAAGGTATATCTTAATCTAAAGACATCTGGTTATAAATTTTAGCAATCTTTTGAACCTTTTTGACTATAATATGAGTTGTGAAATGAAATTGTTCTGCTGATGATTTTTCTATATAGCATGATAAATAATTCAAGCATCAAGTCATTTGTGTCATTCTTGAATCAACTGTAATATTTGCAAATAATAAATTTCAGTATGTTGAAGTTTGTACAAAAAGACATTATATTCTCTCAATGCTGTAATCAATAACTCTGACAATGTTGATTCTGAAAAGAATAAATTGCTAGGTGACAATAACTTGGAAATTTCAATTTTTTTTCTTTTCGCAAAATTGAGAAGGTGGAATCAAGGCATGAAGAGGAAAATCATATTTTAGTGAATAAAAGTTTACAAAATAAATATTTTGAAACATTGAATTTAATCTTATTTTATAAAAAACACCAAACAATTTTAACAGCTTTTGACCTAAATTTTTGTAAACAATATTTAGATTAATTATTTTAAATTAATATTTTAAATTAACTGAGATTAATTTTTTTTTTTTTTAGAATAACTTTTAATACTGTTTGTTTTAAGCATTGACATTGATTGCTACACTTTTAATTTAGCCAATTTAAAATTAATTTTAGATTACCTTTTTCAATTTAAATAAAGAACACATAATAATAATACAAAATACAATACAAATGTCATATCTAGAGTAATTAATAATGCAAAAAGAATATCAGTTATGATTTATAAACTGACAAAACATAAACACTTGTGATGACTTAATTATCAAATAAATTATTTGTTTATTGCATAAACATTTCCTGATTGGAAGTGAATTGCAACAAGAGCAAAAAAAAGCACTAGCTATTGTTTGAAGTGAAAATTTTCATGAATGAGAAGAATTTCAAAACAAAAGCCGCTCAGAATATTTGAAGTAAAAAAAATCACATACAATGCAAAATTTGTAGCAAAAATGAATGATTTTACTACTTTTGCTAAAATTACACAAAAATGAAATGTGAATGATTTAAAATCAGCAAAGGTGGCCCATTGCCTTGCCTATTCATGTATGCGAAAGACCTGACAAGAAAACACCAGCTACTGAATTTATCACAATATATAAAAAATCACATGTCTTGTAGTAAACTAAATATTTACTACTATTATAATTAAAACACATAAATAAAAAAAAACAATTAAGCAATTTTACTTATTTTATACCTATATTTTAAAATTATATTTTATAGTTAATAGTATTTAAAATTTTCTATTGTTATTGCTGAGAAAAAAAATTTTTTTTAGCAAATTTATTATTTAAGTTTATCCTGCTCAAGATATTCAAAAATAGACCAAAATGTGGAGAGATCTCAAATCTCCACAAAAAAAAGAGAGCAATTTTCTTCAAAATTGAGCAAATTAAATTTCGAAACAATTTACCAATGAATACCAGCTTCAAAGATAAATAAAAATATGTATACAGTTTGAATTTCAAATATCTAAAGATATAAAGTTTATCAAAATAAAATTTCTTAGTCAATAGCTCATACCTAAGATTAAAACAGTATAATTTTATACTTAAAGTAATCACGATGACATTAAAAAAAAATTTTGAGTTGTTACGGTATAAAAAAATTATCAATTAAAACTTATATAATACAATACTGAACACATCATATAAATAAAATTAATCACAAAAAAAAATTATTGGTGCTTAAAATAATAAAATTTCAATTGTCAATTTTTTGTAAATCCAGAATTATGCACCATTCAAAATAGTTTTAGTTAAAATCAATTCCAATTAAATCAAAAACAAAAATTTTCATTATAATTAATTTTTTTGAATTTAATCCAATATATTCACAATTTAAAATTTTGAATTTGACAGTAAGAAAACATATTTTTTATCCAAAATATAATTATTAAAGAAATAGTGCCTCTACATATAATTATAAAAACACACGGCACCAAAATTAATAGATAACCAGAAGGAATGGTCACGCACCAGAATATATATAGTAACCAGATGTTGTGATACAACCATTCAAAAGACTAATTAAAAAAAAAAAAATCAATTGAATGATCATATCTCAACACCTGATTGGGTCGGACACTCACATACAATTACAAGGGAAAATTAATTAATTAAAAGTTAGTTACTTAATGGAAGGGGATCGTATAGTAGGGAATAGAATTTTGAATATAAAGCATTGCGTTGTGTAATTAAATATTAAAACATACTTGTATGTGAGCGCCTTAAAATTCTTACCTGTAACTTGTATTCATTTACTAAAATTTTCTTTATCAAATGATGCGAAGAACAGAATTATTCATTTTGTAACTATTAGTCATAACCAAATTATCAGTCATTAAAATTTAATGTAGTTTTCAAGTTTCTTAGTTATTTCAGGTTGTTACATCATCTAAAGTCAAAAACACTTTAACCACAGCATTTTTTCTTGAAATTGAATATATATATGAAGATTATCAACCTTTAATAAAAATGTTGATGAGCAAGATCACCAGCTGTTGAAAATTTCCCTTCTGAGAAAATTTTAAGAAACGAACATAAATAAAATCTGCCTTGTAGTCTATCACTTCACAGACCATACATATTTAACCATCTCTTCTACTTCTGTAATAGATCCATTAAAAAAAGATAATAACCACATCATTTTCTCAGTCATAGAAAATTCACTAAAATATGATTTTCCTCTTCATGCCTTGATTCCACCTTCTCAATTTTGCGAAAAGAAAAAAAATTGAAATTTCCAAGTTATTGTCACCTAGCAATTTATTCTTTTCAGAATCAACATTGTCAGAGTTATTGATTACAGCATTGAGAGAATATAATGTCTTTTTGTACAAACTTCAACATACTGAAATTTATTATTTGCAAATATTACAGTTGATTCAAGAATGACACAAATGACTTGATGCTTGAATTATTTATCATGCTATATAGAAAAATCATCAGCAGAACAATTTCATTTCACAACTCATATTATAGTCAAAAAGGTTCAAAAGATTGCTAAAATTTATAACCAGATGTCTTTAGATTAAGATATACCTTCATAGAACTTGTATTAGAGCTAGGAGTGCCCATGGCACTCCTGCCTAAAAAATTAACACCACCTTGCTGTCACCAGAATTTTTTTTGAGAGAAGAGAATGAGTCCGCACTTTTTACACACAGAAAGAATTTCCCGCCTAACTTGGCACGCTGTGATTGGCTGAAGCCACACACACCGTTGCCATGCCAAGAAAAGAAAAACTCATGTTCAACCAGGGAGATTAAAAGGATCCATGTCTCACCTGAAACCGGATTTACCAATTGTCGAAAACGGGTGTCATTCTACCGCAGTATGAAAGTGGATGTCATACACCATACATGAGAATATGAATACTGCAGCACACTATAATTAAAATTAATAAAAGAAACAATTGGTCTATTAATGAAAATATAAAATAAAAGCAATTTTGAATAGAATAATTTGGAATAATAAATTAAGTAAAATAAAATATTTAATGATTTATAAAAAAAAATGTTAATTTAGAATAATAAAATAAAGTGTTGTGACGTGTCACAACAAAATGATTAAAAAGTATCCAATATTCTGGAGATACCCTATGTCGCTCATACGTTTAGCATTAGAAATCACAATTTCCTATCACCCTTTCCGATGACGCAGGAGGTTTGGTTTAAGACCCCTGTACGGCCTCTTTAGTTCACAAAGATGACGGAAAATTGGAGCCAGCCAAGTCAAGACGCTTGCTTTCGGATTACCTGGGTCCGAAGGACCCTCACCTCCACCTCAGAAAGTATAAAAAGTCCACGTAAAGTAGATTTTCCAAATAGCAATATGAGATAGCAAATTGCATTCCTCGGATACACGGATGCTCTGTACAGGTCAAAGACTTCAAGGTTCAAGGTCGGAGAGATCAGTGAAGCCCAGAAGAGGAAATTTCCTCCCTTTAAACTTCAGACTAAAAGGAAAGATAGCATAAGAGTGACAGTGCAGAAAAATAGATAGACTAAAAGTGTGCTCGGGGGGGGGGGGGGGGACCGCAGTCCCGCCCTTCCCTCAAGTCTTCAGAAAAGGAGTGAGCTGGGCCCAAGTGGGTTCCCAGCAGAGAGAAAGAAGGAGAAGAGTAAAGATGGGCGCCCCGAGGGGCGCAGGGACCTTGAACATGAACGAAGCCTAGTAGAGAAAAGGTGGAAGAACATGCCAACACTACACGAGTTCCCAAAAGCTAGGGAGGGTTACAGAAATGGTTAAAAGTCTGACTGGAAAAGAGAGCAGATAAAACTATACTAGACGGCTCCGCTTTTTAGGGCGGAGGTAAATATCACGCACGGGACGCCCCGGCAATGACCTCGGGCGCTTGCGCGCCTTCGTATTGCAAGGATTGTAACGTGGGATACTGTCCAGCGTAGGGTTATTTACGCTTCTCAGACCTCTGTGAAATTTGATAGATAATTTCTTGACATGATCCAAAAAGGGCCTAATTTGGAGGTCTTTATGCAGAACTTCTAACTTGACGTAGGTTGGAAGATTAGCAATAGAACGAAGTATATTATTTTGAAGTACTTGAAGCTTCTTGAGGTCAACCTCCGCTGCGGTGCCCCAGATAGGGGCTCCGTACGTCATAATTGGACGTATATAGGACTTGTACAGCAGTAACTTATTTTTAGCAGACAGGCGGCTATTCCTAGCCAAAAGGGGACGAAGAAGGGCAAGGGAAATCCTCACTTTTCTGCAGATATCAGCAATGTGAGGTTTCCAGGATAATTTGGAATCCAAGTACACTCCAAGGTACTTGTATCTAGATTGCCAGGGAATTGGCTCGTTGTTAAGTATTAAGTTAGTGGAAGGGGTGTGCCGGGGCGGGGGGAAGGTGACGGCGGCACACTTGCTCACGTTGACCTTGATCCTCCACTTGATTAACCATTGCGTCAGCTCGTTCAGATAGCCTTGCAGAGTGTCGTGCACGACTTGTGTCTGTTTGTGATGTGTGATCAGGGCCGTGTCATCGGCGTATAGGCCAAGGGAGACACCGGGGGAACGTGGAATATCGTTAATGTAAAGGTTGAACAGTTTGGGTCCGACAAGGGAACCTTGCGGGACCCCGCTGAGACTATTCCTGGGAGAGGAGAGAAGGTTAGAGACTCGCACCACGAAGCTACGCTCCGTTAGGTACGAGTGGAGAATTTTAATCAGATTAGGAGGGAAGGAGCGTTTGATAAGCTTGAATAACAGTCCGTTAATCCGTACCTTATCAAACGCCTTCTGAAGGTCGAGAAAGACAATAGAAGTGCTTTCTTGTCAGCTGCGAGCCTCATGAACGAGTTCAACAACCCGAAGCAGCTGGTGCTGTGTGGAATGCTTCTTCCTGAACCCATATTGTTCAGGAATCAGAATGCTCTTCTGGTTGCAGTGCTCGTCCAGAAGCCGCGTAATCACAGACTCGAAAAGCTTAGAAAGACAGGAAAGGAGAGAGATATGTCTATAGTTGACAGGAAGAGAAAGGTCAAAACCGGGCTTGGGGAGGGGGGCAAAAATTGCCACCTTCCAAGCCCGCGGAAAGTAGTTAAGTTTGAGAAGGAGATTAAAGAGCTTGACAAGATGAATGTAAAGAAGAGAAGGAAGATTTTTAAACATGTTAGGAGGGTCAAAGACTTGGAATGGCTGTAACTGGGCTGTGGCTGAAAAAGGAGGGCGGAGCCAGGGGAAGAGCGGACCAATGGAAAATCTGGAAGAAACTTCCAAGTTAGCAAGTATTTACTTGAGGTAAATACAAAAAAAAGTATGAGATTACTATAGTAAAAAAGTTAAGAAACAATTACCATTAGATTTTAGGAATATAAGGTTGAGTTTAAGTTAAATTAAACTGAGTTGAAGCACAGATTTTTGGTAAACAAATTAGGATTTTTATAGATTGGCAGTTTTACATTATGTTAAGTTCAGTTATTAATGATTAATTTTATGTTAAGAGTTTATTGAATTCTCGTCACAATAATATTACAATCAGCATATGTGCCGAGGTTAGGCATCAATTGTTGAGACCGGGCTGGCATTAAATCGCGAGCTAAAGCAAGACATTGTTCATTAGGATTGTGGGTTCACCGGGGAGGACGAATCAGGTGGCCCCATTTCACTCCTAAGTGGAACAGAGTCGCCATCTATCATCGCCCGGCGTCGTGATTAGGAAACTCCTGCTTGGAACGTCATATACCTGGGGCGTTTCCACGGTGGCGTAGTAGGACCAAAAAGAAGATGTGTAGGTCTTCTTTTCCTGAGATAGGAAGGTGTGGAAGTGTCATAGCTACTATCGACGTCTCTCAAGCAAGGTTTGCTAGTGTGTTTCCTGAAAAAAATTTCGTGAAGTTTTCCGAAAATGCCCAGCAATGTCTGGGACTTTGAGATCGTGATGAATCACCTCGTTCTGGACAAACCAGGGTGCATTTACAATGCAACGAAAACTTTATTTTGAAAAACTTGCAATCTCTCGATATGGCTTTCTGCAGCAGCTCCCCAGATGGGGAAGCGTACAAAAAGGCCGGTGCGATGATTTGTTTATAGATAATCAGCTTATTAAGAAGGGAAAGGTATGCATTTCTACCGAGAAGGGGGAGGAGGGATGTAAAATTTTTATTAGCAGTTGCTACTTTGTTCTGGATGTGCTCTCTAAAAGTCATTTTGGAGTCCAATGTGACACCCAAATAATTGACAGAGTTAGAAAAGGGGATAGGTTCATTGAATATTTTAAAGGTAAAGTTATGACTACGTTCTCAGTAGTTGGGTTTGAAAATGCAGACTGCACTCTTGGTTGGATTAATTTCGATTCTCCAGGTCACGAGCCAGTGCTCAAGGCTATGTTTTATGTAGCTTTGTAGAGTGTTAATAGCGTTGTGTTGTGAGCAGCTTCTAGAAATCAAGGCTGTGTCATCTGCAAAGATAGCCAGCTTTACCTGCGGGATCTTGGGAATGTCATTTATAAAGATATTAAAAAGTAGCGAGCTCAAATTTCCGCCCAGCGGAACCCCGGCCCAGATTGGTCGAATGGAAGAGAAAGTTTGATCGACCCGTACGCAGAAAGACCGATTAGTGAGATACGAGTCGATGATGGTCAAAAGCTGTACCGAAATACTAAGTCGAACCAGCTTGGTAAGCATACCAGGAATAAAGGTTTTATCAAAAGCCTTACTCATATTGAAAAATACAATGCTTGTATACTGCCTGTTGGTAGAGTTTTCGTGAATAGTTTCCACTACACGCATGAGTTGGGAATGCGTGGAAAAATCAGATCGAAATCCATGCTGTTCAGGTATGATATCTTTCGATCTGCAGAAACTAGTCAAACGTCTAAGCAACACTAATTCGTAGATTTTCGATAGGCTTGGCAAGAGGCTAATTGGTCTGTAGCTTTCAGCTGGATTTGAATTTTGGTCTTTTTTCAAAAGAGGGATAACTGCGGCAGTCTTCCAACTCTGGGGAAAATAGCGAAGATCCAACATATAATTTAGTAGCACGGTGAGTCAGCAAACATAAATAATGGGAAGGTTCCTGATCATCCTGTTACTGATTTTATTAAGGCCGGGAGATTTCTTTAATTTGAAGCTTTTGATTATGTCTAGAACTTCAGCCAAGTGTGTGTTTTCGAGGTCGTTTTCTGCTTGTAAGTTAAGTGCATTCTGATTGGTCTGTTGGAATTCATGTAAAGTGCCTGTGTAGTGATGGCTGAAGTTTGGGTCGATGTGTGGTGAGAATTGGAGTTCCAAGCTGTGTGCGATAGCATTAGCATTTTTCTCTGCAGTCTGGGCGAGTCCATGTACGCTATTAATGGGCGGAATTGAAATTTTCGTGGATCTCATGTTTTTAGCTGTTCGTCAGAGACTGTGATTTGTGGGTGTAAGTCCCTCAAGGTGAGTACGCCTGCGTTGCTAAGTGTGAGTTCTAATCATAGACTTGACCTCGTTATGGAGCTTACGGAGTTGTGCGCCATAAATTGGGTATCAGTGTGCTGCCAATCTCTCCGTAACCGATTGCGTTGCTTAATTTTGTCTCTAATTTCACTCGGAAGGGAGTGATAATTAGGTCAGGAATGATTTGGTTTCGAGGTTGCAGCAACCGCCTCTAGCAGTAAGTTATTAAAATCCTGGACGCATTTCTCAATGTCGTCCGTGCTGGTAATTTTGAGAGGGGGGTCAGTACTAGAATTATTATGACGAAAATCGTCCCAATACGTGAAAAGCTCCTCCGGGTATTCCAGAGAAATTAAAATTAAGGGTCAGTGTTACAGGAAGGTGATCAGACGTCAGATTTGTATCTACACTGATCGTATGGTTGAAAGGAATATTTATAAAGAGAGCAAAATCAATTATGGTTGGGTTCCTTCCTGTAAGGAAGTGAGCGGGGGTGGGCGGAGCTCTAATCCTGAAGTTGGCGTACTGGGTCAATCGTTTTAGAAGGATGCCATATCTGTTCGAAGCTACGTCCCATGAACAGTGGCGAGAATTTAGATCACCAGCTATAGTAATATTACTGCTAAGTCCTAAAAGAGCTTCAATTTCTGTGGTGGGAAAATCGTTAGGATTTACAGGAGAGATATACACTGAAGCAAATGCAACCGGGACTAAATTTGGAATAGTGACTTTGATAGCGGTGGCCTCAAGCTTCGTGAAGGCCGGGGGGACACTTAACCTATGGTGAGGGATGTTGTTTATAACATAGAGTGCAGTACCGCCGACGCTGACTCGCCCCCTCCCGCCCCGGCTCTCGTTCTATACGAGAAATAACCTGCATAATTGCAGATTGCTAGGGAAGAGGAGGGAGTCAAATGCGTCTCATTAATCATGAAGATATCAAAATTATTATCTATAACATAATCACGCCCCTCGTCGAGCTTGGAACGCACTCCATTGGCGTTCCAGAAGCCGACTTTGAGAGACTGCAAGATACGGGTTTCCGAAAGAGAGAACATGGCGAAGCCAGGAAATGGTCAAGAAATGGGGGGAGCTTATCTGGCAAGAGCAAGATAGCTCTTGTAGATAACCCAAACCAGATCAATTTGCGCTGTCGCCTGGCGCAGTTCGGGGAGCGCTCTTTCGAATACGGCAAGTAATAATTCCTTATCATGAGAATTTCTCATGACCAAGAGAGATAAAAGAAAGTCGGTGTAGTTGATAGCAGTAGTGCTTTCAACGTTAGATTTTGAATTTTGGGTGGCGACGGCTGGGCCGACTGCTTAACAATTTGTTCGGTAATTTTGGAAGGGGGGCGGCTTATTCCTGGGTTTTGCCAGATACGATAGATGAAAATTTACATAGAGGGTTTAATGGCAGCCGGTCGGAAAGAACGACCTTGGTTTCCAGGGTTTAATCCTGGAGGAGGAAGCTAACGTTAGTCTTAAATTTCTGGTGGAGCGCCCTATTCCTATTGGTCACGGACGAGTTGCTCGGGTTCTTCGGGTAACCGCGCCAGTTTGCAGCATGTTGTCCACTGCAGTTACAACAGAAAAGGTAGTTAGCCTTACAATCCTTGGCGGCGTGGGTTCCCGCACACTTGACGCAACACAATGGTAAGTTGCATTCCAGGCTGCTATGAAAAAATCCATTACATCCATAACGTTGGCTAGCAAAGCCTTTGCGTCCAGTGTAGGGCTCCAGCTTCACTCCCGTGCCCAATAGACGATCAACTTCGTAAAGATCTTCCGGGTTATTCCCGGGAGCTATCTGTAGGTAATAGAGGGGGAGGGGCTGTTTGCTCCCTCTCTTAGTCAGCCGAAAATTATTTAAAACAGAAAAGCCCATTGCTTCCACAGATATTGTTATTAGCTTTATGTCTGATACCAGGGGAAGCCCTCTGATCACAACCCTGACTGGTTGGTCCTCTCTAGGATTATAAAGGTGTGTACAGACGATCAGTGAATGCACAGACTATTATAGTATTCTGTGAGTGAATGTTTGTCAAAGATGTTGATTCTCAGAATTGTGTTTGAAGTGCGCTTTGTCCACACGGGCACACATATTTGACGTCTTATGATAATGAGCTAGTTTCCTTTCATATCTAGTAGATGGCGCTGTTGTACTTGTTTACTAATTTCGTTTGTTTTCAAATCAAGAAAGTGGAAACAAAATTAAAAGTGTCCCAAATCGTTACAATCAGTGACTTATCCTGACTCTAAAAAGTGGAGGGGGGGGATGTTTAACATTTGCTTATGCCAGAGTTAATTTAAATGAAAAATACGCATAACATTAAAAAGCCTTGAAAATTGGCGGGGGGGGGGGGGGGGCAAGCATACGCTACTGGTTACAATGACTATTAACAATATTTAATTAATTCAAATATATTGTTTTATAATTGTTATTTAGTTTTGTTTTATTGTCAGTAGAGTACTCGATCGATTAGAACCTGTTGATTATTTTTTTTTTTTTTGCAAACGTATCTGTAGTTGATTATGGCTAAGCAAGCAAATATTAAAGCTGCTTGTGCAAAAGAACTAAAAACTGTTTCAAGGTTGACGCTTAAATCAAAATTATAATTTATATATATGTTTTGTTTTCTTAACCTTTTACTTTTTTAAATAAATATAAAAAAAATATGGTACTTTTGACTCATTCTGTATTTTCCATTTCACATAAATGTCCTCTATATAAAAGGAAAAACACAACTATATCTTGAACCATGAGATGGATTTTGATAATTTGACCCTGCAGCAAAGTACAGAATAAGGAAGACTAAAAACCTCTTCCAATCTCATACCAGGGTTGTGGAATCTGAGTCGGTAACAGTTTGGGTGAAGTTATTAACAAAATACTAACTTGGGCTCAAAAAACCATTTAAAAATTATAATTATTTAATAGTTTTTAGGCGATAAATTATGAAACATCAAATGTTTTACAAATTAAAAAAAGTATGAAAAGTAATGTTATTAATTTAACGAAGTATGTTTAAAGCAAAATAATTAAATATAAAATGTTAGCGGAGTAAATTTGCATTCAATGAGCACTTTTTTTTATGTATAAATGTAAAGAAATATTTTAGAAGTCATGCACGATATCACACATGAATGAAAGTACTTTTAATCAAAAACAAATTAACATCATTGTTTACTAGTTATGAACTGTTCTTAAAATATTATAACATATAAATATATAATATACTATAATTAATAACATAATAACAGTTCATTGACATTATAAAAACAGATTTACACAACCTGAACATAACATAATTTTGTTTTATTATGACATGACAAATAATCAAAATATGCGTGCAATATATCAAGATACAAATTTTTTACATACAATTACTTACTTGACACATTCTTAAAAATATGTAATTTCACTTCTTCACCTACATCATAATCTAAATCATGCACATGCAAAACATCAAGATACTAAAATTACTACATGAAGCTACTTACATGTCACACTGTACATAAAATCACACATTTTTCAAATCTGCGAGACAAGAAAAATATCCTTAAAAGTTTTCAGGAAAAACAAAACGAAAAAAAACACTAGAAAGATTGCTGACATTTTATATAAGCAGCATAATTCTCTAGTAATTATTATCTTTGTATGACTGTAGTGGAAAAAACCGAACTATAGTTTAGAAATCTCATTGTACAATCCAAGCATTAAACTGAAATTAAAAGAAACACAGAAAGGGCACATAGAATAATACTCAATTCATGAAATAAATGCAGGGCTGGCTGCACATTCCAATGAATAAACAATATATACTCTTGTTAGAAAACATACAGTTCTGTTAATTATTCACCAGAAACATACAAAATTGTTAGAATCTACGCAATCTATTAAAAACATGCCATTTCAATTCTTAAGTTCCAACTTAGTCTAAGTTATAAACAGGCAAAATATCAAGATGCTAAAATTATTACATGAAACTACTTACGTAAAATCAAACATTCTTCAATTCTGTGAGATGAGAAAAATATCCTTGAAGATTTTCAGCCAAAAAACCACTAGAAAGATTGTTGACATTTTATAAGCAACATAACTCTCTAGTGATTATTTAGCTTTATATGACGTAGTGGAAGACACCGTAAAAATACTTTATAAATCCCATTGTACAATCCAAACATTAAACTGAAATTAAAATATACACAGAATGGGTGCATAGAATAATACTCAATTCATGAAATAAATGCAGGGTTGCACATTGAAATCAACAAACAAAATACACTCTTGTTAGAAAACACAGTTCTGTTAATTATTTCCCCAAAACATGCAAAATCGTTAGAATTCATGTAATCTATTAAAAACATGCTATTTCAATTCTTCAATTCTAACTTAGACTAAGTTATAAACATGCAAAATATCGAGATGCTAAAATTATTACATGCAACTACTTACGTAAAAGCAAACAATTTCCAATTCTATGAAATGAAAAATATATCCTTGAAGGTTTTCAGTCAAAAAACACTTGGAAGATAGAGCATAACTCGCTAGTAATTACACTTTATAAAACTGAAATTAAAAGGCACTCAGAAAGGGTACATAGAATAATACTCAATTCATGGAATAAATACAGGGTTGCTCACTGAAATCAGCAAACAATGAATGAATTAAAAAAATTACAGAAAAGAAAAAGACTACAAATAACAAACAAACGGGCAAAAAATATACGCGACGCAGAACGATATGATGAATACGGATGCAAATCCAAAATGGTAATATGCTCGTGATTGGTCAATACAAATGTCAATCATGCTGGCTCCGCAATGTTTGGCGAAAAAGTAGGACCCTGCTCTACAAGAAAAATGTTTGACCTCACACTTTGACAACTACGTCAAACACGTGTTCAGACGATCAAAAATAAGAGATCAAGCTTGTTTGACAAACATTCACAGACCGTCTGTACGCAGCTTTAGCCTTGAACTGCAAGCCTGTTCTCTTCAGGTAATTTGTGCAGTTTCTGAATTCTGGAAAATAGGATATACGGGTAGCATATATTGAGACAGGGTGTCAAAGTTACTACTTACTACGGCTCCACCTCCGTCCCGCCCATACTGGGAACGGGCCATTGTGACGTTACCCAAACGTCACTTTACTTCCCGTACATCCTATTTTCTTTCTTTACGCTATAATGCTATTATCGTTATTATGCTGGATATAATATTTTAACGAAGTATCAATCAAGTAAGTGTTATATGTTAATATGTATAACAACGCAGATTTCCTTTTAACAATAATCTAATATCATTTCAAGAGTGTTTTATATCAAATTCAAGTATTATTTACAAAAATATCAAATTCTTATCAATCGTATATAAAAGTACACATTAAAAGACTGCCCTTCCCGGCCACACACATTGTTACCGGAAACCCTTGGGTTGGTCGTGTGATCTGGGCCTTCAACGTTCAACACTAAAAGACTGCATATTTTTTTAAACCTCGGAAAGGCTAGATGAACACAATGAAGGTTTTGCCATTTATAAAATATCAGTAAGCTTTCCAGTGTTTTTCTGGCCAAGAATTTGTAAAGATATCTATATGCAAAATTTATATTGCATGTGTAACTGATCAATTATTTGCCAATCTTTATAACAATTCATACTAGCATCTTTTTACACAAACTACTCCATGCCAGGTAATAAATAGTTACACAATGCAGGCATACACACATGTAGAAATATATTTTAACTAATTTTGTATGTACTTCTGGACAAACATTCATTCAACAAGCTTCCTTTTGCAGAAATAAGTAATTTTGTTGTGATATTCAGTTTCTGTTATCTTTTATGTTAAACAAGACTTCATCCAGCTTTGAAACAATGAGTTGCGCATTGCTTTTATTGGATTGGTAGGCCCAGACCACACACCAACCTTAAGGCTTACAGTAGCTTAATGTGACCGGGACGGAGGTCAGCCGAAACCGACCACCGCGGTCAGCGTAATGTTTCAGTCTGCATTTATTGAAAAATTCAAATATTTTTACATTGATAATATCTCATATTACATACAGTTTGACAGTTGAATACAGTAGAGCGACAATTGAATACTGTAGACAGTAGTAGTTTGATATTCAGTTGTTGTGATATTCAGTTTCTGTTATCTTTTATGTTAAACAAGACTTGGTCCAGCTTTGAAACAATCAATGAGTTGCGCATTGCTTTTATTGGATTGGAAGGCCCAGACCACACGACCAACCCTAAGGCTTACAGTAGCTTGATGTGACCGGGACGGAGGTCAGCCGAAACCGACCACCGCGGTCAGCGTTGTTTCAGTCTGCATTTATTGAAAAATTCAAATATTTTTACATTGATAATATCTCATATTACATACAGTTTGACAGTTGAATACAGTAGAGTGACAGTTGAATACAGTAGAGCGACAATTGAATACTGTAGACAGTAGTAGTTTGACAGTTGAATACAGTAGTGTGGGTAACAAGAAGGCCAAATTGGCAGGTATATATTGTTATATTGTAGTCATTAAAATATGTTAAAAATAATTTTTTTTTTAATTTTGGCAAAGCTAAATGCTATGCAAAGGTAAAAACCAAAAGGCCGAAAGGTAACCGAGTAAATGCATGAGAAAAAGAAAAGGAAAAACAACAAAAAACACATAGAAACAAAACACAAAAGCAAACACACAATACTACACTAAACACAAAAGGCTGCAAAGAACATTATGAGTACTAAGAACAGTAAGAGGCATAACAAAATGCCACACAGTGAACAGAACAACAGTAAGAGCTTCAACGGGTCGAAGCAGGCAGGAAAGTCCAAGAGTAACAAAAAACACTCAGTGATACCAAAAAGAAAAACAAATGTACATATATACAAAAGGCAGAAAGACCCCTTGTAACAGCAGGGAAATCATTGACCGCAAAATGTTAAAAGCAGTATGCATAAAGCTTGTCACTGTACTTTTTTTGAAATTTCTTTCGAAATGAGAACACAGTTCTTCAATTTGTTAATTAAAATTTTATTACTCCTAACACCAGAGAACCAAGTCGTCCGGAAATTGTCAGGGGTCGAGTTAAGTGAAATCTTGAAGTAAAAGGGCAGGAGAATACATAATGGTCTACGTCACCAAATGAGTTACAAAGACAATTAGATGTTTTTTTAAATTTAAAGTAATATAAATAGTCTAAAAATGGCCCATGATCCGTTAAAAAGTAAATTAGGTATTTGTTATAAATTTGGAAATTGGGGTTGACTTTTGGGAGATAATTTAATATTCTAGCAGGGTCATGGGTCCGGGGGGAAATGTAATCATTGAGATAATTTTGCCAGTTATTTAAGAGGTAAGTTTTACAGTAATTTGTTAAAAATGAATATGGAAAAGGGATCAGGAGTGGGGTACCAGAGTTTGTTGCTTGTTTGGCAGCTTGGTCGGCGACTTCGTTACCCTGAATGTTGGAGTGCGCTTTAACGCAAGAAAGGTTGACCAAAGAAAGGGAAGACTGAGCAGAGGTTTTGATGTTACAAAGAAATTTTGATTTGTTTTTGATGGATTTAAAGGCCGAAATGGACGAAAGGCTGTCAGGAAAGATATTAATTTTGAAGTTATGATTGTTAGCCCATAAGTTGGCTTGATTAATTGCCTCAAGTTCGGCTTGAAAAACTGTGTCCCCCGTTCTAAGTTTAAACGTAAGGGTTTCGATCAGCCGATCATGTTCGAATATGCAGACAGAGACCAACGTTATCATCTAGTTTAGAACCGTCTGTAAAAATATTAAAACGCGAAAAGGAACAGGGATTAGAAACGGGGAAAGTAACAATGCGAAGGTGAGGAGGTATACTAGAAAGGGCGCACCAAGAATCAAAATGATCAGGAGGAGGAAGAGAAGGATCTGGGAAGAAATTAACCCTATGATTCCAGAAGTGAAATTTATTGAATAGTTTTGATAACCAGGTGAATTGGGGGATACCAGTTATTGAGAAGAGGGAGATGTTAGAAGTTGTCCTATAGCCTGTTGAGATTTTAAGAAGGAAAATCCTTTGCAATGCTATCAGTTTTGAAATTTGATCCCGAGTTAAATTTTGACCCCAAACCATAAACAATTATTTTTTCAATTACAACAAGGTACTAGATTTTTAAAAGAGACTTGTCGACCACCCAGTTGTTACCCGAAACTGTTCCGAAGGTTGAGGACAACTTAAAACATTTTTCTTTAAGGTAGAAAATATGTGGACACCATTTCAAATTGTCGTCGATTATGATGCTTAAGTAATTTAAGTTTTTTGTAATTTTAACGGGTTTGTTTTGTAACCTAATACACCGATTTCTCTTACGTTTGGATTTATATTTATTAATAATTATACATTTGGATTTACCGTGGGAAACCGAAAGTTTTAAGGAGGACAAGGAGTCGGATAAAAAGCTAAGAATTTGATTGGTGTTTTCAGTGACCGTATTGATATTGCTACCAGAAATAACAACGGCCAGATCATCTGCAAAGGCCTGCAGGTAGAAGAGATCGGTATTCAGTGTTAAGATATTATTGAAGTAAATGCTCCACAGGATCGGGGAGATGACCAAACCCTGCAGAGCATCCATAGAAATAGATTTGGATATAGTCAAATTATTACCGAAGATTGTAACAGAGCGGTCGGACAAATATGAAAAAACAAACGATCGATAAGCAGAGAGAAGATTGATTTTATCGAAGGTCGAAGGGAGAACATTCCAATTCAAGCTGTCGAAGGCCCCACAGATGTCGACCGTGGTTAGGGAAACATGTTCAGCTGATCGAAAGGATTTAATGTGAGTGATAAGCTTGTATGCGACATCTTCACAACTGTGAAGTTCCCGAAACCCAAATTGTAGTGGATGAAGGGCACCTTCCGAATTCAACCAAAAATTTAACTTGTTTATAAAAAAAAATTCTATAATTTTACCAAACGTAGGAAGTAAGCATATAGGACGATAGGATGTACATTGAGTAGGGTCTATATAAGTTTATATTTCGCTCTATTTAGTTTATATTTGGTTAGAGCTTGAGATATAGTTTCAGGAACGATTTGACTCTTTTATATAAAGCATTAACTAAATTTCGGAATTTTGCAAGAGCAGGGGTCCACCAACGGAAGTTAAAATTTTTAGACGATTTCTTTTTCCTCATATTCTTGAAAGTGCAGTCTTGAGTTTTAATTATCAAGTGTTCTATAAAGGAGTCTCGAGAATCAGAATTATTAATGGAGTCAAGCGAAGATTTGGAATAAGGGATTGGAAGATGTATACAAATTTTCCTAAACTATAGTTTGTTTTTAAGAAGAATGAATTATCAACATTTATCAAGAAGTGTATATATCTATGGTCACTCAGGGTATCATTCGAGAGGACTTCCCAGTTTTGAATTTTGTCGGATAAATCGGGAAACCAAAGATAAATCGGAAAACAAAATATCGCTGCACACCACTGATTTTATCATTTCATTTAAAAATCAATTCGACAACCTTGTACGTTTATATATGTAACATGCTACAATTTTGTTTTAAGTTTTTATAAAGAGTTAATTTTGTAGAAATATTTTATTTTGGCTTTATAGCTGACAAGGGAGACAGTGTCTATCAAAATAATTTGTAAATAAACAAAGTATGTTTACTTTGTCTAGTAAAGCTAAGCGTCAAGGAGGATTTTCAGGAGTAACAAATCTCTCTCTGGCTACCCACATCAGACGATATTCCATTGGAAATGGAACGTAAAGAAAGTATGTACACAATTTATACTCGAGCTACAGCAAGTCTTTGATAGACATGTCTAAGTTATAAGGAAGTGGCTGTTTTCTTAATAGTTAATAGGAAATTTGACTTCAAATATCCTGATGTTTTAATTTATTCAATTTCACCTGACATTCTTTGATATTTATTTATTATTTGCTTCAATTTTTTGTATAAATTAGAAGTAGCATAGTTGTTTACAATGAAGAAATTTACACGTCTATGTATTAAGGTCAAGGTAAAAAATTCTTATGGAAAGCAAATCATTTGGAATTAAAATTCCTTGATTTTTACATTCTAATTAAAATAGAGTTTTCCTTGTATTTTGTTAATCCTGCATATAATGTTCGTATTACAAAACCGGGATTTCACTTCAATAGATTTGTTAATGTCATTAATTTATTTTAATTCTAATTCAGTTATTACTGAAACATTACTTAAAATAGCAATCCATACCTTTCAAACCGCAGCCTAGTACAGAGGCACTGATAGGTAAGGCATAAGAATTCTTTGCATAGGAGCTCGGGAGGCTTCATTTTTTCCCACACCATCTGACCTACCCGAAGGTGTAAGGTATCTGTTTAAATGACCGGAAAGTGCCATCCAATTTAGAAACCAGTAGGGGCATCCAGAAACCAGTAGGGGCAACATCCACAGGGACTGTATCTTTTAGAAGAACTTACAGGCCCACATATTTAATATTCCCGTACTCAGCATGAACACATAGACAGTTTGGGCAGAGCTGGGAACCAAACTTGGGTGATCCTAGTGCAATTCCAGTGAACTAACAACTGGACTGTTCCACAAACCGGACCACTTTTTGCCTAAACCATTTGTAAAAATAGATCAATAACTTATAAAATACGGAGGGATGCACATTTGGTGTATATGCCCAAAATATCTGACGGCGGCTATGTTCAGGTCCATTCAGCTATACTAAGGTATATTTATTGTAATAGACTAAATGCTTTTGTATGCAAATTTCTGTTTATAGAAGTTTACTTTATAATATATAAATTAATTTAAATGTTTTTCACACACTTACTGTACGGCCAACGACCGTACAGTGCTGAAAACACCGGTTCTCGTTAGATCACCGAAGTCAGGCAGCATCGGGCGCGGTTAGTACTTGGGTGGGTGACCACCTGGGAACACCGCGTGTTGTTGGCTCTTTTCGGGCGCGGCAGCCCAGTGGTTAGCGCGCGATTCTCGCCGCTGCCAGAACTGCCGCCGTGTTCATGCGGAGTACGATCACGTTAAACATGTGGGTCCGTAAGTCCTTCCGAGAGGTTGGTGGTAGGGGAAGGAGGGTACGGTCCCTGTGGATGCCTCCCCCACTGGGTTCCGGTCTAAATTGGGTGGCACTTCCCGGCCGTCCAAACAGTTACCTTACACCTTTCTGGTAGGTCGGACGGTCTGGGTCTCAACAACAACACACTTACTGTACAGTGACCATTTTATCTAATGCTTCCGGAAAATTTTTTTTATTGCCCAATATTTTGTTTTAAATTAATTTTTTTATTTCTTACCTCATTTCGACAGCTGATAATCAACCTAGCTAAAATACATATCATGAAACTTCATATTTGCAAATTTCGGACTCCATTTTTCAGTCTCCTCAAATTATTTTTACATGACTGTTATCATGACCGAACCATCTTCCTCAAAATTAAAAAACTAAATAATCAAAAGACTTGTAACGTTACTTGCTTTTTAAAAAGCTGTGTAGAAAGAATAAATTTTCAAAGTTATTAAAATGAAATAAAAATGGAAAATTTACTGATACACATCTCTAACTATGTCTGAAAAGATTTGGTATGAAATTGATATGATGTTTTTAAATAACAATTTCAGGATGCATATAATTCTTTTTTTAAATCATTGTGCACGTAAATTTTTAGTGTAGTTTAAAAAAGAACATTTGACATTCTTACGTTCATTGATTTACACATTTTAGTTATCCCTGTACACAAAGCACAATTTTTAAATAATTTCTAAGCAAATATTTATGTACAATATCGTTAACATTCTAAGTACTCATTTGTTTAACGTAATATGAAGTAAGGGATATTTATATTTTGTTTTAAAGAAGCATGTTATCAACATGGAATCATTAATACCTGCAATGGCAGCAAGAAAACTTGCTTTGCTATATGCTACAATAATGTGAATTTCTATGGGGACTGATATATTAAGTGCTACCATACAGCCGGCTTCTAATTTATTAAAAATTAAACTCTTGAGAGAACTTTGCCTATAAAAATATTACCAAAGTCCGAATCAGGCTCTTATTCAGGGTGCAAAATAAGGGGCACGACAGCCCAGTGGTTAGCTCGTGGGTATTGCACTTGGACGGCCCGAGTTAGATTCCTGTCACTGCCACAACTGTCGCCGTGTTCATGCAGAGTACAATTATGTTAAACATGTAGGTCCATAAGTCCATCCGAGAGGTTGGTGGTAGAGGAAGGAGAGTACGTTTCCTGGAGATGCCTCCCCCAATGAGCTCCGGTCTAAATTGGGTGGCACTTTTTGGTCGCCCAAATAGATATCTTATACTTTATAAATAATTTGGCATCACGTCTGATGTTATAATAGCAAAAATTAAGCACACATCCACAACAGAAGATCTTTATTTTACTTCCTATAAGACGTACAAATTTTTTTTTAAAAAAGGGCCAGAGCGCTTTCGAGCATAAGTACGCTCTTCATCAGTGGCTACATGGAAATAAAATTTGAATCGTTCATATATAGACCAGATATAGCGACAAAATTTGCATAAATACAATTTACAAAAAATTCTACGTTTAGGCAAGGATAAACCGAAAACTATAAAACAATTTTTTTAGAGTTTCAAAAATTCCAACAACAAAAGAACAGCATAGTAAATTACAATTTAATTACAGAAATCGAAAAAAAGGGGGAGGGCAACCAAGTATAATCCCAAAGATGAAGACGTCAAAGATAACTTTGCAGAGACTTGAATTGCATGGAGTCGAGAATGAGTCGCCAAGCGTAACTCAAATTCATAACAGGATCAAAATTACATACGGACTCGCGTAGATATAAATAAAAAGGGATTCAAAAAGGATTATATCACGAGGGTTATTGCAACGCATCAAAAGGAAAGTCTTTTCAAAAAGAGGCTGAAAATTATCTTTAATAACAAATTGAGTAAGAGCCGTAGAAAGTTTACTACTCCTGACATCCCGAGCACGTTCTGCTAAACGGATGCCAACAGTGCGTTTAGTACTTCCAATATAAAATTCAAAATGACCATCGGTGGAAAACAGGGGAACAACATACACCCCAGCAAAGCTTTTAAAGTCATCCTTATCATCCAGTTTATCAGACCGAATACGGTTAAATAAGGAAGAAATATTAGAGTGTGCAGGCCTGAAACCAAACTCAGAACAAAAATGGATAAAGGGGCGGAAAATACGAGGATTGTATGGAAAACTAGACCTATAAGTCAAACGATCTTTTAAGGCAATAAGTTTAGTATCAAAAAGTGTATATTTACGGCGAACTTGGAAGAAAACCTTATAAATAAACTCAAAGGAGTAGGCAGCCTCAGGGCCAAGGCCAAAAATAAAATCAATTTCATCACTAAAAGCAAAGATAGATGAACAAACATTAAAAGCGCGATTAAACTAAGCATGAAAAGAAGCTTTTTTAGAGGAAAGAGGATGGTAAGAATTAGCAGAAATACAAGAATTAGTAAAAGAAGGTTTACGGGAAACCGAGGTTTGAAAACCAATAGCAGAACGGGTGACCAGTACATCAAGAAAAGGCAAAGAACCATTAATTTTACTGTCGAACATGAAACTAATGGTTCTTTGCCTTTTCTTGATGTACTGGTCACCCGTTCTGCAATTGGTTTTCAAACCTCGGTTTTCCGTAAACCTTCTTTTACTAATTCTTGTATTCCTGCTAATTCTTAACATCCTCTTTCCTCTAAAAAAGCTTCTTTTTATGCTTATTTTAATCGCGCTTTTAACGTTTGTTCATCAATCTCTGCTTTAAGTGATGAAATTGATTTTAATTTTGGTCTTGGCCCTGAGGCTGCCTACTCCTTTGAGTTTATTTATAAGGTTTTCTTCCAAGTTCGCCGTAAATATACACTTTTTGATACTAAACTTATTGCCTTAAAAGATCGTTTGACTTATAGGTCTAGTTTTCCATACAATCCTCGGATTTCCGCCCCTTTATCCATTTTTGTTCTGAGTTTAGTTTCAGATCTGCACTTTCTAATATTTCTTCTTTATTTAACCGTATTCGGTCTGATAAACTGGGTGATAAGGATGACTTTAAAACCTTTGCTCGGGTGTATATTGTTCCCCTGTTGTCCACCGATGGTAATTTTAAATTTTATATTGGAAGTACTAAACGCACTGTTGGTATCCGTTTAGCACAACATGCTCGGGATGCCCATTTTTTTAAAAAAATTTTGTACGTTTCATAGGAAGCAAAATAAAGACTTTTGTTGTGGATGTGTGCTTAACTTTTGCTATCTTATACTTTATTGGTAGGTCGGACGGTCTGAGTTGAAGCGGAAGAAGGGTGCAAAATAGGGGAATATTTTTGATTAGCAAACTGCTAATCAAAATTTCATTTCTATAGCAGTTTTGATATTTTGACTTGCAGTTCACAACTATTATTTCAATAGTTCTTAAAAAATGTACCTATAAACATATCGAGATACCGGGTTTGAAATATAAAAGAAAAAATCATCAATATTACAGGAGCTATGCATATATACGGAAAGATTTTTTTTTTTTACTGTTATGAATTATTTGTTGTGATTTTTAAAATAAAGTCTCAAAATGTGATTCAAATTTATTTTTACATAGCAAAACACAAATTTTCTATCGCAATTTGCGATGTACTTCTTGCGATACCTTTTTTTTTCCACCCTGCTCTCATTGCAGATAAGGTAACTACATCCATGAACTAAAGCTGACATAAAAGTTTAAATCAAATCTCAGATTCACAACAGCAATCCTATGAAGTAATTTAGATTATCAATGCTTTAAGTGATATATTTACCAATGTTTTAAGGGATATATTTACCAATGCTTTAATGGTATATTATACTAATCATTTTGGAGTGTGGGCCATTGTTTATTAAAATGCAGTAAGTGAAATATTAGATAATTGTGAAATATTGTTTAGCCACATACATGAATCATGCAATACTATTTACTAATTGTCATTTGTAATGAGAAATTTTTACGTTTTTATTTTTTACTTTTATCGTGTAGTAGAGAAAAAATCATGAATGATAGCATATATATTTTTTAATTTTTGAACATAGGTAGTTAATATAAAAAACTCACACTTAGCAATCCGGCGCGAAAACGCTGTATCTGTAATGGCCGCTCTTGTGACGTCACTATGCATGTAAACAAAGAGCGCAATACACTGTTTACTGTGGATTCCGAGAGGTGCTCACTTGATTCTTCGACAAAATATTTTATTTATCATATTTTTATAATGAGTGAGATTCTAAAACCGACCTACAAGTACTGTTTACCTTGCTGCACAAATACAACGGTTAATTCAGTTGATAAGCTGTTTTTTAATGTTCCAAAAGATCCAATTTAACGAAAAGCATGGACTAAAGCAATGAAAAGGGACAAGCAGAAAAATCCAAAATTATCGAATAAAACATCTATTTGGTGTTGTGAAGATCATTTTTCGGTAAGTAAACATTTGCTTCTGTTTAAATATTATTTACTTGGATTTATGGCCGTAACCAAGGGTTGTTTTTCGGAAGTTCAAAACCCCCAAAATGAAAAAGTTAATATTGAAAAGGTAAAGATCCACCAAGATATGAAATGCGGGTTTAACCCCCCCCCCCCCCGAAATCAAATCCTGGATACGATCTTGCTTGGATCAATAATAAACTATAAATAATCCTGTGTAAATAGTAATTTAAAATTAAAGAATTTTGTGGTGAATTTAGGGATTGAACAATAAAACATACTCTAGCATGTATCTCAAAATAATACGTTTTAAAAACATAGAATCAAACCTTAAAAATATCTCACAATTTATTAAACAGGGAATCAAATGCTAGAATATGCCCCGGGGGGGGGGGGGGAGAGGTGGCAATAATAAATATCTTAAAATGATGCTAGCGTTTTTGGCGTTACCCGTTATTAAGCCAAACAATTTATTGAAATAAACAATGCCACATTAATTTATAATTATTTTTTTTTGATGATATCTATTGTATAAATAGAAATGTTAACATTATATAGTAATTTATAATAATAAATGGCTGTCATTCCTTGTATAACAAATAAGTTGTGATCATAAGTTGTGCAACCCTCATTTGTGAAATAAAAATATATCTTATCAATATTTATCTGATATATATATATATATACTACTTTAACTATTATTTGTCAGTATAAATGCATTATATCTTCAACTTATGCAGTGTTTATACAGTAATGGTTCTATCAACTTTTGTCCCCATATACAGAACACAAAATCCCAGTGTCCCCCCCCCCCAGCTTCATCTGCTAAATAAAATATTCCTTTTTTTTTTGGGGGGGGGGGGGAGACGAAAAATTAAATAAACTATCTCTTATAATGCTTTTATTCTTCGAATTATATCAAAATAATATAATTTGACATATTACAGAATATTCTATGAAATTTTTTTTTAAGTTTCGATAAATCCTTTTAACTTTGTAATGGGAGACATTAAATCAAACTATAAGTGTAACTGTTTTTAGAACTGTTTCTTGATTCCTCTTTATATTTCAGTTAAAGGAAGATATGGAGAATTATTGGCAATGGAACCTCACAAATTAGACTATGTCATTCAAATTTGGTTTTTTGTAGTTTGTATTGTATTTAAATTTCTTGAGTATTTCAGACATGCTTTATTTGTCTTTACATAATTTCAAACTACAATATAAACTACTATAAAAAGTCAATTATCAGCTTAAACGCAGAATAGGACATTTTAGTGTGCGACTATTTCCACGTGCAATCAAAATTAAAGTTTTAAATGTAAAAGAATTATTCATGCATTTGAATTAGCTTTAGATTTATTTGTCAATATTAATGAAGATCATACATACCTCTTAGTTTTAACTCCTCGCATTTCTGCTCCAATAAAATTAGGATTCGTTCCCAAAAACGAAAACATACATATAGCGTCAATTTTAGGAAGATTATCGGATTGTCCTTTGACAAATCCCGGAAAAATCGACATCTTAAACAAAATGAAATGGATGGGTTATACAATTAAAATATACGGTAAAATTAAAAAAGATTATAAAATTTACGGCTCAAAAAATTATTTCTAAACTATGAATGCGAAGAAGCGAATGGATCTAGCGTTGTTTTTAAAACGTAAACACTGATACTTCATGCACAGTGACGTCAGAGCCAATCACGTAGCGTTTCAAGATCACATGACATCGCGTCATTTTTCGCTTATTTAAACTTTGATTTTTAATTTATTCAAAATCATTTTGACATTTAATGTGACATATTTTAAAATCGTAAGCCTAAAATTACCAGGAAAATATAAAATTGAGCATTTTCCTCACGTGTGCAAATTCCTCATTGTGGCAAGAAAACATTTAAAACAGAATAAAATATTTAATATTTATGTTTGCAAGCAATTACATATGTTGTAGAAAACTTGAAAATAAGAGGAACTCGAATTCAACACAAAATAATACTGATGATTAAAATGATTTTAAAAATGCGAACAAGATAAATTTACAATAAATCAGATGTTTTAAAATCCACCTTATCCAAAGAAAAATACCCAGGTCGCTGAAATATTTTAAAAATTACATTATGTGCTCAAATACGAATCGTAGTTTGAACAGGGCCCCCATAAAGGGGGGGTCAGTTGGTACTACAGTACTGCGGCCCGGCGACTGTTAGGGGCCCGTGAACATTGCTGATGATAAAATATTTATACATTTGTGTATGAATATATATTTTTTTCAAAATTAATTGAACGCTTTGAAATTTGCATAATATGTGTAATTACAAAACTACAAATATAAATTAGATTTAAAGTCTAAACACAACCTGTAAGTTTGAATGAAAGAATAGAACAAAACATTTTGTAAACATCTGTTTGGATTCTGTGTCTCAATTCTGAAATAGTCAAATAAGCCTCAAGGAAGGGCCCCTTAGTTCAATACAAGCCGTCTGGGTACAGATAGCTTCGGTGTCATTGTGTTTTATTTGTTGTTAAGAAAGGCAAGGCAATAAAAACCGATCAGGGAGAAATTTTTCAGAATGACACCTAAATAGATACGTTTATGACCCTAGTGCAGGGGTCGGCAACCTATTGAAACGGAAGAGCCAAAAGTTACAATTTACAAAATTTCCCAGTTTTTAAAGAGCCACTAAAAATTTTCGTTTCAATATTATAGTATTTGCTTATATATATTGGATTTTGATTTAAAATAAACGGCTTTAAATACGGAATACTATTTATTCATATAAAAACACAAATATAGATAGGTACATCATTGGGAGCATTGGCATGCCTTTTGAAAGTTTGATTAAATCTGGCTTATAACTTGTTATTTTAAGTTTCAAGCACGACTCTAGATTTTTATTTGTTAGTTGACTTCTAACTTTATTTTTTAATATATTCATGCAAGAGAACGCTTGCTCGCACGAATATGTCGACTCGAAGATCGTCAGCACTCCATATGCCAACTTCTTCACCTCACTGTAGCATTCTGGAAGACTATTCCATGCGCCGAATATGAGGGCCTCAACTCTAGGAATTTCTTTTAGAGCTGTCCACTTGTGCTGCGCGATGTGCATGCATTTCTGGACCCCCAACTCTTCCAACTGGCTCTTGAGTTCTGTGAACTTGCCACTCCACAAGTCTTTCCTTTTCAAATCTAGCAATTGCCTTTGGAGCGATCTAGCATCAATTCCAAATGGCTCAATGTTGATCTCATTTGCATTTCTGTTGAGAGGATTTACTATAAACGCGAGAGTACTTTTGTTTGTTTTGAATTGCTCGAATCTCTCAGCGAATCCATCCTTCATATTTTTTAAAGCTAGGCTGAAGTAATTCGTGTCAATAGTTGCATTGGTCTCATCGCGATATTGCTTCAGATTTTTAAAATGAAGTAATTTACCGCTTCCCATGTCTTCAACAAAAAGAAGTAATTTTTTTCGAAACAAACTACTTCTTCAAGCAAGGCGTTGGCTGGGTTGCCCTTTCCTTGCAGTTTTAGATTTAGTTTCATTGTGGTATCTACCATGAAGTTGAATTTTTGCAGCCATTTGTTTTCTTCCAATTCGGGATGGTCAATGCTTTTTTCATTGAGGAATATTTTTATTTCACTCAAGCACAAAGCAAAACGTTGCAATACGTTACCACTGGAAAGCCATCGCACTTTATTGTGCAGAAGTAGGTCAGAAAACTGGCTATCTATTTCTGCAAGGAGATCTTTAAACTGGCGATGGTAGAGAGCTTTTGCCAAGATGCTGTTAATAATCTTAATTACCAAGTTCATGACCTCAACTATTTCGGCCGGAAATGTTTGGGCACAAAGCGCTTCATGATGAATTATGCAGTGAAACGTTAGAATTTAGTGATTTATTTTTTTCTGAAGAATTGATGTTACCCCTCTATGTATTCCTGTCATACTTCTGGCTACATCAGTTGCTATAGAAACGATTTTATTTATATCGATTCCATTATCTTCCAGGCATTTTTGCACAGCATTTGCTATATCTTCTTCACGAGTTTGCCCTGAGAGCGGTAGCAATCCTAGCAGTTCTTCTTTTGGACCTTGGGACGACATATTCCTGACGAAAATGGTAACTTGTGCCGTGTCTTTTATGTCGCAAGACTCATCTATAGCAAGTGATAAGGCAGAAGCCAGTTGAATGTCTTCCACTTGCATATGTGTTACATTTGAAGACATTTTAGCAGTTTTATCTTGTACTGTTTTAGCAGATGATGGCAAATCTTTGATTTTTTTCATGATTTCTGCTTTGTTTTTAAAATCACGAAACAGTTCTCCAGATGCACGTATAAAACAATCTTTGACGTACTCACCATCTGTGAGTGGTTTTCCTCTTTTTGCAATTTCTAATGATACTTCAAAGTTTGCCAGATTTACATTATTGGAAGATTGCGCCCAGTTACTTAGCATGGAACTTGACTGCCGTTTTTTTTGGAGCTCTTCAACAGCTTTTTTTCATGCGTCTCCGGTTGGATATTTACCAGCAAACTGGGTATGTTTTGTAGTGAAGTGTCTCTCCAAATTTGACTTCTTATTGTGTGCGAGTTTTTCGTGGCAAATGAGACAAGTCGGAAGGCCATCTGTGTTGCATATGAATGCAAACGACTCCGTTCAATCCTGATTGAATTATTGGTTTTCTTCTTCAGTTCTTCTCTTTCCTTTACCAGACGCCATGTTGGCGCGGAGCTGAAAAAATGACTTTTTAAAATTTTACTTAGCTATCTAAAACGGCAAGCAATTTATTTACCATTATTACTTCGTTAGCACGATCCTCAGATATGTAATTCAATTCTGTTACTGATTTTATTATATTATACGCGTACATACATTTGAGAAGATAATTCGCTTCTAAATCGTATTCTTCTTGAAACAACAAGAGAATAGACACGCAGAAACCGCAAGCGATTAAATTAACACACATGCAACGTAATGTCGAAAGCGATATCCGAGGATGACTGACTGACAACACGTCTAGAGCCTAGACGTGTTGTTTAGACTCTAGACGATGGCTGTTTGGGTGAGACGGAAATGAAATTCAATTGGCTGAAAGATAAACATGGTCACGGAGTCTCATCTCTAAGAACAAAACAATAGTTCAAATTTATCTCATTACGGTCATGTTAAGCGTAGCGATTTGTAATTAACGATTATAAAAATAGAAGCTATTGAGAAATTAGGTACTTAAAAATATATTTTCTTATTTTTTAAGGGTTTTGATAATAAAATATTAATTTTTCCGTATGGAACTGGAGAGCCGCAACTTTACATCAAAAGAGCCACATGCGGCTCGCGAGCCGCAGGTTGCCGACCCCTGCCCTAGTGGGTAAGTTTGCTTTTGGTCATTCATTCATGTTTACAGCTCATATCAATCACGTCCAGCTAACTACTGAAACGACCCGTCTACAGGTTTCTTGTGTGAAATTATCAGTTTGGGAAGGGGGAGATCTTATCTTCTTGCTCTTTGAGGTCGTAAACCAATTAACGCGACGGGGTATCCATGGTGTGACTGAATGCAAAGATGTAGAAAGACAAATTCTTGTTTCTCCCTCCTGGTATGAACTTGCTTCCCACGTTGACTTCAGTGATAGCCGATATTGCTTTGAAGGAAGCACAAAAAGCAAGTATATTTTAATTTCTCATGCAATTATATGGTAATCTCATATGTGTTATCAAGTGCATCTCTCAACACCTGACTAAATCTTATAAAAAAAATATATTCGCTGAAACAAATCCCAATGCTACCATCTAAGATTTAAGGTATGTTCAAAATAATTTTCTTATATGTTTTAAATATTATTTTCAGATATATTAATCTTAAAACAAAGTCAATTTTAGAATGAATTAAAATTTATTTTATCAAATTTCTATGCTGTTTTGTAAATTCAATCCTCTAAAATAACTATAATTAAATAAGTACAAAACTTCAGAGAAAATATTGAAATTATGAAAGGAAATTATGAAAGGAATGCTTTTGTGTTCATAATGCTGTTTTAAATTTTCACTTTATATTGTATGATTTTATATTGAACTTGGTAATTATTAGGAATTGTGCTCATTGAAAAAGAAAATTCACACATTCTCTATTACATATTTATTACATTTTGCCAAGGAATATCCAGGGGATTCAGCATTAAATTCTGGATTCAAGAATAATTTTTATTTCCTATATTTTTCCCACTTACGGTTCAAAATTTTCCCTTGCATCATCAAATTTCTTGGAATTGTCTAAGGATAGAGCCTAGACGATGATTTATGCAGTATCAAATTGCGAAGGGGGTATGGGAATTCACAAAGAATTTCAACTTCTGGTTGTGGAGGTGTCACTTCCATTTAAAAAATTTACATTTTCCTTGCAACATCTATTTTTTTAAGAATGAACTTAGATATGATGACTGATATAGATTCAGCATCATATTCCAGAGGAAGTAGGAAACCTCCTGCCCCCTCTGGAATATAGTTCTCTAAGGATCTCTACTTGCGGTTTTTCATCTTACGGTTCAGAACATTTCCTTGAAACGTATATTTTGATTGACTATAGAGCTTAGATGATGACTAATATGAATTTTGCATCGAATTTCAATAAGGGTAGGGGATGAGGATTTACTAAGGATTTTCACTTCCCGTTCTTTTCCCAATTCTGGATAAAAAATAATTCATTTCCTTCGAACATTTATTTCTCAAAATCGGCTATAGATAGAGCTTAAATGATGACCAAGTATAAAATTGTATAAAATCAGTATAAAATTGCTTAGGGGTTAGAATTCATTAAGGATTTCCACTTCTGGTTCTACAGATGTCACTCCCGATTAAAAATAATACAATTTTTCTTTACAATACCTATTTCTCAGGATTTGGCTGTAGAAAAAGCTTAGATAATGACTAAATGGATTCAACATCGCATTTTGCAGGAAGTAGGGGTCACTAATGATTTATACTTCTGGTTTCGGAGATGTCACTTCGGATTTTTCCAAAAATTCGTATGACTATGCGAAATACGTGTGCAAATGAGTATAAAAATATTTCGTTTAAAATGAAATGTACACACCACTTGCCATCATATGAACGATCTTTCATAAACTGTGCTATATTATGTTATATTTCGGGCTTGATATGTTTTATTAGATTGCATAAACTATTATTTTTCTGTGTTATATTGTGTTAACCTCGTACTTGATATATTTTATTAAATTCAACTCTACCGCTAAATAATACATAAAAGAAAATAAGAAAGATCAATTATGCATAAAGCATTGATTATTAAACACTTTCCAACTGACTGCAATGCAATTTTATCTAAACATCTCTAAAATGCGATACATTCAGCGGTAATATTTTTAAAGTTATCACAATACAACAATAATTTATTATATTTGAAAACTTAAAACTTCATCGAAAAAAATGAACTTCATTCAAATGACGGCAGTGAAATATAAATCGCCTGGCTCTCTGAAAACGCAGTAAGTATTTCATTCATACACTTTTTGCCATTCCTTTCATTCATCACAATACTACAATAATTTATTCTACTTAAAAACTTAAAACCATGGAAGTAAAAGTAAATTAATTCAATGCTTAAAACTTCATCGAAAAAATCGTCTGCGTCTCTATGTAAAATCAATTCATATCAGCTATATTTCAGACTCCAGAGGTAAATAATTTTGCATTAAAGAAATTCAGCAATTCTTATATAACTCATCTTACAGCTTGATGTGTTTATATTCTCCATAAGTGAAAATTAAGTTTCAATGTAGAAATAATCAAAGTTTGATGATCATTTAAACTCAAATATATTGCAATTGCGTTTTTCCAGTATGTAGATGCACAGAAATTAAGCAAAAATAGAGCGGTTTTAGGACGGATACAACACTAAATATGAATTAAAAAGAACTTTAAAGATCACGATTTTGACACAAGATGGAAGCCCTATTTTATTTTGAAGTGGGTCACGTGATCACTTCATATAATATGGGTGTAATTATTATTTTAATTTTTATTTAAAAAACTACCGAATATATTTTGCTGAATTTTTTTCTGATTTTTATGGGATAATTTGAATATTTTCTAAAACTTTCAAAGCAATTTGTGAATTTTAAATTCGCTTATAAAATGTGTGAAAAATCAGGTCCCATGGGATTCAATGTATTTCTTGTTTTCAACACGGGTTCAATCCAAAACTAATCGTGTGATATTATTCACTTATATTTCAATAGGTCCCACAGACCGTTTGAACAACATACTAAAATTTCATTTTGATAAAGTCATTTTTACGTCAGTTATCGTGAGAATGGACAGACAGACAGACAGAATGAATAAAGTCATAAACACTTTTCAACTATGTTGTAAAGTGTTAAAAAGGGTACCCCCTCCCCCTTGTTTTTACATAGGGCCCGCGGCTCGACTTAGTACCCGGGCCCAAAATTGAATGTGGGGGGGGGGGGGGGGCCTAAGTTTGAATGAATTTCGATAATTATACATGCGTAAATTGAAAAAGATATCCATCCGTAATACGATGAAGACATAAAACTTAAATCTGCGTGTTGCAGAACATAAATGCAATTAATGAAAATCCTCTTTCTGAAATACATCAAATAACTTTAAATTATTTAAAAAATTATATCCAGTTTATAGAGCATGGGCACGAGTGTAAATAAACAACCTGCATGGTAGAATGCGCAGAAACGTGAGGGGCATTATTTTTACCATAGGGTGTAACGGTAAACGGAAGATGATGGCCAATAAAAATTGAAACTAAACCCATTAAACACCGAAATTTATTTTTATGATGAAAATAAGTTATTTAGAAAACTTGAATAAGAACATATATTTTAAGATTTCATTTACTAAAGTGCACTTTAAGTGATTTTAAGTGGATGTACACTACTACTCATTATTACTGTGTTATTCTAACTAGCGTTCTAAAGATGTATGCATTGACTAACAAATTCTGCAATGTATATGCGAGCGTGAAGGGAAATATATGTAACGATTTTTCTTTAAAAAAAACTCGTGTATTTATTTTAATTAAAGTGAATATTTTATTTTCTGGTTAATTAAAAATATCCATCAAACAAGATAAATTTAGTAAAATTAGAGGTTAAATGATTGTAAGTTTCTAAAGTAACCGTTTTAATACAGAAATAACGAAAATTCCCATGCTACTGAGCAAACGAGTATTTAGTTTTGGAAACGTCACGAAATGCAAGGGCAAAATTATCCGTCTGACGTCACGTGGCCATGCTCTATATAGATTGAATCTCTTATTGACATATCTCGCTACGTATATGTGTTGCATCAGATTAGCTCCCCCTTCAGTCGTGTCCAGTATGGGCGGGACGGAGGCGGAGCCGTAGTAAGTAGTAATTTGGACACTCAATATATGCGCGCACGCGCAGCATATGGATTCATTAGAGTTGAGACGGTCGTGCTGCAAGGTATATCCGTTGCCTACGTGATAATAAAGGCCGGGAAATTTCGATTTAGAAAGTGGGGAATGTGTAATTCCAGAACAGTTTGTAGAGGGCGCTGCTATTTCCTGTCGGAGCTGATTTATTACTGTCAAAGTTCTTATAATCCTTGTATTTTTAGATTTCTTTACATTATCTAACAAATTAAAATCTGCATCTGTTTGCGTATTATTTGTTTAATAAATGTAGTTATTTTTTTATTTAACATAGAACATTTTTAGTTTTGTAAATAAAAAAATCTGATGTGGGCAACACATGACTTTCCTTATATAATGCAATGAATTTACTACTTTTACAGTTAAAAAAATGTTATTCTTATAGTAGATACTTATATTCTTTCCAAGATATTGAATTTTCTTCAATTAGTTGTAATTTTGATTGATTTAGCGTCATTTTTATCCATTTGGCGAGATTTTTGTTAATTTGGCAACAATTAAAAAAGTTGCCAAGTTGGCGACATCTCGCCAAATTCGTCGCCAAAATCTCGCCAAGCATTATGGACGAAGAAATAAGTTATTCTTACAGCAGATAAATAACTATTGGCGTTCAAATACAAAAGTATTACTCAAAGTATCTTTTTTCATGACTGGAACGAACTAGATCCACGAGAATGATGTCACCCAATTTATCGCATGGTGTTACACATGAAAAGTAAACATGGTTCTCAATAGGAAATATTTTTTTATTTTATGACTTTTTGATAATTTTTTTGAAAAATGTGCAATATCTCGAGAACGGTTCATGTTAGCGTTCTAAAATTTATGTCAATCGTTTTCTAATGAAAAATTACATAAGAAATGTCTATTTGCGTAACTTTATTAGCGGTTTTGATTTTTTGACGAATTTTTCAAAATTTCACTCAAAAATTTAGGGGGGTTCTGAACATTCGATTGCGTATAAAAACAATAGGCTTCCAGTGTTTACGGATTGTGATTTTTGTACCAAATTTCGTTCGAATCGGCCCATTCGTTCGTCAGTTATCGTCTCCACAGACTCACTGACACACACACACACACACACATACTTTCACACACACACACATACACACACACAGACATCACTTCAAAAATGCTTGATTCGTGATCAGGGATGCTTGAAACGTGCTCACCCGTCGAAAACTCGAATTCGAATTTTCGACCCCGTCACAATACTTTCCTTATATATTATGTATATAAGGAAAGTAAAAAAAGGTACAAAATTAACGTCTTTAATATGTTTTATCGTTTAGTAAATTAAAAAAGGCAAACGTTATTAATTATTAAAATGTTAAAATAATTTTTACAGGAAGAAGGAAATATAACTGTAAACATGCGCGAAGCCAGAAATTTCCATAGAGGGGATGTCACAGAAGCGAATTTTTTTTTCAATTTAAAAGCGAAATTTTTTTATTAACAAGTTTTTTAATAATTTTATAAAATATTCAATTTTTATTTTAGTTATTATGAAATAAAAATTAAGTTTTATAAATTATATTAAATAAAAATTAAAATATTTTTAATTTTTTTAAATCCAATTTTTCATTAACATGCCATAAAGTACCCCCCCCCCCCCGGGAGTTCTTCAGGATTCATAAACTGGGGAGTGTATAATTAAAAAAAATTGGAAGGGGGGGGGGGGAGTCGACAGGATAGATTGATTTAAATCAAGATTTTAATTACTTGGTTTAAAAAAAAAATTATTGATTTAAATCACTTATTTTTTTAAAAAATTATTCATTAAAATCAATGACTTTTTTAAATTAATTGATTTTAAACATTATGAACATGCATTAATTTATTTCACATTTATAAGTTTGGGTTATATAAAATAATAATGCTTATTAAATTATTACATATTAATGGTTTGCCCATCAATAATGAAGGGGAATTGAGTTATTTAGGATAAAAGGCTTATGATAAAAATACATATGCTTGGGATTTTTATCCCAAGCATATGTATTTAATATTTTAAGATTTGTTAAAGAAAATAGTTTTAACCCTTTGCTTACGTTACGTTACAATCAGAATTGTAATATGGTACACAACAATGTACCATTTTTACCGAATTATTTTTGCACAATATTGTTATATTAATGCTATAAAAATCAGTATAATTTAATAAAAAATAACAAATATAAAATTATGGAAAAAAGCTTTACCATAAACAAAAATGCACCCAAACCCTTACGAGTGCATCATTATTTACAATGAAAAACTGCGAAAGGACAGGAAATAAAAGCGATCCTAGCGGACACTGGAGTGAACTAAGCTGTCGCCCGTTTTTGGACGAAAATACGCGAAATTTCCCGGCCTTGTATATCTTCAGTCAGTCAGTCTGTGAATAAGCGTGGTAGTTACTGTAATGCGTCTAATTGATAATTTAGTAGTATGAAAATAAGTTGTACATGTTATTGATTGCCCTCGACTACATTAATTTTCATTTATTAATTGCGAAATTTCTGCCATCTAATCGACGTCCGTTAATGATGAAAATATAATGGATTACTTTTTTCCGTCTCTTCAACACAGAGCTCTTGGAAAAATAGCAATTGTTTTGTTTAATCACGATGATATACGGGAATTAATATCAGAACATCCCAGACTTTTAGAAGACCCAGAGGAGGATAGAGAATTATTAATTGAAGGACAAAGATTGGAAATAATTCATTATGTATCAAGAAATGCATTAAAGCTTCCATTACCTGCTTCATTACTATTTAAAGATCTTCCAGGTACTATTGAAGCTGTATGTTTGCAGTTGTTCAAGTGGAGAGAATATTATAAGTGTAAAGACTTTTTCAAACGGAATTATAAGAATTTTTACTGGACACCCCAAATAAAAATTGATAGAAAAAAGACTGCAGAGCTGTATGTAAAAAATGAAAGTATAGATCTTAAATTACGTTATGAATTTGCTTGTAAACATTGCTTAGAAAATTATATTCACAGTTTATGGAAACAACTGAAAGGGCGTAAAACTCGGAAAGGAGTTCGACAGCTTAGAGAAATTACTTCTTTACCATTGACATCACCTTTAGTATTATTTTGGTCCAATTGTATGGAAGAAAAATTACACAATCTGAAAAAAATAGTCAAAAAGTACTGTAAAGATAAAAATCTGCCTTATCTTACCATATATGAGTATATGTTTAAAATGTCTGCAGAGGCGGCTAATGAGACAGCAGTTGAGTATTTCTTTCATAAGTTAACTGATAAAGAGTTCAAATATATCTTATTTGACACAACAATATTTGCAACATTAGTGTATGAAATGTTACAACGAAAAGATTGTTTTAATGATTATCTTGCACATGTCTTCAGCATCCTTTATCCTGCACTTAATAAAAATAAACAAACAATGATATCTGAACTTTTTCCATCTAATGTGCTACTATATTTTTTGATCTGGCCCAGGCAAAACTTCTTTATGAAGGTAGCAAAGTCTATATTCTCTAATACATATATAAAATTTACTGAAAGAAGTTATTATAGGGTGTTTAAAACAATTACTTTTAATATTTTTTGTGGTTCTGCAGATTACAACTACAGATATCTACTTGTGGAATTTTGGCATGAAAGTTGTGATACGTGTAAAGAATATGTGATACATCATTACATTTATGATTATATGATATCATCTGTATTAAGAATTGAAGATAAAGAAAACATTCAATTTTATTTAAAAATACAATAATTTCATGAAAATAAAAAAAAATTGGTTTATAATAAAAGAAAAGCAGTTATAAATGACTGACTAATTTATAGTAATGTGTAAGAATTATTTAATTTCGCTGTTCACATGATCTAAAGATGATTCAAGTGTATAGTTACAGGATTTTGAACTATTATCTTAAAATATCAGCAAGGTTCATAGGCATAACCAGAATTTAAAAGGAAGGGGATTAATGATCGAATGGAGGGAACTTTCAAGGATACAAATACGGATATTGAAATCGGGATACAAATAAGGATATTTAAAGATATGTTTCAACACTGGGTGGAGTGGAGATGGCTTCCAATCTTCACTATTTATGTTAATGGTATCGCTTGAACAAAATGTTATAATTAATATTTTGGATTGGGATCAAAATACCAAACTAAAACTACATACAATTTTTTTTTAATTTGAGTGAAAACTTCGAAGTTTCATATTTTCTTAACATGCGGGGAGTATAGTACAAAATAGGGTTGGCACATTTTTGCTAAAGGTGGAAAAAACTGGTAAAAACCTTCCTGACAAAAATACATTGTTGCCGCAGTGACAAAAATAGATATGTTTTATTTATGGGAATGTAATTAAGTTATTTTAATTTTTACTAATTTTAACTCTAATAATATATAACTTTAATATTTTTTTTTTTATAACTTAGAATGTTCAATGCACCATTGAAATAATAATCTAAATGCTGGTTGATCGGAGGAATAGACCCCCATTCATTTTTCAATGTACGAAATAGCACCAAGTTGGTGCCATTCTCTGGGTTTCAATTTCATTCCATATACTTTGCCAATCTGGTAGCCTACAACTTTTGGTAAACAACGGACATCCAATCAGCGTGCGACTTTTTAGAAATCTGCATTTTAATTGGCATGAAGTATTTCAATAGTCTTCTGTGTATTTCATCAGATCTTTTTCGATCGAAATCGTTGGCTCTTATTTTTACAGATCTTTTTCTATTGATTTTGCAAAAATTTGTTTCAAAGTACGATTTTGCAAACTTTTTGGAATAAATATTGAAAACATTCCTCGTAATTCATATACATGAACATTTTATGCAAATTTTCACTAGATATGCAGCTTTTGTAGATTTAATTGGATTGGAACATGAAACGTGTTCCGGTGTTGAATGTACATGTATGTTCAAGAAAACATGTTACGGTGTTGATATTGATGTAAATTCAAAAAATATTTTAAGTATTGAGTGTTTCAATATGGTTTCTAAAATTTTATTATTCTGCTATATTATGCAATACTTTTATAATTCTGCCTTTACGCAATATTTTTATAATGCACAAAAATCGTATTTTGTAACCTTTTTATGAGTATTATTCACTTATATATATATTCAATTGCAATATCATTTAACAAAATTCCAGTTCATAAAACTGTAGAATACGTCACTTTGGTAGGAGGAACCTATTTTAAAACACGGGAATATACGTCACTTGAGTGGGGAGGAGTCAATTTCAAAATACAGAGAAACACGCCAACTTGGTACAATTTTGTACTTTGAAAAACGAGTGGGGGTCTATTCCTCCGATTTACCTAAATGGTATTAAGTTTGCATTGTTTTAGTAAAATACTTTTTTAGTTATTACTATGAATGTAGAACATGAGAAAGGAGAGAGTAAATAACAATAAAATAACTCGCTAGCTTTGGTTTAAACAGTCATAACTATTAAACAACTAATCCTTATGCTTTAGTTAACTTTTAACAAAGTTTGAGTAATAATATGAATTTTGTTATCTATCAGAATCAGAACAATAGTAATTTGAAGATACAAAGTATATTAATTACTATATAATAAATATAAATATTAAAAAAAAGTATAGCTCATATTAAATTATAACTTTAATTATAAAAAGAATTACACATCAAATAATTACCGGCCACACAGAAAGCTACCATTAGCCTATGGGTTGGTCGTGTGGTCTGGGTTTTCTACATCAAATAATTAAATTTCATCAAATTCAATTGAATTTTCTACATCAGAGCACGTATTTTGTTTTTTCAACATTGTATAGCAATAAATAAGTTTTGAAACACTATTCGTATTCCCAACCTGTTTTGAGTCTTTGAATGCACAAATAAAAATTTAGAGAATATTCTCTCTATTGCAGCACTGCTTGAAGGGCATGTTTAGAGATGTGAAACTAACTTACAAAAGTCTTTAAAAATATCACATGCTCATGCTATTCTTCTCCACCATTTATTAGCATCAACAGTCTTAATCACTTGATCTTCAAAAAAGTATCTGAATACGGGTTTTCTTTCAGTTCAAAGTTTAGGGCGGAACAGATTTGATATAAAGAATTTGGCTAAATCCGCCATTTTTTTTTTTGTCGCCAAGACTGGCGCCAACGCGTATTGTGTTTGAAAAGTCCTAACGGACGCCATCTTGAACACTGCACGTAAAAAATATAAACATATATAATTAAAAATGCATAAAAATGCCGATAATCAACATTACTTAGAAAAAATACGAAATTTTATAATTAAAAATGCATAAAAATGCCGATAATTAACAATACTTAGAAAAAATACGAAATTTTATGAAAACGTTTGTACTTTAACTAATTTGTACTAAAAAATTTGTACTTTAACTAAATTTAAGAAAAACGATACTAAGAAAAAAGTTAACTAAATTTAAGAAAAACGAAATGTAGAGTAAGTTGGTGTGTCTTAGTAATGTAAAGTGTAAAAATTCATAAAATACAAATATACAAAAACGAGAGAAAGCACGTGTTAACACCAAAAAAATGGCAATGTTCATCCTATAGTTTTTTTATGTATTCTACGTTTTTCCCAGTCAATTTCTCTAACATACTCCAAAAATCGATTAAAGGGATCGATTCCTTTCTCCGCACATGAGTTTTTGTACATATACACAGCCAAATAATACTTAAAATCCGTTGTCTGTTGTGCGAAGGAAGTGTGCTTTTAACGTGTCTCCACGTGCTTTCTATTGTATTTGTATGGCATCCAGTCATTGGATCCACAAAATTTAAACTGATTTACTGTTAAATGTTCATAACCCTCTTTCCCTAAACAATCGTAAGCCTTCCAGCAGTCCGAATGCACAGTCGTCCCCGGCTCAATCCACTCCTTAATCACGTTTACAAATGTTTTTCCCGAGACCTATCATGCACAGCAACCAAAAAAAGCTTACCCGTTCCTCTCTCGATCCCCCCAAAAACCCACTGCCCCTCCACCGCGTGGCCTCTATTATACTTCCGCTTACCAAATTTAGACTCATCCACCTCCATAACTTTATCAACACCGCTAATTTTTTCAGAACTCTCCTTAACTAAATCCCTAATCGTCTCATTAACAAACTGTCTCCAATCTGTTAACGTTGTAGAAGTAAAAAAAAACTCTCTAGCCAGATCCGAAGTCTTTGTTCCCATCACGAGTTCATAAGTTAAAGAAAATATCTCATCCATCCTGAGCTTACTAAAACAAAACCACGGCTTCTGTCTAACAGTTTTCGTACTACCACACATCTTAGAATCTCTCTCTCAACAACATTCCTACACATCCAATTAAAGCCATCCGACAGAGAAGTCTTGGATCCGAAAGTCATCATACCACTACATTTCACACACACCATCTCACACAGAATCATATTCGATTCCCGAAGAAAATCCATGAAAAGCTGTTTCTCTTGAAACAAATGCACACTAATGCAATTCTCTTGAAACAATTCCCTCTCGTCCCAAAATGGGCCTTCCGCCTGAGAAATTAAATTTCAATTTAGATCATAAAATCCCCTGATATTTCGCAATAACACTGCTGACGGAAACCATTCAAGAAGCCATATCTAAGAATATAAATCAATATAAAATACAACAAACAATATAAAATACAAGAAATAGTACAACCTGGTTTAAATCCAAAAATCCAATTTTGTTCCAAACTCCACGTGGAAAGATTATTCTTTATGCAAAGCACAGAATTACAACCAACATAGATCGTAGAAACAAATTGAATGAAAGGCGCTGAGCAGACAGAGCGCGAAAAGGGGTGGGGTTGCCAGAATTTTCAGAAAAACACGTCACAGAACATTTTGCGCACGCAAGTCAGGCGTGCCACATTTGGCCATTTGGCTCGCGAAAAAAAGTTGAAAAATCCAAATTCTTTATATTAAATCTGTACCTTTAGGGCATACAATATGTTTTTTTTTATACAAAAAAAAAAAAAAAAAATGTAGGAATTTTAAAAGATTACTTCTATAAATTATTCATAAAAGTTATACCTAGAGGTTCAAATGAGGATAAAATGAAGATTGATTTCACAACTTCTTATTAATCAATTAATGTTTAATTATGTTTTATCATTTTAATTAATCTAATTAATATTAATGAAATAACTAATTAATATTCTGATTTAACTCTCAATTATATTATGTACAAATTATATTGTTTTTTGTACATTTTTTTTAATCCAGCCATTTTTTCCAGTTCTTGTAGGTTTTTACCAGGTTTTTGCTATTGTCCTGGTAAAAATACCATTTTGCCGGTAAAATGATCAACACTAGGACAAAATGTCACAATCAATCATAAAAGGAGTTGTTTATGGCTCAATGATCATGAAACTTAAGAGCATCAATTAATCATTGTAATGGAAAATAGCTGTGATACAATTTTTGTGTTCGTGATGTCATTAGTACCCTCAGGAGGAGGGGAGTTGTCCTTTTGAATGAAGGGCATGAGTTATAATTGCGATCATTTGCACTACCAATACAGATTTTTCAAATTTTTTCTTATAAAATTTGAAAAATAAAAAACACAGGTTACCTAAAAATAGATTCTGGTATAAGAAAGTTGAGTGGAGTCACACTTCAGTTAATTTTTATGGGAGTAACTGGATAAATGCATAACAGAACAGTATGTGTATGAACAGAGGTTACAAACTGTAAGCAAGCAGTAGAAAATTGTACATATACATTAGGGATTTAAAAATTAGGAATTTTTTGAAGAATTTTGAATTACATTTACATAGTGGGTTGGTATTTCGATCAGACTCTGCTGGTTTGGATCAACCAATTTTTTCTTTTTGTCAAACTCAACCTACGCATGAGTCTCGTTTATACCATATAAATCTGACATAATAAAAGATGTCTGTAGTGGAAAATGGAAGCTTCGGGCGGCGGCGAAATTCAGCATAGAGCTATAGCTACTTCAAGTCTACCCGCACGGACAATGGCTCAACGAGATTTAGTTTAAAAGTAATGAACATTTAAAATAAATGGTCCTTCAGAATCAGTTTTATTTTCAGCAGATGATAAAAGGTGGTCCAATTTATCCATCATAGCTTCCAAGAACAAGGTGGTGTGCGAAAGACATCACAAGCTTTTATCTAGATGAGTGTTATTTTATTTGCTTTTTTTTACATTCGTGAATTTAGAAGATAAATTTTCATGTTTTGACTTTAACTTTACTTCAATAAAAACTCATCGATAGCAATTATTTTTTTAACACATTGGCTGCCAAATTCGAAAAAAAAAAAAAATTAAAAATCTGGCCCTTTCAAGGTCACGTGTTTTTATTGTTGATTTGTTTTGAAAATACACCAAACATGAATTTTTGAAGAATATTTGGTAAATCGGAAGAATAGATCCCCACTTGTGTTTTTAAGTAAAAAATTGCGCCAAGTTGGCACTTTTCTCAGTGTTTTGAAATTGACTCCTCCCCACTCAAGTGACATTTTATTCCAGTGTTTTAAAAAAGGTTCCTCTTACCAAAATGACATATTCAACATTTTTATGAGCTGGAATTTTGTTAAATGATATTCCAATTGAATATAAATAAAAGTGAATAACACTCCTAAAAAGATTACAAAATACGATTTTTGTGCATTATAAAAATATTGCATAATGGCAGAATAATAAAATTTTCGAAACCATAGTGAAACACTTGATACTTAAAATATTTTTTGAATTTAAATCAATATATTTTGAATTTAAATCAAAAATTAAACAAAAAAGACAATACTTTAACGAAATTTAAGAAAAAACGATACTTAGAAAAAAGATTGTACTTTAACAAAATTTAAGAAAACACGATACTTAGAAAAAGATCGTACTCTGACTAAAATTAAGAAAAAAGATTGTAATTTATCGAAATTTAAGAAAAATCAATACTTAGGAGAAAATTTTAAAACCACAGGAAAATACAAAAGACAATTTTAAAACATGGGACGAATAAATAAAAGAACTAACTTTTATGTAACAGAACACATTTCACACTGCAAAAATATTGACCGATATATCCATGTTTTAAAATGTTAATGTCTATGAATTATGAGGAATGTTTTAAATATTTATTATAAAAAGTTTTTAGAAACAAATCTTTGCAAAATCGATCAAAAAAGATCTCTAAAAATAAGTCAAGGAATTCAATCGAAAAATGTCTGATGAAATACACAGAAGACTATTGAAATACTTCCTGCCTATTAAAATGCAGATTCCCAAAAAGTCACACGCTGATTGGATGTCCGTTGGTTACCAGAAGTCGTGGGCTACCAGATTGAATAAGTATACGGAATGAAATTGAAATCCAGAGAATCGTGCTAACTTGGCGCTATTTCGTACTTTGAAAAATGAGTGGGAGTCTATTCCTCTGATCAACCGAATATTTGAATATAGAGAATGTTTTCTTTCATTTACATCCGTGAGTCACGTTATACCAAAAATCAGTTTTCAAAGAAAAAGTTGAATCCAGGAGGCCATGCAGAAAGTGTCTGCATTTAAGCATTATACAGTTAATGTAAATTATATTCAACTCACAGAATATAATATCCAATCCTTAGTTGGAGCTATATTTAACTCACACAATCTCTTGAACAAACAGATTAAATTAAATATAACTCACTTGGAAATTCAACTTGCTAATTTCACTTCTGATGTAAAATATATATTTTTCTTTTTTATGACTATAAACGTTTTCATTTTATTTCTCATTTGTGACTTGTTTATAAGCTTATTTATGGCATAATATGATTTGTAAGCCGAAGAGTATTATACTCGCGATCGATCTATCACTGGCATGGTTGCATATGGAAAAAACGGAGGGCAGGAATGATATTGGTTCAAAACAGGTAAGTATACAATACACTCAGGGTGATGCATGTTAATATTCTGTAAATGATGACATTTGCTTTTAATTATATAAGAAATAATATTTTTGTCATGTTTAGCATTTTTAATTTTTTATTCTTTTTTCGAATTTTAAAAAATATGTTCGGAAAATTGGGAGTTATTCCTTGATCCCAGTGTCTTGAAAATCAATAGACCTCTTATGTTCATTGATTGAAATAATCATACAAAATTTCATTCAATTTGGCCAGTTTGTTTGAATTATCGTGCTCCTAAACATTGAAAAAATACCACACGACTTTCCTTACACATTGTGATGAATTATTTTTATATATTTATAAATATATAAAAAGAATTCAATGTATATAATTTCCATAGAAAATACTAGATTTCACTCATTTATGCGACCGATTACATAAAAATTATACCACAAAATGTATATATAGACCTTTTTTGTCAGTATAAATGGCGTTATACGTATGTGTAAAATCAAAATAACATTGGAATTTAATATACACTCTATAACAAAAATATCGAAGCACCAAGGAGTTGTCAGATTGTGATAAAAATTGGTGGATGTGAAGAACATACATAGAAAAAAAGAAATGATTAAAATTTCAGAACAATTTAATGATTTAGAGTTTGACCATATACAAAGAAAGGAAGTCAATAAGGCATTGGTCCACCTCTGGCCTGGATGCAAGATGTCACCTGGCATGGGCATAGACTGATAAAGTTCACGGATGGTGTCCTGTGGAATGCCTTGCCAAATTGTCTCAAACTGTCGGGCTAAATCGTCAACATTCCGGAATGGTTGCAATCGCCTTCCCATAACGCTAATGCTTTAGATTAAAAAAAATCAACAGTAGCCAGTGGCCTCACAAAGCTCAGCGGCCACTTTGATGATGTTAGTGGCCATAATTTTGTACTCGATTTTGACCTCCCCTCCCCCCTATCTTCTAACAATTTTTTTTCCACAAACACATTCCATTCATTTGCTCCAAGCAAATATATATATATATGTAAATACTCTTATTTACCCCTTGTCATTGGTACTGGGATGACGATCTACCAATCACAAGTGAGGATAAGCCTTTTTTAACTGCAAGTGTTACTGGATCAATTTAAGAATATAAACTTGGATAGGAACCATTTACAGTTCTCAGGTTTGTAAATATTTATATTTTTACTAATTTTCATATTATAAATTTTTTTGTAGTGTTTACTTTTGATTTTGTATTGAAATGTTATACTTTGAAAAGCCTTGGGCATGAAGTGTTGTTGTTGAGACCCAGACTGTCGACCTCCAGAAAGGTGTAAGGTAACTGTTTGGATGGCCGGGAAGTGCCACTCAATTTAGATCTGAACCCAGTGGGGGAGGCATCCACAGGGATCGTACCCTTCTTCCCCTACCACCAACCTCTTGGAAGGCCTTACGGACCCACATGTTTAACGTGTCGTACTCCGCATGAACACAGGGTTAGAAGTCGTAAGTTGGAAAAATATAGGACATTTCCATAAAAAATAGAGGACAAAAGAAATCATCATAAATATCTTACAAATTTTGCTATTTTTATTTTTGAAAAAGTATTCTATCAGATAACAAAATAACTAAGAAAAGTTTACTCATCTTACCTCTTAAAAGTTCTGAAAAGTTCAATACAGTACAACCTGGAAAATCCGGACTCGTCCGGACTTTGCCAATTCCGGATTTTCGAATTTGAATAAAATTCAGATTTGAAATTACCTAAATACACTATAAAGCACTATTTTTAGTAAATATAATGGCAAAAGTTAAGTTAATCAATTAAAATGTATTATTTAATCTAAAAAATAGGGCAAAAGAAATTTCTAAGAAAAAATATACATATTAATAATTTAGAATGTGTGAACGAAACGAAATGATAAAATTCCATTTTATCATTTCGTTTAAATATTTGAATTAACATTTGCTATTTCATTAATTTTGGTTTATGGGAAAGCAGCTTTCTTTATCCTGTAGATGGAGATTATTTCTGCTCGGTTATAATGCTTCTTTGTTCAAGACCTTTAATTGCAGGATCGATTTTTTGCATAAGATTATCAATGGGTATTTTTTCTTCTCCACATTTATCATCACTACTTCGATCTTTTTTTATTTAATATCATATCGCAAATTTCACCATCATTCAATTTATTTACGATTGGCGCATCATCATCAAAGTGCAGAACTTCCATTATATCGGCTTTGTCGAGATTTAATGAAGCCCCGGAAGATTTAATGCACTGCCGAGATTTAATAAAAATCGAGGATTAGCACTTTTAACGGTATATTTAAAGGTGTAAATGTGTTTAAACCGTTTTCGCTATTAACGAACGAAAAACAAAAAATAAGAACTTTGGGGCAGGGAAAGTGAAGAACGGAATTTGCTTAGTTCCTAATTGTAAATGCAGCCGACTGTTACCGGTGGCAAGCCGACCCCTTTGAGAGGTCTGTGTGTTAATGACCTTGTTGCTCGGTTCTGTGCGATACGATATTATTTAGTTATTTATTTGCTATTTATAGTATGTAAATATGGCTTTCTAAACAAAAAAGGCAAAATATACAGTCGATTTCAAGCTGACACGTTCGACGAGAACGAAAAAATCATCAGATATCGGGAGGGGGAGGAGATTCTGAAGACAAAACAGAATACATTGAAGAATGGAAATCATACTCCGAAGTGAACAAAATAAATTTCCGTGAGCGTTAATATGAATTCTCGGGATTTTTAGATTTAATTGAACATCTGTGATAAAATGTTACGATAACGTTTTAAAGTGTTTAATATTAAAAATTACATTGTTTCAGAAAAATGTCTTTTTCAATAATGAGAAAAGGAAATTTTGATAATAAAAATTCCGTATTTAAGTAACGATGTATATTTTACGCGAAATAATTCATCAGGAGTTGTGACTTGAATAAGGGAGGAGGAGGGATTAACGCTAACAATGGCCCAAGTCCATGAGCCACAGCATAAGATATTTTTCTAGAACACATCTTAATGCCTTTGGGGATAGAAGAATCTGGAAACATTTCTTTGAAAACACTGTTAATGTTGGCACATGATAGGTATGAATAATTATTCAGTGCTACATGGATAACCCAAATAATTTCCGATCTACAAATTCTTTCTTCTTCATTAATACTTCACAAAAGCCTTGGTTGATTAGATGGGCTGCTCTGTGGTTTACATCAAAACACACACTTTTACGACCATCGCTATTTACTTTTTCTTTCAACCGGCACTGCGTACGATCTTTGTTTTAAGTATCCAAGTCTTATGTTTTGCAGTGCTCGCATGTTGCAGAAGCTGAATTTTCCCACTGTTGCCGATTGCGAAAGTCTTCTTGCATAATACACAATATGCAGAAAAATCATCATTTCCTTTCATGCACCAATCACTGATAATAGTTCCATTTTTATCGACGACTTTCAACCAATCATCACGAAATTTCGTTTGTCAATTCAGCATGGCACACAATCAAAATTCTAAATTTTGGAAAAAAAAAAGCAGGAATGTTTTTAATTTAAATTGCTTTTAAGTACAACAAAACTGCTTCTACACATTTGTATTTAATTTTACTATTAACACTGAAAATTAGTAATTATAGATAGTTCCTCCGGAAACTATTGATTGCTGCAATTACCAATATTTCTCCGCCCCTAATCTACAGTACCGGCAGTACCGCTACCACACTTTCCGTCCAGCCGGCGGGCGTCATGTTTAGAGTAGTATTACGTCACGTGCAATTGGAAACCAATTGCAGACGTTCAACATCCCGTAGTTCCACGTTTTTGAAATTCTGGGAAGATTTAGCAGATAGACTGAAAACAAAATGATAGAAATAAGGATTTTATTGCTTGTAATTTGGAAATATAGGATTTATCTCCAAAATATAGGACAAAATAGGACGTTTTCTATGAAATTTTTTAAAATATAGGAATTATAGGAAATATACTTCGACCCCTGTGAACACAGCAGCAGTTGCGGCAGTGTGCAAATCCAGCGCGCAAACCACCAGGCTACCGCGCCCGAAATCTGCCAACAGCACGTGGTGTTTCCAGGTGATCCCCCACCCAAATACTAACCGCACACGATGCTGCTTGACTTCGGTGATCTAACGAGAACCGGTATTTTCAGCATGGTAGGCTGAACATGAAGCTCATTGGCTTGGACATGAAGTGTCGAAAGCCCAGGCCAACCGACTCATCCGAAGACATAGAGTAACAAGATGGATGGCCGGGTGGACATGAAGTGTGTCAAGGCTTAAAATTTCTATATCATATATATATATATACATACATAAAGGGTTCATTCTAGGTTTCAAAAGGGCAGAGTGCTAACTTTAGAAAAGGGGCATATTGCATACGAGAGGGTACAATTATAAAATTTAGCTAAAGAATGCATAATGTGGCCCACATGTAAAAAAGATACAGCTATTTTATCTATTTCAAAACTTAAATTCAAAGCATATAAATAATTAATAAAACAAAATTACAAATATACAGAAAATTTCATAATTACATATCTCTTACTTTAAAATAATTATTTTATAAATTTATTTTCCTAACTGCACAAATTGAAGATAATAGTTAGAACCTTCATAATTTAGGCGGCTTACTTAAGATCAGAAAAGTAGATAGAAATACTTAATTACTTATGCACCATTTTATATACACAAACATAAATTTTTATAATATGGGGGGGGGGGGGGGGGGAGGGGTAATTTATAAGGGATTCATAAAGGAACAATGATGGTTATTCGTAAGTTATTTCCTAATCTGTGTGGCAATGATGCTTAACAACCCTGTTTTAAATAAATATTCATGTGTCATGCAAGTGCTATCACGCTTCTTATTCATAAGAAACAATAAAGAACATTAATTAAAGGGAGGGAATAAAATCCATTGTAAACAATGCCTGGGCTCATAGCAGTCAGTCACTGGCTGGTAAGTTAATAATGACACCAATTGTTTACAACTGAAAAATGTGCGATATTTTTTTTTTTCAACTTGTTTGATGTTATGCAAAATTATGGTTAAATATTTTACATAATAATTGAAAGATTTACAGATATATTACCCATACTTATTTTACACCTTTCTGGTAGGTCGGACGGTCTGGGTCTCAAAAACAACCCATACTTATTTACAGGTTTATTATATGGTAGACATAAGTCACACAACCGACCCTTCTTTGCCTTGAGCTGACGAGTACTTCAGACGTCACCTTCGAGATCTAAACACATAAATGGGAATTTATGAAAATCCTCTTCCTGAAATACATAAAATAACTTTAAATTGTTTAAAAAATTATATCTAGCTATAATGGCGTGAATGCATAGCTTGAGACAAGAAAGAAAATAGGATATATGAGAAGGGAAGTGACGTTTGGGTTCTACATCACAATGACCCACTCCCAGTATAGGTGGGACGGAGGCGAAGGCGTAGAAAGTAGTCATTTCTAAACCTCCTTTCAATATATGCTTCCTGCTCCCGTAACTAGCGATGCTTAATCCAGACATCCTGTATAAATATATGTGGCGTAGCTCTCTTATTGTATTTTCCCGGGAGTTTGCGAGTTGTTAGTCTATGATCTACCCTTTCAGACATTTAACAAAATATGCACTCTTTTAGCGTTGTTGTTGTTGTTGAAACCCAGACCGTCCGACCTACCAGAAAGGTGTTGAAGACCCAGACCGTCCGACTCGTCACCAAGGACTTGAGCATCTATACCACAAAGGTGTAAGATAACTGTTTGGACGGCCGGGAAGTGCTACCCAATTTAGACCGAAACCCAGTGGGGGAGGCATCCACAGGGACCGTACCCTCCTTCCCCTACCACCAACCTCTCGGAAGGACTTTCGAACCACATGTTTAACGTGATCGTACTCCGCATGAACACGGCGGAAGTTTTGGCAGTGGCTGGAATCGAACCCGGGCCTACCGAGTGCAACTCCAGAGCGCTAACCAATGGGCTACCGCGCCGCACTCTTTTAGCGTTGTTGTTGTTGAAACCCAGACCGTCCGACCTACCAGAAAGGTGTAAGGTAACTGTTTGGACGGTCGGGAAGTGCCACCCAATTTAGACCGGAACCCAGTGGGGGAGGCATCCACAGGGACTGTACCCTCCTCCCCCTACCACCAACCTCTTGGAAGGACTTTCGGACCCACATGTTTAACGTGATCGTACTCCGCATGAAATCGGCGACAGTTTTGGCAGTGGCTGGAATCGAACCCGGGCCTACCGAGTGCAACTCCAGCGCGCTAACCAATGGGCTACCGCGCCCCGCACTCTTTTAGCGTCGAAAGCCCAGACCACCCGACTCGTCCGAGGACTTAGAGTAACCATTTGAATGGTCGGGGCACTCTTTTAGCGTGTAATTTTATACACGATTGATGAGAATTTGATATTATTGTAAATAATACTTGAATTTGATATAAAACAGTCTTGAAATGATACTAGATTATTGTTAAAAGGAAATCTGCGTTGTTATATCTATTAAAATATAACACTTACTTGATTGATACTTCATTAAAAAATTATATCCAGCATAAAGAAAGAAAAAATGTAGGGGAAATGAATTGACGTATGGGTTTTATGGCATAATGGCCCGCCCCCTGTACCGTCCGTACTTACTACGGGCACCCTGTATAAATATATAGAGGAGTGCGTCATTATGTCATGAGAACCACTGAGCATAAACTGTTTTGTGAGAACTTTTCATATTTCTCTCTAAAGTTCTTTAATCTTATGTTCATAATTTAAAATTTAGTAAAATTGAATAAATTCATGATTTTATTCATAATAATTGAGGTTTTAGTTATATTGATTTTTAACCTGGCCCTTATCTATACGTAACTATGACCGGTGAAGAAAATTTTTCCCGCGCGATCTTTGTCAGGCATTTAACTCTCCTGGTTTTATATTTTGACATTTTAGTTGTGTTTCTTTGTAAATTAGTAAATATGGCTGGATTTGATGATTTAGGTGTATACTACAGCGATAATTTTTCATTTGGTGATCAAGCGGAGAGCGATATTCAAAGAACTGATTTGCAAGCGGCTAAGCGTAGATTTAAAGATTTCATTCGACAATTTCATGAAGGAAATTATGTTTTCTGCTACAGGTATTGAATAGTTTTTAATATAAACTTATTATTGAGTTTGATTTGGAGCATCTCATATGTGTTACATACATTTAAATTGTGCATTGCTGTGATATTTTCTATTCTAAGATTGCGGTTCTCTGTGGCCAAAACTTTCGAGATTGTTATTATTGATCAAAAAAATTATTAAAAATTTTTATGTTCAATGCCAGCTATTGTTAATTTAAAATTATGAATAATTACATTTGCTTACACCAAACAAGAGTCAGTTCTTGATAGCCAGGCAGACGTCAATATGTGTATAAAAAGTGAGACCATTTCAGAAAAACGCTACAACAGGGAAATATGCAGAAACTGTTCGATCGAATGAATTGCTCACAGATTAAAAACACCTGTGCGCAACTTATTTAATTTTCTCTTTTGTATGAATGAACCCTTAACTCTTTCGAGACTGGTGTCTCACCCTTTCGTCAGATGTTCATGTAACTTGTAGTCAGGTGGCTCATATGTGAGCCACCACTTGAATTGGTTCTGAGGACGGGTGTCTGATATATGAGTTTGATGTAATATTTGTTTAATGCAGTATTTTTTAATGCTAATAGATGGAGCCCTATGTTCATTACAATTGAATTTATCATGAGTCTTGAACGTTGATCTTCGATTTGTTCAAGTGTTTTGTATATTTGATATTTTGGTTTGATGTGGAAGTCAGAACTGGGACTAATGTAAACAAACTTAACTGACTTTATAAATGTTGCAAGTGGTATAGACATTCTAGTGTTTCCGGCCCTCCTGAATATACTTTTATTTTTTAGAGATGAAGGTATTTCTGTAGTTTTGATATTCAGTCATTTCGTATTTTTTGTGTTTTTTGCAGCATATAGAGAGATATTTTGTGGAGTGTTTAGAGAAGAAATTAGTGATTTAAAAAAGCTAAAAGAAGGCATTTCTTATTCGAAGAAGAAATCATTCATATTGTCAATTAACTTTTCAGTTATTCAGATGATAGTTACAAATCTTTTCTTTCTCAAAGAGTTGTAAAATGATAGTTTTGTGCAATGCATTGTTTTAGCAACGTAGTCTTTGTGTGTATCCCTGTTTTAAAGATTATCATACAAAATCAAACTTTTAAACATTGTTACATTGTATTGTAAATAGTTCTTGTCGCAAATTTTCTACTAATCTTTGTTTTCAATAATTAGGTAAATCCGGAGATTAGGTCACCGCAAATTTTTTTCTAAGTACAAAATAGGGCCAAGTTGGCCTGTGGTTGGCGCTTTCTTCCGTGTTTTGAAATTGGCTCCACCCATCCTCAGTGATGTCATTTACCGTCATTAGAAATAGGCTCCTCCTACCAAAATGATGTTTTGGTAGAAGAACCCTGTTTCTAAAGACAGACTATTGTGTTTGTTCTAAACAAGATTTTCTAATATAAATGATAATTTAATTTAACTTAAATAACAGTGAATAATACTCAAAAAAACGTTACAAAATAAGATTTTTGTGTATTTTAAGAAAATTAAATAACTTTATAAAACTGCAGAATAAAAGAATTAATAATACTCATGTAAACGTTCCAAAATCAGATTTTTGTAAAATTTAAAATTTTTATGCTACAATTTTATCTGTGCATATCGTACGTATCAAGATCGCTTTCTCCATCTAACTGAGGATCCATATAAAGGAATGGGTTCGACCTACAGGTCCGTGTAAGAGCAGGGATTTGATATAAAGATCGAAAATTGTGGAACGGATGTATTAGTGGTCTGTATGTACCAGTGGTCCGTACAGGGGCAGGGGTTCGACCTAAAGGTCGTTCTACACCGGAACGGGGCCCCCAGTGATCTCCGGTTTATTAGGAACGGTCGCCTGCGGCGCCCAGACACAGAATATGCTACAATTTTATCTGTGCATATCGCACGTAGCAAAATCACTTTCTCCATGCAACCGAGGATCCGTATTTATCACTCATAATCCCTTTCATAACACACCAATTAATCACTTCTTTCAAACCTTTATTTTCCAAATCATGGTAAAATTTTATTCTAGATTCATTCATACCAACATCCATTCTACCACGCTTTACAAAACTACACTCACCTTCCATTTGCTCGCGCATACCAGAAGACATAAGGGAAATATAATCGACGACAAAAGCAAATCCGCAAACCTAAAACTAAAATGAATAATTATTACAAAATAAATCAAATAACGAAAGAACAAGCAAACACGCACAACAATGGCCAAAAATATTGATAGAAATGTTCTTTACATCAAAAAACTGTAGCAAACACAAAAACGTATTCTTATTGGATGCTACACAATTTCCGCCGAAAACATCCGATACAAGAGGTTACCAGATTGCAACATAAAGTGCGTGGCGTCTTCTCCGATTTAACCTCACAAAGTGCGTGGCGTCTTCTCCGATTTAACCAAGGTGACCTAATCTCCGGATCAGCCCAATAATTATTGTGTTGATTAAAATTCCTAATTTTTTTTTTTTTTTTTTTTAAATGTTTAATCAATGTAAATCAATTTTTTATGCTCTTCATATGGTGTTTTCAAAACAAAATATAACCAGAAAACTATGATATTTATTGATATGATTACTTCAATAGTTAGCTATGTTTATATGAAAAAAAGGAAACAATTGAGTTAAACAAGTTTTTTTATTCAATTTTGTTTTCAAAAGTTAGACTTAACTATGTAAAAAGATCCGTCCTCTGTGATTAGTGTATTTTGACCCCACACCTTCCTGAGCGAGTGTCCCAGACAGCAATGTCCCATTGCAAAAGGGTTAAGTAACTGCTTTGTGGATTGAATAAAACAGGCTGACATTTAAAGTTCAGACAAATATAAAATAGCAAAGCACCATAAGCAAAATAAATAAACTTTGTAAGTGCTTTAAAAATTATTGTTTTGTGATAAGTTCAAATACATATTTAAATTCTTAATTAATATATGTGTATATTATTTGTAGAGACCAACTGAAGCAGCATTATAATTTGAAACAGTTTTGGTTAGAAATTAGTTTAGAAGATCTTGCAAGTTTTGACGAAGTTCTTGGAGAAAAGTTAAATAAGTTCCCAACAGAATATTTGCCACTGGTATTTTGTATTCTTTATTTTGCTTTTTATACTCATATATGTGTATAATGCTTATATATGCAGTGTATCATATCATGTATTTAATATATATATATGTGTGTGTATATGTATCCATTTAATTTAGATTTACTGTATGATGACTGGTGATTCTATAAATTTTTTGGACATAAATATTAAAATTGATAAAGATAAACAACTGTTTTTAGATTTAATGTAACAAAAGGAACTACACGTTTACTATATGTCAAATTCAACATTTCAGCTCATGCCTATATTAAAAGCATTTAAAAACATTTTCAAATGATTTCATCTCAGCTCAGGCAGTGTATGTCAGGTGACCATTTTAATTTTAGAATTTTTCCAAAAAATTACTGTAGTTACAAATATATGTATATATATATATATATATATATATATATTTCTTTTACTGTGGTGTTTTGAAATTTGGCTATAGTTACAAATATATATATATGTGTGTGTGTCTATGTCATAGCTATATATATATATATAGCTATAAAAGCAAATATATATTTATATAGCTATGCAAGCTATAGCTATATATAAAAAATTCGCATGCATATATAGCTATGCTATATATATATATATATATATATATATATATATATATATATATATATATATATATATATATATATAGTTTTTTTTGCTTGTTAAACTGATATTCAGTAAAAGTAGATAGTGATGCTTATCAGAGAATTTTTGAGGATATTATCTGGAAATCAGGGAATTTTTCATCTGAGATCCTGCAGCCACCCTGAATAAGATTTCAAAACTATTTAATTTATTTAATAATTTTTTTTTTGTAATTTTGTGGCTATCGAATTGAATTTTAACTTGGTACAGTTTGAATAGGCCTGATTACATTATTACTAAAGAATAAAAAAATAAATTGATCATAAAAAATTTGTTTATTTTGGGATTTTAGGAAATTTATTTTCTTATACTAAGTAATTTTTTCAGATAAATAAGGATAACGATCTGAAAATGAAATTTTCTGAAGTTATTTTAACGCTACATTAATTTGTTTTGTATAATTGATAAAATAGTAAAAAAGATAAACCAACAAACCTGAAGTCATAAAGACCAAACTGCATTTCATAGAATTTAATATCTTATATATTAAAATAGAGCACTAATTTAGTCTATGTTTTTATAGTCAGAGAGTCTATTGCTATGTTTTTACGTAACACATTATATGTTTTTATATATGCATGTTGACTCTTTAAAGTATTTTATTACATAATTATTTGCTTGCTGTCAATAGTTTGAAGAAGCTGCAAAAGAAGTGGCTGATGAGATCACAAAGCCACGTCCAGAAGGAGATGAGGAAGTTCATGAAATTCAAATTACTATTCGTTCTAATGCCAATCCTTGTCTGATGCGTGATTTAAAGGTGAGATATAAAAGTATTATCACAATATTCATTCATATAATTAGCAATTTTGATTTTCATTCATGTAAATTTAGAATTTGAACATTAAATAGTTTTTATGTCTATTCAATTTAATAATCATGAAACTAAAAAATTCACTTGTTTAGATGTTTTACATTACATTAAAAATGATAAACCTCTTGAAAGAATCTTGTCTTACAAGAATAATGAAACAAATCTTGCAAGATATTGCAATGTTATCTAATTCTAGTATTTAGAGAAAAAGAAAGAAACCTTGAATTTCCAGATTTATGAATATTCACAATTCAACAATTTAGTGCTTAATTTTGCACCATAAAAGATGTCTGTGTCATCTGTAGCAGAAAATTAAGTAAAAATCTGTAGTAAAAATCATTTTTCAAGCATATCATTAATAAAATAAAGGAATGTGTCTAAATAACATTAAAACAAAGATTCCGGTTTTCATTTTTTTTAAATTTCTGTTTTAACTGTTTTTGTTAAAAAAACACACTTTACAAATGGTCAATAAAAGCCTTCGATGTGAAAAAATAAAAAAGATTTGCAACTTGTGGATTAATGTTAGCTAAAATGATTGAATCGGAAAATAATGAAAACGCAAGACTTTGTTGAACAGAAACCAATATTGATTGCGTTTAATTAGCTTAACATTTACTGCCATATTTTAGCACAATTTAGTTCATATTTCTGTGCATTACTGATCAGTGAAAAATTATTTTATTTTCAAAGGATAACTCAGTAAACCAAATTATTTTTCATATAAATTATGTGATTGTGTAATTCAGTTTGCATTCTCGTGTCAGGGCCGCCCACTGAGTCTTGAGAAGACATAAAAATTCAAAGAGGGGAAAAATAAATTATGAAGGGGCCTGTGATGAAAATTTGTAAGGGGGGGGGGGGCACAATTTATATAGATGGCCCTGCTCCTATATATTGAAAAAATAAATAATTTCATTCAGCAGAAAAAATATTTGTAATTTTAAATTTCTTTTAAATAATATCCATGAGTATGTGCATATATATTATATAAGCAGTGGCATGATGTTCTTAGTAAGGGGTTAAGGGAGCTGTAGCCCCTGTCATTGAAAAATAAATTAATAAAGGTACTTTTCCATTTCGCCAAGCAGATTTTATTGGCGACAGCACACAGTATACACATAAAAAAATGTTAATAGATGTTAGTTCTAAGAATTTGTTTTTAGTTCTAAGGCTTTAGTAGACTTTTTTTAGACTTTTTTTAGTTAGTTCTAAGACTTTATCGCCTGCACCGGTGAAATGGAAAAGTACCTTAATAAATTATCAATGCATAAATATTATTAATATTTCCTGAAATGCAACTTTTTATTTCATGTAGCAATATATAGATCATATCAAACATTATTATTTGCAAAAATACTAAATAATAAAATATAAAAAATGCTGATATTTTTTAGTCCCCTGTTTGAGTATTTTTTAGGATGACCACTGTATGTGTGTGTTTGTATCTATCTATATATATATATATATATATTATTTGCTTCAAGCAAATGAAATGTGTTTGTGAAATTTTTTTAGCTAGAAGATGGGGGGGGGGGGGGGGGCAAAATTATGGCCACTAACATCATCAAAGTGGTCACTGAACTTTGTGAGGTTACTGGCTACTGTTGATTTTTTAAATCTAAAGTAGCTTTCCTTTACTTTCGGCTCACAAGAGACAGCCTATTATACTTATTTTAACTATGGTATAAAGACGACATTGGCTAAATCTTAAATAATAAAAGGCAATGTCTGTGTGTGTGTCTGTGTGTCTGTCTTATACACTATACGTTTCGCGACCGCGCGTCGGAGAGCTACGAAATTTGGCAATCGGAGACCCTGGGGGGTGAGAAGGGGACACGTGAAAACCGATTTTTAAAATTTTAATTATTTTTTTTGTTATTTAATGTTTTATGCGATTTCGACCGTTTTTTGACATTTTTGCTCTTTTTTCTCCACGATCCGGACATCGTAGAAAAAAACAAATCACACCATCGGAAAGAGCAGAGAATTTCGAGTAAAAATATATCAATTTCAAATCTCAGGGACAAATTCTAATATTTTTTTATGATTTTAAAACAAAAGTCACTTTTGACTCAAAAAAACGATTTTTGGTTTTTAAATTCTCGCATAGTAAAAAGTACTCAGAATTTCGACTAATAATTTACATTTTTAGAAAGGTCAAACATCTGGCATTCTTACAAGTCCAATCTGGTCAGGAAATATTCCGTATTGCCCACAGGATCGGGATTTTAAAAGTTTCCGAATTTCAATTTCTCGGCGTTCCGCTCGGCGTGCCGCTTCGTTTCTCCCCCGCTGAAGGAGGGAAGGTGGTGGGTGGGGACGTCAAGGTGGAGGTGATGTCACGGTTCTGAATAGAGCTCCTTTGCTCTATATAAATTATTATATTTATATTTTAAATGATGGGACGATATGGATTTTTTAAATGTATATTTTAACTTTTGGATATTTTAAATGGATATTTTAATTTTTTGGATATTTTAAATGATGGAACAATGAAACAATGGAATGAGGATGATGGAATTAAGCATATGGTCATTTTAAATTGCAAATTAGCGCGCGGGAAGTTAGCGGTAGGCCCGGGTTCGATACCCGCCACTGCCAAAACTGCCGCCGTGTTTACGTGGAATACGATCACGTTAAATATGTGGGTCCGTAAGTTCTTCCGAGAGGTTGGTGGTAAGGGAAGGAGGATACGGCCCCTGTGGATCCCTCCCCCACTGGGTTCCCGTCTAAATTGGATGAATATATAGAAAGTTATGGAGATTGTCGCGGAGGGCGCGGCAGCCCAGTGGTTAGCGCGCGGGAATTGCACTCAGTAGGTCCGGGTTCGATTCCCGCCACTGCCAAAACTTACGCCACGTTCACGCAGAGTACGATCACGTTAAACATGTGGGTTCGTGAGTCCTTCTGAGAGGTTGGTGGTAGGGGAAGGAGGGTACGGCCTAAATTGGGTGAATAAAAAGAAAGTTATGGAGATTGTCGCGGAGGGCGAAGTAGCCCAGTGGTTAGCGCGCGGGAATTGCACGCGGTAGGCCCGGGTTCGATTTCCAAAATTGCCGCAGTGTTCACGCGGAGTACGATCACGCGGAATAAACATGTGTGTCTGTAAGTCCTTTCGAGAGGTTGGTGGTTGGGGAAGGAGGGTACAGTCCCCGTGGGTGCCTCTCCCACTGGGTTCCGGTCTAAATTCGGTGAATAAAAAGAAAGTTATGGAAAATGTCGCGGAGGGCGAAGTACACCAGTGGTTAGCGCGCGGGAATTTCACTGGGTAGGCCCGGGTTCGATTCCCGCCACTGCCAAAACTGCAGCCGCGTTCACGCGGAGTACGATCACGTTAAACATGTGGGATCGTAAGTCCTTCCGAAAGGTTGGTGGTAGGGGAAGGAGGGTACGGTCCCTGTGGATGTCTCCCCCACTGAGTTCCGGTCTAAATTGGGTGGCACTTCCTGGCCGTCCAAACAGTTACCTTACACCTTCTGGTAAGGTCGCGCCAGCGAGTGTGCCACGGTTACAATTTGCCACGGTCAGAATTTTCAAGGGTAGCGAACAGGCTGGTCGCCAAAGGCGGCTAGTAGAACATAAACTGATATTTGAGCATTTTTGTTACTTTGTTGATGTCTGTAATTGAAGGTTTTATAAGTCCGTTTTTTAAAAATTAATATTTTATGAAGTGATGTGTATTAGCAATCTAAAATTAGTATCATTTGTCTGCAAATGTATAATTATATACAAAATTATTTATTATATATGATTGGTTATAATTTTTTATGATTTTTTCTGTGGAAAAGTTAGAAATTAGAGCTTTTGAATCTTTGATTTTAGAATTTGTTGGGCTCCAGTATTTTGTATATAATAATGTTAAATTTCATTTTAATCTCTCTATTCAGTCCTGAGATTTTGTATCCACAGACATCACCTTAAATTTGAGTTTAAGAATGGTATTAAAGGAAAAATCTGTTAAAAATTTTAATTTATATCCATATTTTTCCTATTGTACTATGTATAAAAGGAAATTAAGAATATGGCTGAATTTGAACTATAAAGATTTGGATATTTTAGGACTATGCTGTTTTTTTTTTTTTTTTTTTATATTGTAGTATAATGTCCAGGGTGCTTGCGGTCCTTAAAATCCACTTAATTCCTGATTTCAAACTGCTTAAATTTACAAATCTTCATTTTCTTGCATAGTTCAGAAATTACAATAAAAGTGGGAAGGGGTAAATGTGTTTCATATTTTCTGATTTCTGTTTTTTCCACTGTTGTGGAAGAGACCCACCGATTTATGATCATTCACCTAAAATATCATCAAAAGTCTACCAAATATTTTCAAATTATCAAAATCCAAAAAATGGCAATTTTACTCGCATGTAAAGAAATTTTAAATCTGTGATGGCAGAAATTTTTATAAGCATTATTTGAGGTTTTAGATATAGTTCTAAAATCAAATGATATTATATTTTGTGAAATTTGTTTAGACCTTCATAATATATTAAACCTACTTTTTCATAATACTTAAAATTTTCTCTATATTCTTTGAAAGGTACTTAAAAAGTTTAATTTTTTTTAATGAAAAATGTGCAAGAACACTAATTTCTCATTCAAATATGTTCTTTATAGTCTGATCATATATCAAAGCTGGTGAAAATACCAGGGATTATCATTTCTGCTTCTAATGTTCAAGCCAAAGCTACTGTTATCAGTATTCAATGCCGCTCATGTAAAGAAATTGTTCCAAAGATTAAAATTAAACCAGGTCTTGATGGTTATAATTTACCAAGAAGATGTAACAGGTAATTGAAAATGTTTAATATTTATCACATAGAACCCACAAGCTGCAATTGATATTTATTGTAAATTGTTTTAACAATTGTTTTAACAGAATTATTTTAACGATTCATCACATAAGAATTTGAAAACATTGATTTTCCTCTTGGGAAAACCAGCATTCCAAATTATGCTTCAAATATCCATGAAAGTACTACTGATATAAGTTTATTTGTGTGTCTAATTTATTGGCTTGTCTAAGTCATTGCCAACTTGGAGAAATAATTATTTTATCAATTTTAAAAATTATATGTTTTAAAAGTTCTCAAAAGAGGCAGACTGTTATCATGTATAGAACTTTTTGGGTGTAATGCTTCTCTGTAGTTAATTATGTAAAATTGGTTACTATTTAAACTTGAACCTTTTGTAATTCGCTTCCATGATTTCCTAAATATACAGGCTAACACAGCCACCAATTTTACTCGATTTGATCCAGTCAGTTGTTGTCTACCTGTGCTATTTCAATGGCACATGCATATCACATAGTTGATATGTGACACACAGTTTAGCTGTAAAATGGGTGTTTCTTCTGCCAAAAAATTGTGCCAAGCATTCAAGAGTCTAGAATGTTTAAATTTCCTTCATCCAGAGAAAAGGAAGAGAAAGTAATCTCCAATCTCCTTTTCGACATGTACAGCTATCGCTTTGACTGCGAGTAAAGATGGCTGCTGTTGCACCGGCCTGTATATTTAGGAGTCTTAGTCATGAACAATTTTTTAAGTATTTATTATAAATCTGCATTTAAATTTGTTGTTATTGATGTATGTCTGTATTTCTATGTGCTTTTGTCAACTGCGAAAATTGGTTCAGATGTTGCTTCTTTATCAAGTGATTAAATATACAGTTTAGGTACATTTAACTGGCACTGAAATTTGAGAAAGTGTACAGCTGCAAAATCTGTATTGTATAATCTATATATACTAATTGCCAAGTGTCCTTCTGTCACGCCTTTTTTAGGCACTTCCCGAATAGATAGTGACTTGCAATTTGGTACAGGGGTCGATCGTTTGATAAAAATCCCTGGAAAAATCAAATTTTTTGAAAATGCTCTCTAGAGGGGGTGCTCCACCCCAAAACGTTTGAAAAGTGAAATGATAGGAAAGCATACTTTGCCATAAGATAAAGACTTCAAATTTGGTGTATGGGTAAATCGTTCGAAAGGAAGAAAGTGTGCAATTTCCGATTTCCAATATTTTCTACTTAAGGGGGTGCTGCACACCAAAATGTTCGATTTACCAAATAAATGAGAAACGACTTCTTTAAAATTTGATAGAGGCTTGAAATTAGGTATATGGACTAATCATTTGATGAAAACACCCAAGACGAATATAGTTTTTCAAAAATGTTCGTTTAAGGGAGTGCTCCAGAGGAAAACGTTTGAAAGGTGAATTGATAAGAAAACAAACTTCGGGATGAGATAGAGATTTGAAATTTGGTGTACGGGTAGATAGTTTGGAAGGAAGAAGTGTTCAATTTCAGTTTTCCAATATTTTCTACTGTAGGGGGTGTCGCACACAAAAATTTTCGATTTTCGGAATGAAGTAGAAATAACCCTTTTAGAACGTGATAGAGGCTTGATATTTGGTATATGGGCGAATCATTTAATAGAAACCCCAAGAAGAATCAGGTTTTTCAAAAATGTATATTTAAGGGGGGTGGGTACTCCACAGGAAAACATTCGAAGGGTAAAATGATAGAAAAAGCATACTTCTCAATGAGTTAGAGACTTCAAATTTGGTATACGGATAGATAGTTGGAAAGGAAGAAAATGTGCAATTTCAGTTTTTCAACAATTGTTAATGTAGGGGGTGCCGCAACTGAAAAACGCCTCCTTTAGAGTGTGATAGAAGCTTGAAATTTAGTATATGGACATTTGATAAAAAAACCTAAAATTATTACGATTTTTCAAAAATGATCATTTAAAGGGGTGCAACACAGAAAAATGTTCGAAATATGAAGTGATAGAAAAACATGCTCCACAATAGGATAGAGACATCAAATTTGGTGTACTGGTATATAGTTTGAAAGAAAGAAAGTGTGCAAATTTCCAATTTCCAATATTTGCTACTTTAGGTGGTGATGAACGCCAATATGTTCAATTTTTGGAATAAGTGAGACACGCTTAATTTTAAATGTGATAGAAGCTTAATATTTGATATATGGGCCAATCATCTGATAAAAAACTCAGTGCGAACAGAGTTTTTCAAAAATGTTCATTTATGGGTGTGTTCCAAAGAAAAACATTCGAAAGGGAAGATGATAAAATAGTATGCTTCGGGGTGAGATAGAGACTTTAATATGGTGTAATGGTAGATAGTTCGATAGGAAGACGTGCACAATTTAAATTTTCCAATATTTTCTTCTTTACGGGGTTCTGCACACTAAAATATTCGATTTGCCGAATAAATGTGAAACACGAATTATTAAAAAAATGACAATATTCAGGGGGTGTTTATTGCGAGACCGTTGATTTTCAACGGGTATTTGGTTAGGGCATATTTATTGCTCCAAAAATTAATGTTTAATGTTTATAAATAAAAACATCCTGAATGCACTTTAAGGCATATGTTATGCAGTATATCATTATATTGTGGTAGAGTTTATTGGGGAAAATTCTGTTTACTAATCCGTTGTGTTTGGGGCCTCAAAGAAACCATCAGACAATCCGTAAAATGTTCTAAATTTTTTTTTCTCATACCCAGAACATTCGACCTACCTGAAGGTGTAAGGTAACTGTTTAGACGACCATGACAATGTACCCAATTTAGCGGGGTAATAACCACAGGGATCATACCATCCTTTCCCTAACCCATTACCTCTTGTATGGACTTTTGAATATAAATTTAATGTTCTCATATTCTGCTTAGGTGTGGAGATAGTTTTCTGTAGCATGGATTGAACCTGGTCCACCGCAGGGGTTGCTCTACATTTTTTATTACTTTTGCCAGCCTATTTACCAAATTATTTTTTTATTTTGACTTTCCATTTGAAAAATTGGATTTGATTATATTGCAAGAGCATATTTTTATGGGAAATCAAGAGATATGAGATCAGATGAAGACGGATATTTGGTTTTGAGATAGACAGGGAACATTATGCAAAATGCTATCCTCTAGAACAGAACATATTGCAAGTAAATGTATATGTATTTGATTGTGTTTCACTTCTGAAATAATTGAGTTTGACACAATGGCATCCATCAACACCTAGGTACACAAACCTATATTTATGCTGAGTTTCAATTATCAACAGCATTAAAAGCTTGTTTCTCATGTTGAATGACCTGAGAATTTGCAACTATCAAAGGAGTGGTCAGTATACAAAAGCAATGTAGAGAGTTGCATTAAATCTGACAACAATAGTAAAGTTCTATTCAGCATTTTAAATATATATATATATATTTTATATTTTTATAAGAGGATATCCATAATCATAGAATTTTGTTACTCAATAATTAATGTCAGTATTTTACTAAAGCTAGATTTCGTATATTTATTCATGTTACTGTAAAGTGCATATTAAAAAATTCTAACTTTTAATATAGCTCTTAGGATATCAGTGAAAGGTTGATAAATAGTATAAAAATTCTAGGTAATTATACATAGCATCCGAAAAATGTTGGTTTCTATATAAAACTAATGACATTTGTTGTATCTAAAAAGAGAGGAGCTTATTCTTTATTATTCAAATTTATTTTTAATTAGTTTATTCTATTTATTTTTACTGAAATTTCATTTAAATGATTTTACTTTATTTCCAGTAGCCGATTTCACCATAAAGTTTCTTTTTTACTAAAGATATTATCCTTTATAATTTGCCTGATCGTATAGTTTTGCTTAATAAAGTTACTTTTTAAGTACTAATATTATTTCATTGTTTCTTTGACTAATTGCTTGCCTTGTGCACATTACTTTGTTGTTTATCTTTTAAAATACACTCCAACAATCATCTCATATTCAAAAATTTCACTTACCTTTAAGTAAAGTACCCACATTGCACAGCCAAACCACAAGGAACACAACCAAACTATGTTGAATGAAACTTTTTCTTATTAACAACATTTTAACTTAAGAAAAAAGAAAAACATCTTCCAAATTGTTAGAACTTAAAAATTGTATAGTGGATAAATTATTAGTACATTGCGTTATAAAAAAGGAGAACAATTAAACCCCCAAGAAACAATTAAAAAACCCAGTTAAATAAACCGATTTAAAACACACCCGAGGTTCAGATTCCACCCTGGTCTGAAGACCAGAGCTTGGTCTGTCTGGAAAGGCTGTCCACAAAAATGTTAAATGTTACCCTCCAAATAATAAAAACAAACACAAATTGCAAATGGTAAAATTACAAACGTACATGTTCAAAAAAATTCTAAGTTTGTAAATAAAGATGTAAATTCAAAATAAATCCATAATTTTTTTTTAAATAAGAGTAAACAGTAGACAACATTTCTACATTTGCTGAACGAGCAGTGCTGGAAAATTTTTTGTTGACATAATCTGATGTTACTATAAGACCCGATATTCAGTGAAACTGAAAGGGGAGAAATATCTTCCTGCTTGAAGTGTGTTGAAAAACTATGAGCATTTCTCTAATGACATAAAACCTGCAGACACTGAGCAAAATCAGCTTGAAAGATGTTGAAAAACTACGATCGTTATTTTGAAGACACAAAACTTGTAGACACAAGGGAAAATCATCCCCACACTTTACTTCGATATTTAACGAAAATAAAAAGGGGAGAAATATCTCCCTGCTTGAAATGTGTTGAAAAACTGTGAGCATTTCTCTGATGACATAAAACCTGCAAACACTGAGGAAAATCAGCTTCAAAGGTGTTGAAAAATTATGATCATTATTTTGATGACACAAAACTTGTAGACACAGGGGAAAATCTGCACACAAAACTTGTAGACACTGAGGAAAATCAATTGTGGAACTGCCCCTTTCAGGAGTGCCGGTCATCAAAACATTTTATCCATCGCCGCTCAAAATTTCTTAAAATATTGTGAAACTGGCCCTGTTCAGGAGCTTTAGTCATCAAAACGTTTTATCCATCGCTATGGGCCGCAGGCGCCCTTGCAAGGCCCCGGCATGCGACACACAAAAATTTGTCACTACTAGCTGCTGCTCGGCATCGAGTATCTCACCAACAAAATTTTCGCTTCCCAAGAGCTGCCAATCTTGGCGAGTGAAAACTTGTACCTCATACAGAGTGCTTATGCCTACCCCGTGAAATAAAAACAGGATGCTTCACCAAAAAATGAAAGACTAAATTGCCACCAAGCTTAGCTACCATATTTTGCCGTCAAATTTAGCTATCACATTAGACAACCCTACGGAATGCCTGCCTGGCACCCATATACATCTGTTTTCTACTGATGAGTCGAGAAAGGGCCATATCCGTGCTTAAAACATGTGCTTTTTCCACGATCCAGTGAATATAATTGTTAGTCGAGTAAGGCTGCAAAAGAAAATTTACAGGGATACTTGCGAATTAGCAAAGAATTCTAGGAATATTTTTAGCATTCGCCGATACATTGCGTGCATAATTTAAAATATTGGAATGCATGGAAGGGATAATAAATTAACGTTAATAAGATATAAATGACCAAAATATGCAATAATAATGAATTAATTTAGAATTTTGAAGGAAAGGGGGAAAATTATGAATTTTGAACTCTTAATAATTTAGAACACAAAAATCTCTGAAACTAAGCATAACAAATACCATTACGCCTTGGAAAAAAAAAATTTTAGAATAAAAATTTTTTTAAAACAAAAGAGTCAAAATCAGCCAAAATGAAAAACTCTCTTCGAGTGGGGTGAACCTGAAACCAGATACTAAATGCTCGCTTGCCTGACGACTCCTGGGATCATATGTTGAAAATGTTGGCAAACCATATTGTTACTCAAGGAAGGCACACTGATCGGGAGTAAAACCATTCTAAACTTAAGTACCATTGAAAGGCAAAAAAATAATACTGTAAACCTTATAAAAGAAACAAACAAATCCCATGTAATATTGAACCCTCATGTTAAATGTCAAGGACTTTGCCCCAAAAAATTTCTATCAAAATTCCAAATTTTACTCAATAAGATGCAAACGAAATCTATCAACAGGGGAAGCACCCTGTAAGAAAAAAAAATCCATTTAAACCTCAACCTTAAAATTACTAAGCATATCAAACTGAACTTTCGAAAGAGAAAATCCCACAAAAAAACTGCAATCTTAAGTACCCTAAAAATTTAAAGCATAACCTTAAAATAGGGGAAGTACACCACTCATCAAAGAAAATATTTAAACTCAATACCCCCAAATGAGAAAAACTTTAATCAATTCAAACCTGCTTAGTGTAAAGCAGAACCAGAGCAATGTTACATTAAAAAAAAAATACACTAAATAAACTCTTTCCGAGGGAACTGTCCATTTGTGGGAATAACAAAATCATATACCCAGTGTGCCTAACTTTCAGGCTGCATCACCAACACTACCCTGGGGTCTGCTACCTACTCATATTAATATCAATTAAACTGCACTATTTTTCCTTGTAAAAGAATCCTCAATATAAGTAGCCTGGTATAATGAATGTTCCAATCCCTTAATTACATATGAATACAATAACTCATCTCTATCACAAGGAAAACTGCTATAACTGCTTGTGGAATAACCAAACTGTAGCGAAACGGAACTCCTATATACCAGTGCAAACTCCCCTAATTTTCATGGGTCCCAATAATTAAACAAATACTTTCCGAAATAATAACACGTTTCTGAGTATCTTTATTAAGCACTTCCTTTTTCTAAAAGAAAAAAAAAATAAACCCAAAGATTGTTTACTAAACTACCTTAAAAAAATTTAAATAAATCTACTTTCAAGAGAGAGAGAAATTGAAATAAATCTAGTTTCGAAAAATTTAAATAATTGAAAACTTCGAGTAGTTAAAAATTCTGAATATGAATTACAGAAACCTAAATAAAGCTAACTTCATTTCATAAATGAAACCAAAAATTTAGTATCTATTTTATACGAAAATGACTTTTCCTATTCATTTAACTGTAAATTATAAATATAATATCTAATTCTCATTTAAATAATTTTGACAAGATATCTGCCTGTGGTATGTGCAATCAGTGAGCAGCACAGAAGAAAAATAAACAGGGTTTCATCATCACTAACCATTGTATAAAATTTATGTTGCCACAAGGAAATGTTGCTAAAATTTATGTTAAAGAACACATGGCCCACCATCGTACTCTAAATCTAAACAAACTGGAATTATCGCTTCCACAATAAACCTAAAAGAGATAGAAATTTAACAAATAGAACAAATAAGGTGAGGTACTCAACAAGCAAATAAATGAGGAAAATTAACTTTTAAAGGATAAAGGATTCGAGCCAGCGAAATCCTAATAGAACTAATGTAGTGCTGCTGCAGTACACCTCCCTACATGAAAATAAAGGTCTAGAAAATAAAAATTTTGCTGCTGGAAAAAGTAAACAATAGTGGAACAGAAGTTTAATACAAATATGCATCAAGTAAAAAAAATATTCTTGTGGAATATTTACCTCCCATAAAAATCTAAATTTCCTAATATGTACGACAAATCAGATCTTTTGGCCTTTTAGATCATTTTAATACATTAAAATACACTAAAAGTGACATGCATTGTTTTAAAATAATAATAAATGCGACTTTAAACCTTTTGCTATACTCATATAAATGAGGAAAATTAACTTTTAAAGGATAAAGGATTCGAGCCAGCGGGCCCACCATCATACTCTAAATCTAAACAAACTGGAATTATCGCTTCCACAATAAACCTAAAAGAGATAGAAATTTAACAAATAGAACAAATAAGGTGAGGTACTCAACAAGCAAATAAATGAGGAAAATTAACTTTTAAAGGATAAAGGATTCGAGCCAGCGAAATCCTAATAGAACTAATGTAGTGCTGCTGCAGTACACCTCCCTACATGAAAATAAAGGTCTAGAAAATAAAAATTTTGCTGCTGGAAAAAGTAAACAATAGTGGAACAGAAGTTTAATACAAATATGCATCAAGTAAAAAAAATATTCTTGTGGAATATTTACCTCCCATAAAAATCTAAATTTCCTAATATGTACGACAAATCAGATCTTTTGGCCTTTTAGATCATTTTAATACATTAAAATACACTAAAAGTGACATGCATTGTTTTAAAATAATAATAAATGCGACTTTAAACCTTTTGCTATACTCAGCACTCTCTTATATCTTGGTACAACCATTTCTATATAGTACTCTCTTAACTCTTTGCAACCTTTATTACTCATATCTCTATTCATCAATACTAAAAAACATCTGACTGTGGTTAAAGGGTCGTGAATCCCCCCCCCCCCCCCCTTAAAAAAAAAAAATCAGTGTGGGCAAGTAATTTTTTCCGTAAAGGAAAAGGTGTATTCTCCACGGAACACCTTGAAATATGAGGCATCAAAGCACCTAAGTGAAGTAGCAGCTATAGGCATATGGAAATTTTTTTACCATGCTAAAAAGATGAGAAGGATAAATTTTAGCTTTCAGCAAGACTTTCCTAATACCTGAAATTCCCAGAATCCCCATAACAGACAACTAACTTATCAGCCATCCATTTGAAATTCACTATCAGCCAATAGATCAAGAATTTGTAAGCAAAATCTCAAAAGAGAACTAAAAATTTATTACTTAAATTCCCATTAAAATTTTTCCAAACTCAACTGGGGCAAAACTTCAAAGAAACTCTTTCACGGACCATTTTTTCATCCCCCACCGTATATCTCAGACATAGGAGACTCGTCGGTTATTTGAGGTGTTCTTCAAATACTTTTAGCCTGCATTTCCTATCACTTTTAAACGTTTAATATGGTAGAGGTCAGATAAGGTTTTTAATTTTTATTTTAAAGTAAATATTTAAGTTCCCTGGGTACCTTTGGTCACATAGACAACTAATGTTATTCTTTATTTTTGCCATGAGACAAGGTTAGAAAAATATTTTTTATTTGGCTTGAATTGCAAATTATGTAAATGTCTAAAGATCCAATAAATTAAATTTTGTTTTTCCCCTATTACTGTTATGTTTATTTTAATCCCCTTAGTCCCAATTTTTCTTCCAGTAGTTTTCATTTAAGTTTTTAAGTTCCAATTATTACTTTAATTTAAGTTATAATTCGTAAGTTCTCCAGTAAAAACAAGTTTATAATTTTCATTAAATACTATACTAACAGGCCATGTAAAAATAATAATAACTCCAGTTTAATCTAAATAAGAAAATAAATTAAATAAACTAAACGATCACACTTATTTGAAATTTAGTTGAGTAAATTAAGTTTAAAATCTATGTGTGTCTTGAAGGACACTACACATTTATTCATGTAGGTTTGTAATAACTGATTTTTTTATAGCTGAATTGAATAAATTTTTAAATATTTTCACTTTTCTTTTATTTCTGTTGAAATACAGAAAATTTCTGATCAAGTATACTAATTAGAACTTTAATATCTATTAAAACTTAATATTTATAAAAACTTTAATATTGATTTATCACCATTGAAGCTTTAATTTCTGCCTTTTCTCATTACTGAGGAGACCCAAACTATTGATTGATGCAAGTTAACAGCCACTTTGGCTATGAAAAGTCCCATTCACTAATTAAATTTTTAAAGTTATTAGCCTGCTGGTTTGTGTCTACCTCATAATTTAAGCTATAAGTCAAATGCTACAAGTTAAAATAAGCATTAAAGCTCTGTAAAATGATTCATCAAAAGTGTTCCACACAAAGCAATTTACATAGTTCAGTTTTGAAATTTAAATTTCCAAAATTAAATTATGTACTTTTTTATTTTCAGTGATCAGACAACTGGCCAACCTCGTTGTCCTGTAGATCCTTATTTCATCATTCCTGATAAATGTGAATGTGTGGATTTCCAGATACTCAAAATGCAAGAAACTCCTGATGATGTGCCCCATGGAGAAATGCCTCGTCATATGCAGTTGTATTGTGACAGGTAACTTGTGTAATCTGAAATGTTTCCATTTTTTTTTTATCAGGTTATATTGTTCCTTTCACATGTTGAAAATTTAAGTATAATGGGGAATTGGAAGAATTTAACAAAATGTTTAAAAAGCAAAAATTTAGATGTTGGAATTATCTTAAATGATTTGGTGATAAAAAGTTAATTTTTCATAAATATTGAAATAAAAAAATGACTCAATAATTTTCCCTATTTTTTTAAGTATATGTTCAACAAAGATAAATATTATGCTTTGCTCATGAATAAAGTCTTCAAATGTAAACATTTTTCTTCAAATGTAAAATATATTTTTTCTTATAACTATTGTATTAATTTTTCACTGGGTATAGGTGGTTCACATAATTCAATCCTCAAATTCTTGCTGGTAAAAGACAAAAGTGAACTGGTCATGTTTCATATTTTTAGTTTTAAGGATAAATAATAGCCTTCTCCTTTAGGACTGACAAGTGCAGCCTCACTCAAGTCAAGTTAGCAATTGCAGATGGCACACATGGTTGAAGGTAGAAGAGAATGAAAGAAGAGAAAACCATAGATATCCTAAAGAATATATGGAGTCTTCATATATTTTCTAATGCTAGAAATCTGGGGGTGACATCTCACTCTCACTTTGACCCCGTGGTTTCGGCGAGAAAGTGTCAAAAATCTTCTCTGATTGGCTACTTTGACTTGACAGACAGTTCTTCAACTGTTAATCACTTCATGTCTATGCCTTCTTTTCCTACTTTAATAGGATTTGAATGTCGGCCACCTGTTCGGATTATAAGTACCGATACCCTTTCTTAATTACTTCACAGAATTAGGGGTCATCTCCTCCCCCAACAATTTTGACCCAACCCACCTAAGAAAGATGTTTGAACCATTTTGGAGAAAATGTATGGTATCTATTATAGGTATCTATGGAAAAAACCAAAATAACAGGCAGGAAACATAGAATGGATAAAGCCACCGAGAAAAGAAAGAAGAAAATAAAGCGGTAAGAGAATAGAGAAAAAATTATCAAAAACAGTAACAAAAGCAACTTAAGGCATTTAAACTAGCTGTAAAAAATAAATAGGAAAGATTGGAAGCAATTTGTTTTCTCTCTATTCATTTGTTTTTATTTGTTCTGCTATCTGCTTACTGTCTTATTTTCTCCCTCCTTTTTTTTGTTTGTTCATTGTTTCTTGCCCATCATTTTGTTTTTCCCTCTTTTATTTTTTCCTGTGGTATTAGCAACATCTTTTCTCATACCTTCAGTCGTGTGTGCCATATTCAATTGCTGACTTCAGTGAAGTTGTACTTCTTGTCGGTCAAGAAGAAGCCCTGTTAATTTGACTTTGGAATTAGTAGATTAGTTTATCATTGCATTTATGCTCTATTTGCGAAGATTTTATTTACTGTGAATAATGATTTATTAATTTTCCCCTTAGAAATCTATGTGAAAGAGTTGTTCCAGGTAACAGGGTTACAGTACTAGGAATTTACTCAATTAAAAAGGTTACAAGGTCCTCCAAGGTAAGTTATTGATAAAAAAATTTAATTTCATAGTATAGCCAAGTTGATAATGAATAAGCTCAGTTTGAGATCTGAATATGTTTCAAACACTTACAGAATAATAGCCATATGTATATGTTTGTAAGTTGCGGAAAAAATTTAATTTCATAGTATAGCTAAGTTGATAATAAATAAGCTCAGTTTAAGATCTAAATACATTTCAAACACTTGTGGAATGATATCCATGTGTATATGTTTATAAGTTGCAGACAAGATAACTCTGGAACAAATGTTCGTACCACTATGAAATTTTATATGTAGATAGTAGATAGAATATATAACAAACTAGAACTAGATACAACTTTCACTATTTGTATTATTATAATTGGAATTATTTGAAATTTAGATTTTTGTGGAATTGTTTCCTATGGAGAAAAGGATAATTTCCAGAACAAGTCAATGTTGGAAAATGATAGTTTGACTACATAGATTTGAACCCTATATAGTTTCACTCTATTAAGAGAGTTATTACATTTTTACTTAAATATCAGGGCTGTGGAATCGATATGCCAAAATTTCAGCTCCACCTCTTTATAAATGGCAATTTTTGCAAGATCTGGGAATTTTCTTTATTAATTTGTAAAAAAAACCTCTAGTATACTAAGGAAATATTGAGGCTGTCATAATGATTGCATGGTGTAAAATATCAAAATCTTGTTTTCTATGCTGACAACAATTTCTAAAATCGGTAAATTTCACTCACTTTTGGTGAAATTTTGTATCATTGACAATGAAATGTATATATAAAAGGAAAGATTTTATGCTAAACATATATTAAGCGCGAGTGCATAATTGGAGTCTCATATAGTACTATGAGTTTAAAAACATCCATTTTCATCCATATTTAATTTCAGACCAGCATAATTTTTCTTTTCATTAAAATGTGTTTCCGTATTAATCCCTATTTTACATTAGCAGTTCCAAGATCTGTATCTCCCGTTTTAAGTAAAACCTATGACTTTCTATGCCAAGGATAAGAGTTTTAATAGTGTATACAAGCAAGTTTATTTAATTTTGGGCTTTGGGAATGATATTTTGTAATTTTTTCCCTGCATTTTTGCATTATTGAATGCTTTGTACACATGCCAAGATAGATCATTATCCCAATTAAATAAAATCTGCGATTTCTAGGCTATGAATTTGTATTTTAAAATGAGGTCTCCCTCATCACACACACATATTAACTTGGTCAGTTGCATTTTAATAATAGTGTAGTAGACATTTTTTTATATCAATTTCTTTTTAATTGGTAAGTGTTTGATGTTTTTTAATTTATTGCAATTATTCAAAAATTGGTACATTTTTACTGACTTTGACTTTACCCAAATTTGCTTTCGATTCCTATTCCCCAGTTCTGATACAGATGTTTCATCACAGCTACTGCAGATTAAAGCAGTTTGTGTACAATTGTAATTTATGATACTTCATAAATTGCAATGTAATACCATTTAAGTTAATCACTATTTATAGCAAGAAAGGGCTTTTAAAAGTAACGAAGTAAAAAATGTTACAATAATATTGATCTTGAGCTACATAATTATTTCATTGAAAAATCAAGGTTATTTACATATTGATTAAATCAACTGCTGACTTCAGCATTACTATGGCAACTCAGTTTTACAACTGTAAAATATATGTACTTGTTGTTTATCCCGAACACATAGCATAACTAAGCTTATATATCTCATCTCGATAGGAAAATAATATCAAATGGTAAATGATGTAAAATATATAGGTATATATTTTTGTTAGTAAATACGTAGAGTATTTACACAAAATGGGTATTTTATTAGGTACTGGCTGCCTTCGGCAACCAGCCTGTTCGCTACCCTTGAAAATTCTGACCATGGCAAACTTACTGGCGCGACCTACCAGAAGGGTGTAAAGTAACTATTTGAACGACCAGGAAGTGCCACCCAATTTAGACCAGAACCAAGTGGGGGAGGCATCCACAGGAACCGTACCCTCCATCCCCTATCACCAACCTCTCAGAAGGACTTACGGACCCGCATGTTTAACGTGATTGTACTCCGCGTGAACATGGTGGCAGTTTTGACAGTGGCTGGAATCGAACCCGGGCCTACCAAGTGCAATTCCCGCACTCTAACCACTGGGCTACCACTCCCTCCGCGACAATCTCCATAACTTTCTTTTATTCACCCAATTTAGACCGGAACCCAGTGGAAGAGGCATCCACAGGGACTGTACCCTCCTTCTCTTACAATCAACCTCTCGGAAGGACTTATGGACCCACATGTTTAATGTGATCGTATTTCGCTTGAATATGGCAGCAGTTTTGGCAGTGGCAGGAATCGAACCCAGGCCTACCAAGTGCAATTCCTGCACTCTAATTTAAATTTTATAATGACCATATGCTAAGCTCTTAATTCCATCATCCTCATTCCATCGTTCCATCATATCGTTCCATCATTTAAAATATCCATAAAATTAAAATTTCCATTTAAAATATTCATAAATTAAAATATCCATTTAAAATATCCATAAATTAAAATATCCATTTAAAAAATCCATACTGTTCCATCATTTAAAATATATACATCGTTACAATTCAATCCAGCATAATTAGCCAAAAATCTTATAAAAAGCAAACACTAATGGAAACAGCGTGACGTCTCCGGCTGCGCGCAGGGGAAGTGGGAAGTCGACCTTCTTTGCCTTGAAGTTGTCGAGAAATTTAAAATCATTACTTCTTTAAAATCCGAATCGGGCTGCCATTTATAATTATTTCTTGACCAGATTGGGTTTGTAAGAAAGTCTGATGTTTGAGTTTTCTAAAAATGTAAATTATTAGTTGAAAATCTCGCTACTTTTTTTAATGCGAGGATTTAAAAACGAAAGTTTGGTTTTTTGAGCCGAAAGTGACTTTTGTTTTAAAATCTTTAAAAAATATTAAAATTTGTCCCTGAAATTTGAAATTGATATATTTTTACTCGCAATTGTCTGCTCTTTCCAGTCGTGTGATTTGTTTTTTTCTACGACGTCTGGATGGTGGAGAAAAAAGGGGAAAAAACGATCGAAATTGCATAAAACATTAAATAACAAAAAAAAAAAGTTCAAATTTTAAAAATCTGTTTTAACGTGTAACCTTCCCATCCCCCTGGGTCTCCGATTGCCAAATTTCGTAGCTCTCCGACATACGGTCACTGAACCTATAGTGTATAAGACAGACAGACAGACATACAGACATTGCCTTTTATTATTTAAGATTTATAGGTTTTTTTTTTCATTTTTAACTGCTTATTTACCCATAAACAGTTTATTCATGACATATGACGACTCTAACTGAATAGTATAAACAAGAAGTATCAATCACAGGTAAAGCATTGATTATGAAACACTTTCCAACTGAAATGCAATTTTTTTAAAACATCTTTAAAAGCGATACATCCAGCGTTGATATTTTAAAAATTATTGCAATACTACAGTATGGGATCTATTATCCGGAATGCTTGGGACTTTTGACTTTCTGGATAAGGTTTTTTTCTGTAATTTTGAACATTTTTCTAAAATCTATTGGAATGTTCTACAATGGTGGTGTTGAAAATTATAATTCAATTTTTAAGCATAAATATATTACATAAAGCTTTATTTTGTAATGAAAAGTATACTTAATTAAATAAAATTAAATATATAATTAAATTAGAATCCAATCTAGTTGTTAAAAAAAATTATGAAAACGCAAGTTTACACTAAAGATAATAACATTTATTTATTTTTAATAGAATTATAACCCCACATTTATAGATAGGAATACATCAAATTTTAATATATCCTATAAAAATGGCTGTATTTTAAGTGCCTAAATCGTTGTTTTGATACTTTCTAGAAAATGACCCTTCATTTTATTAACGTTTGAAAGAAAAGTAATTTTCCCACATGAAACATAAAATTATTAATAAAATTCTAGTAGATGCAAACAGATTGCAAAAATTAAAAATATCTTTGCAGTAAAACGAAATATAACGAGGATGGTATACAAATGCTGATTTTCATGATATTGCCAAAGAATCTTTTCCAAATTGCTAACAAATAAATAAAACACATTAAAAACTTATCAACATATGAATTTAAATTTTGGCCAAATGTAAATCATGACTGCCGAGTGAGCTATTTTTCATTAAAGGAGGGGGGGGGGGATTCTCTTTAAACACTTCAAATACCAAGAAATTTATATATTTGCCCCAAAATCAGCAGAAGATGTATAAATCGGGGTCTTGTGAAATAACAGCACTGTCTGAAGAAGTCAGAAGGAGATTGGTTTAAAATTCTGTTTCTCTGCATTTTGGACAACGATAATCCAAATTAATTTCAGAAATCAGGATTTTAAAATGCTTTTTTAAAGAAAAAAAAATATCTGACCAAAATTACATTCCACAAATGTGGGAGTGATATACTTAGAAATCTGCATAAACCAGGGGTCCCATTTCAGCGCGAACCCGCGAGATTCTCACGAAATCCATATAAAATCTCGCGTAAAAATTTAGGCTGCGCAAGAATTTCTCTCTCTCTTGTTCTGGCCTAAAATTCTTTTTTCCTTCAAATTGGATACCGAAAAATCCGATGCCCGATGTAGAGATGCAAATTCGCAGTCGCCATTGGCGACTAAAATTATTACAGTAAGTCCCCATTTCTGGCGACCAAAATTTCTCCAGAATCCTTTCGGTCCCACTGCACCCGCGGCTGGTAGATCGGGCCGATTGCTTCGCGATCAGTCGCCTCGTTGTTGCGAATCGCTGGCCGATTGCCGCACGGTTGCGGACCGCGATTCCGTAGCTATGTGTGAATCGCAGTCAATCGCAATTTAGACACACTAAAAAGTACTACGTGTTTCTAATTAGCGAGATATTTTATAGAAAACTATAAGGTACTTACGTATTATCGCAACCATGACAAAACGTAATTGATGTATCGTCCAATAAAGGTCCCGATCGATTCCAAGGACAACATGCAACAAAGTGATCTGTATGAGGACCCACGTTCGAGCGGGCTCGAACTGGTTGGGGGACGTACGCACCACTGGGACTGTGTCGTCAGACAGGCCGGCTTCGCCGGACCAAGTCACAGAGCATACTAGACTCGCTTCTGGGACCGTCGCACGGCGCAAGGACCTTGACAACATGCAGCCAAGTGATCTGTATGAGGACCCACGTTCGAGCAGGCTCGAACTGGTTGAGAAAAACCCAGAAGCGAGTCTAGTATGCTCTGTGACTTGGTCCGGCGAAGCCGGCCTGTCTGACGACACAGTCCCAGCGGTGCGTACGTCCCCCAACCAGTTCGAGCCCACTCGAACGTGGGTCCTCATACAGATCACTTTGTTGCATGTTGTCCTTGGAATCGCTCGGGACCTTTATTGGACGATACATCAATTACGTTTTGTCATGGTTGCGATAATACGTAAGTACCAACTATAAGTGTCTCCCCCGCTTGTGCGTGTTGCAAATTCGATCAAATAACATTTTGCTTCTTTTTTTTTTTTTTTTTTTAGGATTCTTTCACGGATTTGAATTATGTTCTTTCCGAGTACTTCCTGCATTTTTCGTGTTTTGCTTGAGAAACTTTCTTCTTTCGGATAACGAAAATCCTTTCCCCCATACACAGTATGTCTACAGGTTACAAAAATTCCGAAAATGTACTGAAATTGGCCATATATGCCCCAAAAATGTTGCAAAATTTGAACAAAGCCTCGAATTTTTTAACAGAGAAAATCTGTTTCTCCGCGATTGCGAAAACAGCGCTCGCATACAGCGATTCTCACAGTTTCTGAGGAGAGATGACCAATGAATATCTTTTTGCCATTTTTACAATATATTTGCATCGACTAAATTTTTTTATAATTATTTCATTTAATATACAAAGAATAAAAACCAAACCATTTTTCTACCGTATTATTAATGAAATGAAGGGTTGTTTTGCAGCAGCATCACGAAAATCTGCATTTGTACGTGATCCTCGGCATACTTCGTTTAATTTGAAAGATATTTCCCACTTTTCCAATCTGTTTGCATCGACTACAGTGTTTGTAATTGTTTTGCGTTTTATACAGAAAAATTATTTTACAAACATATTATTTATGAAATAAAGGGCTATTTTGAAAACAAAAAGAAGAAAGTCGACACTTTTCAAACAAAATAGCTAAAATCACATGACTGGCTTGAGATTCAACAAAAGTACGATGCAACCCTTAAGTTCTGCAAGTTTTGTAAAAAATACAAAAAAGAAGAATCCATTTTCAAACGGCAAGTCAAAATTATTACCTAATTCTATTTGCCTAGTGAAATAGTTTTCGTTGATATTCGCTTTCGGTGATCAAAAATCATTAAAGTTTTTAATTGCTATTGCTGCATAAAAATTGATCATAAAATGATTTTAAAAATCAAAATATAAAGTAAATACAGTCGGGCCTCGACTTTTGCAGTTTACAGACAAAAAAATCGTAAATTTGCATGTGAGTCATTTTACTTAAATAACCCATGTAGACGTTTTTATGTCAGCAAATAAAATCGTAACGTAAGCATGGGGGAAGTCAGGAATTTGAGTATTTTTGCTAACAAGTGTGTGTGTGTGTGGGGGGGGGGGGTATAAAATTACCAAAAATGTACTTACTTAAACGACTCCTAATTAATTTTTAAAAAGAATGTTAGTAAGAATGTTAAAAGAATGTTAGTTTTAAGAATTAAAAAATTTAAATGTCGAAGAATATGAGTTATAGTTAATGCTTTCTTTTTTATTACTTTCTAAATTAGCATGGTAAAAAAAATGAAATTTTATGTTTCTCTCCTTATGACAGAAAATCTCTCCCAAAATTTTCTGGAAGGAGAGAAATTCTCCCCCTGTTTTCCTGACTTAGTGGGAACCCTGGCATAAACTACTCACTGTAGTGTGGAAATGCGAAGTTTGTCGTAATAAATTTTCAGAAAATAATTTTTTGGAATTTTCTATTGGCAAAACAAAACATTGAACACATCTCTCGGATCTAATCAGAAAAGAGGTGCTATACGGAGGTAAAAATCTCGATGACCCATTTAACGATTTATGTCAAATTTAGAAACTTTTTATGAAGCATATAATATTTTATGTCCAAGAAAAATGACATATTAATGAATTACACAAGTGTAAATTTTCGTTGTTGCAAGGATTGACAGCACACTTGGACGTAAATTTTCTGTGGCCGATGGTAAAACTGTAATTCATTTTATGAGGACGTTTTCCATAGAAACTATGAAAGAATCCGTTGAAAATAACACTTCTAATTATTTGGCAAAATTTAAAAAGTAAAAAAAGCCACTATTTTGACCAAATTTTGGCAAAAATATGTTTTGGCAATAAGGATATTAAATGCATCAGAAGGCATTTTTTCGCGTTTGTGTGTTACATGTCCAAAATGTCATAAATGAGGCTCTTTTCCAGGAATTGAACCCAGGGCCATTATGTGGTAGGCATGCATTATCACGATAAGCAAAAGAATTCTCTCCACCTCATAGCATTTAATATTGCCATAAGAATGTGACTTTACAGTACCAATAAAATCAACTAATATATTAAAAAACCTAATCATGTACATGTGTGTATTTATATTCTAAAGATTGTGATTGCATTTGCTATTATATTTTGTATGTTATCTTTTAAGGTAGCAGGTTTATTCATATTTTTTATAAATAATTCTTTTTTTTTATATAGAAAGGAGTATCTGAAAAATCTAACATTGGTATACGTGCTCCTTATATCAGAGTTGTTGGTATATCTCTCTTAACTGAAGGAGCTGGACGCTCGACAGGCATTACTTTTACACCTGAGGAGGAAGAAACGTTCAGATTTCTCGCTAGTAGTCCAAATATACTTGACAGAGTTACTAAAAGTATTGCTCCTTCCATTTATGGGTCTGTTGATATTAAGAAAGCTATAGCTTGCATGCTGTTTGGCGGATCACGTAAAAGGTGAATACTTTTTGTTTGTGCATAACATTTAGGTTTTAATTTTTTATTACTTAATATAGAATACATTAACTTGTTAGTGGGTGCTCAACTTATGCTGTGTTGAGCTCACTTTAATGAAATATAAGTGAGTGTTTGCTAACAGTAGATAATAAAATTATTGTATAAATCTCAAAATGTTCCATTTTCACTTAGTGAAAAAGAAAAATAATTATTGTTTATTTACTTTAATTTTTTTTTCAGTGTAGGATTAGATTATTTTCTAATGTTTTTTCTTCAGCAATTTTAGAGCTATTCACTACATTTTTCATTTAATTTGAATCAAGTTTATGTTGCAAAAGCTACCAACTCTAAAAGTTATTAATTTTTAGAGTTGGTAGCTAATGCTCTTTTAATAATTGTACTTACATTTCTCATTTCTCCAGAAAAATATATTATTAGTCCAAGTAAAGAAAATTTACAAATTTTTGTTTTACAATTTTACACAGAAATGATGAAGTATTTAGATTCTGAAGATTATTTAGATTGTCTCAGATAATCTGACTGACTGAAATTTAAGACGTAAATCCTTTAAAAAATGCATGGGTTATTCGATTTAAAATTTTCGGAACTCTTAATGATTTTTCAAGCCGGCACCTATGTCATTTTGAATACTGCACTGCAGTTATTCCAAATTACTGGTGATGTTACCAAAATGATGGTGTCCAGACAGGTGTCCCTAGAATAACCATCACCATGATGATGAAACTATAATCTATTTTGCTATGCAAAGTAAAACTACTTTTGGTTTAAGCAGATAAGCGTAGTCAGAAAATAACTTCAAAAAGTGAATGCCGAAAACATTGTTCTTAATATATTTTTTGTATCAGTTATGCTGGACACATCCAAAATGACAACTAATTAAAGTACTTGGTGTAAAATGAAGAAAACTATTGAATTAAGACTTACAACTTAAGAAGAAATTATAAAATTATAACTTGTCTCTTGTGATAGTTCTCCTGTAGTTATATAGCATCACAACTGATGTTGTCGCTCTAATTTTTACTTTCCCTGCAATACATGCTAATGTATAGGGAAAGTATTGGAATCATGTCAAAAATCCCAACTTAAGTTTTCAATGGATCTACACATTTTGCGACCTCTAGAATACGAAAAAACTACTTTTAGCATGACGTCTGTGTCTGTCTGTGCAATTTATGTATCCACTGTAACTCAAAAATGAATGAACCAAATTTCATAAATTTCATTTTCGTGGTATATAATGAAGGAAACTATTGAATTAAGACTTGCAGCTTAAGAAGAAATTATAAATTTATAACTTGTCTCTTTTGGTTATATAGCATCACAACAAATGTTGTCGTTCTAAGAATAATTTTCGTATTTTGATTGCATCATTTAAATGATAAAAAAAAATATTTGGAGACAAATTTCGAGCACAAAAAGCAGTGATGTGTAGTTTCTGTATTATATAAACATGCATATTTTCTATACGTAGGATGACTGATTTTCAAATCAAATTTTGACTATTCGATTTCGTCTATTAAAATTTAATTAGTAAACGTGTCGAATTACAGCTGAGTTAGCCACTGAAATAGTAAAATTCAGATTAGCAGAGAAAAAATATATGTGCAATGATTGAGAGCTGTTTATTTTGTGATAAAGTTTAAAAAAATATTTGGCGGCAAATTTCAAGCACAGAAGCAGTGATTTGTAGTTGCTGTATTGTATAAACATGAATATTTTCTATATGTAGGATGACTGGTTTTCAGATCAGATTTTGACTATTAAATTTCGTCTATTAAAATTTAACTAGTAAACATGCTGAATTATAGCTGAAGATAGCCACTGAAATAATAAAATTCAGATTAGCAGAGAAATAATATATATGCAATGATTGAGAGCTGTTTATTTTGTGATTAACGAAGTTGGTGATGAAACTAAGAACATCTTTAATTGACCAGCAGAACGTTTTTACTGTCCATTGAAAATTAAAAAAAAAATTCTTAGATGAAAATTGCAACAATTTTAGATTTTGAGCCATAATCGTTACATAATATAACTAACTTCAACACAAATATAGTTTTCATTGGTTCTTGAATAGTCTTATACTTAATTTTACTCTAATATAAAACATGTTATTGCAAGAACTTACTTTCATATTTGAAAGTAATATTATGTGTAATGAAATTTTCTCGAATTTAACTGTTTTGATAGTTTTAATGTAGTTCTTTTCTTAAATAACCACTTTAAAATATAAATAAGGCTAAATATAATGTCACCAGTACACTGATAAAGTAAAATGATTGACTTAGATAAGAAATCTGTCATTTTTCTGCATCCATAGAAGAGGAAGAGTTCTTTTATTTGTTAGTTTATTTTTAAGACTTTGAGCAGACACAATTCAAAATTGTGATAGAAACATACTTGGATGGAATATTTTGTATCTGCAGTGTCATTAAGAAACTTTCTATATGCTACAATTTTGCGAACCTCTATAAGAATTGACAAATTCAGTCATACCACATAGCTGTGTAATTTTTTAAAACTCTGTAAAAGTTATGTTTGTTGCATTGTGTGTACTAATTGCATAAAGGTGAGGACTCAAGCATCAATGTACATAAAATTGGATGTCTGCTTGTTTGTGCTCTAGACATTGAGGTAGAGGTGTAGAGATTATCTAGAACAGTGCTTCCCAACCTGGGGTATGCGTATCCCTGGGGTACACAAAATGATAGTTGGGAGTACGCTGAAATATTTCAGCAATGGCGACTTGTGAAAATTGATGTTTTTTTAACCAGATAATTTTCCTGATGCTATGGACTAAAAATTAATTTTAAATTCTACTTATATATACACAAATTAATGTTCTAAATATAAAACCAAATACAAATCATTCAATCTTTTGTTACCTTCTCTGGTTTCAAGTATTCCCACTTCATGAAATTTTGCCAAATTTGGAAGAGTATTGATACCCCTAGATACCCTTAGTATCCGTAGATTTGACGCATTTTAAGCAGGCTTGATGTTCGGCAATAATTCGTTACTTACCATTCCCAACAAAGAGTGCTCATACTACACTCCCGAAACAGGCTGAGTATTATTTTCAACATTTTGTAGGGCACTTTCTTTTAATAATTTTTATTTTTAATAATGCACTTTCCTTTTTAGCCATTTCTGTTGGTTTTTTGCATATATACACAGACTTTATTAATACTATTGAATTATTTACATGTTTTGTATATGTTTTATGAAGTAAAGATTACAATACATATTTTATTCCCTAAAAAATATAATATTCTTCTGTTTGTTTTAAAACTTGTAAAATGCTTTTTTGTTTATAGAAAATGAAATCTATGACAACTATACTACGAATATTTATTAATTGAAAATATTGGGCCAGGGGCTCGGTTAAAATAAGGTAGTGGATATGGGTACAGTTGAAATAAATTTACAGGTCAATCATGGAGTACAATTGAAGGAAACTTAAAAATAATGGGTACAATGAAAAAAAATGACAATCAGGGGGTACAATTGAAAGAAATTGACAGGGGTACTCAGGTGAGAAAAGGTTGGGAACCGCTGATCTAGAAGGAAAATGAGGGATGACTTAGTGTAAAAATCTTTAGATCCCCCCCCCCCCCCCTACAGTGGTAGAAGAAAGTTTAAAAACGAACAAAAAATCACCAATTCTGGAAAGCTACTAAATAGAAGATTATGCTAATTATATGACAGTGACTTAAGGTGAAAATGAATACTTCTTTAGAATACATTTTAATAATTTTAAAAATGTTTTAGATATTCTGTTTAATAATTTTTAATGGAATATAACTTGAAAAAAAGTACAAGGACAACCGTCCTTTCTGATGTCACACTAAGAATTTGCATCTTCTACTTTCTTTATATAATAGCTTTGAGTGTCTTACACACTTTTACGCAGTGGTCTTTACATTTTTAAAATCTTCACATCACACAATTTTCTGAGATTGAAAGAGGCAAAATACTTACTTTTAGAAATTGTGGATTGATCCCCTCCCTCCCCAATATTTTTGGAAGTGGAGAAGTGTTGAAAACCCAGACCGTCCGACTCATCCAGTGGACTTAGAGCATAAGTGGAGAAGTGTGTCTATTTTCAATCAATTGCTTTGTGCACTAATATTGTCAACTCTTACTATGAAGGGTTTGTCATGATTCACAAAGAACAGTTTAAACACAAGACATTGTATTTCATGGGAGAAGAGGAATTTTCATTTATCACACTGTTTTTTGTGAGAAAAGTGTTTTTTGAAATGAATAAAATTTTAGTCATTCATATCTCTCATCTAACATATTGGTACCTTTTTCCCCTGTAAACTGCAGAATGCCAGATGGTTTGACCAGAAGAGGGGACATAAATATTTTGCTACTTGGAGATCCGGGAACGGCAAAAAGTCAGCTGTTAAAGTTTGTGGAGAAAGTGGCACCAGTTGGGGTACGTAAATGAAAATAAATTATTTATATTTTTGTTGATCCGTGCAAGTTTCTTTGTCATTGGATGAAGCTTTGAATAAAATTGATGGAGTATAAAATGATTTGTCACTTTCTACAGTTTTTTATGCAGGTTTTTTCAGTATTATTTAGCTACAAATGCATGTATTCTAAATTAAAGCAATAAATAAAAAAAAAAAAATTATAATTCACATTATAAAAGACAATTACAAAAAGATCAAGGTTTGAAGTGAAAACAACTTACGTTTATCCTATACTTTTATTTTAAGTATCCTTCGAAACAGTTTATGTTAGGAATATTATGGGAATGATAGCAATTAACAATGCACAAAGATAATATCAACAGATAAATTTTTATTACAAAAATGTTAAAGCAAACTCAACATATGATATAATATTTAAATTTTAAATCAAAGCATACCAAATCATTAAAATACAGATAGCTTTTACTGCAATAGATGCGATAATAAACAAAAGAAAAATGTTACATTCTATAAGTTAATAATACAATATCAAAATAAAAATTATATATGTAACAATATAACTCTATAAGTCAATGCTACAATGAGTTGTATTCAAACTATTCCTTTTTTGGGTGTGGCAAAATAAGTATAAGATAATCTAAAAAATGTAAATTTCAATGTATTTGAAAAAAATAATAATAAATATAAAGGAATTGTCTTACGGAATTTGGTTCAAACATTGCTGGAAAGAATGTTCATCGATCTTTCCTATGGGGTGAAGATGTAAACTCTGATAATATTTCCAGTTGCTAAGGAATCAGTTAGTGTTGTTGAAACCCAGACCGTCCGACCTACCAGAAAGGTGTAAGGTAACCGTTTGGACGGTCGGGAAGTGCCACCCAATTTAGACCGGAACCCAGTGGGGGAGGCATCCACAGGGACCGTACCCTCCTTCCCCTAACACCAACCTCTCGGAAGGACTTTCGGACCCACATGTTTAACGTGGTCGTACTCCGCATGAACACGGCGGCAGTTTTGGCAGCGGCTGGAATCGAACCTGGGCCTACCGAGTGCAACTCCAGCGCGCTAACCAACGGGCTACCGCGCCCCGGAATCAGTTTGTGTGAAAATTATTCAAAATTATGCTGAAAAAAACTAAAATCTTATTCAATTAAAAAAAAAAAATCTTGCTGAGGCATTTTTACCCGGGTCCTGAAGTATCTGTTCCAAATTTTGTCGCTGTCTGATGCTTAGATTTCTCACTACAAACGACACAGACGTGCAAATACCTTATTTTATTTGGTAAGATTCATTACATTCCTGCTTCAGAAATGTTTCTTTTTGTTTCACATGGAAATCTAAACTAATATTGGGAAAACAAAGCTAAGCATAATTCACTTTTATTTTTTATTCATATTAGCAATAACAATAATTAACTGCAGGTCAGAAATAGTGGGTAATAAATATGAGTCATAGAATTGTTTTCGTTTGTCTGACAATAATTAACCCTTTCGCGACGATCGGCACGCCCACGTGCCAGATGCGAACTTGCATTCAAGGATGAACGGCACTCACTCGGGCCAGAGGAAATTTTACCGCAAGCGGATAGTGGCACCTATAAGTGCCACCACGCAGAATGTTTTAATTTGTGTACTAGATGGCGTTACTTGTCCATGGAACTAACTTCAATGTATTTTGCAGACGCATGACCTTGGCAGAAGAGGATCGAATTAATTATTTCTCCATTTGAAGTGGTGAAAATCATTTTGTAACATAAACAAACAGAGCAATTCTCGTAGCATCAACAATTTTATAATTGAGTTTCGGTTTTTATTTTTATTTCAGCGTTATGATTTCGTTGGTGAATCATAGGAATATAAGAGAGTATTTTTTTCTTTTTTTGGGTTTTAGAGGCAGTGAAATTATTCGTTTGTTTCGGATAAAAGAATGGGAGCAACTAACGAGTATTTTGTATTCAGATTTGTATGAAAATTATACATCAAATAGAACATAAATATTTCTTTTATTCCTGAAAAAAGTAGATTTCTGTGTTGAATAGGTGATTTTTAGTGAATTTTTTTCGAGAGTTAGGCTTAGTGCAAAAAATGCGCCGTCCTTTTCGACCAATTCGGAAGCGAAGCGCTTCGTCTTTTGGGCCGCGACAGCTCCGGAATGCCGCTGTCCCGAAAGGGTTAAGTTATATTACCTGATAATAGCAACTTCAAATCTCTAAATAGCATTTGTTCTTCAATTGACTTACAATCGCTGCTGCTGTCATCTGGTGGATGAAAAGATTATTTTTCGGGCAGCATCGTAACATTTCTAATTTTTGGGGACAAATGTGTATCAGTAATTTTGTAAAATAATGTCATTAAAATCGGAATTAAACTTCACTTATTTTTTTCCATTGTTTGTTTTTTACTGGTGTAGTTAGGAGATAAAATCTCAACTCATCAATGAAGGATAGTGATAGAAATGGCAAATTTAACAGATTGTATTTTAAACAAATACTGAAATAAATATCTATCTTATTTATCATTTTTTTCGCATGCTTAAGGAACATAAAATAGACAATTATAAGTTAATATTTGTTTTATGGGTAAAAAAAAAAACAATATTTATTTACAATTTCAATCAATCTTTACTTGAAATTTAATATTATAATATAGAATTATTATAATATTTTAAATCTTTTTTTAATCTAATTTTGCATTTATCCTTTAAAACAGGTGTATACTTCAGGAAAAGGAAGCAGTGCTGCTGGTTTGACAGCTTCAGTGACCAGAGACCCACAAACGGTGTGCTTTAATCTGTTTGTATTATATATTTAAATTAAGATTGTTTTATGCAATATTATGTTTTAACCTTTTGAATATTTTCCTCTGAATTTTTCATGTGTATTGGCATAGCTTTGTTTTGTTTGTCAGGTAAAAGTTAAAAAGAATAAAATTGACTCGCTTTTTCATTCTAAGATTATACAAAAAAAAAATAATAATATTAGTCATGCATATGTTGGAGTAAAATTGTCATTTCCAATATTTCAATTAAACATGATTTTAATGTTTACTAAATTCCGTGATATTAAGAACAGAAAAATGTGAATATTCTGGCTTGTTTTTAATCATTTAAGGATGGCTGATACATAGACTTGTTAACTGTAAATTATCCTTAAGCTATGCTTTACAAGTTTGGCAGCAAAAAAATGTTTATTCAAACAATGTTTGGTTTAAATAAGAGTTCTGTTTCAGAATATTTTGTTTTAATCACAGATGGTTTTAAAAGTTATAAATCTGCTTAGCATCTTAACATATTATTTTAAAGCTGGCCTATATGGGTGCTATATGGTTCTTTTAAAAATTCATAGCTTCTTCCCCTACACATTCTTTTGAAAGTGTATGCAATTTGATCATTGGATTGAAATGATTTTTTTATTATTATTAATTCTCTTTGACAAGGATATCTCTAAACCAGCATGCATTAATTTATAACAGTAAGCTGATTAAGTCAAGTGACTATGATACTATGCATCTAAAAAAAAAAAGAAAGAAATGCAATATTTTCACTGTACCTAGAAAATGGGAAACATAGAATAGTTAGAAAATATGCACTGGGAAATTTCAAAATCTTACCTAGAAAAGTAAGTGAACTTTATTGTCTTGTTTATGTGAAACCCCATTTTTACTCAATTATATCAATTTTTCTGACAGTAAATGATAGGCATTAATGTAATTCTGTTATTTATACCATTTTTATCAAGTCTTTTGGATTAGCTGGACTTTCACAAAATCCTAGACATAATCTGACATAATAAAAGCTGTCTGTGTCTGTAGCAGAAAATTGAAGCTGTGATCTGCCATAAAATTTGGTACAATGGTAATACTGGCTGAACTTTTAGATTGATATGCTTTGTTGAGGTTTCTTTTAATATTTGAATTAGTTTTAAAGTTATGAACTTGAAAATTATAAAGTCTTAAACTCTGCTGAAATTTCTTTATTTTAAAATTAAATTTATCTTGCAGACGATTTTCCGAGTGCAAGATAGTGATTAAAATCTGTTACAACAGCTTATTAGGTTTCAAAATCCAACATTTTAATTTCTTGAATATGAAACATATCATTTAATTTTTTTAAACATGTATTAATTTGTTATAAGTATCACAAAAAATCAGAAAAATCCAATAAAAATGTTATTTAGTTTTTATTTATTTATTTATTTTTTTAATTTACTTCTTTCAGTAATATAACCTTTTTTGTTGCTGAAGATTTTATTATTGATCATATAATAAGGTACTTTGCAGCTTATTTTTTTAGATTTCTATTTTAAAATGTTTTTTGAAACTTTATTTTCAATGCTTATGCAAGCTTTTCTTTATAAAATAAGTTGAATTCTATAGTGTGCCTTCTCAGTCTATGGAGCTTCTTTCACTAGTGTGATCATATCTCAGCATCTAATTATTCTAGAGCTTTGCTTTAAAGACTATACTAGCTAGCTTGAGTATTATGCACACTGCCTCAGGGTGCATTACATACACCTTGCAGGCTTTCTTAGAGTGTATTATTTGTATGCAGCTAGTGAAGTATATTTAGGCACTTATTTAGGACATATTAGACCTTTCTTTTCAATGTGCATTTACGTTTTTGTTTATTCGGATTGCCTTTGGTTGTGTTAGATCCGGGTAATTGGAATTCTATAATTTAATATGTGTGTAATCATAAAAGTTATATTATTAAAATTAAAATTTTGTGCTTCTTTAATTGTAAAATTTCTTTTCAGAGAAATTTCATCATGGAAGGTGGCGCTATGGTCCTTGCTGATGGTGGTGTGGTGTGTATCGATGAATTTGACAAAATGCGAGAAGATGACAGAGTGGCTATCCACGAAGCAATGGAACAGCAAACTATTTCTATTGCAAAAGTATGAATCTTTAAATCAGTTACTTGTTCAAAACATAAATTTATTAGGGATGAATTACATACTGTAGTTTAAGTTTCAATTTGAAACATAATGTGGGTTAAGATAAAGTAGGATTCCCCTCCCACCCTCTATGCAGTAAAATTTCTTTACCACCTACAATAGTGAAATGAATTTGTTCAAAGTATGCCTCTATTTCAACAAAATGAGACTACAATCTAGTTTGCAGATTGATTGCAATTGACATGGCTGCAAACAGTAAAGATAACTATGGAAAAAAATATTTTTTTTGTACGTGTGCAAATATTTACTATTGATAATTTAAAAAATTCATTATACAGCCATTTTCATTTAGGACAGAAATATATATACAGTACAACTTCTTAAATCTGGAATCCTCTGGATCTCGGTGATTCCAAAATTCGGACTTTTCCGGATTTTAAGTCATTTTTGAAAAAAAAGTATGGATCCCCCCCCCCCCCCCCCCCCCCCCCTCCTCCCTTTCCATAATTTGAACCTTTTGAATTCCACTACAAAACAAAAATTTGAACAGTTAAACAAAAATATGAAAAAAAAAAAAAAAAAAAATAGTATTCTTACTTATCATACACCTTTAAAACAATGCAAACTTTTTAGTAAACATTTCTATAATGGTGCATTGTCTCATTTTGTTTTTTGCAAAGTAACTTTTTCTTTAATGACATAAGTTCTTGTTTTCTTGTTACAAAGGTCATTTGTTCCAGTTCTTTAATAACATTGTTCAATAACCCTTCTAAATTTTCCAAAAAACCTTCTCTTCGTTAACATCAACATCATTACGATTGTTAACTACGTAACTATGTTCCTATTTGCAACAGAGCTACCCATAAAGGGGAATGGCCACCACAAAAGTGGAAGGGCCCGGACCTTTAAATTTTCTTTTGGGGACTAGAGAAAACATAAAAAATTCACAAAATATGAGAAAATCAAATATGGAGAGGGGGTGCCGTGATGTATGTTTGAAAAGGGGCCCGCAATTTCTATGGGTAACCAAAATGCAAGATAAAGATTTGAAAGCATGTTTTACTGTTTGCAAATCAGACAGACGATAGAATGAGCCCTTCCCTGTCCTGTATTCTCCTTTCAGATACTCCCCTTCCACCAATCATTATCAATAACTTAATCATGTCAATGTTTAGAGCATTGCGTTTCTTCCAACCCCTCTCCTCCCAGCCCATCATGAAATAATACAGACAAAGAGCTGTATTGCTTACTAGCAGGAGAACCCCCATTCCTTCTAAAAATATATTAGCAGGCAGTTAGTTCTTTCGCATTTTCAAGAAGGGGAGATTTTTTTTTATGTTCTTGTTCTTACTGTGTTAAAAGGGTTCAGCTATATTTCATAGTTTATGAGCGAGTGGTTGGATAATGAAGTGCATGTCCCTTATTAAAATAGAATAAAAGAAAAATCCCAGTTCATGCCAGTGTCCAAATTTTAGATAAAATTCCAATGTTTGGATGTCCAGATTTGGAATGTTATACTGTATATATATATGTGTGTGTGTGTGCACGTGCATGCGTGTGTGTGTTAGCATATATTAGATTCTTTTCCCCTAGGGTTCTGCTGTAAGCTAGCAGGTGAATAAAAATCCAAGAATTGCTATTCGCAGGGGGCTATAATAAGTTTGAGAAACGATATTAAAATTTGAACTGGTATTGACTAAAGATATGTGAAACAAAAAAATTGAAGATAACTAAAAAGCAAAAGTAATACCATTGAACTAAGAGAATATTCAATAAATCCTTCAAAAAAAAAAAAAAAAATGTAACAATTAAGTGTTTAATGTATACTTTGAGCTTTTTGACGTTGATAAAAAATTGTAATTATTGTACGAGGAACCAGAAATTCATGTTTTTAACATTCTAATTTCAGAGAACTTAGTTTCTGTTGCATAGTTTTTATTTTATTTCTATGAACCGATATGTTTTACTTTCCTTACAAAAAATATATGGGGAAAGTATTGTAATTGTGTCAAAAATCACAACTCGAGTTTTCGTTAGATGGATCTATATTTTTCAAGCACCCTAGAACTTAACACTATTTTGAATGGAATATCTGTGTGTGTGTCTGTCTATGTAGTGTATATAACCATCTAACTCAACTAAATGACCAAATTTCACAAAATTCGGTAGATAAGTCACTTGTAACTTATCTAGATGGTATGATTTGTGACTTATCTTCCTGGTGCTGACTAGATTTTGGTACGATTCAGGGAAAAAGAAACGATTTTTTTTTATTGTGAAATGGCCTGCAAAAAATTGTCATAATCTAAAATATAGTCAAATATATAAATTAAATGTTTGTTTTATATGTAATGTTTATAAAAGACCAACTGCATTACTCAATAATTAACCATTGAGCTTTTTTTTTTTTTTCCACATTTTTGTAACGTTGCCCATAAAGCTGAAAATTGAATTAGAACTTTAAATTTAGCGTGATTTTAAAGTAGTATCCATGTTACTTTATGCAATTAAACTCAATTTAATGAATTATGAAAGAAAGAGAAAATGAATTTGATTCGGTAGGGAAAGTCATGTGCTGTCTATATCAAATTTTTATTCCTACTATTTTTTTTCCCAATTTTGTTTCTAATATAATTTATGCCCTAAAAGTGCTTACATTTTATTTAAGTTGGTGTGAACCATGTCTCAAAATATCACTTGATTAAAATATTTTGTTTGAATGTAATTTTTTTTTCTTAGGCTGGCATTACGACAACACTGAACTCACGATGTGCTGTACTTGCTGCTGCAAACAGTGTATTTGGACGTTGGGATGACAGCAAAGCAGAGGCTAACATCGATTTTATGCCAACCATTTTGTCCAGATTTGACATGATCTTCATTGTAAAGGATGATCATGATGAAAAGAGAGACAGTGTATGTTTTCTTAACTTCAGTATTGTGAATAATTGAATATTCTCTATGGCAGTAGTGCATGACTATTTTGTTGGTGCAACCCCACTAAAGTATTTTTTTTTTAAGACACTCCATGCCACTATGTAAATAAATTAAGAGGCTGAAAATTATAATTAATTACACAATTTCAAAAAGGCATTTATTTTACATTCACCAGTATTAGCTACATTAGCAATAAAAAATGTTAAAATGCTTCTTCTAACGGAAATAGTATGTAGGTAATTTTTTAAGCAAAAAAATACTATTAATAAAAAAAGATTTTACAAAACGTTTGAGAGTCTTAATGTGAAATTTGAGCTTACATCTGTTGAAACAAAAAATAAATGCTATTTTTATTCGTATCCTCTGTCTTTCATAAACAAAAATTTGACTCTTGCAAAACAAGTATTGTGCATCACTGCTCTAAGGGTCGAAATGCTGACTTTTTTTTTCATGAGGACAATTTGGTAATGTAACTATGCAAATAAAAGTTAGTTTATAACTTATATGTTGCACACACACAAGAAAATAATATGAAATTCTACTCCAGTCATTTACAGAATGTTTCTGAAAGCTTAGATGTTGTTGTTGTTGAGACCCAGACCGTCCAACCTACTAAAAAGGTGTAAGGTAACCGTTTGGATGGCCGGGAAGTGCCACCCAATTTGGACCGGAACCCAGTGGGGAAGGCATCCACAGGGACCGTACCCTCCTTCCCCTACCACCAACCTCTTGGAAGGATTTACGGACCCACATGTTTAACCTGATCGTACTCCGCATGAACATGGAGGCAGTTGTGGCAGCATGCAAATCCAGCGCGCAAACCACCGGGCTACTGTGCCCGAAATATGCCAACAGTACTCGATGTTCCCAGGTGGTCACCCACCCAAGTACTAACTGCGCCCGATGCTGCTTGACTTCGGTGATCTAACGAGAACCGGTGTTTTCATCATGGTAGGTCCGTTGGCTACTAAACGCTTAAATGTGTCATGACTTATGAGAAGACCTAATATTACTTAATAAAAGCATTAACCATACTTCTGTCGAAATTATATGCTTATAACATTAGTATTTTTTGTGTTACCTTCAGTACTCCCGGAGGCAAATTTCTGCACCTATTGGAATAACTAGAACAAATTACTCAGCGTTATCCAGATTTCAAAGAAGCGGCTACTAATTATAAATTATTAGATAAGCTCCCGCTAATTAAATAATATGCTATCTCCGCAAAACACACAAATATTAAATGTGTTTGCTAATAGATGGGGATAGCTGTCAGGAGAAAAGGCTGTGGTCTTCAATGGTGAATGCTCTGTTGATTAAAAAATTTAAAGAGTTTGCTCAGTAAAAGAAATTTATACTTAAGCAATGAATGGGTTTAGGAAATTGTTTTTATATTCTGGAGTAGTCTTTGATATTTTAAGGAGCTGCTGCTAAATTATAAATGTCAGATAGCATCTCATTTTTATAATATTGTAATATAAAAATTGGGGAGGTGAAAAATAGATATGTTTTTATAAATTTACAAAAATTCATCTATTAATCATATGGAATCCGTTTTTTCTTTTAATTTGCTTAAAAAGGAATTTTTCGATCTTTCGAATGGTCTCGAAATTCTGTGATAATGTTTTAGGTTACTAAGGAATCAGTTTGTATGAATATCACCTAGAATCATTGTAAATCAGGCTAAAACATAAAATAACTAAAATCTAATTCGAAATTTAAAAACATAATACCGAGGTTCACCTATTTAAGTCCTGAAGCACCTGTATACCAAATTTCATGACTATACGATGCTTAGATTTCCTGCTATAGACTGCACAGACACTTAAAGACATCCTCGTTTATTATGTAAGATGCTAATGATACTTCTATTCAAAGCGAACTGATAATATTAAGCTAATCTTATGATTTTCAATATGAGTTTGATTTCAATTTGAAAAGCAATCACAGAAAGACCATGGTGATGCTCGTTGATTATTTTGACATCCATACTTGCTGGAAGCTGCATACAGTAACACTGTTGCTTATGAAAAACTCAAGCAACAACGCAATATATTTAAGCACAAATAGAATAATAATGAAACAAAATGGACCCATTTTAGCCATTTTGAATTTGTGTTTGTTGGTTGTCTTGCACTAATGAATAGAATCCAGTGTATCCTTGAAACAGCTGCATGTTGCCATTATTACTCTATTTGTGCTTAAATACATTGCTAAAGTTTTCCTTATCATTTGCACAAAGTACTGTTCCCTTACTGTTGATGTTTGTTTACAGCCTTTTAGGGTTCAAAAGTTTGTAGTAAAAATTGATTGTTAATTGATTTGTATTTGTCAATGCAATTAATGCAATTTTTATTTATCACAGTTTGTATTCATGATTCAGTATGTCATATCTTAATCATTATTTCTAACAGTTTTTCACATTTCATGTTTAGACTCTTGCTAAGCATGTCATGGGTCTTCACATGAATGCTTTACAAACCACTGAAGAGGCTGAAGGCGAACTAAGTCTTAGTACTTTGAAAAGATACATTGCATTTTGCAGGACGTAAGTATATTGTTTTTACTGTTTTTTAAATTAATAGAATATTTCTTTTTCCATAACACAATTCCTATTATAGAAAGATTAGTCATCCAATCCAAAACCATCTAATGAAGCTATTATGTTTTTTAAAATCTTATTTAATAGTGTATATTTATAACTTTTTGGTGGTTTTTCAATCGACTACATGTACAAAATACCTAGGATTAAACCAGTGACTATTGAATCAGTCCCAAGTATTATTTATTCAGTATTAAATTTATTTGTAGAAATCTCATATGGGTAATTCCATGTAATATTGCCTGAATTTAAAAATCAAATGTGCCCTTGCATCTTAATTTTTTTTTTTACACTTTTTATTTATCTTTAAATTATAATATGTACCTTTGTGTTATGTTTATGTAATTCGTTTCAAAATTTTTTAGTTGTAATATATCATTTTATCCTCAACCCAGGTAAATTCCATTTCTGAAATTGACTATACTTTTTTTTAGGGGGGAGGGGGGTAAAAAAGAGTCAGAGGGATATTGGTATACAACTATTTAATATATTGATGCAATCTCTTCCTTACTAAAAATTTAAATTATTTCTAAGTTATACAATCATACAAACTTTCATGACTAATAATTCTTGATATTGGCCATTAATATACATTTGAAGACTGGCTCTTATTAATGCTAATTTGTTGAAGTTAATAGTATCAATGATTACATTACTCAAATTAGATTCTAGATTTTTGTTTTTCTCGTTAAAATTTATTATTATGTATTATCTGAGGGGGGGGGGGATTTCTTAAGGTATTTTAGTATTTTTAAATTAATATACTTTTATTAAATTTTCTATTTATAGTTTTCCATTTCTTATGTTTGTGTTTCAGGAGATGTGGACCTCGTTTGTCAAATGAAGCTGCTGACAAATTAAAGAATTACTATCTTTTTATGCGCAGTAGTAATAAAGAAAATCAAAGTATGGAGAAGAAATCAAATATTCCAATTACTGTCAGGTGAAGGGCATTTTCATTTCTTTTTTTCAGAAAAGATTTATTATCAAACTCAATATTTCAAGAGCCGCTCTTGCTACATACATGTCCTTGGAATTGACTTCCCCTACTGTAAAGTTATATACAAACCATTCTTTATCTTGACTATGTTGTGCATTCAATAAGTAAAACATTTTGTGCAAAGGGTAGGAGAAAATTAGGCAATGTAATTATGCACAAATTAATGAGCAATACAGCATCTAGCTGTTTTAAGAGTAAGTTGGATCTCCTTCATCAGTGCTAAACAGACCAACAATCTTAAAGTCAAAAAGACAAAATAGTAAATTAAACAGTAGCATACCATTTTGACTTTTGGACTTTAGGTTTGTTGGATAGCTTAGCACTGATTAAGGGGATCTAACACAATCTCAACAGATGGATATGTTCCATCTCCTTCATCAGTACTAAACCGACCGGGATATAACATAATCTCAACAGATTGATATGTTGTATCTCTTTAGCCAGTGCTAAACAGACTAACAGTCCCAAAGTAAAAAAGATGAAATGATAAGTTAGACGGTTGTATATCATTTAAATTTTTGGACTTCAGGTTCGTTAGTCAGCTTAGAGCTGATGAAGGGGATCCAATATAATTTCAACAGATGTATGTTGCATTGCATATTAGATTTTTGTATCATTTTGTATAATGATAAATAAATCATATTGTGTATATTTGCTGTTTGTCATTTGGTTAGTTTAAGTATAAATATTAGGCAGACTCATTTGATCTATTCTGTCATTAACATTGGGCAGACTTGTAAAAAGGCTTTTCTAAATTTTAATAAGTAATTAAACTTGTTGCAAACTTGAACTTAAATTATAGTAAATTTTAGTTGGTGATTTTCCCTAACAGATGATGCTCGAGTGTAACTTAAGCTGAGCTTTTGATTTAATTTCCTTGTATTCCATTCATGTTTGGTCAACACAAGAGTAATCCTTGTACATTTAGCTTTCCAAGATATAATAGATGGCAGACCTGACCTACTTTTTGCAGTTTTCTAACTAATTTTTCTTAGCATGTTTACCAAACTTATTCAACCTGTGTAGCAAAGTGTCAAATGTTTCTCAATAATATATAGTATATGTTTATATAGTATATGTTTATGTATTTATGTGCTGTAAATAAATTCTGAGTGAGAAAATATTTAAATTTGATTCTGTAATATGTTGCTTCCATATGCATAATTTTTTTTTTTCAATGCTAAAAGTTGTTATACTAATATTTTTATCTTAAAAATTCTAATATACAGATGCTATTGTTGCAAACGCGCAACACTATTTAATTATCTGCATATTTGTAAACAGAATCAAGTAAATTTTCATATAGAATTATAATATTTTAAGAATAAGTATGTTTAGAAAAGTATGTAAAAAAGTCCAAAATGCCCAGCCCTGTGGTAGAAATACAATACAAAATGGCCAGTTCTAAAAGTTTTAAATACGTCATAAGGTGATGATGTAATGACAATATGCAAATGTCCAAGCAGTGCCATTCATATCAAATACCAAGAGAAAAATTACTAGATTCGCCAGGTCACAGATGATTAAAATTCACTAACTTATTTTTCACAGTAGTTCCTCCACAATAGGGATTATAGTTTAAAATAGTTTTTGAAGATGTTAGCATTATGTTATGAAATATGAGAATTAATATTTAAAAAAGAACTGAATCAAAAAGTGCTTTTCGTTTTTTACCTTTTTTATGGAGAGTTTTCCTAGGATCTAAACCATACATAAAGACAACTATTTAGCACAATACAAAGAAATAACTTTATGAACTATAACAACGAAATTCATACTCACAGTACTTTGAAATGCCAGCAATTGTTCTTGCCAACTTTAAATCTTTCAATAGTTTTCAGTTCCTTTTTTCACATATTCAAAACCCTGGTTGCTTTTAACATTTTAAATGCCATAAGCATGTGATTTAAAGCTAGTGATAGCAAGAAATGTCCTCTTTAAATGAATGTTCATGTAAAAAACAAGTTCTATCTAGTTGTTTCTATTTGCTCTGCTATCCATTCTCTTACCACCTTGTTTGCTTTACATTCATCTTTCTCTGCTATTCTTCCTTTCCACTATGGTTTCTACTATTCATTCGTGGTTCTTTTTTCCTACCTTCAACCATGTGTGCTATTCTACTGCAGTTGCTGAACTTACTTGAATAAGCTAGGTAATGCTTGTTGGCTGTTCATAGGCTGTTTTATGCCCATGAAACTAGTTGAACAGTATATATTTGTGTTTATGCTGCATTTACAAAAGTTTTTATATTATTGAATACCTATTTCTCTTTTGTAAACCCAAGGCTTAATTGCATACACACTTAACAACTATTATGATAGGACTATCATAATCACATCTAAGCACCGAATACATACCAGGCACTGGACCTAAGTCTGGCTTTATATTTCTTAGTGTTTCGAGTTGTGATTTTCGATTATAACTTTTCAAATCATAGACAAGGTCCATGATTTGAAAAGTTAAAATTGAACTTAACACAAAATGTATGAATTTTTTTTTTATTTCAGCAATATTGCATTGCTAAAATTAAAATTAACTATCTTGTATACTTCCTTTTTACATAATTCTGGATTTGTTATTGTAATTATATCTGGAAAAAACAATAGGTTGAACATAGTCTCTGAGATTTTCAAATCAAGCTTTATATTCTAGAATGTCTTTGAGCTGAGTTTGGGCTTTGTTACTGTCAGGCCAGGCTGGATAAAAGTCTGAAATTTTGGGCCCATGCAAATATGTAACTAACTCATCCTACAATTTGCAACTGTATATATTTTTGACTCATAAATCTATATTCACAGTTTAACAGAAATTTAAGATTTATGAACCAGGGAAAATAAAAAATGTGTACCTAAATTGAATTAATTAAGCAATTTATGAGCATAACGAGAGGATACTTATATGCAATGCTGTTTTGCCAGATAAATGAGGGGATTTCCAGTCCTGATAACTTTCCTGAATATACTAAATATGGAATTTAATATCTAAATCATGACATAGATTTGAATCATAGATTTGAAATTTATGAAGATTCAAGATGTTGAGAACATTAAATTTCATATACTTAAATATTATATATTTTAAAGCATAAGATTACAAAGTTTTATAATTTGATATTCCTATTCCTGTTTTAGGCAACTTGAAGCCATTGTCAGGATATCTGAAGCTCTTGCCAAAATGGAGCTCCAACCTTTTGCAACCGAGAGGCATGTTGATGAAGCCATGCGTCTCTTCCAAGTTTCAACTTTAGATGCTGCTCATTCTGGAGATCTTGCTGGTGCGGAAGGCTTTACAACTGAAGAGGAGCATCAAACATTGCTAAGGATTGAAAAGCAGTTGAAAAAACGCTTTGCAATTGGCTCACAGGTGTCGGAATTCAGCATTATACAAGACTTTTTGAAGCAGGTTAGTTAGTGATCAGTTTAATTACTTGGCCGTTTGTTATTATAGAAGGAGTATGCCCAGTTTACTGTTCCTGCAATACATTGTTAAACTTTGATTATCTGAAATCAAACCAGATTATCTGCTCTGGTTTGACTGGGACACTCTCAGTTTGAAGCCCTTGTCCCGAACAATCATTTGTCCTGGTTAGATACAAAAGTATAAAATACAGAATGATTAAAAAGTCAAATGATGTTATTTGGGGATATGATCCCACACACGATTGTTTTTTCTCCATTTTTTTGCTTAGCAATGGAGTTCTTAAGGGCTCATAATTCTGTTTTATTACTTGCATTGCTGAGAGAGATTACACAATTATCTTTTTTCATCAATCTCCATCTCATTATTATTGCCTGTTAGGTTAACTAAACCAGCTTATTTTTACTTTCTCATATGTAATATTGAGAAAGCATTCTTTTTACAAAATTTCTTGATTTTGATGCAAATACGAGGGTTACACTGAAATTTTTGAGATACGGCTAAGTGGTACAAGTTAAACTTACCAACTCTTCGGAGTGTTCAAAGTACTCCCCTCCAGCATCAATGCATTTTTGTAGGTGAATTTTCCAAAGATTAAATGCTTTAAGCCATCCATTTCTTATAATCGATGAAAAATATGCTTTTATAGTCTCATCAATCTCATCTTCGGAATGAAAACGACACCCGCGTAAATATTTTTTTATATTAAAAAATAGCCAAAAATCACACATAGCAAGGTCAGAAGAATAGGGTGGATGTTCTATGACTTTGATGTTTTTTGTTCAAGAAATTTGACTGTCATTCTAGCTGAATGAGAAGATGCATTTTCATGGTGAAGCATGAGTCCCCTAACATTCACTTCCTGAAGCATTTCTGGAAGACACTTAGTGGTGTACCTATTAGCTGTAACTGTCTTCTGTTCTAATTTTATGACTGACCAGACCTGTCCTGAAGAACACAGCATACATTACTTTTTCATTGCTTGTTGTCTTTTCTCCATTGTTGTTTCTTGACGTGTTGGAACGTCAAAAAACGGTATGTACGTTTCATCACCAGTTATGATTTTAGAAATAATGCGGTGTCCAACATCATTACGTAATTTTAGGGTTTCGTTACTGATTTTGTCACACTCCCCTTTTTGGTGTTCTGTTAAATTATGGAGGACCCAACAACAAACTAATTTTTTCATATGTAGTTCTTCATGAATAATTTTATGTATAGCTGCGGATCCAATGTTAAGTTCCTTTTGTATCATTTGGTAGGTACAGCGATTATCACCGATTAACATTTTTTGAATGGCCAACACATATTCTGGGACTATAGCTGACAAAGGTCTTCCTGTCTGTTTTTCATCCAGGAGAGAATTTTGACCTCTTCTAAACTCTGTATACCATCTGAATACAGTGGCACAACTCATGCCACTGTATTGTGGGTGGAATTGTTTTCCATGGTGTGGGTTCACAAGGTGGAGCACCATTTCCATATGCTAATTGTAGACGTTGAAGACATTCTTCTTGATTTAGCCCCACTTTATTTAAAATCATAGAAAATCATAGCTTGATAATGCTCTCACATCAACTCCATTTTCTTTTTTTTCAAAATTTATTCTACGATAGCTAAATTGTAATTGTTGCCACAAATTATCGTCTGCAGACATAAAGAAGTTCAAATTTAAATATCCAACCAATAATTTTTTTTCTAGCGTATATTGTCCGCCTCTGTCTCAAAAATCTTAGTGTGACACTCGTATATGTTTTAAGACCTCCTGAATGTGTTTTGACTATTTTTGGAGTGATGTACGTCAGTTTGTGGTGCCTTACAAGGAAGTCTTTGACATTTCAATTACCCCTATAACCAAGTCATGATCAATCAGTTCCTTTACTTCATAAAATTCATGTCTTTTAAAATGTCAACAACCTGTGAAATGGTCCTTTGCAAGTTATAGAAAAGTTCTGCTATAATTAACAGGATCGTTAATCTAGTTTGAAACATACAAGCTATTTATTATTTAATGTTTCAAGTTAGGAAACAACCCCTACAATGTTTTGTTAGTGACACGTTTATAAATGTTTTGCATAATAGAATATATTTTATGGATTTGGAGACTTCTTGATAAAGTTCTCCCTGTTTGTATAATTTTCACATATTTAATATTGATCTTATTAATACCACTGATATTATGATCCTAATTTTAATCCTTGGACTGCTGCCATGACGCAAGACTTAGTCGTTGTATTCCAAGGTCATTTAATTATATATATGGGAATATATATATATATATATTTGTCTTTTTTTGAAAATTTATTGCAAACATAATGAAAATAATTTCTGAGATTTTGGGCTGATACCCAAACTGTCAAAATTTAAATAGAATAATGTGTATTGATTCATATATAATTATATCTTACATGATAAAATACGTCTGTGTCACATGTAATGAAAAATTGAAGCTTTGGACAGTCGCAAAATTTAGGAGTAGCTAAACTCCCAAGATAATACACCTCAAGATTTTCTTAAAATTTGAATTAATTCAAAAGTTATGAACTTAAAAGTCTAAATTCTGGATGAAAGTTCACCATTTTCAACTGAGTGCAAGAGATACAAACAAGATTTCTGTTGCAACAAGAATTGGGGTTAAAAATACAAAAGTCTAACTTCTGAGAATTTTAGATATCATTTTGATATTTCGAATGTACGATTATTTCACCATTTTATATGTTCTGTAAAAAATTCACTTAAACTTTGAAAACAGCATTTAAACTTTTTAATTTTACTTCCCTAGCTAAAAGTTCTTTTTTTTTTCTCTCTTTCGGAAATTGTATCACATTGACTGCTGTACTGATAAATATGAAAATTTTGACTCATAGGACATGTAATGCTTGTTTGGTGTTTTCACCACTTTGTTTTACTTTTTAGCTTTCAAGATTGACAGATGTGATATTTTATTATTATTGTTTAATTGTATGGTATTATATGTATTCTTATGCAGCAGGTACATATTCAGAGGTTTGCATTTTAAATCCTGGGCAATTGTATTAGAATTTTATATTTTCTCCTAATGCTGTCATATTTAAATGTATTTGAATTTCTTCACAATATGTGTTAAGCTACCAAGAGAAAATCTGGTGGGTGTATTCAGTATCAGCATTATTTTAATTTTTTGAAACATTCTAATTATTTTCTTTTTCTTTTTTAGAAATACCCAGAAAGGTCAATTTATAAAGTTTTGTTTTTGATGATCCGAAGAGGAGAACTTCAACATCGTATGCAGCGTAAAATGCTGTACAGAATTAAATAAACTCATAAAGAACTATGCTGTGTTAAACTTTTCACTCTATTATCATTTTATCTGTTGTAATATAATAAACAGTTCTACATGTTTACTTGCTGATTATTTTGATTTGTTTGTGAAAAAATGAAATACTGTAATGTTTTAGAACAAGAATCTCCAAAGGTGGCATGCAAGCTATTCCAATCTGTCCTGATACGTGATTGAGGTAAAAAATGGAAATATAATTAATATAAGATTTATCATAATTTAAGATAATCCCGTTTCGTATGTACTGCGCTGATTTTACCCTTTCCATCATAAGACATATACTATTTTTTATAAAAAATCTTAAAGTAGAAGAATAATTATTGTATTATTACAGTGTCGTACCGCAACTACCATACATTTATTTTTACTTTTTCAATTTTAACGTGGTGTCCAAAACATTGGCCTTTGCAGCATGTAGGAGCAGATTACTAACACATTTTTATAAATAACTTCCAAAAATTGGAATTGCAACAAACTGAAATCTTTGTTCAAGGATTCTCATCTGGATTTTGTACAACATATTTATGTGAAATTTGTTTAAAAAATGATATGTTTAAAATCAGTGTATATATCAGCCCTTACTGATGAATACTTGCAAACTATTTTAATGATTCAAATTTTTAGAAACCAGCTAAATGTTTGAGAAAAGGAACATTAGTTTATGCCTCTCATTGGTGTTGTTAAAAAAAAATATTTAAAATAATTTCTTGTGTATCATTTTTTATTAACATTTATATGTATTTTATTGTTCAATTTGCACTTTATTTTACATGCAGATTTCAGATATGCCTTTTTAAAAGTTGTTGTTGCCCCTAAATGTTTGAAAACTCATATGTGGCCTGTGCATTACATTAGAAAGTTTGGAGACCTGTGTTTTGCAAAAAAAAAAAAAAAAAAGACCCCAATAAACAATATTTTATCAACTTTTAATTTTACAAAAATATTAATCCTTTATTCTTAATTGAGGTAAGTGTGTTTATTCCATTTTTTTCTAACAGACTAGAACTATCAAATGAGTCCAGTCGTAATTTTTTATGTATTGAAGTCACAAAGTGAAATTAAACTAACTGAAACATATTTGTTGCAGATGATTAGTATTATTATCTTATATGAATACATATCTAAAAATATTCATTTTTAGAGCAAACTGTTATAGGAAATGTAGTAGATATCTCATAATACAACTGCTTGTTTATAAAGATTTTTCAATTTTATTTAAATAATTAAGAATCTAAAACTGCTGTAATAAAACTCAATAATACACAGGCATCAGATTCTTCTGCTTTTCAGCAAAAATCCGCTTTTTCTGAAAAATTCAGTATTTTTTTTTTTAATTTTTCTCCTCAAAGTTTCACTTTTCGAAAGAAATTGCTGAGAAATCCGCACACTCCTTCTGTCTACAAAACTTTTCATTTGTAAATTTAAGTACCATACACCTTACATTGATAAATTGCCCACTCCCTGCTGAACAAGGGAACGCAGAGTTTCTTCAGTTTTGTTGTTCTCATGTAATGTCGGCAACCATTTTGGAGAGAGTACAGAAGCAATAAGGGGGCTTCTGGGAAAAACATTTCCTTATTCTTTTCAATAATTTCATTCTTGCCTAGTGGGCTATGGGTTTTGCACTTCAGTGGTTAAAAAAAGGAAGATGGAGTTTCGCAATCAAAATTCGAGGAATTCGTCTTAACCCCCTGTACTGGTAGTAGTTTTTAACTCCAAAAGAAAAGGAGGCAGATAAAATATTTATAAAGGAAAGAGGAGAAAGTATAGAGTATGCAGTATAGACGCCGGGCCGGTGAGAATGCTAGATTCAATACTCCTCCTAGGAGATAAATTACTAGAGGATGAAGGCCTGGGGTCAAGGTCGGTTAACTCTTTGGATTGCAATTATCTGTTGTTGCTTATGACCCCTGTTTCTGCATTAGCACGAATACAGGTCCAGTGACACCAGAAGGACAGAGAGAATGACGCATAAGACAAGAATACAAAGTTTATTAATACATGCAAGCATCACTGACTAAGGTCTGAAGGGTGCAGCTTCTCATTTAACGAGGACCCAGAAGGCAGAAGACTGTCTTCATCCTCAGGAAAACAACCATGCCTTACTCAGGATTCGAACCCAAGCCCACTAGACAGCAGTCAGTGACGCTATCCACTTCACCACCTGGGCGGTGCAATTATCTGTGAATGGGTGATTCAAGAAAGGGGGGAGTGAAAGAAAAAGGGTCTAGCTAGCCTTGATTATAACCAGAGCTGTTATTGTAATTGAGCTTCAGCCTAAGATAGATGAGTGTTGTTTGTCTTCTGTTGTTTTAGATGTTGCATGCTGAAGGCGCTAAAGAATAAATGGAGCTTGTCACACAAGAACGCGAACGTTCTCGTGTGACAAGCTGTATTTATTCTTTAATATGCAGCATCTAAACAACAGGCGGCAGACAGCGCTCATTTGTTTAACCTGGAAGTGGAGGCATAAAATCTCTCACAGAAGGGGAATCAAAAGCAAGTCATAAATTTTTGTCTCCATAATCACAGAGATGTGTATATGTCATTAATATATATGTTGTCACTAAACTCAAAGGGGGAAACAGGGACAGTGAAGTAGTATCTTACTTCATGCCAGAAAAAAAACTTTGCACAGCAATTGTTATTGTGCAATTTTCTCGCAGTCTCAGCTTTAATAGGAAGTCCTAGTGAAGTTAAATTGACAAAAAAAAATTTCTTTTGTTTTTACTGAATTAAAATCTTTGTTTTATTTTTACCCCTCTCATAACAGTATATTATTTTTAAAGATACAACCAGTGGAAGTATTTTTAAATTTTCTTTGAAGTAAACTCATCATAATATTTAAAGCTTTTTCTGCCACATTTTTATGAAAAGATATTTTTGAATAACAAAAACATCTTTTTTAAACGTAAGATAGTGTCACCAAATGTTATTTATGTGTAAACACTAGACAATGCACACTTTAACAATACATGATAATTTTATAAATGTGTTTAAAAATAAACTGCACTTTTAAGAACAAAAAAACATGTTTCTTTTCAATTGTGAAAAATTCGTAAATTTGTTTTGTGATTTTTTTTTTTTAATTTGTAAATCTTGACCATTGTTGTAATGATTTAATTTCTACAAAATTGACAAAATAAAAGCATGAGTTATTATAGATAACAGAAGCATAGCTTAGAATTAATGTGAAAGGATGCGTTAAAATTAAATTTACTCATGTGTTTAAACAACCCTGTTTTTAAACGCAATTGCAGAGTTTGCATTATACTAAATATAATATGGATTAAATCATTTTTCCAATGTAGTATTCTTTTTTTTTTAGTTATACAAAATTCTCAAATATTTTAACTTAAAGTGTTTGTAGCATTATGATTTCTCAAATTTTTTTTGGCAATCTTATCCCTGAATATAAAAACTTTATAAATATAGCATATACACAAATGGATTTTTCAGAATTTAGTTATTTTCCCGCAATTTTATTCCATAAAGTTAGCTCATATGGCCTTCAAAACCAGTTAATTCCTTCATATTTGAATTTTTGTTTATGTTCCAATTGTTTTCTGGTATTTTTTAAAAATATTTTCTACTTAATTTTTTTTGTATTTTTTACAGCTAGTTTAAATGTTTTATGTTATTTCATTACCATTTTAGTATATCACTATTCATTACCATTTTAGTATTTACTCACTATTCAGTTGTTTCTTTTTGCTCTGATGTTCATTCATTCTTTATTTGCTGCTACCGTTTCTTTCCTCTGTGGTTTTTTTCTTTTTCTTCTTTTATTTGTTCCCGCAGCAATGACCACTGTTTTCATGTTAGTGTACTGCAATTGCTGAACTTATTAGAGCACCACTTCTTGGTGGTCCTGAAGAAAGCTTTCTTTCAACTGTTTGACCAGTATATATTTGTGTTAAAGTTTTTATATTATTGAATTATGTAGCCGGCCTGCTGATTCTTGAATTAATTTATACCAGTGATTAATAGTTGGCAGCCCTGCAAGCAACTGTATTGGAGTATTTGTGAATTAAAATAATTTTTGTATAAACTGTGACATTCATTATAATGACTGTTTATAGATCAAAAACTATCTGTACCAATTTTAGCCACACTAACACTCCAATTTGATGGCCCATGGAGAAAAATAGTTACCAGAGGCTTTTATAAAAGTTATTTTTTCTTGGACTGTAAATATTTTTTAATATTTATTTTTTTTTTAATCATAGATCAAGTTTAATATGTATGGCTGTAAATATGTTTTCAGTGCCTTTAATAAATAGATGGAATGTGGACAGATGTTTATGAATTTACAGAATAAGATTGCAATTGAAGAATATATTTTTAGTACGTAAAACTTATCAATAACTATCACTATTAAAAATGTCTCCAAATTTAAATGAAAATTACTTATTTTGTATTTCTTTTATTACCGATTTGAGAATTTGTGGTTGATTTTTGACTTTATTTTGCACCACTGAATCACAAGTAGAAAAAAAAACCCTTGGTTTTCTTTGACTATATTAAAAGGATATTTTATTAATAAATCACAAAACTGAAAAAAGCTTTTCTCATCGGAAGATCAGGCATTTATGAATATAATTGCACATTAAATAAAATAAAGTGTTACACAGAAAGACCTTGTAATTTTTCAGGGAAATATTTATAACTAATGCAGTAGATATCCAAAATACTGGTTGACAAAAAGAATTTTGCTTCCTGTTAAAATTCACATTCAGGGTGATTCTTTTAGTTGCTGAATCCAAAGATAACAATGAAATTACTGCATCAAACACAGTTAGGTGTGAATTATAATAAAAAATTGTCTGCAATGTATAAAAGTTTATTTTAATAGGAGCTCGAAAACACATATTTTGTGTTTAAACACCATGTTTTAATTTATTTTTCAAAGATACACAGGTGGATTATTTATCCCATATGACAGGAGTACTATAATACCGGGTTTCCACAAAATGCAATGTATAATGAGTGAGATTGCCTAACCAATAGGAAAATAATGCATGTAGGAAAAAGTTGGATTTTTTTTTTCAACCTCTAAGAAACTTACATGTACGGGTGTATTCCTTATTGTTTAGTCAATCCCATTCAATGGCATTTGGTGAAAACTCAGCATAGGAACTGAAAATATTTTGTTTCTAAGATGTATGCCATGTAGATCAGATGAAGAGAAACTGCTCCACAGCCATTTGTAATCCATCAAAATAATTTTGTGGCCCACCAGTTGTAATATTATAAACATACTATGAAAAAAAAATTAAGCATAACTAGATTAACCCCTTGCCTGTGCCGCCCGAATCCAGTTCGGGCAACCCTTCTGTGCCAAATTTGGAATGCCCGAACTGACTTCGGGCAAGCGAAAAATGAGTGTTTCTATTCCGTTGATCCCGATTTGAGTTCGTTTTGCCTTCCCAAATGCTTTACAATATAGTTCATTGTTTTTCCAACAGATGGCGATACTTGTCCGCATTTTTTTTGGAAGTAGGCGGTATCAGTAGCTTGATTAAGCGGGATATAAACCGAGTTTATTGTAAAGAGTGTGAAAAAATTTTCCATTTTTGACCCACTTTCCTGAAATATCCTCCACAGGCAAGGGGTTAATTCAACTTAAGTGCCAATTGCTATTCAAACTGTAGGTGATATAAACAGTTTACTTTCACATTCAAGTTTGAGAACATGTTTTCAATAAAAATCTTTCAATTATTTCAGGGGAAAAGTAATGTGCCTAATCAGTGCAATCAGACTGGAAGAATCAGGGTTAAGTTTCTTTTACAGCAATGAAAGAAACCAGAAATGTGAAATTCCTTTTCCTTTACAGCAATGGGGGAAATTGTTCAGAGACCTACCTGATAGTCGCTTTTTGATGCAAGACAATTTTTGCCATTTCTATTATAATTTCTAGACTGTGCTTGATTATATTACTTTGACACTTAAGTAACAGTTTTAAGTTTCTTAAAATTCGAAATTAAGAACTGAGCTGCTTTTAAAGGACTACAAGCATCCTATTTATATATAAACTAGTTTTACGGAATTCATTATCTAGTACCATTTCAAAGATAAAGTATAATAGTATTTTTACAGAAAAATAGTATATTTACCAACTAAATATTAAAAACTTGTTAACAAGTTCTGTTTAAGTTAGTTAAAATTATGAGAAAGCAACATGTCAGTCAAGCTATTGAATTATATTATGCTTAAGGTGATTATTATTAATAAATTCATTTTTACAGAAAATCAAAACCATAAATTTTTCATACATATTATTTTGTGCTATAATTTTTTAATGAAAACTTAATTTATTTCAGATATTATTATTGAAACTTAGAATTTTTCAACAAAAATTATTTTAAAATTTAATCTAGTTTTAAGTTTTCTCATTATTTTTAAATACAAAATTTGATATTGATAAGTGCATCTGTTCCTTAGTAATCAAGTCTATATCTCACATACATACAGATCAACATCCTTCCAAGTGTTTGCTACTAAAGATGAGATTCCATGACCACCATTTTTTTCTCACATTGATTATAAAAAAAAAAAAAGAAATCTGATGTGGGCAACACATGACTTTCCTTATATTATGCAATGAATTGACTCCTTTTATAGTAAAAAAATAATGTATAAGATCCACAGTGTGTTTTTAACGTTGAATTGTACAATTAGCAATTTTCCACATGACAACATGTAATACTATTTCAAAGTATCCAAATAACTTATATTTCACACAACTATAAATTAACAATTATCAATATTGGTAGAATCTTTAACAGGCAATATAGTCCATATATTAAAATATTTTAATAATTCATCAATTAGGTGTCATTTTTGCAATTTTGATGAAATTTTCGCGAATCTTGGGCAAAATATCACCAAATTGGTAATACTTTGCTAAACTATTCACCAAGTTTGCCAAATACATCACCAAGTGTTACAGACGAACAGGGAAGAGCATTTCTTATATACTAGAATTTATGCCTGTCACATGATAGAAATCAGAAATTGTGAAACATTATTTCTCATGTGGCATAATTTTTATCAATTTCGCAACATTTAAAAAGTTGCCAATTTGGAGACGTCCCACTAAATTTCTCGCTAAGTGTTACGGACGGAGAAATGGGTTATTCTTATAGTCTATTCTTATGTTTTTTTGAAGATATTGAACTTTCATCAATTAGCTGTCATTTCATTGATACAGAGCTAGTTTCATCAATTTGGTGAATTTTTATTAATTGGGTCACATGTCCATCAATTTAACAGCATTTAAAAAGTCACCAAGTTGGAGCTATTCTAAAAAATTCGTCATCAAAATTTCATCCAAACATTACAAAAGGAAGAAAGATCGTGCATAAAGTACTGATTATGAAACACTTTCCAATTTCAATGCAATTTTATTTAAACATCTCTAAAATGCGATACATTCCTGGGTAATATTTTAAAAATTATCACAAAACTGCATTAATTTATTATATTCGAAAACTTTAAACTTCATCGAAAAAAATGAACTTCATTCAAATGATGGCATTGAAATATAAATTGCCTGGTTTAAATATCTCTAAAATGTGATATATTCCTTGGTAATATTTTTAAAATTATCATAATACTTTAATAATTTATTATATTTAAAACTTCATCGAAAACAACTGAAATTTATTCAAATGACATCATCGAAATATAATACACCGGTCTCTCTCTATAAAAGCAGCATTTCATTCATCACAATAGTATAATAATTTATTTTATTTAAAAACTTAAGACCATGGAGGTACAAGTAATTGAGCTCTATGCTTAAAACTTCATCCAAAAAATCGTCATTCTCTCTGTAAAATCAATGAATATTTCATTCATATCAGCTATATTGCAGACTCCATGAGCTAAATAATTTAGTGTTAAAGAAATGCAGCAATTCTTATACAACTCATTCTACATATTTTGCTGTTTACATTTTCCATAAGTGAAAACTAGGCTTTGTTGTAGAAAATCAAATTTGGATGATCACTTAAACTCAAATATATTGTAATTGAATTGTTTCAGTATGTAGATGCACAGAATTTAAGCAAAAATAAAGCAGTTTTAGGATGGATACAACACTAAATATGAATTAAAAAGAACTTGTAAAAATCACGATTTTGACACCAGATGGATGCCATATTTTATTTTGAAGTGGGTCACATGATCTCTTCATATAAAAAGTGTAATTATTATTTTAATTTTTATTTAAAAAACTACTGAATATATTTTGCTGAAATTTTTTTTATATATTTTACGGGATAATTCGAATATTTCCTAAAACTTTTGAAGCAATTTGTGAATTTTAAATCCGCTTAAAAAAATGTTTGAAAAATTAGGTCCCATAAGGTTCAATGTATTTCATTTTTTCAACCCGGGTTCAATCCAAAACTAATTAGGTATTATTATTCATTTATATTCCCATAGGTCCCACAGACCGTCTGAACAACATACTAAAATTTCATTTTAATAAAGTCATTTTTACGGCAGTTATCGTGCTAACAGACAGAATGAACAAAGTCATAAACACTTTTCAACTTTGTTGTAAAGTGTTAACAAGAAAGATCAATCATGCATAAGCATTGATTATGAAACACTTTCCAACTGAAATGTAATTTCATTTAAAAATTTCTAAAATGTGATTCATTCAGTGGTAATATCTTTTACATTATCACAGTACTACAGTAATTTATTATACTTAAATATTTAAAACTGTATCGAAATATAAATCATCTGATTCTTTATGCAAAATCAATGAATATTTCATTCATATAACTTGTATTCCAGACTCCAGAGCTAAATAATTTTGTGTGAAAAAAATTCAGCAATTCTTATGTAATTCATCTTACAATCGCTTGAGATATTTGCATTCTGCATATGTTAAAATTAGGCTTCCTTGAAGAAATAATAAAAGTTTAGGGATCATTTAAAATCACAACTATTGTAATTGCATAGGCACGGAATTTAGATACACAGATAATATATATGTGTATGTGTATGTACTCAAAGTATTGGAATCGTGCCGAAGATCGGAACTCGAATTTTCAAAGTATCTACACGTTTTGGGACTTCTAGAACACGAAAAAACTTCTTTTAGGAAGACGTCTGTGTGTGTAAGGGTGTATCTGTGTATGTTTCTGTGTGTCTGTGTGGATATTACATCCACTCTAATTGAAAAACTAATGGACCGAATTTCATACAATTTGGTAGGTATGTTTTTTGTGGGAAATCCTGATGTTCATTAGATTATAGTACGATTCGTAATAAAAGAATCTGCCTTCTTTGCGAAATGGCCGCAGAAATTGCCTTTATCCACTCTAGCTAAAAACTAATGAACCAAATTTAACAAAATTTGGAGTATAATATTTCAATAACCTATAAGTGATTTATATACCAAATTTAACAAAATTTTGTATATAAATCATTTGTAGGTTATTCTACTACGATTCGGGAAAAGGGAACGGGCTATTTTTGCGAAATGGCCAGCAAAAATCGCTATATATAAAAATAAAAGACTACGTGTGCTCAATTATATCAATTAAATTCCTATTTTATATGTGATTTTTGACAACAAAAAGAATAAGACTAACCCCATTACTCTAGGACTAGCCGTTCTTGAGATATTCTAGTTTTTTCGCGTTTTCGCTACGCCACCTTTGACAATAAGTCCAGCTATCAAATGAGAACCAAATTTAAGTTTAACGTGTAAATTCAATGTCATTTAAAATACTTATGTTGTGCAGATAAACTCAAATTATCATTGAATAAATAAAGAGAACGAATATGAGTCTGCAGGGAAAGACATGTGCTGTCCACATCAGAATTTTTAACAATATTACACCAATGATTTATAGAAGTGAACAGGGATTATTTTCAGGCCATTTCGAAAAAAATGTATGATCTATATTTAAAGATCCATCAAATTTTTGTCGAATAAAATGTTCAACAAATTTAAGCTGTGTACCAAATTTTAACTCTCTAGGACGTAGGAAAGTGCATTTAAAATGCCATCAATTAAATTTATCATGAAGAGTTATATAAAATTTAAAAAAAAATGAAAAATAGTTATCTACCAAATTTATTTTAAAATATGAAGCCACTCCCATATGCAAAACGTTTGAACAAATGGAGAGAAATTTATTATATAATATCTCTCTCTTTTCTTTCTGGAAGATATCCCAAAGTCAGAATTTAATTGAATTTGTTTTTTTCCCTATATTAAATAATTTTTTTAATTAAAAAACTACTTAACATATTTTACTGAATTTTTTTATATATATTCTATGGGATAATGTGAATATTTCCTAAAAATTTCGAAGCAATTCGTGAATTTTAAATTTACTTAAAAAATGTTTGAAAAATTAGGTCCCATAGGGTTCAATGTATTTCATTTTTTCAACCCAGGTTCAATAAAAAACTAATTGGGTGATATTATTTATTTATATTCCCATAGGTCCTACAGACCGTCTGAACAACATACTAAAATTTCATTCTGATAAACTCATTTTTACGGCAGTTATCGTGCTAACGGACAGACAGACAGACAGACAGAATGAACAAAGTCATAAACACTTTTCAACTTTGTTGTAAAGTGTTAAAAATAGGTTATTCTTCATAGATTCTTATATTCTTTCCAAGATATTGAATTTTCATCTATTAGTCATCATTTTCATTGATTTAGTGTCATTTTTACCAATTTGGCAATATTTAAAAAAAAGTTGCCGACATTACACCAAATTCGCCACTAAAATCTCGCCAAGCATGATGGACGGAAAAATAATTTATTCTTATAGCAGATATCGGGTGGTCAGAATTAAAACACCCCTACTCTGAGCTATACATCGAACTACTCAGTGTAAAGGCTCCAAAATTGTTGAACCTACTATTCCAGACATGGGGAAAGGGATTACGCGAAAAAAAAAATGAGTTCCAGAAACACCGATAGGTGGCGCTGTACAACAGAAAATACACATTTGTAACATATTTTATTCGAACGTACCAAACATTCATGCCACAAGGACCTAATCGATGCAGGGAATGCTGCTCAATATGGTTCCCTTCTTCAAGATGTAAAATCTGCAGTCTATGGACAGCTTGTTCAACTGCGGATAGTAATTGGTCAATTGAGATGCTTCTCACATGCAGAGTGATACTGTCTTTCAAATCTGCCAAGGTTACCAGACGTCTTCGATAAACAAGACTTTTTAAGTATCCCCACAGCCAAAAATCACTGGGATTAAGATCTGGAGAATGAGATGGCCAGGTTGTCGGAAACGCACGACTAATTACTCTACCATTAGTAAAATGTTGCCGAAGAAACTGCTGTACACAGAGTCCAATGTGTGGAGGCGCTCTATCTTGCATAAAGGTAATTGAATCAAGACAATGGTGCTGGGGTAGAACAAAATTTTCGAGCATGTTTTTGTACCTCCTGGCCGTCACGATGCATGTCACAGGGCCATTGGGAGTAGCCTCTTCGAAAAAGAAAGGTCCAAGAATGAATGTGGCAGTGAACCCACACCAGACTGTAACTTTCGGTGAGTGAAGTGGAATCTCTTGGAAGGTACGAGGGTTTTCCGTGTCCCAAATGCGACAGTTATGGGTGTTGACTGTTCCACGTAGATGGAAATGCGTTTCATCGCTCCATAGAATCTGCCATGGCCACGATGCATTCACTTCAACTCTAGCCAGAAATGTCAATACAAAGGTCAGTCGCTTCTCCCTGTCGATGGTCAGCAAGTGGTGATTGTGACTAATTTTGTATGGGAAAAAATGCACTATGTTTCTCAGTACGTCCCGCACTGTGCTGTAGGGAACACCCAAGTGTCGTGACACTCCATGTGCACTACTACAGCCTATAGCGTTATCCATTGATTGTTCAACAATAGCAGCGGCAACATCGTCAACGACATCTGAACGAGTCGATTTGCGTCCTCGATCTGGCTGAACTCCAAGATGTCCAGTTTTCTCGAATCGAGCGATCATTCTCCTGAGAGCTTGTGGAAGTAATGGTCCTTTGCGCAAATTCTTAAGTCGACGAAACTCTCGAAGTGCAGCTGCAGCATGTCCTTTGTTTTCATAAAACAGCTTCACAAGCAAAGCGTATTCTGGCAGTGTGAAAGCCATCGCTGATAAGAATGAAAATTTCCCAGTTTTATCCGTTTTTATGCCCAGAAAATAGTAGCTGCAAACCAAGGATTTATGCAAATTTTTGTGCTTACAGTGCGAAATTGCAGTTACAATGACAGTCTAAGTTTCTTAACTTTTTTATCTTCTTTTTTTCATATCAACAAAAGAAATTAAAAAGGAAAAATTCCATATAGCATGTGTTTTGTTTTTTTTGTGATTATTTTGTGTCTTTTCAGCATATTTTCTGTTGTACAGTGCCACCTATCTGTGTTTCTGGAACTAATTTTTTTTTTCGCGTAATCCCTTTCCCCATGTCTTGAATAGTAGGTTCAACAATTTTGGAGCCTTTATACTGAGTAGTTCGACGTATAGAGAGCTCAGAGTAGGGGTGTTTTAACGCTGACCACCCGGTAAATGACTATTGGAGTCCAACTACAAAAGTATTACCCAAAATATCTTTTCTCATGAATGGAACGAGATAGATCCATGAGAATGATGTCACTAAATTTATCGCATGATATTACATATGAAAAAGGAACATATTTCATAATAATTTATATTTTTTTATTTGTGATTTTTTAATAAATTTATTTGAAAAATGTGCAATATCTTGAGAACGGTTCATGCTAGCATCTTAAAGTTTGTGTCAATCGCTTTGTAACAAAAAATTACATAACAAATGACTATTTGTATAACTTTATTAAAGGTTTCGATCTTTTCAAAATTTCACTCGTAAATTTAGTGGAGTTTTGTTTGCGTTTAAAAACAATAGGCTTTCATTATTCATGGATTGTAATTTTTGTACCAAATCGTTTAAATCGCTCTATTCGTTTGTCAGATATTGTCTCCACAGACATCACCTCTAGAATGTTTGATTCATGTTCAGGGATGCTTGAAACTTGCTTTTCTGTCGAAAACTCTAATTCAAATTTTTGACCCCTTCACAATATTTTCCTTATACTATGTATATAAAGAAAATAAAAAATCTTACCATGCTAACTTTGTATAATCCTAAACATTTAAGATTTTTATTTTTTATTTCAATTGAAACTCTTAAAATATATAATGCCAACCATAAGGAAAAACATTTTAGTACAAAAATCACTGTTATTTACAGAATTTGACATTTTTTCAACAAAAATTTTATAATCTGTAATTTATTATATATACTTTTTAGCTAAAACAAAGTTTAAAAATTACTAATAAATATTCCACAACCTAAGCCCAAAAAATCTTTTATTTTCAAGCATCCCAGGTGTATGTACTATGTACCCCCATAAACAAATTCTGTAAAAAATATTTTTCAATGCAGAAAATAACGTGTCGAAAACCCAGACCATCCGACTCGTCCAAGGACTAAGAGCAGCAAAATGGATGGTCGGAGAAAATAACGTGTAGAAAACCCAGACCACACGACCAACCCAAAGGCTAATGGTAGCTTTCTGTGTGGCCGGAGGAGAAAATAACGTGTGTCAAATTTTATTAATAATCAAAACAAAATGTAAACACTTGCATATAAACTTATCTATTTCCTTAGTCAAAAGAGCTAATGACCATACTATGTACCAGGGTTCGCACTAAGTCAGGAAAAGAGGGGGAGAATTTCTCTCCTTCCAGAAATTTTGGGAGAGATTTTCTGCCATAAGGAGAGAAATTTAAAATTTCATTTTTTTTACCACGCTAATTTAGAAAGTAATAAAAAAGAAAACATTAACTATAACTCATATTCTTCGACATTTAAATTTTATATGGTGAAAATTACTTTATAATGAAAACAAATATTTATGTTTGGTAAAAGACAAGTTTTCTCTAAAGAGAGTAACAAATATTGATCTTTAACAAAAAAAAATATAGCAATGAATTATATTGCTGCCAAAATGGTTTCCTTTTAATCTACCTAAATCATTCCTTTAATACCACATTTTGGAAAATATCTCTTCATAGAGTTCATACCCATTTTTCAAAATAAAAAGATTTGTATTATGCAAATATAATTAAAAAATTAACCTTAATAATTAGACATAATATGAAAATAAGCTAGTTTAGTCGATCTAATATGTAACATCTAAATGATGGAGATTGATGGAAAAAGATACTAATGTACTCTCGGCAATTCCCGCGAAGTAATTGAATTGTGCAATCGCATGATTTATGCGAAAATCATTAAGAAATTAACCGTAATACTTAATTAGAATATGAAAATAAGCTAGTTTAGTCGATTTAATATGCAACATTTAAATGATGGAGATGGATGGAAAAATATACTAACGTATTTTCGGTAATTCAGGCGAAGTAATTAAATTGCGCAATCGCACTGTTTATACGAAAATAATTAAGAAATTAACCGTAATAATTAATCAGAATATGAAAATAAGCTAGTTTAGTCAATCAAAAATGCAATATTTATAAGATTGAGATGGATGGAAAAAGATACTATTGTACTCTAGGCGAATCATGAAAACAAACTGAATTGCGCAATCACACTGTTTATGCGAAATTAATAAAGAAAATAACATTTTAGTGATTTATGCTGAATACTTTTACTGTGATTTATACTTTTGAAAAAGTATATTTATTACTTTCATAAAATAAGAGATCGCGATCTTAATTTAATTTAAATTACACGTGGCCGTAATTCTCCGTTAATTTGATTGGCATTACCGTGCATTTTATTATGTATTTGCTACGATTCAGGAAATGGTAGAAATCAGTGCTAAAAAAGCGGAAAATCTGTGTTTCCGAGGAATTATACCATGTCTAGGTAATTGATAAATTTCAAACACAAAAAAAGCTGGAGAATTTCGTTAATAATCCGGAGGCCGGAGAATTAATGAAAAACCCGGAGACTCCGGCCAAAATCCGGAGAGTTGGCATGTTAGCATCGGGCATCGGATTTCGTTGTATCCAATTTGAAGGAAAAAATAATTTTAGACCGGAACTGGAGAGAGAGAAATTCTCGCACAGCCTAAATTTTTACGCGAGATTTTTTATGGATTTCGTGAGAATCTCGCAGGTTCATGCTGAAATGGGACCCCTGCTATGTACAATTACACATAAAAACTACCAGGGCACAGTAGCCCAGTGGTTAGCGAGCGAAAATTGCACTTGGTAGGCCATGGTTCGACTCCCTCTGCTGCCAAAACTGCCACCGTGTTCACATGGAGTAATCATGTTAAACATGTGGGTCCACAAGTCCTTCCAAGAAGTTGGTGGTAGTGGAAGGAGGGTACGGTCCCTGTAGATGCCTCCCCCCCACACTGCGTTCCGGTCTAAATTGGGTAGCTCTTCCTGGCCGTCCAAACAGTTGCCTTATACCTTTCTGGTAGGTCGGATGGTTTGGGTTTCAACAACAACATAAAAACTACCAGTGACACCTCTTCGTCATTTCTGTAACTTTTCTTTAACTAATCATTTCTAATCTTCTAGAACAATTTGTCTCTCTCCAAAACCATTGCTGTATATTGTGCATGTTGTCTGAATGAATCTGTTAACAGAATAGAGAGGTCATATAGCGGCTCTCTCTATCCATCTTGTTAAATGACTTTATGACATATAATCATGTTTAATAAAGCTTTTTGAAAGATGTGAAAGTGCCCTTGCTGACTACTTTTGAGATTCTATCAAAGTATATAATAGTATATGGTATTTGTTATTCCAGAATTCCAAAATATTGATTTAAAACAAAACTAAAGCCAACAATTTCTAGTTTATCCAAATTTCAGTAGATACAAGTGCATTTAAAAAGATTTAACACAGTATAAGAATTTTCAAATGTTATTTTTACGTAATTAAACTTAGGAAAAACATTTATGCAATTACTTCTAGTAACTAATCAGGAAATCAATTTTCCATCAACATCTTCGATCCCATCTTTTCTTTGGAAGAAACCAATCAAAGTTATTTCGAACTTGATAGGGCTCATAAGGGTCATCAATGTAGTATTTTTTCTTCTTTACATAATCAGTGGTCATCTTGTCAAATGTAATACACTGAGTTCTAGTGCAAACTACATGTTGTGCCAATCGATATTTCTCAAAGCAATTTCTCTTGTGAAGCTTTTTATGGCAATTACCTACAGTGGTAATCCAAAGACCATTGTGCAAGCGATAAAATCTTGTTAGAAGTGTACGGACAGATTTTTTCTTTCCAGTTTTTAGAGAAAATTTAGTAACATTTCTGGATAAACAAAGATTGTTACTGTTTGCCTGTAACAAAGTTCTGAAAGAGGAAATAATAAATAAAATCAAAAATAAAGAAATGGTATACAAAACATAAATTTGTAATATAAATTGTTATTTAGCAAACATGAAATTTGAAATATTCTAAACAGCTTATATGGCATGTTAATCCTTTTGCTACCGATACCTATTGATCATGGACAATTATTTAAATATTTATTATAAATTTATATTTATAATATAAACATTGTTTATTTTTCTGTACATGCTGTTGCTATTTATGAAAACATTTGTATTTGAGTAATCCAATCTAGAATTCAGATTCACAGTCACTGGATATTAAAATAATTCCACTGTTCTGCAGTACATGTTTTATGCACACTTACTACATAGGCAGGTCACAGCTAACATTCGGTAAAAAAATTGCTCCAATTGACTATCCACCCAGTGTATATACATACCTGGTATTATCAACTATATTCACAAATCACAGCTAATTATAAACACCAAGATTTACAATCAATCTTATGCTAATTGATCTAGTAGATGCAAATTAATTAAAAACTACTAATTTAAAAACTTCTTGAATTGATCACTTGAATTTTTTAGCAATTCCTTGCAGTAAAATAGGCTTTGTCTAAAATTCAGAATCTAATTGAGTTAATCCTTTTCCCATTATTTTCTTATGATAATAAAACAGGTTTTGTCCAACATTTAAAAAAATTCACAAAATTAGAAACACAAAGAAGTTTATCCACTACTTTCATTTTGGTAACACAGATAAGTAAGAACCCTAATACTTTTCCTCAAAAAACATTCAGCCCAAATATTGTCCGGACAAAATCAGCTCTTCATGAATCCTAAAATACAGAAATAGTCTGTTTCCCTTGTATAAAAGAACTAAATTGAAAGTTTTTGATGTAAATCAAGTTTTTTTGCAAACACATTGTGTTGAACATTTTAAAATTCTAATGGGCTTAGCTAATAATTATGGTCTTGTACAGAAAGAATCCCTTCTTTAGATCAGGGGTTCCCAAATTTATTGAGGCCACAATAGGATAATTGAAAGTGCTAGGTGGGCTGGATAAAATATATATATATATATATACACACATTTTTCTATATGTAAAAATATAGGCCTTACAATGTCGATCGCCAAATTCATCATTTGCAATAAAAAATCCAAGTGGCTTCTTTTATTCTTAAAATGGTAAAACTTAGTGGCTTAAAAAATGTTTTTTCTTTTTACATATCATACAAAGCTATTTTTTTTTTTTTCAAATATTTTGTCAACTAGTTGGACCTATTGCAATAATTTCGCAATTGAGAGTGAGCAATTTATTCAAACACTTTTTGTGTACTGTTATGTTCATTTTTGATTTCAAAACTTTTAATTTATACAATTGTTTTAGCATTGTTGATGTTGCTTCTCACTGAATATACAAGTATATTCTTTATATACGGCAGGGTAATGTTGTAAAAGATTGCCTCCCATTCATTCCTACAAAAATGGTCAAATTGAAATAATTAATATTAGACATGATTATTGCAGACATTGTTAAAGAATTAAATAGATGGTCTGCTTTTTCTATAATTTGTGGACAGTGCTACAAGAGCAACTGAGTATCTGTGTTTGGATATCTCTTTGTAGAGATATCCAAACAAAACTTCAAATGCATTTTTAATTGAAGAAAAATTTTTTGGGGTTTAAGGATGCAGAAGAAATGACTGGGGAAAATTTACATTGTATTATCAAAAACTATCTTGTACCTACATGATGACACATTCTTAAATTACTATCTCTAATAAACAATATCACCATGATTTTAACAATGTAAAAAGATTGTTTGTCTTAAATGATTCTTTTTTAAAATCGTATTCAGTCATTTAATTTTATAATTCATGTAAAACTCATTTTTAAAACACCATCAATTAAATTTTAATGGTGGTGATATGGCAAAAAAATAATCCCTGCTGATGTCTATCAGAAGATTATAATCGTATGACCATTTAAAACATTTTAATATGCATCTACATTACCGAAAGTATAGTAGAAAAAAATAAATCTTTTTTTGGTCTTGCTACGCTTATGAGTATGACACAGAAGTTCTGTAGAACTTGTGTAAACATGCATGATGCAAACATTTATACACTTTTTCCACTGGTCCCCAGACATTTCTATCCATTGACATAAATTTTAATTATTACGTTATTGTAGTTATACGCCTTTTCTCATTGATCCTTTAAAAAGTGTATAAATGTTTCTTTACTGTTACTTTCAATTGACAGTATTGGAAGTGCATACGGATATTGTATGAAATAAGGCATATTTGTTCTGCCTATAAAATTTTAAACAATTTAATGAATGAAAAGAAAGCCTCAAATTAAAAAAAACATCATTTATGAATGTGTTCTGTGTAATCCAGTAACAAATTGTACATTTCAAAGTAAACCCAAAGAACATATCAAACAACATATCAAATGCGAATAAATTTACACACGTTATTATTGTTTGTCGAATGACAACAAGCATGTTATATTTATAATATAAAAAGGAAAATTTTTAACATGTAACAAAGCAAAAAAGAGGTATAATAACCATTGTTACAGCAGTTAATAAAGTGTCCAATATTTAGCCTCGTTTCTATATATATTTTTAACACATGTCAACAGGAGGTATTTTGAGGTGTTTAATTTCCATCATGTTTCTTTCAGACAAATGAAACGTAGAGAAATCAATTTGTCTGATTATTTCTTATGTGCTGACATAAATTTTATAACCTAGATCTATTGATCTATTGTGAACATGAGGAACAGCTTATTTTTGTATATATATATATATAATTAAAGTCAACATGCTTGTACTGATGCAGTTTGTTATAATGCACATTGAAGGGCATGGAATGCCAATGAAACTGATATACTTTGACATGCTGAAGAAAATATTAAAATAAATCTTGATCGAAAAAATGAAAGAAGAGTCAATTAAATTATTTTCAGTCATATCATTAAAAATTTCACAGATGCTTAGAACACAGATACTCAGCATAGATACAGTTAGTGTAGAAATATATTACAATAATTTTAATTTGTGGTTTCTACAATTTCTATATGTGGTTTCTAATGGTAGTTCCTTGAATGAACAAAAGAACACTGAAATTTGAATGCTCTATTAATGTTAAATTAAGGGTTCACATAACTGTTTATCTTTAACAGGGTCAAAAAATATCTTTATTCAAATCAGTCTATCTATATATCACTTGAGTAATTTTAGGGTTGGACATTAATACAATTTTGAAAACGATTGATCTCTAAGGAACTACCGATAAAGATTCAATATTAGGCTGCACCAACTTTTAAGATGTTTTTCATTAGCTACTAGTTTCAAAAATATGTTTTAATTTTGAATGTGATTAAGATTACTTCCTGATTGTAACATATTATAAAGGGACAAACTATATTCCATATCAAATCACAAAAAAAAAGTGACATTTTCAACCCGACCTGCACAGATTTTTTTAAAACTTGGCGATTTTGTTGTCCACTCGTATATATGACACAATCCAAAATTTTAACTCCCAATTTTCATTAGCTTTTTATTTATAAAAATTTGAAGTTTGGAGTATAGGGTAATTTTTCATAATTCTTAACATATTCAAACGTCTGTATATTTTAACTTAATCAACAGATTGTGTTAAAATAAGACTTAATTTGTAGCTCAAGGAATGACCTTTCTTGTGATATGTCACATGACCCTGTAAATGATATTTTCCATTTCAAGGTCACTTGATTTGACTTTGAATTGCAAAAATAGTGTATCTAATTTTTTTTCAAAAAAACATATTTTGTTGATACGCTATTTATCGGTTGATCGATAGAATAGAACCCCACTCTTTTGTGCAAAATGTGCCATGTAGGTGCGATTCACCGGGTTACAATTTTATTCAGTTTACTTCACCAATCTGGTAACCAATGACTTCCTGGACATCCAATCAGCGCACAACTTTTGGGGAATCTGCATTTTAATAGGCAGTAAGTATTTCAATAGTCTTCTGTGTATTTCATCATATATATTTTGATCAAATTCATTGACCCTTGTTTTTACAGATCTTTCTCGATCGATTTTGCTAAGATTTTGGAATAATAAACTTTTTTTGTAATAAATATTTAAAACTTTCCTCGTAATTCATGTACATAAACATTTTATACAGATTTTCAGTAGATATTTTTGTAGATTTAATTGGATTGCAGTGTGAAACGTGTTCCGGTGTGGAATGTATGTGTATGTTCAAGAAAACATGTTCCGGTGTGGATGTAACTGAAAATATGGATAAGTGCATTTACATAAAGGTTAGTTCTTTTATTTATTCATCCCGTGGTTTGAAATTGTCTTTTGTATTTTCCCATGCATTTAAAATGGTTCTCCTAAGTATTGTTTTTTCTTAAATTTAATTAGAGTCCAATCTTTTTTCTAAGTATCGATTTTTCTTAGTATTTCATTATTAAAGTACAATCGTTTTTTTTTAAATTTCGTATTTTTTCTAAGAATTGTTTTTTTTTTAAATTTTTGAAGTTTCCAGTTATAAGTTTTTGAAATTGATTTAAAAATATTTTAAGTATTGCGTGTTTTAAACAATTTTAAAAGTTTTTTATTCTGACATTACGCAATATTTTTATAATGCTCAAAAATCTTATTTTGTAAGCTTTTTATGAGTATGATTCACTATTAATCAAATTGAATTGCACTATCATTTACATTAAAAAATCCAATTGATAAAACTGTAGAATACGTTTGGTAGGAGGAGCCTATTTTAAAACACGGGAATATATATCACTTGAGTGGGGAGGAGGCAATTTTAAAATACTGAGAAAAGCGCCAACTTGGTGCAATTTTGTTCTTAGAAAAAAGAGTGGGGGTCTATTCTATCGATTTACCCTATATATCTCTACTGTACAAAATATTAAAGTTGGGAACACCATGGGCTCATAGTGAAAAAATTTTTTAAATAAATATATGCTATATGAACAGCTATTCGAAAACTGCTGGAAACCACATGAGTAAAAGCATAATTGATTAAATAATTCTTAAATAAACATCATTATACTTAACTAAAAGTTATAAAATTATATGCACATTAGTAAATGTTTATAATTTTTTTAAGATTTGAAAGAGAATGTAAATAATTCAGCTATTCAATAAATGCTGGAAACCTACACAAAAGCATAACTGATTAAACAATTCTTAAGAAATAAACATTATCATTCTTAACTAGGTTATAAACACTTTCTAATGTGTACATATGATTTTATACATTTTTTGAATTTTAAGATTTGTAAAAGAATGCAGGTTATTTTTTCTTTTAAGTACACTTACTAACATTGCTATTTTATGTGTACATATGTTCTCTCTCTCTCTCTCTCTATATATATATATATATAATTATATGCACATTAGTAAATGTTTATAACTTTTAGTTAAGTATAATGATGTTTAAGAATTATTTAATCATTTGATGGTTTTATGTGGTTTCCAGCATGTTTCAAATAGCTGCTCATACAATATATTTATTCTGAATTTTTTTTTATTATGAGCCCATGGTTTTTCCAAAGGTGAGAATTTTGTATTATAGAGATAGAGTATCAACAAAATATATATATATTTAAAAATTTAATGATACACTTTTCTTATAATTCAAGGTCAAAAGTTAAATCAAGTGACCTTGAAATGAGAAATATAATTTTATGGTCACGTGACATATCACAAGTAAGGTCATACCCTAAGCTATAAAATAAGCTTTATTTCGGCATAATCCGTTAATTAGATCAAAATATACAGACATTTGAATATGTCAAGAATCATGAAAAATTACTACATTTTCCAAACTTCAAATCCTTATAAATAAAATACTAATGAGAATTTGGGGATAAAATTTTGCATAAAGACTTATATATGAGTGGACAATGAAATAGCCAAGTTAAAAAAATTAAAAAAAAAATCGGTATTAGTTGGGTTGGAGGCTGTGTTGATTTCACATGGAATGAATGACCTATTACTTACAATAAAACAAAAAAAATTACGAATTAAAAAAATGTAAAATATTTACCTTGTTAAGGAATTCTGTGCAAAAGCAAGTCTCTGAGAACAAGCATTTTGCATCAGTGGTGTATTTGAATAATTTACCAAAGTGGAAAAACAGCTAAGCTTTCTTATCAAATTGAATGGCTTGTTAAAATCTATAAAATAAAACCTAATATTAAAGAAAGATTTTCATAATATGGAATTTAAAATCTGTAAAATAAAATTCAATATTCAAAAAGTTCTTCATAACAAGCAATATAGAAATGATACCAATGTGTTTTACGAAGTAAAAGGTATGTAAACTGAATACTAACCATACTAGGGGATTCTTTGAAGAAAAATTTTGCCACACTGTAAAATGTTAAGGATGCTTTGGTGCTATTTGGTTCTATTTAAATTTAACACATAAAAACCTGCCTTTTTGGTTAATCCAGAGAATAATAACCCACCACACTTTTAGCTCGCTCGCCAAGTGCTCCGATTGTGAGTGCTATATGTTGCAATCTTATGTAAAACATGCTTTGTGGTAATCTGGTCACCTCCTGTTCAAAACACAGGAGAATGGGCCAACTTGGCGTGATTTGTACTTGTGAGATCACAAACTATGTCACTTATTCAATTTAATATTTAAGCATATTCGGTTTATTAGTAGTGGATAATAAAGACCTTAACAAAGGAAGCCTATTTATACACGCGTTTTGCAGTCCTACAACTTCAATTTTGCACCATATTTAAATTCATGCTGCTAACTTCATTACCACAACATTTGTTTCAAGTTGCATGTACAGTAAACTCCCGATTATCCGTGCGGTCTTTCGCGATTTTTTTTTGCCACGATCATTTACGGAATGTAGAGAAATAAACACGCAACACGCCTTTCATGATCAACAAATGCAAAATCTATTTTTAGAGCAACAATCGGATTGTTCCTATTCCTTTCTACCCCTTTCCCCCCCCCCAAGGTCACCGAAACCTGTACAATGGATGAATATGCCGTTTGTCAGGTTTCGGACCAGATTGAAGGTCGTGGCGAATTGGTCGAAGTCATTTCCGTACCTCCCCATTTCTTTACGCTTGCCATTTCAAGTCAGGGAGTTATTGTTTCTATGAAGAAAAGGTATTGAACCAACTTATTGAAAAAACGGATTGAAGAGGGGGGCGATCTCCAGGGCTTCTGGAAGGACTACACGATTTTTGACAGCATTTATGACATCAACACTGCTTGGAATACGGTCAAGATAACGACTTTAGTAAAGTCCTGGAGAAAAATTTTGCCAAATGTGAAAAAAACGTTAGTCTCCACAGGAAGAAGAAGACGAGGAAGTTACTGCATCTGATTTGGCAAATTTAGCAAAATCTGTTCCTGGAGGAAGTAACATGGATGAAGATAACATCATTGAGTGGATCAATTGTGAAGCAAACGATCCAGACTTCGAACATCTTACCGATGAAGAAATTATAACCGGAGAAAAAGGTGTGGTTTCGGCTGAGAACGATGAAGAAGATTAGCCATGATGAAACGCTAACTCACATTGATGGAATCATTAAATACATAGAGGAGCAGGACGATTCATCACTTTGCGACAAGATGCTGCTATAGCCGCAGACAAGATGTATATACTTCAATCGCAAATGAAGAAGAGGAGCATCGAAACGAAAAAACAAAAACAATTAATCGACTTTTTTGTAAAAACTTAAGGATACCGTTTATGAAGTCACAACTCTATGTGTGTAAGTATGTGCTACTATATTATGATTCTTAAAAATGATTTAAATGCATTTGTGTGTGGGTTTTTGTCCTTTTCTAGCTATTTTGCGGATTATCCGCGAAATTCGCTTATCCGTGGTTATCGCGCCCCTCTATTCCGCGGATAATCGGGAGTTTATTGTACTAATATGCATGGATGCATTTTATAATTAATTTGCATATAAATAAAATATATGAAAATATTTTCCAACATCAATTTCGTTATAGAAACCACTTGATATTACCTTTGAGAAAAGAATTTCCTACGCTTGTGATAGCTTTAAACATCTTTACTATTCAGTTGTTAACCTTGATCCTTGACTGCAAATGCAATCTAAATAACCGACTTCATTTATTCGAATTTATAGCACGTTTGTTGAATACGTGCTGATAAATACCACAAGACTCACCTCGACGTCATGATGTTACGTCACCCGACGTCTAGAGCTCTCATAGAGTTTCGTCCAGAACAGAGCACCAGGTGCGAAGCGCCTTTAATCTCCAATCTCTAGGTGTGGTTCTTATCTTCATACTGTGACATTATTTCATTGGTCCATAGTTGGAGGTTCGAGGTTTTTGATTTACTGTTTTTATTATTTGTCCTAGCTCCTAGTGTGGCAGTTTGTTGCACATTAAGAGTTTAAGCAGTTTGGGGGGTTGATGCAGATCTGAGGGTAACCTAGCATTTTAGCAGTTTAGGATTTTAAACATTTTGTAGAAAACCAAAGATCGCGAGTTTTCGTTAATATCAACTGATTAAGGTGGGACGTTTCTAGTACCGAATACCGTCTAGAGCTCCTCTACCGTCACCTTCGAGATCTAAAGAGGCCTCCCAACTCCCTCGTGACGTCACGGAAAAGGGTGCTAGAAAATTGTGCACTCTAATGTAAAGCTTATGGAGATATATGGAGTTCTTGTGAAAAGACGTTATTTTTAAATCATTTCACACCCATAACAGGTATGTAAACTTTTCTATATGTATATTAATGTTTCTGGCAGTCGCCGCCAGTAAAAGAAATTATTTTTTTTGATAATTTTTGTAATAAATGATGCATTTTCCGTGCATCGTCTGTTAAGCCTTAACGTCAATGCTTAACGTCTGTAGTGTATTTTGCAATTTGTCGTTTATTATATATTTGCATTTTATAACTTTTTAAAGGTTTATATGTCTTTCTATGCATACGTTATTGGTTTACGTAATTTCTATCAGTAAACCGTATATTTTTGTATCGGTTTTAACTTTATGTTTATAGCACGTTAACATCGAATTCCTACATCAAAATATTGTTTGTTTAAATTATTTACCTTCAATTTTATTTATGCCGAGCTTCCGTGTATTTATTTATCAGAGATTTTGCAGGATCACAGACATTTTTTTTGTTTTTTCCGTTTGAATGAGATTTTAGAAGTTTGTGACAGCCAATGTGAATTTGGAGTGTATTATGTCTTTTTGTTTGCCATGGTACTTAACACTAATAGCGGTAGTCACATATATTTAAGCTAAATCCTAGTGATCTAACTCTATTGTTTAGCGTATATTAGAAACCTGAACATAGTAGTTGGATTTCTTGGTGGGCTTTTTGATGACTAAAGATCATGCTCTGAAATTGTGTATTCAAATATAAAGCTTTTTCAGCAATATAGTATACTATTGTATTGTTCATAGTAGATTTGTATACCTTTTTATGAGTATCTTAAAGTATCATGCAGTCTGTGTTCATGAATTTTTTGTTAATATTTTACTGGTTTTCTTGTATCACGCATTAAACTTTTAAATGTGCTATTCCATCGAAAACTCAAATTCAAAACATTCGACCCCCATTACAGAACTATCCCTATATATAATACTATGTATGCAGGGAACATAATCATGACATCTGTTCTAAACAGGATATTAAGATAAGGTTATCCAACCATTAGAAATAATTTCACTGCTGCTGACAAAGTTTTTAGGACCCTTTGTAGCAAATGTGCAAGCACTCTACTACACCCTATTTTACAAGTTATTGCTTTTTATTCATAAACTTTATGCAGTCCTTGTCCCCAAACCTTTTGGGTATTTTCCCCTGCTCAGTTGATAGCCCTGAATACTTGATCGGTATTTATTATGTATTTCTAATTTTAATATGTATAGCACGATAAGAAATTTCAGCTTCGAGTTCACTCACCAAAAAATTTTCACTTGCCAATACAGTGTACATTGCATAAAGCATTAATTTCTTATTGTAAAAAAATAATTTCATTTAAATTTATCTGCAATTCAATAGCATAGCATGAGATTTTTGACTAGGGAGGCTGAGCAACCGATAAAAGATTTAGAATTACAAGCGAAATTTATAAACTGTTGTTATTATATTGAAACTGTTGCTAAATTATCATGCATATGCTAAATAGAGAAATAACTTTATCTTTAATCTTATGTATGACATTTTATGTAAGTATTTTGTATGATTTACTCAATTAGGATCTGCATATGTATATGTTATATATGTAATATTTTTTACTGTGAATCTAAGATATTGTCTAATATTCAATGCAAAAATACAAACCAAATATCACAGTAAGTCATCACTAAAGATGTGCTTGATACATTTATTTTAATTCGATCCTGCCTTATTTAAGTATAAAGCTTTTGTAACCTTTTGCAGTATTTTTGTCTCAATTGGCATCATTTAAAGCGATATCAAGAAAACAATCATTTCTGAAAGTGTTGCAATATGCTACAGTGTTGTGTTTATATTTGTATCACTTTTACAAAAGTCACATGATACTTTTTATTTTTATAAAAGTCATATGATTATCAATCAAAATGAAGAACTTTCATTTTGATATTTAGAGTTTAGAAAACATGGAGTAACACAAAAATTTCTTATATGCCCAAATATAAATATAACATACATTCATTGCAATAACACAGATAGATACCATATACACATGCAAAACAGTCATAGCACTGAAAATGATGAAGTTTGATCAAAATATCCACATGTAAATACAATCAAAATTTTGTTTTGATTTATGGCTTATTACAATACTTTTAATATATGTGTACTATGTCTTATAGGGAATGTAAAAATGATCTTTAATGTAATTATATTTTATGAAAGTATTGTGTATGCTTTACTCTATATAGCTGCATACCTATATATTATATCTAAAATCTTTTTTACTGTGAATCCAAGATCTTGTTGAAGACTCTATGTAAAACTACAAACCAAATATCACATGCTAGGTCAATGACTATAGATGTGCTTGATACTTTTTTTAAATTCAACATGACTTGTTTATAAAGTTTTTGTAATTTTTTGCAGCACTTTGTCACTAACTGCCATCATTTATCTAGATTTCAGAAAAATTAACCATTTCTGAAAGATCGCCATATGCAAAATATAACACTTATATTATTTTTTAAAATAATTGTGGGTGAACGAAGCATTGTACAAATTTCAATACATCAGTTCATTGCCAAATCAATACTATTGATGCATCAATATAAAGATAAAATATGTTGAAAGTGTTGAAGCACTGTGCATTGATCGCTATAGAAAAATAAAATTGATCTCTCATAATGGTGGTCTTTGATGTTTGACAATTTTAAAAGTGTGTTTACTTTTTAAATGCAAATAGGTTTCTTTACTTTTCTACTTACTATATTTAACTATATACTATATTTATACTACTTTACTATATTTAATGAAAAATTAAGTTATATTGACAATGATTTGCTCAGGAAACAAGGAAATTTCAAAATAAAATATGAATAATTATGCTTTATAGAAAGGTAAGAGAAAATTTTATTACTGTGTAAATAAGTGTGTATAGGAGGAAAGCTCAATAAAGACTTAAATTCACTTCTTTTCTGAGAATTTGGTTGTATTTAAATTGTAAATAGTAACATTACTCTAAGATATGGCTTCTTATTTTCTTAGTTCACACTTTCATAGTTTTGAACATCAAATTTAACCATGATTTTGAGGTATGATTATTTCAAATATTCAAACAATAAATGGTGAAGGCATTTTTTTTTTTATATAAACAGAATAAATATTAAATTTCTTCCTTCAAAATTTGTCACTTCCCGCTATAATTATATTTTTGTTGCCCTTTGGCTATCGATTTTATGCATGTAAATATGTTTATTTTATGCATGGTAAATAAAACAATTTGAATTATTCTATGATTTTTTTTTCAATATTTATACATAAGCTTTAGTACAAATTTAAATGCTATGAACAAATGTTTATTTTTTATGGTGAATAAGTTTTCGACCACATAGTCTTGCAAAGCAGGATTTTCTATGGTGACCAATATTAAAACAGTGAAATGTGGCAGCTTAAAAATGCTGAATGAAAAAATACGTGTGAACTTATTCCACATTCTACCCAACATAAAAGAAATTTATAAGCCTCACCAGGCACATGCTAGTGAGCCACTAATATTAAGGATAAAAATATATATGCTTGTTTTTATTTTCTTTGCTGGGTATGCACAAATATATTTCTTTTATCTCATATAAAATGTAAACAACACTGTATACAATGTATGGTTGTTTTCAGTCATCTTACGAAGAGTACATATGTTATGAAGATATATTGTTTTTCAATTGTGGTGGTGGGGGGGGGGGGGAGGTTGTCAAAATTTATGAGATAGGTAAGGTGTCACCATGGAAAAAGTGACTTCTTTAAAGTAGAACACATTGAAAAATTATTTTTTGAAGCCAATAGTGGCGACTTGTGACTTTAGAAGTGGGTGAAGCAGATTCAGCAGCAAAATTTCCCTTCTTCTTCAATAACGGACATCTTCAAAACACATCACACTATTGATACAAGTGTTGTCAAATATTATCTAAAAATAGCCAAACAAGTCTGAAAAATTTGCCAAATATTAATAATAACCTATTCAACCGATAACTTTAGGATAATATTTAAGTATTTATTGTACATATTCTTTTTCATTTATTGTACATATTTATTGTACATATTCTTTATTGTACATATTCTTTATAAAGTGCAATTCTCGAGTCGACTTTCCATATGTTCCTGGACTAGTGTGGATGCTAATAACTTCGCAAATACAGACTTTTCCTTTATTTCCTCATTATCCTTGTAGCACTGATGTAAAACGTATGAATTTACTATTGAAACATCCAGAATGCGGAAAAAACAGCTAAAGGCCATCTGCGTGTGCGACGACTTGAGGAATGTTTGGAGCATTTCTCATCAAAACTATCTATTCCACCTTTGTTTGCATTATAATATGCGATAATTTCAGGTTTCTGCGTTTCAATATCAGTGCAAACTCTGTCATGCATTGAAGAGATGAGTACTGCTGCTTTACCTTTCCTGTTGATATGCGAAATTATTCTAGATTCCTCTCAAAAGCCATATAATGTTGATCCAACTTCTCTTGTTTTATTAGGTAAAAATTTGGGTCGAATTTCTCTTTTGTTTTCTTTTCATTGTACCGATGTAAGTTAGCTTGTTTTTTCAATAGGATGTCTACAAGTTCTATGAACGAGAACCAATTATCCGCACTAACATTTCGATTTGCTCCAAAAATAGGTTGAACAAGGTGCAAAACAGACTACGTTGGTTTAGAAAATTTTCTGTATTCAGATTGTAGCCCAATTCGGTCAGAGTCTTTTTACCACAATATATGTATGCATTGTAAAGATACCTCATAAAACTGGCACTTTTATGATTATATTGTGTTTTTATTGTTCGTGACGAGGGTCGAACTTCTGAAACAGACCATCGGTACTGATGTTTTCCATATATATATTTAATATCCACTAAGTTTTCATTATTTCTTATCTCTCCATTTTCACCCGATTTTTCTGACAATGTTGAATCACTTTCATGTTCGGAATTTATATATTCATCTTCTAAAATACTATCTATATCACTAACATCATTTCCAACTTCATTAAACCATCGCAAAATAGTCTCTTCAAAGTCTTTATCACCATACTCGCTTTGATGGTCCCGTCATGTAGATATTTCACAGGAAAAAATTACGTAAACAGAAACGTACCGTCTAGCAGACTGCATCTAATAAAAATATTTTTTTCTTTCAATAACTAAGAATGTGCAAGTGTTGCGAATGAGGTGGGGGGGGAGAGGACTAATAGCGTAACAATTAGGTGGAGTGATAAGATTGAGGACAAGTTCATTTTTGTGTAAAGGGAAGATTTGTAAATGCAGCAGTCTCCCAGACAGCAAGTTTCCGGTTAATGTTATTAATGAGAAAATAGAGCTTACCTTTGAATATTTTGAAACTTGCTAGTTCTAGATATTAACAAAATCCACTTTTTTTAGTTCTTCATTAACAGGAAATTTAAAGCTGCTAATTTTAGAACCATTTTTATAATAAAACAACCAGGAACGACATCAAGAACACACTTGGCATTTTTAGTTATTAAAATTCAATGAATTATAATAAAAACTAAATAATTTAAAAAGAATAATCAAAATATAAAAGTAAGCTGTAAATTTGTTACGAACAATATAATATTAAATATACTTCTTTATGAAAGTACTAAATAAGCTTTACATTTGAATATACAACAGAGCATGCCCTTTAGTCATGAAAAAGCCCACCAAGAAATCTAACTACTATGTTCAGGTTTTTCATATACGCTAAACAATAGAGTTAGGTCACTAGGATTTAGCTTAAATATATGCAACTACTGCTATTAATACTCCAAATTCCTTGGCAAACAAAGTAAGGAGCATATAGTACACTCCACATTCACAATTCCAACATAAACTGCAGATCAGACAAAATTAAATATTGATGGCAAAAAATTTCTAAATAATAAATAAATATAAGTGAAGCCTAATAAATAAACAAGCTAAACACTTTTTAGATAGAAAATGTTTTGAGATAGCAATTCAATATTCACATACGCTATGAACATTAAATGAAAACAAATACAAAATATCACAGGGTTACCGACAGAAATTACGTAAAACAATAACGTATGCATAGAAAGACAGTCAAAGCTTTAATAAATGATAAAATACAAAAGTATAAAACACGATAAATTACAAAACTCTGCCCCTACATTTCCGTTAACATATACTACGAACATTGAATGACAAGGCTTAACGTATGATGCAAGAAAAATGATAAAAACTGCAAAAATTACCAAAAAAATTTAATTTTTTTTTCGGCAGCGACTGTCAGAAACATTAACGAACACATAGTAAAACAGACATACCTGTAATGGCTATGAAATAATGATAAAATATCCAATGTTCTGGAGATACCCTATGTCGCTCATACGTTTAGCATTAGCAAGCACAATTTCCTAACACCCTTTCCGATGACGTAGGAGGTTTGGTTTATGACCCCTGTATGGCCTCTTTAGTTCACGAAGGTGACGTCCTCTACTTCTTCATAGAGTTTCGTCCAGAACAGAGCACCAGGCGCGAAGCGCCTTTAATCTCCAATCTCTAGGTGTGGTTCTTATCTTCATACTGTGACATTATTTCATTGGTCCATAGTTGGAGGTTCGAGGTTTTTGATTTACTGTTTTTATTATTTGTCCTAGCTCCTAGTGTGGCAGTTTGTTGCACATTAAGAGTTTAAGCAGTTTGGGGGGTTGATGCAGATCTGAGGGTAACCTAGCATTTTAGCAGTTTAGGATTTTAAACATTTTGTAGAAAACCAAAGATCGCGAGTTTTCGTTAATATCAACTGATTAAGGTGGGACGTTTCTAGTACCGAATATCAAAGTTAAGTACCGAGCGGGGTCTCTTACGAGATTTAGCCTTGCGATGATCATAGTCATGCAGATTAAATAATAGTTCATTTGGGACAGATGGCAGATTTTTGTAGAATTTAAGCGCTAGCTTTTTGATTTGGGCTCTAACAGTTTTTATTTTGAAGTCTTTCCTAATTACCGAGTTTCTTAAGTATCTAAGGGCTTTCCTTATAATCCTTAGGGTTTTGTTTTGTCTTGTCTCTAATAAGTCTATGGTAGTTTTACAGGCATATCCCCATACGGGTGCTGCATACAGCATTCCCGGGCAGATGACCGATTTATAAATTAGGAGTTTATTTTGATAACTTAGATTTCCGTTTCCTATCATTGGGTATAAGGCTCCTATGGTTATATACGCTTTTTTGATTATGTTCGTTACGTGCAGTTTCCAAGTTAGGTGGGAGTCTATCGTTACACCTAGGTATTTAGTAGATTTTTCAGCTTTTAGGGCATGGTTGTTTATGTACAGAGGAGGCGGAGGTTTACGTTTTCTTGAGAAATAAATCCAATGACATTTATTGGGATTTAATTTTATTCGCCATTTTTCCAGCCATGTTTGGAGTATGTCTAAGTGTTGTTGTTGCTGTCTGTGCATTACTGAGACGTAAGGGTGTTTTGCAAGTATCGCGCTGTCGTCTGCATAGAGTGCCAGCTCCGTGTCTGGGGTCCTGGGAATGTCATTTAGATATATGTTAAAGAGTGTCGGGCCCAGGATGGATCCTTGCGGTACACTACTTTTAATGAGCTTGGGTGTAGATAAGTTATTTTTTACTCTGACTTGAAAGTGTCTGTTATTTAGGTATGAAATTAAAAGTTTGACAAGTGCGTCAGGGACTTTTAGAGTGATCAATTTGTAAGCTAATCCACAGTGCCACACTTTATCAAAGGCTTTTTGGATGTCAAGAAAAATTGCAGCTGTGGGTGTCTTATTATTAAAACCAGAAGAAATGTACTCTACCACTCTCAGCAATTGATGAGTGGTGGAGTGTTTTGGCCGAAATCCAAACTGCTCCGGAATGATAATGTCATTCTCACTAAGGTGCGTGTTCAGTCTCTTAAGAATTATTTTCTCAGTAATTTTACTAAGTGTCGGCAACAAACTGATTGGTCTGTAGTTGGCTGGAATTGAGGCATCCTCACCAGGTTTATGGATCGCTATAATTATCGCTTCCTTCCATTCTTTGGGGAAATAATTTAGTTCTAGTATTTTATTTATTAAGATGGTCAAGTAAAATATTATATTTAAGGGTAGGTTTTTTACCGCGATATTCCTGATTTTGTCGTGCCCTGGGCTTTTACGGTTTTTAAGGTTTTTGATAATTTCTACTATTTCTTGCGGGGTGGCTGGGTTAATCTCAGCCGTGACCGGGGAGTTCCTGAAATTGTTTAGTGTTTGCCTAACCATTCTTAGGGTGTCCTGACACATTAGATCGTGGTTTGGTTCAAATTGCTTTTCGTAATGCCTAGCAAGCGCCTCTGCCTTTTCTTCGTCTGAGTACGCAATATTAGCGCCATCTATTAGTGGCGGGAGTTTAATTTGAGGTTTTCTGAGTCTTTTAGCGAATTGCCAGAGCGATACGTCTTCCGAGCTAAGGGATTCAATTAACTCTTTATACTGTTGCTGCTTTTCTGCGACAATTTTATCCCTGACTTTCCACATGAGTCTGTTAAGCTCCCTTTTGAGGGTAGGGTCTCTATTAGCCTGCCATGTCTTACGCATTCTGTTCCTTTGCCTAACTAATTGTTTGACATGGTGGGAAAGTGTGGGCATTTTTGGTGACTCACGATGTGTTGTGGCAGATGCAATAGCTCTCCTGATTTCTGTTGTGAGTGTGTGCGTGGCAGAGTCAATAGCTCTCCTGATTTCTGTTGTGAGTGTGTGCGTGGCAGAGTCAATATCCGCCGTGCTCATAATGTTGGGTACTGCTAAATGCGGCTCGAAAAGTGCTCTTTTGAATACGTTCCAGTTCATCCTCTCTTGTCCCAGAGAGGCTGGAAGGGGAGTGTTCAAATCGAATGTCACCAGTACCGGTAGATGATCCGAGTCGAATTCATCCAGGGTATCAATTGTGTGAGCGTATTCTATGTTTCTCGTTAGGACAAAGTCTATGAATGAGCCATTGGCACCTGAGAAGCAGGTTGGTCTCGACGGTGCAATGATGTCAGTGTTTGTTGTGTTTAGTAATCTATGTATCTGTGTACCGCGTGTGTTGGCTCTCCTGCTGCCCTACGCTCGGGGGTGTGCATTGAAGTCGCCCGCGAGTATTGTGTTTGGATATCGCGAGAAAAGCAGTTCCAGCTGCGCAGCTACATTTATACCACTCATGTTTTTGACATATATTGAAGTTAGGATAAATGGGTTTACATTATTTATTTTAATTTTTATACTAGTATTTTCTATACCTTGAAGATTTATGTTGTTTATTTCCTCGTGGGGAATATTACTTTTAATATATATTGCTGTTCCTCCATGGGGATTTCTAGCAGTTATATTTGAGCTAAGGGTATGATAGCTATTATAGTTTGCTATATTTAGTTTTTTGTTTTCTCTAACTTTAGTTTCCTGGATTAGCAGGGCATCTACATCATTTTCATTTACGTAGCTCCTAAGTTCATTTATTCTTGGAGATATGCCGTTCGCATTCCAAAATATTATTTTAAAACTTTCTTTTTGGGACCTATTCATGGCGGGTTTGTTTCTCACTGTTTTTATTAAATTCCGCGATTAATTTAAAAGCCTCAAAGACCATTTGCATTGGATCGCTCTTTTTTTTTAATTAACTCAGCGAGCTGCATCAACAGATGTTTTATATCGTCTAGGTTGAACATACTGATAAATCCTCTGACGAGGTTGAGGATTTCATCCATCTTTTCATCATTGGATTTATCAGCAAGTTCAGTCTCAGCTTCCATTTCCTCAGTCTCAGCTACAATTTCCTCAGCCTCAACCGCGGTTTGATCTGTTTTGTGAGTATCCTTTTGGACCTCGGTAGTCTTTTGTTTTTTTTCAGCCGATTTGTCTAACTGCTGTGTTTGCGCGAGCTCTTCTCGGGCGCGTTTAGTTTTCTGCCATTCCTGAACCTTTTTTTCTAATCTTTGTTTTGCTTCTCTTGCCTCTTTGGAGGCTTTATCAATTGCTATCCTCTGATTTATGTCTTCATGAGCTATTCTCACTTCCTCCACAGTCATTTCTCTGGAGGTCGACGGTTTAGGGGCCTGCTCTTGCACCGATCTGGTAGGTGCTGAAGTTTGAGTTCTTTTAACCTGTGGCACAGAGTGCGAGGAGTCCTGATGGGGTGTCTGAGGGTTTAGACCGAGGGCCTTTTGCCTCCAAGGGGGTATCTGATTTTTGGGGGGAGGGGGGGCATACCCCGGTGCCTTTCCTCTGTTCCAGGGGTTCTTCGGGCATTGCCTGAAGTTCGCCGGGTGATCTCCATTGCTCCTCTACTACAGGCTGACTTATCAAGCATATTGAAGCCCAGTAGGGTTGCTGCATAAACATGGGATACCATATTTGGCGATCTAACGCGTGCTCCAAATATGGAGTTTCACACTTTTTTCAGAACGTTAACAAATTTTCAATTGAGTTATATTTTTATAAATGAATAAGATTAGAGTAACATTTGTAATTTCGTAACACTTATTGACAAGAATTAAATATACGATTCTCACTCTACAAACAGATTAACAAATAAGGAATGAAATATATGGACATATTTTTTTACTTTTTTTGCAAAAATTCAGTCTTATTAAAATTCATGAAATACTTGGATGTATATTTCTACTATTTTATATCTATTCCAGTTCCAACGTTTTATAAAAAGGAAAAGTATTATTATCTTATTATAAACTCAGAAAGACCTTGAAATATTTGAAACACCTATAATAGTGAAAAAAGTTGTTTCTGAAATACATTTATGATACATAATAGTGTGTGAATTACTCGGGGAGGGGGGGGGGGGCGCAGAAAATTTAAATAACTTATTCTGTTTAGCATTACAAATAGAAAATTGTTTTTCAAGTATTCATATTTTTTATTATCAGAGGCATATTTTCTATTCCAAGTACTCTTTACACAACAAACAATTCCATAATTGAAGAATCCTATTTAAAGTTTAGAAACTACTGTAATGTATATTATGATTTCGTAAAGGACCGATTTTGAAAAAAAAAATAGTTTTAATGTTTTATTAAAAAATTTTATAAAGGGAAATGTAAATTGTACTTTGAAAAATCTCATCTTTACAGCAAAAGCTATTTTTTTTAAGACTAAAATTATAGTAATTTGCGTATTATGTTAATTTTATTAAATGAAAATTGCAGAACCTGTAGATCTGAAACATTTTCAAAGTGCAACTTTTAAAAAGAAAAATAATAATGCCATGTTGTCCAAAGATAAAACCACAATAGTGTGATCCATTGTTAGTTTTCTCAATTATAACCCTATATTGCCAATTCAAAGCCTTTTTAGAAGTCAGGCACCATAAATTGTTTCATGTGGTCTTCAATGACATTTCTCCAACAAATTTTATAAAATCAAAAAAATAAATAGGATATATTTATTTTTATCGTTTTTCTATTTTATTTTGTTAATACTTTTCTATACAGCAGCAAAGCATGAAATATTCTTTGAAATAAACTTCATGACATTTAGTCAAATTATAGGTGTTCATTTTGATGTAAATATTGATTATTGTCAACTCCAGTGAACAATAGTGAGCATGAGATATCGGTTACCACAGAATGTAAAAATATTTTTCTGTAGTCCCACCCAACAAATGATATGCTACTGCACAACACACATTTTTATTGAAAACAGTGCAATACATTGAAAATTTCAGAATTGTAACCACATCCAGATGAAGGATTTCCAATTTCCCCTGTTTTTGATAAAATACTGAAGTTCTGGTGGAAATTAAAACAGAATTGATAATTTTGTGGAGGGGAGGGGGAGGAGCACTGGAGGTGCACTGTCATTGTAAAAAGAGCAAAAGGAAAGGTAATTGTAGGCTTATTTTATCCGACACCTTTGACTTGAAAATTTAAAGAGAGGCAATTTTGGTATAAACTTGTGTATGTACAGATTATAAATAAATATAACATTTAAATCTTTGTAATAATAATAAATTTTATAAATCTGTATTACAAACGATATATTTATGCCTAATACGAAAGAATTTAAGTATCTTATTGAGAAAATCCAATAAACGGAATGACAGAACGCCAATGTTTACATCAAATGATTGGCGCCAAACATCGAATTGGCGATAAAATAATCGGTGCCATTTAAAAGTAATTTCGTGTCATTTAAACATAATTTTTTATCAGTTTTTCGAAAAAATAATAGCTGATCATTAAGTAGCTTATATGATAAACGCATTTCGATTTATTTACCATTTTAGCTTGTGTTTGCGTAATTACTATAACATGGCAAGTTTTCCACTTGGCGACAGTTTGTTGATAGTAGGATTCACCAATTTTGTGATTCATTATGATCTAAAAATACAACAAAGTGTATAAAATTTGAATGATATTGGTGTAAGAGGAATAAATCTTTAATATATATATATAATTTGAAGCTATTTTCTTCTAGGTTTGGAAGCGCGTATAATGCATTCAAGATGATGTTTACATTACAAACCACGTGTACTAAGATAAGACTATAACAAATAAAAATCATTAATAATCCATACTACAGTTACAGAAATTATAAAATAAGTGTTTAAAATAAATACTTTATATGAAAAAAGAAGTTTCAATTAGAATATTGCAGAACTTTCCTCACACAAGTATGCTTCATTACCGGGTATCCAATTATCGCGCAGACTATTTATTAGCCATTGTTTTCTTCTTTCTTCGTTTCTAGGAAAGCGATATAGTCTAAAACCCTTTCTAGAACGATTAGAGCAGTTCGGTGCAGAACAACCACCCATAATTATTTCAATAATACTTCCTAAAGTGAAAATACGAATAGAGCTAATGCTAATGAATAGCGCTACCAGCTATGGTGGGCTTCAATATGCTTGATGAGTCAGCTCGTATATAGAGGAGCCTTACGACGTCAATATCGACGACCAATAGTAGCTTCAGAGAACTGCGCCTGTGCACCAGCCAGCCAGTAATTTGTCGATAGCAGACGAGCGCTTAGACCCTGCAAAGTCACTCCCGCCAGAATAACACGTGATACATACGTCAGGCGCAAATTTCAGCAGACTAGCAGACTCAGCTCTTCCGATTGTTTCTTTTTTCTTTTTGTCTTTTTGTGTGACGCCCGTAGATATGTGGCCGCGGTGAATGAATAGAGTTCTTTGTTTTCTTCATGAGGAAATGTACAGTTCAATTAGTTTGTACGTGATTTTGATATTGAAAATACACACACATATATATATAGCCATATATATATATATATGTCAGAAATATTTATAACGTCAAATATTAATGTAAAAAATATTTATAATATATATATATTGTCAAAAATATATATATCATAAAATATATATGTCAAAAATATTGTACGATCAAAAACATAGTATGGTAATTGCAGGAGGGAGTCGACCTTGATTGAAAGACGTAGGATTAAAGAATGCTAAAAATACTTTTTCCTGCGGTGGTCAAACTAAAGTATGAAACGTAAAAAATTGACTAGCTTGATGTTTACATTTGTGACCTTTAAACTTCCAAGGGAGGGTAAATGCCCCCTTGCGCTCCCCTATGGACGCCCATGGTAAAGCGCAAATAGAATTTTTCTAGGGGTGCAAACTATATGATTATACCTACAATATCTACTAGTTTGAAGACTACATTTGCAACCTTAAACGTCCACATGTGTGCAAGTTTTCCCTTGTATTTCCTTATGGGCGCCCACGGTAAGGACACCCGTAGAATTAATTCCATCGGTGACAAATTCAAGGATGAGGCGGTTCATATCGACTTGCTTGTAATCTACATTTGTAACCTTAAACGTACACAGTAGGGCAAATTTTATCTTGCATTCCCTTATGGGCCCCCATGGCAAGGACACCCATAGAACTAATTCCATCGGCGACAAACTCAAGGATGAGGTGTTCCACATCGACTAAATTGAGACCTGCATGTCTAACCTTGAACGTTTATAGGACAGCAAGTGTCATCCTTTCCTTCCACTATGGGCGCTCATGTAGCATTTTCCAATAGGACAAAATCAAGGATGAGGAGTTCAATATCTACTAGCTTGAAGACTACATTTGCAACCTTAAACGTCCACAGTAAGGCAAGTTTTGCCTTGCATTTCCTTATGGGCGCCCATGGCAAGGACACCCGTAGAATTAATTCCATCGGTGACAAATTCAAGGATGAGGCGGTTCATATCGACTTGCTTGCAATCTACATTTGTAACCTTAAACGTACACAGTAGGGCAAGTTTCACATTGCGTTCCCTTATGGGCGCCCATGGCAAGGACACCCATAGAACTAATTCTATCGGCGACAAACTCAAGAATGAGGCGTTCCACATCGACTAAATTGAGACTTGCATGTCTACCCTTGAACGTCTATGGGATGGCAAGTGTCATCCTTTCCTTTCACTATGGGCGCCCATGTAACATTTTCCAGGAGGGAATTCAAGGACGACGCATTCAATATGACTATCTGGTAACCTACATTTGTAACCTTGAATATCCTGTTGGGATTAAGTGCTCCCTTGCCGTGCTCTATGGGCTCCCTGCTTATACTATTGCCCTCAGGACAGAACTTAATGGAGCCGAAGTTTCGATTTCCTCAGGGACGGTAAACAGTCTTTCCAGACCCTCCAAATGTCTCTGTGACATATTGAAACATTGCACACTTGCCATGGGCGCCCATAGGGGATGTTGAAAGTCACGAATATCAAACTAATGAATACTGTAAGTCTCGTCCTTGAGATTGTCCCCGCTGGAAAAAGTTCTATTGACGTCCTTGCCATGGGCGTCCATAGATGTAAGGGAGCATCCATACGTAAAGGGGGCGTCCATAGACGTAAGGGAACGTAAGGGAGCACTTGTTTTCCCGTAAACATTCAAGGTCACAAATGTAGGTGTCAAACTAGTAGATATTGTACGTCTCAACTTTGAGTACGCTCTTTTTAGAAAAAGCGCTATGGACACCCTCGCCGTGGGAGCCCATAAAAATTTTGAAAGCCGCAAACGTAGGTATCAAGCTATTCGATATTGTACGTCTTGTCCTTGAGTTTGCCCCAGCTTTAACAAGTTCTGTGGTCACATTTGCCATGGGCGCCCATAGGGGAGAGCAAGGGGGCGCTTGCCCTCCCTTGGACGTTCGAGGTCCCAAAGTAAGTATCAAGCTAGTCGATATTATAAGTCTCATCCTTGAGTTTGAGTTTTCCCCTTTAAAAAAATTCTATGTGTGCCCTTGCCATGGGCGCCCATAGAGGAGCGGGAGGGGCACTTATTCTCCCGTAGACGGTCAAGGTCGCAAATGTAGATATCAAGCTAGTACATAATTATGTCTCATTCTTGAGTTTGGCCATCCCGGGAAAGAGTTTTATGTTCGCCCTTGAATCCTACTCTTTCGAAACAAGGTTGACCCCTTTCTGCAGTTACAACACTATATTTTGATCGCACTATATTTCTGACACACACACACACCCTCTCTTTTATTCGTGCTCTAATCACATTAATCATAAAATGTTATATCTAATTCTGATTTTTTTTTTCAGAATGCATCTACATATAGAATTTCATGGCTATACGTACTCTCTCTCTCTCTCTTTTGTAAAATCTCTAATTTTGAATAATCTGTGTTTTAATCACATTGATTTCAAAATATTCAACCATTCTGTAGGAAATTAGAAGCAGTTAATTAAAACACGAATAATTTGAAATTAGATATTTTAAGAAAGAGAGTACGTACAGCCATGAAATTCTATATGCATATGCATTCTGAAAAAAAATGGAATTAGGTAGAACATTTTGTAATTAACGTGATTAGAACTCGGATGAGAGAAATAATGTCAAAATATAGTGTTGTAATTGCAGGAGGGGGGGGGGGGGGTCCGCCTTGTTCAAAAGGAGTGGGATTCAAGGGCGTTCATAAAACTTTTCCTGGAATGTCCAAATTCAAGGATGAGAGGTAAATATATCTAGTATCTTGATACCTACATTTGAGACCTTGAACATCCACGGGAGGAAAAGTGCCCCTCGCGCTCCCCTATGGGCACCCATGGCAAGAGCACCTATAGAACTTTTTCAGGGGGTAAACTGAAGGATGAGACGTACAATAACGACTAGCTTGATACCTACCTTTGAACATCCACGAGATGGTAAGTTTCCCCTCACGCTCTCCTATGGGCGCCCATAGGGGACAATAACATTTATCAATATTTATACAATAATATTAACAGCACTCGAATATAGATATCAATACTGTATGTCAATATAATCAATACTGTACTTCACATTCTTATGTTTATCCCGCTGGTAAAAGTTCTATTGGCGCTCTCACCATGGGCGCCCGTAGGGGAGCGCAAGGGGTCACTTGCCCTACTGTGAACGTTCAAGGTCGCAAATGTAGGTAGCAAATTAGTAGGCATTGTACTACTTATCTTTCAGTATACCCTCCTTGAAAAATTTCTATTGACGCCTTTGCCATGGGCGCCCATACGAGATGCTGATAATAAGGTGTTGCCCACAAGGTGTCAAACTAATCGATATTGTCGCCCTTGAATGTGCCCCCGCTGGAATAAGTTCTATAAACGCTCTTGTTATGGGCGCCCATAGCGGGTCTTGAGGGGGAACTTGCTATCCCGTCGACGTTCAAGTTCACAGATGTAGATATCAAGCAAGGCGATGTATGTCTCACCCTTCAGTTTTCCGCCTGTAAATGTTATATGGATGCTCTTGCTATGAGCGCCCATAGCAAAGGTGGCCATAGAACTTATTAAAACGGGATGAACTCAAGAACGAAATGTACAATATCGATTACCTTGATGCCTACGTTTGTGGTTTTTAAAATTTATATGGGCTCCCATGGCAAGGACGTCCATAGAGTTTCTTCCAAGAGCATAACAAGGATGAGACGCACGATATATACTAGCTTGACACCAACATTTGGGACCTTGATGTTCACGGGAAGGCAAGTGCTTCCTTATGCTCCCCTATGGGCGCCCATGGTAAGGAAGTCAATAGAACTTTTTCCAGTGGGGACAATCTCACGGACGAGACGTACAGTAAGTATTCATTAGTTTGATATTCGTGACGCTCAACATCCCTTTGGGCGCCCATGGCAAGTGTTGTTGTTGAGACCCAGACTGTCCGATCTACCAGAAAGATGTAAGGTATCTGTTTAGACGACCGAGCAGTGCCACCCAATTTAATCCGGATCCCAGGAGGAGCCATCCACAGGGACCGTACCCTCCTTCCCCTATCACCAACCTCTCAGAAGGATTTACAGACTCACATGCTTAACGTGATCGTACTCCACGTGAACACGGCAGCAGTCTTGGCAGTGGCAGGAATCGAACCCGGGCCTACTGAATGCAATCAATTCCCGCTCGCTAACCACTGAGCTGTCGTGCCCCACTCCATGGTAAGTGTGCAATGTTTCAGCTTTTTATGTCAGACAGTCTTTTGGAGGGTCTGGAAAGACTGTTTACTACCCCTGAGGAAATCGAAACTTTGGCTCCGTTAGGTTCTGCCCTGAGGGCAATAATATATAAGCTGGGATCTCATGCGCTGGGAGCCCATAGAGGATTGCAAGGAATCACTTAAGCTGAACTGGATATTCAAGGTTACATGCTAGCGATATTGAACGCTTCATCCTTAGTTCCGTTCTGGAAAATGTTACATGGGCGCCCATAGTGGAGGGAAAGGATGACACTTGCCTTTCCATAGACGTTCAAGGTTAGACATGTAAGTCTCAATCTAGTTGATATTGAACGCCTCATCCTTGAGTTTATCGCCGATGAAATTAGTTCTACGGGTGTCCTTGCTATGGGCGCTCATAAGAGAACGTTTGATATGGAACTTATCATACCGTGTACATTTAAAGATATAAATGTAAATTACAGGCGAGTCAATATGGGACACCTCATGCTTGAGTTTATCACCCCTGGAATTAGTTCTATGCGCGTTCTGGCCATGAGCTCCCATAGCAATTCCGGCGCGCTAACCATTGGGCTGTCGCGCCCAATCCCATGGAAAGTGTGCAATGTTTCAGCCTCTTATATCACAGAGACTTTTGGAGGGTCTGGAAAGACTGTTTACTACCCCCGAGGAAATTGAAACTTCGGCTCCGTTAGGTTCTGTCCTGAGGGCAATAGCATTAAGCAGGGAGCTCATGCAATGGGAGCTCGTAGAGGACTGCCATGGGCGCCCATAGGGGAGTGTAAGGGGTTCGTTTACCCTTCCCTGGACGTTTAAAGTCACAAATGTGAACATTAAGCATGTCAATTTTTTCCGTCTCATACTTTAGTTTGACTACAAGGTCGACTCCCTCTTACAATCACCACACTATGTTCTTGATAGTGCAATATTTTTGACATTCTCTCATCTAATAAAAGCAGAAGTAACTCGTAATACTAGTAGTTTGATAGCCTTGAAAATACTTTAAATAGAAAATAAATAAATAATATAATAGAAAAAAGTAATAAAAATTATTAATAATTAAATAAAATTTAAATTATATATATATATATTAAATTATATATATATATTTAAATTATATATATTTATATATATATATATATATATATATATATATATATATATATATATATATATATATATATATATATATACATATATATATATATATATATCTGTGTGTGTTTGTGTGTGTGTGTTTTCAATATCAAAATCGCGCATAGACTAATTGAACTGTAAATTTCCGCATGCAGAAAACAAAGACTTCTCATCATTCAACTGCCACCACAAGGTCATGAAATTCGCGCCTGACGTAGTTATCAGGTGGTGCATTTTCCCGAGAGGGACTTCGCAGGGTATAAGTGCTCGTCATAAACTCACCCTCGCCAAAACCACGCCAAACCACGTGCCACGAGTTGAAATCCTGTCTTTAGTCCCATATTTCTAAACGACACACGGTTGTGCTATTATACTGAACAACGCATCCAGGGAAACTTTTTGTTTCATCTCCCTTTTTCAGTCAAGAGGCATTTTTCGCATTCCTTGGCAAGATGATGACATTTTTTCCTTCATAATATTAATATTAATTAATATTATTGGTACTTCTATTAATAGGTACGTCTATAGTATATATATATATATATATATATATATATATATATATATATATATATATATATATATATATATACATACATATATATATATATATAGAACTATGTTTTAATAAATCATTTCTAATAATATAAAAGAGAAAAGTAGGGCGCAACTCTATACTTGACGAATACTTAACCTGTAGTGGAGTAAAAAGTGCAAGCTCGATGTAATATTCCGCTAAAAGAAATAATACGATATAAAAGTGGATAAAAAAATATTTTTTAAAAACAGAATTTTTTCAATACTAGAGGGCTCCGCTCCTGCTCGCTATGCTAACCAACTACCGTAATTCACTTGACGAGTCGGGAGTCTTCGCCTCCAACTCGCTAATGCTCATTGCGAGCACTTTAGTGTTACCTGCGCGAGCAGTTAATGCTACCTCACACGCGAGCACTTATAGCCTTTAGTGCTACCTGCTACGCAGGCGTAATATGCCCGTTGGGCTCAGCCAGTATTCGCTACTCTCGCCAACCTCCGTAACTCGCATCGCAAGTCGGGAGGCTTCGCTTCTGATGAACTAATGCTCGCTGAGTTCGTTTGGTGAGCATTTTAATGCCACCTGCTACGCAGGCGTAATGACACTTTGGGGACCGTCACTTACTAACTAATATTTACCAGGCCTGGAACTTGCTTCGCGGGCTATTTCAACCCGACAGGCTCACACGACCTCTGTAGTATACAGAATTTCGCATTGGGCGATACGCCGCCAAATATAGAATGGCAACCCTGGCGGAGAAGAAAGAAATAAGAATGAAGGGGGGCTCTCGGGGAGAACGATTTTGAAAATAGGAGTCTGGGGGTGTACTTAGAGGCCTGCCAGTACTATTTTATATTTTTGGATAATATTAAGTGTTAAGATTAATTTTGACTAATGAAGAATGTTCTTGGCTAATGATAGTTTGTATATCTTGTAAATATATGTAAATAAAATAGCGTTTTGTTTGCGAACCCAGACTTTGTGTTATACTACAGATGGATTGAAAACACGAGACGCTTGAACCTCCTACGTGCCTTGTGCTAGCTGACGCTTTCACCCCTTACTCGCTACGCTCGCCAACACCCGTGACTAGCTCGCAAGTCCGTAAGCTTCGCATCCCACTTGCTAAAGCTCGCTTCGCAAGCACTTTAGTGCCACTTCCTACGCTGGCGTAATATGCCCGTTGGGCTCCACCCCTCTACTCGCTTAACTCGCTTCACGAGAACTTTAATTCATTATTTAATCTGCATGACTATGATCATCGCAAGGCTAAATCTCGTAAGAGACCCCGCTCCGGTACTTAACTTTGATATTCGGTACTAGAAACGTCCCACCTTAATCAGTTGATATTAACGAAAACTCGCGATCTTTGGTTTTCTACAAAATGTTTAAAATCCTAAACTGCTAAAATGCTAGGTTACCCTCAGATCTGCATCAACCCCCCAAACTGCTTAAACTCTTAATGTGCAACAAACTGCCACACTAGGAGCTAGGACAAATAATAAAAACAGTAAATCAAAAACCTCGAACCTCCAACTATGGACCAATGAAATAATGTCACAGTATGAAGATAAGAACCACACCTAGAGATTGGAGATTAAAGGCGCTTCGCGCCTGGTGCTCTGTTCTGGACGAAACTCTATGAAGAGAACTTTAAGTGCCACTTGCTACGCAGGCGTAATGCGCAAGTTGGGGCAAACGTAATATTCCCGTCTCACTACGCTTGCCAACCCCCGTAACTCGCGAATGCTCGCTTCGGGAGCATTTTAGTGCCAACTGCTACGCAGGCGTAATACGTCCGTTGAGGACTGTCCCTTATTAACTGGAACTCGCTTCTCGAGCTATTTCAACCCAGCCAGCCCACACGACCTCCTACGTGTCTTATGCTTGCTGACGCTTTCACACCTTGGTCGCTACGCTCGCCAGCATCCGTGACTCGCGAAACTCGCTTCATGACCGCTTTAGTGCCGCCTGCTATGCAGGTGTAATACGCGTGTTGGGGACCGTCCCTCGTTAACTGACAGTCTCCAGCCCTGAAGCTCGCTTTGAGGGCTCTTTCACGTCGGCTGGCACACACCATCGTCTACGTGTCCTGTGCTCGCTGACGCTCGGAAAACTTTCCATTTTCCATGCCCGCTATTCATTAATCGGAGCTCACCGCAGACTTGATGCAAACGTTGGTATTACGTTACCTTATTAGCTAACACTCACCTTAACTCGTTTTGTGAACAATTTCATCAAGCTTCAGCTGCTCCCAACTCGCTACGCTAACCAACCTCGAAACTCGTTTCTTGAGTTGGGAGGCTTCGTCTCCGACTTCCTGACGTTCGCTAAGCCTGCATCGCAAGTCGTGCCGCCTGCTTATAAGAACGATTGCTTGGTGTAGAGATTTACAACAATGAAACATATAATTGTTGTGAAATATAACAATTAAATTGTAATGTTCATGACAATAATAGTTTCAAATCTTCACGTGTAAAGAAGAAAATTTTGCATAAAAATGTGCATAAAAAATTGAATAACTTGTTAACTAAATTGAAATTTAAAACAGAGGCTCCGTCCTGCAAAAATTCAACTATGTAGGTACATGACACCAAAAATTCGAGCTCTTGTTATTGTTAGTCTATCCAGGACTCTTCCTTTGATTTTGACATTAAATATTTCTTAAACTAAATTTTATATCGAAAACACGGTTTATATCAGCGTATCATCCTAATATTTCTCTACAAATGTACCAAATTTCATATTTTTGTATGCTATAGATTTTGCGTTGACAGATAAATTTGAGAAACGTGAAATTTGTCCAATATCAGCGGCGTCAGTTACTTTTTACTTTCCTTATACACATAATGTATAAGGAAAATATTGTAATGGGGTCGAAAATTCGAATTCGAGTTTTCGACGGGAGAGCACGTTTCAAGCATCCCTGATCACGAATCGAACATTTTTGAGGTGATGTCTGTGTGTGTGTGTGTGAAAGTATGTGTGTGTGTGTGTGAAAGTATGTGTGTGTGTGTGTGAAAGTATGTGTGTGTGTGTGTGTGTGTGTGTGTGTGTGTGTGTGTCAGTGAGTCTGTGGAAACGCTAACTGACGAACGAAAGAACCGATTCGAACAAAATTTTGTACAAAAATCACAATCCGTAAACACTGGAAGCCTATTGTTTTTATACGCAATCGAATGTTCAGAACCCCCTAAATTTTCGAGTGAAATTTTGAAAAAATCGTCAAAAAATCAAAACCGATAATAAAGTTACGCAAATAGACATTTCTTATGTAATTTTTCATTAGAAAACGATTGACATAAATTTTAGAACGCTAACATGAACTGTTCTCGAGATATTGCACATTTTTCAAAAAAATGATCAAAAAGTCATATAAAATAAAAAAAAAATATTTTCTATTGAGAAACATGTTCACTTTTCATATGTAATACCATGCGATAAATAAGGTGACATCCTTCTCATGGATCTAGCTCGTTCCATTCATGAAAAAAGATACTTTGAGTAATAATTCTGTAATTGAACGCCAATAGTCATTTATCTGCTGTAAGAATAACTTATTTCTTCGTCCAGAACGCTTGGCGAGATTTTGGCGACGAATTTGGTGGAATGTCGCCAACTTGGCGACTTTTTTAAATGTTGCTAAATTAACGAAAAACTCGCCAAATGGATAAAAATGACGCTAAATCAATGACGACTCATTGATGATGACGACGTGGAAAATGACGACTCACTGACGAAAATTCAATATCTTGGAAATGCTATCACGAAAATGCTAAAATTTAGTTCTTAATAAAGTACTGCATTATAATATTTTAATTATGATTATGCTATATCACATAACATTAAATTGACTGCAATTACTTATCAGTTGATAATGTATAACGTGAAAATGCAGTACTCTATAGAACTTATTACTCATCTGTATAACTGCTTATCAGTTGGCAATATATAACAGTGAAACTCGCAATAAAACAAAAGTACCCTAAATACTATATTCTTAATTTAAATTTTAAAATTTTATTGAATATTTTAAAATTAAATATGCAACTAAATTGGTGATCATCAATATATAACCACAGATTCAGCAAAAAAAAAAAAAATCTTAATTCTGTGACTATACAAAACGAAGTTTACAAAAAATTCTAAAAAAGCAGTTTTTTTTTTGCAAAATTTGGATGGCATGTTGTATAAAATTTCATACCACTACAAAAATATTTCAATTTGAGGGGGCTGAATATACCTCTTAGTGGCGTTGGGGAATCAGCCCCTCATGGCCCCTGCCTTGCTGTCCTGTCTTATCATCCACAGACATTGCTAGTCTTACACGCCTTCCATTTAATATTACTATTATATATATTACTATTATATGACTCCCTATCAAAGCATACATACTATTCCAAATAGCATAACGCAATTACTATACCTTCCCGAGGCCCTTTATGAAGCCAATTTATCAAGTTTAAGGCCTAGATTAACTCTCTCAAATTTTATGGGCCGTACAATCTATCTATAAACAAAGTTTGCATTAATTCCATTGTTTAAAAAGTGAATTTGAAGATAAAGCAGGAAATAAGAATTTCTAACTCTATGGTTTAAATTTTCCTATTCTGAATTTTTGAATTGAGATTACCTCTCAATATTAACTTTCCTATTCAGTTGGATCATGGATGGTGAGGTCATCTCTATCTCCATTAGCCGAATACAGTTTTTTGCTTTTATTTCTTCTGGCATTTCATGATCATGCAATTGCATTATAATGTGACACTGCTTTTGGCCTCAGATTATAAATACAAAAATCTGATGTGGGCAGCACATGACTTTCCCTGCAGACTCATATTCACGTTCTCTTTATTTCTTCAATAGCTCATTAAATTGAGTTTAATTGCACAAAATAACACTAAATTTGCATTTTTAAATCAATTATTGTTTTTATTTGGTAAATGGAAATTGTTCCGAAAGCGGCGTACAAAAATGCAAGTAATCTCAAATATCTTGAGAACGGTTAGGCCTAAAGTAATGGAGTTCGTCTTATTATTTTCCTCGTCAAAAATTACGTATAAAACAAGCATTTAATTGATGCATTTGAGCATATGTAGTCTTTTTTTTAGATTTTGGCGATTTTTGGAGGACCATTTCGTAAAGAAAAAGCAGGTTGTTTCTTTCCGAATGGTACCAAAATCTAATCAGCATCAGACTATCTCACGAGTAACTTATTTACTAAATTTTGTGAAATTTGGTCAATTAGTATTTTAGCTAGAGTGGATACATAAAGTTCTTGTGGACCATTTCGCAAAAAAAGGCGGGTTTTGTTTTTCCGAATCGTACCAAAACTAATCAGCACCAGGGTCACGTCTATGTGACTTACCTGCCAAATTTTATGAAATTCGGTCCATTAGTTTTTGAGTTAGAGTGGATACATACATAGATTGCACAGACAGACAGACACACAAACATACACACACAGAAGTCACGCTAAAAGTAGTTTTTTCGTATTCTAGAGGTCTCGAAACGCGTAGATCCGTCGAAAACTCGAGTTGCGATTTTCGGCATGATTCCAATACTTTCCCTATACATTACCATGTATTGCAGGGAAAGTAAGAATGGAGATTAAAAAAAAAAAAGCCAAACTTTTAGAGGCTATTTCTCCAGATCCGAGGGTTAATCAAATTAGGGAGGTGTTAAGTCAAATGCACTCAATCCATCGATATGTCTAATCCTTCACCAACTTAAAATAAGGAACTTTTTATGACTTTTACGGAATATTTTAAAAGACTAACTTGGGTACGATATTTGGAAAAGGTACATATTTTCTATTTTTCCTTTTGACAATGATGGTGATGCAAGTGGAACTAAATACTGCGTGATATAATTGCATAAGAAAGTTGAGAGGGAGACTCACATATATAAGACATATATTTATAAAAGTGGAAAACTATTATTAAAATTTTTTAAAATAAAGCCGCCTTTTTTTACGAAATGGCCCGCAAAAATTTCATGTGTCCACTCTAGCTAAAATATTAACTGCCCAAATTTCACAAAATTCGGTATATAAGTTACTTGTGGGATAATCTGGTGCTGATTAGATTTTGGTGCGATTCGGAAAAGAACAACCTGCCTTTTTTTACGAAATGGCCGGCAAAAATCGCCAAATTAAAAAAAAAAAATTACTACGTATGCTGAAATGTATTAATTAAATTCTTGTTTTATACGCAATTTTTGACGAGGAAAAGAATATCACAAACACCATTATACATTAGGACTAACCGTTCACAAGATATTTGGGATGTCTTGCATTACGCCGCTAGCCGAAAAATGTCCAATTAGTAAATAAAACCAAAAATTGAATTAAAAATGCAAATTTAGTGTTATTTGGTGCAATTAAACTCAATCTAATGAATTATTAAAAAAATAAAGGAAATATGAATTTAAGTGTGCAGGGAAAGTCATGTGCTGCCCACATCAGATTTTTTACTTTCCCTGCAATACATGGTAATGTATAGGAAAGTATTGGAATCATGCCGAAAATCGCAACTCGAGTTTTCGGCGGATCTACACGTTTCGAGACCTCTAGAATACGTAAAAACTATTTTTAGCTTGGCATCTGTGTGTGTGTGTGTCTGTCTATGTGTCTGTCTGTGTGTCTGTCTGTGTGTCTGTCTCTGCAGATATTGTATCCACTCTAACTAAAAAACTAATGGACCAAATTTCATAAAATTTGGTAGGTAAGTCACTTGTAGGTGAATCTGGCGCTGATTGGTTTTGGGTACGTTTCAGGATACAACTATCCGCCTTTTTTTTGAAATGGCTCGCAAAAGCTTGTATCCACTCTAGCTGAAAACTAATGGAACGAATTTCACGAAATTCGGTAGATAAGTTAATTGTGGATCACCCTGGTGCGATTCAGAAAAAATAACCTGCCTGTTTTTGCAAAATGACCCGCAAAAATCGTCAAAATACAAAATAAGAAAATACGTATGCTCAAATATATCCATTAAATGCTTATTAAATATGTAATTTTTAACGAAGAAAAGAATAAGACCAACCCCATTACACTAGGACTAGCCGTTCTCGAGATATTTTAGTTTTTTCGTATTTTCTCTACGCCACCTTTGAAATTAAGTCCAGTTATCAAATGAGACAGAAAATTGAATTAAAAGTGAATTAAATTTAATTAAAATAAAGATAACGTAAATATGAGTCTGCAGGGAAAGTCATGTGCTGCCCACATCAGAATTTTTTCTTTTAGATTTTGGCGATTTTTGAGGGCCATTTCGTAAAAAAGGCAGGTTGTTATTTACCGAATCGTATCAAAATCAAATCAGCACCAGAGTGTCCCACAAGTAACTTATCTACCAAATATTGTGAAATTTGGTCAATTAGCATTTTAGCTAGGGTGGATATATGAAATTTTTGCGGGCCATTTCGTAAAAAAAAGGCGGGTTCTTCTTTTCCGAATCGTACCAAATTCTAGTCAGCACCAGAGTATCCAACAAGTAACTTATCTACCAAATTGTTATCTACCGAATAACACTAAATTTGCATTTTTAATTCAATTTTTGTTTTTATTTGGTAATTGGAAATTTTTCCGATAGCGGCGTAACAAAAATGCAAGAAATCTCAAATATCTTGAGAATGGTTAGTCCTAAAGTATAACGGAGTGTGTTATATTCTGTTCCTCGTCAAAAATGGCGTATAAAACAAGAATTTAATTGATACATTTCAGCATACGTAGTCTTTTTTCTTTTCTTTTGATTTTGGCGAATTTTGCGAGCTATTTCGTAAAATAGGCAGGTTGTTATTTTCCGAATTGTACTGAAATCTAATCTGCACCAGAGTGTCCCACAAGTAACTTATCTACCAAATTTTGTGAAATTTGGTAAATTAGTGTTTTAGCTAGAGCGGATAAATGAAATTTTTACGGGCCATTTTGCAAAAAAAGACGGGTTCCGTTTCTACAAATCGTACCAAAAACTAATGAGCACCAGGGGCACATCCAAGTGACTTACCTGCCAAATTTTATGAAATTCGGTCCATTAGTTTTTGAGTTAGAGTGGATACATACATTGCACACACACACAGACAGACAGACACACACAAACTTCACGCTAAAAATAGGTTTTTCGTATTCTAGAGATCTCGAAACGTGTAGATCCGTCGAAAACTCGAGTTGCGATTTTCGACATGATTCCAATTCTTTCCCTATACATTACCATGTATTGCAGGGAAAGTAAAAATAGTATAAGTTCTAAACATTAATGATACAGTTAATTTGTAATCAGGGTTCTCAAACCATGCACGCCCACCAAAACCAGTGGCGCAGTTTAATTGTTTTGTTCAGTTCTAAATCTTAAAGAAACTGTCCGCATGATGACTTTCAAATCTCGCCTGTTGTGTTAATTTGATTAAATGATTGGCAATTTATTTTTCGGCATTTCTAATGCCCAAACATCCTTCCACACTGATTTGGAACAAGCATCAATTATGAAATATATTCCATGCTGGTATTTAACCTCGAACTTCTTTCACTTCGGTTCTTCACAAATATCGTCTGCTATGTTAGAATTTGTGCAGCTGCGGGGGAATAATCCGCCAGCTGACAGTAGTGGCGTTCGATTTTTAACTTAAATGCGTTTCGAAGTCGCCGATAATTGTTTTTAGAAAAACCCTGAAAAAACGGTTCTTTCGAAGTATAATGAAGAGAGGAGTTTACTAAAGTTCTGTGGAACACAATAGATTCTACTGAGTCATAGGAAGCGCTAGTGAGTGATTTGGGGGATACGTAGGAAGCAGCTTGAAAACATCTACACCCAATGTTTTTGTAGAAAGTGTGAGTGAAATCGCTTTCTTAGTTTCGGCATAGTAAGAGTAATGTAGCACACCGAGGATATGTGCCCTTGGAATTATTTGTGTTGGGTTATTTGGAAAAGTGCAAAATGAGGTAAGTTCCGATCTCTTATTTTTTTGCAATATTATTGTTCTTTAATAATTTCACGTATTTTTATTTCTGAAAAATATCCTTTTTTTTACTTTCCCTGCAATACATGGTAATGTATAGAGAAAGTATTGGAATCATGCCGAAAATCGCAACTCGAGTTTTCGACGGATCTACACGTTTCGAGACCTCTAGAATACGAAAAAAGTATTTTTAGCGTAACGTCTGTGTGTCTGTCTGTGTGTCTGTCTGTGAAAATTTTGTATCCGCTCTAACTAAAAAACTAATGAACCGAATTTCATAAAATTTAATAAGTCACTTGTGAGCGAATCTGGTGCTGATCAGTTTGGGGTACGATTTGGGGTAAAAGAACCTGCCTTTTCTTGCGAAACGGCCCGCAAAAGCTTGTATCCACTCTAGCTGAAAAACTAATGGACCGAATTTTACAAAATTCGGTAGATAAGTCACTTGGGAGACACCCTGGTGCTGATTAGATTTTGGTACGATTCGGAAAAGAGTAACCTACCTTTTTTTGCAAAAAGGCCTTCCAAAATCGACAAAATCTAAAATAAAAAACTACGTATGCTCAAATATATCCATTAAATGCTTGTTTAATACGTAATGTTTAACGAAGAAAAGAATAAGATCAACCCCATTACATTAGGACTAGCCGTTCTCGAGATATTTTAGTTTTTTCGTATTTTTTCTACGCCACCTTTGAAAATAAGTTCAGTTATCAAATGAGAACGAAAATTGAATTAAAAGTGAATTAAATTTAATTAAAATAAAGAGAAGATGGATATAAGTCTGCAGCGAAAGTCATGTGCTGCCCACATAAATTTTTACTTTCCCTGCAAAACATGGTAATGTATAGGGAAAGTATTGGAATCATGTCGAAAATCGCAACTCGAGTTTTCGACGGATCTACACGTTTCGAGACCTCTAGCATACAATAAAATCAATTTTAGCGTGACGTCTGTGTGTGTGTCTATGTGTCTGTCTGTGTGTCTGTCTGTCTGTGCAGATTTTGTATCCACTCTAAAAACTAATTGATCGAATTTCATAAAATTTGGTAGATAAGTCAATTGTGGGCGAATCTGATGCTGATTAGTTTTAGGTACGATTCGGGATAAAAGTACTTTTTTTTTGCGAAATCGCCCACAAAAGACTGTATCCACTCTAACTGAAAAACTAATGGACCGAATTTCACAAAATTCGGTAGATTAGTCGCTTGTGAGTTACTCTGGTGCTGATTAGATTTTGGTATGATTCGGAAAGAAATAATCTGCCTTTTTTTGCGAAAAGGCCCGCAAAAATCGCAAAAATCTAAAATAGAAAATTACGTATGCTCAAATATATTCATTAAATGCTTGTTTCATACGTAATTTTTAACGAAGAAAAAAATAAGACCCCCAGTCAGTTGAAAAATCAGTTGAAAAAAAAAGTATGATCAGTAGAAAAAAATCAGTAGGAAAAAAAATATCAGCAGAAAAAAATATGATAAAATGCTGCATCTGTGACTTAATAGATTGATATTTTTGATGTAAATAATATCTATGGCTGGGGGGGGGGGATTCTCTGGCGGAAAATATAAATGTACAAAAAATGTAAATATTTTGGACTACAATAATGTAAATATTTTGGACATATTTTGTCCACGAAAAATGTAAATATTTTGGACACTTATACCTCGAACCATGTGGATAAAAATGTAAAAATGTAAATAATGCTTCTTGTTTTTTCGGAAGTAAGGTCCAGATTATGTATATATAGAAATAATTGCAATATTTTAATATTCTCAACTATTTTTTTTCGAAAAATCTTTAATAAACAACTGTCTGAGAGTGTTTCTATTTCTTTTTTTCTTTATTTATTTTTTCTAACTTATTCTAATCTATATTTATTATATATATATATATATATATATATAATAATAATAATAAAAAAAAAAAAAACTTATCGTTTTCGGGTAATTGTCAAGTTCAAGAAGATTGAAAATTTTCTGTTTTTCAAATTAATAATGCTATATCTCAAAAACTAAAAGAGATAGTCAGCTTTGAACAATAAGCAAGAATGTGTAGCCCTTTAAAAGCCCTGAAAGTGTAATTAATTGGATTTTGGATAGAGCTCTATTTTAGCGAAAAAACTGTAAAAAGTGTATCTGTCCGTACGTATTAGTTTTTGCTTTCCCTGCAATACATGGTGTATAGGGAAAGTATTGGAATCATACCGAAAATCACAACTCGAGTTTTCGACGGATCTACGCTTTTCGAGACCTCTAGAATACGAAAAAACTATTTTTAGCGTCACGTCTGTGTGTCTGTCTGTCTGTGTGTCTGTGCAATGTATGTATCCACTCTAACTCAAAAACTAATGGACCGAATTTCATAAAATTTGGTAGATAAGTCACTTGGATATGACCCTGATGCCGATTAATTTTTGGTACGATTCGTAAAAACAGAACCCGCCTTTTGTTGCGAAATGACCAGTAAAAATTTCATTTATCCGCTCTAGCTAAAATACTAATTGACCAAATTTCATAAAATTTGTTAGATAAGTTACTTGTAGGATACTCTGGTGCTGATTAGATTTTGGTACGATTCGGAAAAGAAGAACCCGCCTTTTTTTACAAAATGACCCGCAAAAGTTTCATGTATTCACTCTAGCTAAAATACTAATTGATCAAATTTCACAAAATTTGCTAAATAAGTTGCTTGTGGGTTATTCTGGTGCTGATTAGATTTTAGTATGATTTGGAAAAGAAAAACCTGCCTTTTTTTACGAAATGACCCGCAAAAATCGTCAAAATCTGAAAAAAAAAAAGACTACGTATGATCAAATGCATCAATTAAATTCTTGTTTTATACGCAATTTTTGACGACGAAATAAATATAACACACTCCATTATACTTTAGGACTAACCGTTCTCAAGATATTTGAGATTTCTTGCATTTTTGTTACGCCGATTTCGGAAAAATGTCCAATATCAGACAAAAATAAAAATTGAATTCAAAATGAAAATTTAGTTTTATTTTGTGCAATTAAATTCAGTCTAATGAATCATTAAAGAAATAAAGAAAATATGAATTTGAATCTGGAGGGAAAGTCATATGTTGCCTACATCAGATTTTTACTTCCCCTGCAATACATTGTAATGTATAAGGAAAGTATTGGAATCATACCGAAAATCACAATTCGAGTTTTCGACGGATCTACAAGTTTCGAGACATCTAGAATTCGAAAAATCTATTTTTAGAGTGACGTCTGTGTGTGTGTCTGTCTCTGTGTGTGTGCCTGTGTGTGTGTTTGTCTGTGCAATGTATGTATCCACTCTAACTAAAAAACTACTGGATTGAATTTCATAAAATTTGGTAGGTAAGTCCTCTGGGTGAGACCCTGGTGCTGATTAGTTTTTGGTAGGATTCATAAAAACAGAACCCGCCTTTTTTTGCGGAATGGCCCGAAAAATGTCATGTATCCACTCAAGCTAAAATACTAATGGACCGAATTTCATAAAATTTGGTCACTGGAGCGAGACCCTGGTGCTGATTAGATTTTGGTACGATTCGGAAAAAATAACCTGCCTTTTTTTGCGAAATGGCCCACAAAAATCGGCAAAATCTCAAATAAAAAACTACGCATGCTGAAATATATCCATTAAATGCTTGTTTCTTACGTAATTTTTAGCAATGAAAAGAATAAGACCAACCCCATGGCACTAGGGCTAGCCGTTCTCGAGATATTTTAGTTCTTTCGCATTTTCTCTATGCGACCTTTGAAAATAAATCCAGTTACCAACTGAGAACGAAAATTGAACTAAATGTGCAAATGCAGTGTCATTTTACACAATTATGGGCGTTATTTTCTGCAATTAAACTCAATATAATGAATTATTGAAGAAATAAAGAGAACGTGAATATGAGTCTGCAGGGAAAGTCATGTGCTGCCCACATCAGATTTTTTTATTCATTTTTCGTACCTTTCACTCGAAATATCCTTGAAACTATAAAAGATAGATTGAAATAGTAAACGACAAAAATGAGTTCTAGAAAATTAAGTATTAAATTATGTATATATATTTATTATTAAAAAAGTTCTTATAGTTTTTGAGTAATCGTCTTGTAAGTTGAAGAAGTATGAAAATTTTACGTTTTTCAAAATTAACTTTCAGATTTTTTTTTCGATTAATTAACAGCGTTGCTACTAGTTAATGCTTATAATAAAATCTATTGTAATTATTATATATTATAATATTGATGTATAGTAACTATATGGATTTTTCTAGTCAACTCTTACAAATATAATCATGCAATTATTTGTAAATAATTCATATGGATTAAAATATATAATAGTAACCATTATGGTTAATAAATGCTAATGATTAACCGAGTTTTGGGTGAGCCCCGCTTTCAAGACTGTTGAGCCTCCCTAGAATTTCATTTCAGCCCCCCCCCCCTTTAAATATCGTCTCTGGCAACGGCTCTGACTCTGGTCCTGCTGATAACCTGAATTCAAATGAGGTGACCGTTGATAACAGCAATAAATAACGACACTGTTTGTTGAGTACTTGTATGTTGTTAACTGTACAAAATTTTAGCCTAAAAACATTTAGTCGAAAAATAATTCTTCTTCGAACTGTTAAAGAGAGAACGTTAAAAAGCTTGCAATTAAAATGCCGTATTATTTGAGGATTAGCGCAATTTTTGAACATGTTAATACGAATTTTCGTATAATTCAAGTATCGAGGATTTCCTGTTGTTGTTGTTGAGACTCAGACCGTCCGACCTACCAGCGAGTTGTAAGGTAACTGTTTGGATGGCCGGGAAGAGCCACCCAATTCAGACCGGAACCCAAAGGGGGAGGCATACACAGGGACCGTACCCTCCTTCCCCTACTACCAACCTCTCCGAAGGACTTACGGACCCACATGTTTAATGTGATCGTACTCCGCGTGAACACGGCGGCAGTTTTGGAGCGGAGGGAATCGAACCCGGTCCTACCGAGTGCAAGTCCCTTTCTGCTAACCACTGGGCTACTGCGTCCCCCGAGGATTGCCTGTGTTATTATTTGTAATTTGCACGATTAGAAAGAATATGAATTATTCGATAGTTAAGATCTTTAACATTATTTTTTTATGGAGAAATAATGGGTATTTCCAGGGATAATAGGTCATATCACAGGCACATCGCAGCCAAAGGAAACTGATGATATGCCGCAAGTAAAGGGCGATACGAAAATATTTTAACTGAAATCACCCGAATTCACCAGATTCACCGACGTGAATGGAATATTGCCTCCCTGAGAAAAGAAATTCTTAAAGAAATGTAAGGAAAAACAATTAAAAGAACAAACTGGAAAAAATAATAGCTGTCTTATAAAATTTTTCAGTAAACAGAGAATTTATTTTTCTATATCATACAGCTAAGTAAGACTGAGACTTGAAACTTTGCATACACGTTAGATTTGACCTAATATAATTAATGAGGAAAATATAAATCTTGGAATTTTGCTCAAAATATATATATATATATATATATATATATATATATATATATAAATCGTCGAGGAAGCACAACCATATTTTTTATGTGGGGGGAGAGATTGAAAGAATTTTCTTAAATGCTTTTTCTTGGATCCCAAATTAAGATTTTGTAGAACGCATTTGCATATTTGCTTAAAAGACTAAAATTCCTAGTTACGTCGCTGCCGAACAGCCATATTTACTTTTGCCTCAAATGGCGAATTTGATCACCTGGTCAGAAGACTGCATTTTTCCATGATAAGTGCGATTTTCTGGTTGATGAGATAAAAATTTCTATCCTCTTTAACTCTCAAAAGTTTTTAATTAACCTTTTATATATTCATTTTAGAGCAATTCTTTCATCCACTTTGTAGGGGGTTGTGGCCCGTGTGAAAATCAAGACATGGCTTTCCTTACAGACTCCAAAATTAAAGTTTAATAGTTCAAACTGACACTAATGCTTACTTGAGAAAGTACAAATTATTTATATTATTATCTTTATTAGGCTCGGCCATATAAGCGTCCATAGCGTTTACATCATGGAGGTAAAAGTAAGGCGTTAAAACTTCATATTAAGAAAACGCCAATATCGTTTGAGACAATCATTCAGGTGGCGCTGGGATAAGATAAGGAGTCCTGCATTATATGTTTTTCTGTGGTGAAAGGCCTACCATATTGATTTAAACTGTCCATTTTGTAAAAATAAATTATGAGCGCAATATAAAGTAGAACTCAAGTAATAAAGAATATTCCTACGTATTAAAAATTATTTTACCTTTCAATTTATTTTAAATCCACATACTCTATACAGTATCGTGGAACTATGAAAAAATACTGGTTAATTATACTCATAATTAAGAAACCCTTAATTTAAACATAATCAAAAATGCATATACTAAATACTACGCCTGCCTGTTGTGTCAACCAACAACAGCAGCTACCTTACTAATATTATAGACACCTAGCTATAATTCTCAAAGCATTATGACATTTTCAAGCGTTTCATAAGAGTTTTATCTCCTTCTTTCTAACTCCATGGTTTACATTCTTCGTAACGCTCCGATTTCAGCCAGATATCATAACACGCCAAAACATCGCCTTTTCATTTATAAACCACGCGGAAGTTCCCAAGATAACGACATTTTAATTAACAATGTTGCCGCCTGTGAAGGCTACATAGTTATCGAACATTCTGATTCTTATTAACCCAAGTTCACTCACCATTTTTATCACCCTGAAAACAATTGATCATAGCGTTTCCATCTTTATCGCCATCTTCAGAACAATTTATCACTTTATTACGCGTTTACTTCTCAGACGGAAGTGTTTACCACTATAATCGTCTGTTGATTAATGGAGTCCAATTCTATTGTCAGAGATGAAGTTTCACTCTCAAAGTGGCATCACTTGCGCGACAAGGTTCACTTTGAGATGATGCTTTTATCGTTAAGCTGTGGTTGATAAAATTGATCACGTCTTTGTCTTGTTAGTGATAGAATTGAGTTCGTTGGGTAATAAGAGTTTACTTGAGAAAATAATGAACAATTTGGTATTAGTACCGAAGTGTTCTTGTTAGAAGGTAAAGTTTAAACTTAGTGGCGTATTACTATGAAATTCATGAAAATCAAGCTTTGTCCCTTCAAGGAGCCCTAATTTTACTTTCTCATAGTATTGAGAAAGTATTATTTGTTTAATTGAAAAGTTTTTTGAAAGTTTTCCTTGTAGAATTTACAAAAGAAAAAGAAAATCACAAGCTACATAAAAATAGATACTCTGGTATGAAAAAGTCGAATTGCGCATGCTCCGTGTAATTCATGTTCTTCTTCTTGTGATGAAATTTAGAATTAAAGAGTACTTTTTTTTTCCAAATTCGCCTTCTACTGATTGATAGCTGAATGTAGTGTTTGCTCTCATTTTAATGCAGCAAAATCTATTTAATTTTTGAAAACACTGAATTAGAATTTTCCCATAATTTTGATGAACTTTCCTATATAAATGGAGAAATACTTTTAATTCTTTAGCCATTTGAAATCTGGATAATATTTCAAGATAAAAAAAAAAATTCTATGGCAAAATTTTTGCCAACTAAAATGTTTTCCTTGAAACATATATTTCTTAAGGTCTACTATAGATAGAGATTAGATGGTGGTTAATGTAGATTCAGAATCAAATTCCGGAGGAGTTAAGGAGGTTCATTAGACTTGAAAATTCAAATTTTCACTTTGTAGTGTTACTATATGCAGTTTTAATTGTGGCCGCTCTACCACGGGTTTCCTTGTAAAATAGATTATGGTTATACACAATGCTTAATATGTAATATACATATGATAGATGGGAAATGAGGAAGTGAAGAAACGTACTCTTAGTAAATTTCTGGCCTGTTTTTCGATTAAAACAGAATCCGGAAGATGGGGTAGGGGGGAGAGAGCGGTTAGTTGTTTTCTTTAATAGCCAAACTGCAGAGTTTAATCGACCTGTTGCTAGTGGCGAATGCCTATTTTCATGTCTAGGGTTCAATAAGGATTTCAACTTCCGGTTTTTTTTTGTTTTTTTTAATCGTTTATTGAATTCGCCTGTATTGAATCTGCCTGTATGTATGTTTCAATTTCTTTGATAGCATTTTTAACATATTTTCCTACGTCTTAAAGATCTGAAATTTGGAATATACAACTTTGTCCAGTGGGACATTTTAATATAATAAAATATGGCGGATCCTCGAAAAATAAAAAAATATTTTTAACGCTTTACAACATAGTTGAGAAGTGTTTATGACTTTGTTCATTCTGTCTGTCTGTCTGTCCGTTAGCGCGATAACTGCGCTAAAAATGACTTTATCAAAATGAAATTTTAGTATGTTGTTCAGACGGTCTGTGAGACCTATGGGAATATAAAGGAATAATAACACCCAATTAGTTTTGAACTGAACCCGAATTGAAAAAATGAAATACATTGAACCCTGGGGCCTAATTTTTGAAACATATTTTTAGCGAATTTAAAATTCCCAAATTGCTTCGAAAGTTTCAAGAAATATTCAAATTATCTCATAAAATATGAAAAATATTTCAGCAAAATATATACGGTAGTATTTTAAATAAAAATTAAAATAATAGTTACACCCATATTATATGAAGAGATCACGTGACCCACCTCAAAATAAAATATGGCATCCATCTTGCTGAGACCCAGACCGTCCGACCTACCAGGCATCCATCTTGTGTCAAAATCGTGAATTTTAAAGTTCTTTTTAATTTATATTTAGTGTTGCATCCGTCCTAAAACAGCTTTATTTTTTACTGTGCATCTATATACTGCGATAACGCAATTACAATATTTTTGAGTTTAAATGATCATCAAACTTTGATTATTTCTACAACGAAGCTTAATTTTCATTTATGGAGAATGTAAACACCAAAAGATGTAGAATGAGTTGTATAAGAATTGTTGCATTTCTTTAACGCAAAATTATTTAGTTCTAGAGTCTGCAATATAGCTGATATTAATGAAACATTAATTAATTTTACATAGAGAAGTAGACGATTTTTTCAATAGCGTTTTAAGCATAGAGTTAAATTATTTGTATCTCTATGGTTTAAAGTTTTTAAATAAAATAAATTATTATAGAATTATAATGAATGAAAGGAATGGAAAAAAGTATATGAATGAAATGCTGCTTTCATATAGAGAGCTAGGTATAGAGAGTTTTCAAATATAATAAATTATTGTAGTATTTTGATAATTTTAAAAATATTACCGCTGAATGTATTGCATTTTAAAGATGTTTAAATCAAGCAATTTATATTTCAATGACGCCATTTGAATAAAGTTCATTTCTTCGATGAAGTTTTAAGTTTTCAAATATGATAAATTAATGTAGTATTATGATAATTTTAAAAATATTACAGAGGAATGCATCGTATTTTAGAGATGTTTTAATAAAATTACATTGCAGTTGGAAAGTGTTTCATAATCAATGCTTTATGCATGATTGATCTTTCTTGTTATTTTTAAATAGCCAACGAAAAATCTTCTTTTGCTTCTATAGAAAATATAATCCTATTGTTGTAAGATAGTTAAACATGAGTTCAATATGCAGCTTCATATATGTATATATATATAATCCTATTGTTGTTAGTTAAAAAGAGTCCAATATGCAGCTTCGCTTCTGTATAGTATATATACAAGAGTAAATGTTTAACGTGTAACATTGCTCATGGCGAGTTTTGAATAAAATGTTTAACCCCCACAACGAAGTATTTATATGTACTTGTTCCACCTTCGGTTAAAAAATTTTCATTGTACTTGACATATTTGTTTTCAAGATTGGTGATAGATAGTATTCAGATGATGATTGTTATGAATATAGTATAAAATGTTGGATGAGGAAAAAGTCTCACTAAAGATTTCCAATTCGGTTTTTTTTTATGTGAATAACATCTGTCCTTTGGGTATCTCTAGCAGAAATTCGGGTATCTCTAGCTTGGGTATCTTTAGCGTTACGGAAAATGTGAACACTTTGGATGTTTATATCTCCGAACTTAATAGATAATAATGTGAACAATTTTTGCTTGTTTCGTCCAAAATATTGTATAGATTTTGAATATATGACAACAATTACAATATTTTTATATTTTTACTTTCCCTGCAATACGTGGTAATGTATAGAGAAAGTATTGGAATTATACCGAAAATCGCAATTCGAGTTTTCGACGGATCTACACGTTTCGGGACCTCTAGAATACGTTAAGCCATTTTTAGCGTGACGTCTCTGTGTGTGTGTGTCTGTGTGGCTGTCTGTCTATCTGTGTGGCTGTCTGTGTGTCTGTCTGTCTGTGCAGATTTTGTATCCACTCTAATTAAAAACTGATTGACCGAATTTCATAAAATTTGGTAGGTCACTTGTGGGTGAATCTGGTGCTGATTAGTTATGGGTACTATTCGAGATAAAAGTATCCGCCTTTTTTTGCGAAATGGACCGCAAAAATTGCCTTTATCTACTCTAGCTGAAAAACTAATGGACTGAATCTCACAAAATTCGGTAGACAAGTCGCTTGTAGATCACCCTGGTGCTGATTAGATTTTGGTACGATTCGGGAAAAAATAACCTGCCTTTTTTTGCGAAATGGCCCGCAAAAATTGTCAAAATCTAAAATAAAAAACTACGTATGCTCAAATATATCCATTAAATGCTTGTTGTATACATAATTTTTAACGAAGAAAAGAATAAGACCAACCCATTACACTAGGACTAGCCGTTCTCGAGATATTTTAGTTTTTCTGTTTTTTCTCTACGCCATGTTTGAAAATAAGTCCAGTTACCCAATGAGAACGAAAATTGAATTAAAAGTGAATTAAATTTTATTAAAATAAAGAGAACGTGGATATAAGTCTGCAGGGAAAGTCATATGCTGCCCACATCAGATTTTTTTGATATTATATCCAATTTGCAGTTTTAATGTTCGTTTTATTTGGCAACTTAATACACGGCTGCAGCTCTTTGAAATTCCAAGAAACTAAAATGTCTCGAGAACGGTTAATATCCTAGAGTCGTGGAGTTAGGAATCGCTGTGCTGTCAATAATTACACAAAGAACAAGTTCTTAATTAATACATTTCAGAAATTTTAGTCATTTATTTAACATTTTCGCGATCTTTGAGGGCCATTTCGCAAAGAAGGTCAGTTATATTTTCCCGAATCGTGCCAAACTTTAATCAGTATCAGAATAATTCTCAAGGGATGTAACTACTGAATTTTAAGCAATTTCATTACATCGTTTTATCACTAAGGTGAAAAACGCCTTTAGTTCCTAAGTTTAAAAACACATCTCAATATTTCAACTTAGAGTGATATTGGGTTGGTCTTATTCTTTTAGTCGTCAAAAATTATGTAACCCACATGTGCCTTAACAATAAAATTTTATGAAATTTGCTCCATTAGTTTTTGAGTTAAAGTGGATACATGCATGGCGCAGACAGACAGCCACACAGGCTCAAACACACACACACACACACGTCAAGCTAAATATAGTTTCTTTGTAGAGGTTCCAAAACGTATTCTAGAGGTTCCAAACCGTATAGATCCGTGGAAAACTCGAGTTGCAATTTTCGACATGATTTCAATACTTTCCCTATCCATGACCATGTATTTATTGCAGGAAAATTAAAAGTACTAGCTATAAACAGTAAACAATAAATTATAGTTTTTTGCAATCCCTATAAGGATATATAGTTGACTTTCTTATCCAATTAGTTATTACAATTTTTATATTTTAATATTTGAACCTATTAAAGTTTTCCAACTATAGTGGTTATAATTTTGATATTTTAATATTTTAACCTATTGAAGTTTTTCAATGAGAGGGAAAATTGCAACATTTAAAGTCACAAAAGTTGCATCTCAATGTATTTACATACTCCTTGATGAAATATTTGTGTACTAGTACGATATATTTTGTTTTGTTTTTCAAAGAAATTAGGAAGGGAAGTGAATTTAGAGATTCTAAATATTTTTAATGATTGATGAGTTTTGAAGAGAAGAATTGGAAGTATGAGATTCTAGTACCTAGTTATTTCCCGCCAACTGAATCTAAAATCTTGCCAGATATATTGTATAAGTTTACTTTATATGCTACCAAGCAAGTTAGTAAATAATTTGATATTTTGATGTGAAGTCTGTGGTCGGTTGAAATCGGAGTGAAAACTAAAAGTGTTAATTACAAACAGATTGCGAGTAATTTGTAGCCGTACAAGGATATACAGGATGTCCCAAAAACATTGATCTCGGCTTTTATTCCTTTAATATTGATTTTAGACATATATGATAACTAACAAAGTTGCGTGAATAAAGGTACAGAATTTTATGAAATCGATAAAAATTTTCAGGGGATTAAATTTGGAGAAATACAAACTGTTTTTATAAAGCCTCGTATAAAAACATTTCCAATGAGTAGTATGTGCTCCATACACTAATAAGGTGATGTACAAAAATTCGGTATTTTATCATAAAAAGTCCAAGAGATATGTTTAAAGAAAGTAGGTGTAGGATTAATCACACATTAAAATGTAAATGTTTACAGCAAGAGTGCAAATGATGCAACACAGAAATGCATCATAAACAAATAATATCTGCCTCTTATCTTTAATGGATCTTTGGCATGGATGGAAAATATTTTGAACAAGCTTTGTAATCTTTGTGTAAAGTTATTTCCACACAGTGTAGATATTTTTGTACCAATCAATAGCAAAATTATTATTTATGCATGTTTATATTGTTTTCTTTCGTAATTTTTGTATGACCCCTGAAACACGATCTGCCAACGTGATTTTTTCCCTCTGAGAACCCATGTCGATGCATCAAAAAGTGGTTTAAGTCAGTATTTTTGTCTTTTCATGTCTCTGGGACTTTTTATGATAAAATGCTGAAAATTTGTACATCACCTTATTAGTGTATGGGGCTCATTTTACTCATTGGAAATGCTTTTGTACGAGGGCCGTATAAAAATTTAAATTTTGTATTTCTGAAAATTAAATTCCCTTGAAAATTTTAATCGATTTCATAAAATTCTGTACCTTTTTTCACGCAACTTTGTAATTTATTATACTATATGTCTAAGATCAATATTTAAGGAATAAAAGCCGAGGTCAATGTTTTTGGGTCACCCTGTATAAATGAATTTCGGATCAGATAACTATTTTTAGCGTTACGTCTGTGTGTGTGTGTGGGTCTGTCTGTACAGATTTTGTATCCACTCTAACTGAAAAACTAATGGACCAAATTTCATAAAATTTGGTAGGTAAGTCACTTGTGTGTGACCCTGGCTCTGATTAGTTTTTGGTACGATTCGGAATAAAAGAACCTGCTTTTTTTTAGAAATAGCCTGCAAAAATTATCTGTTTTTTGCGGTACGAAGCAAAGAATCTCGAGAAACGAGAAATTTTTTCCAACGGCGGCGGCATCAGCTACTTTTTTTTAATATAGAGATAAGGAAATCACATTTAGATATTTTTCTTGCATGTGACAAATCTCTCTCAATTTTCCATGCTTCAGCAATTTACAATTCGAAATGATAAAAAATAATAATAATAATTATATATATATATATATATATATATATATATATATATATATATATATATATATAATTCAAGTAATGGTGAAATATTAACATCACCATAGAATCAAAACCACGGCCATAATGCCGATAATAGAAAATATCAGCACCGGCTCAAATTCTAAAATTAAAAAGAATTAAATTCATCTTCAGGTCTGAGTATTTAATTCTAATTAATCCAAACAAATGCCTGTTTCAGATTGAATAATAGTACATCATTATAAATATTCAAACTCAGACTACAGGCACCAAAAGATGAAAAAATAAAGATAAGAAACATTAGGAAAATTTGTAATACTCTGTGGCAGGAACTCTTCTTCAGTGTATATGTTGTTGTTGAGACCCAGACCGTCCGACCTACCAGAAAGGTGTAAGGTAACTGTATGGACGGCCGGGAAGTGCCACCCAATTTAGACCGGAACCCAGTGGGGGAGGCATCCACAGGGACCGTACCCTCCTTCCCCTACCACCAACCTCTCGGAAGGACTTTCGGACCCACATGTTTAACGTGATCGTACTCCGCATGAACACGGCGGCAGTTTTGGCAGTGGCTGGAATCGAACCCGGGCCTACCGAGTGCAACTCCAGCGCGCTAACCAATGGGCTACCGCGCCCCCTTTCAGTGTATATGTGACCAACCTCAACAGTATAATAAATATCTAGAAGCACTGGAATGAACATGACGAAATACAACCTAGGAGGCAGTACGAACGTTCACAGCGACATTTCCACACCCATCCAGTGAGTCCAAGCAGGAGACAGGTATTACCCTTATAAGCAAAATAAAATATGAACATGAAGTAAAGATGAAAATTCTTACTAAGCAAGAGATTCGTAGAAGAAATGGATGAAAGAGAATGCCGCCATACACCATTATAAGGACGCTGAAATCGTATTTACAAACTGGCTAAAGTTACAATTTCTTAGCGAAAATAAAATTGAAAACATTAATATTAATGTATCTTATTTTCAGATGTTTTTGATTTTTCTAAATTTTTTAGCTTATTTTATGATTTTTCATTTTTATTTATTTATATAATTAATAAATAATTATAATTTTTTTAAATTATTATTATTGTTAGCCACTATAATTGGGAAGGTTGTCTTGGATGTTATCGAGTGGAAGTTGATATACTGAGTTGTTAATTTTAATAACAAACTTGGGAGGCTATGCATTATTAGTCGCTGTACTCAATAATTCCATAAAATGTACTAATTTATAATTTTCATCACAAATTTTATTGATTCTAAGAACCTGGTTTATTATGATATTTCTAAAAACTGTTATATGCAAACAAGAGTCAAAATGTTGAATTTCTAATGTATTAAATTTAAAATATTGTCTTTTATCATACAAGTTTATAGCCATATTACAATTTTTTACTTTCCCTGCAATACATGGTAATGTATAGGGAAAGTATTGGAATCATGCCGAAAATCGCAACTCGAGTTTTCGACGGATCTACACGTTTCGAGACCTCTAGAATACGAAAAAACTATTTTTAGCGTGACGTCTGTGTGTGTGTCTGTGTGTCTGTCTGTGTGTCTGTCTGTGTGTCTGTCTGTGTGTCTGTCTGTCTGTCTGTGCAGATTTTGTATCCACTCTAACTATAAAACTTATGAACCGAATTTCACAAAATTTTGTAGGTAAGTCACTTGTGGTCGGGGCAGGTGCTGATTAGTTTTGGGCGCGATTCGGAATAAAAGAACCCGCCTTTTTTGTGAAATGGCCCGCAAAAGCTTGTATCCACTGCAGCTGAAAAACTAATGGACCGAATTTCACAAAATTCGGTAGATGAGTCACGTATAGGTCATCCTGGTGTTGATTAGATTTTGGTACGATTCGGAAAAAAATAACCTGCCTTTTTTTGCAGAATGGCCCGCAAAAATTATCAAAATCTAAACTAAAAAGCTACGTATGCTCAAATATGTCCATTAGATGCTTGTTTAATGCGTAATTTTTAACGAAGAAAAGAATAAGACCAACCCCATTACATTAGGACTAGCCGTTCTCGAGATATATTAGTTTTTTTTCGTATTTTTTCAAGCCACCTTTGAAAATAAGTCTAGTTATCAAAGGAGAACGAAAATTGGATTAAAAGTGAATTAAATTTAATTGAAATAAATAGAACGTGGATATAAGTTTGCAGGGAAAGTCATGTGCTGCCCACATCAGATTTTTAATTCTAAATTCGAAACTAAAAAGTTTGCAACATTAGAGTCATTATTACTTACATTTAATTGTAAATTATCAGGATAAAAGTTAAATACTATAGGGATATTATTAAGGGATACACATATGTCATCTAGATATCTAAACATGCGCATATTATGCAAGCTTAGATTAATGTTCTTTTTATAGAAGAATAAATACAGATTAGCTAACAATGATGAGCCCCCCCCCCCCCCCCTTGTGGGATACCAAACTGTTGCTTAAAAAAGGTATCATCATGTTGAATATAATTCTCATAGAGAGTGAAATTAAGTAATTTTTTAAAAAGAAAATTTGAATATTTTAGGTTGATATTATATTTTTCAAAAATTCCAAAATTAGTTCTATACAGATCATCTATATCAATATTATTAAACAAATCTTTGAAATCAAAAGTATAAATATTATGTATATTAGTAAGAGTTTTTAATTTCTTAACTAATTCAAAACTGTTTTTCACAATATGACAATTATTTGAGATCTCATCTGACAAGGATACTTCATTTAATATGTTTAATAATAATTTACCAGCATTAGTAATGTAGGAATTATGCCCACTAGTAATAGTTCGAAAAGCAACAGGAGATTTATGAAACTTAGGTACTAAGATATGGAATGTTATTACAACTATTTTTTAGATAGACTTGCTTATATTTGGCTGATATTCTATTGGATAGGATTTTAAAGTTAGTATTATGTAAATTATAGATTTGATTATTAAGCAAGAGTGACTGGAGGGTAGTTTTCAAAAAAAGGCAGGTTATTTTTTTCCGAATCATGCAAAAAAATTTAATCAGCACCAGGGTGTCCTACAAGTAATTTACCTACGAAATTTTGTGGAATTCGGTCCATTAGTTTTTCAACTAGAGTGGATACAAACTTTTCGGGGCCATTTCGCAAAAAAAAGGCGGGTGTCTTTATCCCGAATCGTACAAAAAACTAATCAGCACCAGATTAGCCCAGAAGTGACTTATCTACCAAATTTTATGAAATTCGGTTAATTACTTTTTTAGTTAGAGTGGATACAAAATCTGCACAGACAGACAGACACACACACAAACGTCACGCTAAAAATGGTTTTTTCGTACTCTAGAGGTCTTGAAACGTGTAGATCCGTCGAAAACTCGAGTTGCGATTTTCGACATGATCCCAATACTTTCCCTATATATTACCATGTATTGCAGGGAAAGTAAAAATCTGATGTGGGCAGCACATGACTTTCCCTGCAGACTTATATTCACGTTCTCTTTATTTTTATTACATTTAATTCACTTTTAATTCAATATTCGTTCTCATTTGATAACTGGACTTCTTTTCAATGGTGGCGTAGAGAAAATACGAAAAAACTAAAATATCTCGAGAATGGCTAGTCCTAGTGTTGTTGTTGTTGTTGAGACCCAGACCGTCCGACCTACCAGAAAGGTGTAAGGTAACTGTTTGGACGGCCGGGAAGTGCCACCCAATTTAGACCGGAACCCAGTGGGGGAGGCATCCACAGGGACCGTACCCTCCTTCCCCCACCACCAACATCTCGGAAGGACTTACGGACCCACATGTTTAACGTGATCGTACTCCACGTGAACACGGCGGCAGTGTTGGCAGTGGCTGGAATCGAACCCGGGCCTACCGAGTGCAACTCCAGCGCGCTAACCAATGGGCTACCGCGCCCGGCTAGTCCTAGTGTAATGGAGTTGGTCTTATTCTTTTCTTCGTTAAAAATTACGTATTAAACAAGCATTTTATGGATATCTTTGAGTATACGTAGTTTTTTATTTTAGATTTTTGCGGGCCATTTTGCAAAAAAAGGCAGGTTATTTTTTTCCAAATCATACCAAAATCTAATCAGCATCAGAGTGTCCCACAAGTGACTTTTCTACCGAATTTTGTAGAATTCGGTCCATTAGTTTTTCAGCTAGAGTGGATACAAGCTCTTGCGGGCCATTTCGCAAAAAAAGGCGGGTTCTTTTATCTCGAATCGTACCCAAAACTAATCAGCACCAGATTCGCCCTACTAAGTGACTTACCTACAAAATTTTATGAAATTCGGTCAATTACTTTTTTAGTTAGAGTGGATACAAAATCTGCACAGACAGACAGACAGACATACAGACAGACACACAGACAGACAGACACACAGACACACACACAGACGTCACGCTAAAAATAGTTTTTTCGTATTCTAGAGGTCTCGAAATGTGTAGATCCGTCGAAAACTCGAGTTGCGATTTTCGGCATGATTCCAATACTTTCCCTGTACATTACCATGTATTGCAGGGAAAGTAGAAATGAAGGACACTTTGCAAATATGCAAATGTAAAAAAGGAGTAAATAAGAGTGTCTAGGTGGTTTATCCAGTTACAGCTTCTCACTTTTCTTTCATTGGACCTTCAAACTCTTTTTTTATTATATATACAGGATGTATCTGAATTCATCATCAATGTTTGGTGGGGAGGTAGGGAATAGGAAAAGAAGACTATTTCGCATAGGAAAGCATGGGCGCAGACGTCATGTAGTAGGGCAACATGAGCCCGGTTAAATGATGGAAAGAAAACATAACAAGAAAGTTGCAAAAAAAAAAAAAAAAAAAAAAAACCATTTATTTGTAAATCGTTTGCACAGACTTACAAGAGGTGCTCGAAATGCCGACCATTTGCTAGAGTAAATGCCTCACAACGACGTTGCATGGACAACCGGTCATTCTGCAATATGCTCGACATTTCCCGGATGTTTGCGGCGACAACCGATATACGTGATACAAGGCCCATAGCACTGGCAACAGGGGTCTCGTATACCATGTTTTTCATCGCACTCCATACAAAGAAGTGGATTGGAGATAAATCCGGTGACCTTGGTGGCCAACAAACCGGTCCACCGCGACCAATCCATTGAGTCCAAAATTTTCTGGTCAGGTAACTACTCACATCATTTGCGAAATGTGCTAGAGCGCCGTCATGCTGGAACCACACATCAGACAGCTTTGCGCGTGAATGGGAGTTGTGGACACAAAGTGCCCTCCCTCTACACCGTCATGCGTTCGTTTGCGCCTATTCTTTTCTATGTGAAATAGTCTTCTTATCCTATTCCCTACCTCCCCACCAAATATTGATGATGAATTCAGATACACCCTGTATATATATATATATATATATATATATATATATATACATATATATATATATATATATAAATATAAATTAGTAAATCCAATGTTAGAATGTATGTAGTAACTCATAATACACTATTCCAAAATTTTCTACAAAATACAAAGAAATAAAAGAAATTAAGACATAAAGAGGAAATAATAAAGCGTAATGCAGGTCATAAAGACAAAGACAATCAACAAATTTCAAAAATGAGGAATGAAAATAGGAAAACAAAAAAATCAAGCAAAAAAGCTTGCACATGGAAGAGCTTTAGGCTTAAGATAAGTTCATTTCGAAAAAATTCTCTTCAAGTCCATATATCCCTTCGAAATGAACACAAAAATGCTTGTTTCTGAAACACAAGATAGATTTTACCTATAAACTTGTGTTATATGGACGACAAGCATATAGATTGGAACAATAAAGGAAACATAAATACCTTAAAATACACTTCATTAGTGCAACCATGACAAGCAAAATATGGCTATATATATATATATATATATATTAGTTTTGGGTCATATACTTTCTTTTACAAAGTAAATTGCAATGACTAAAAATTCCTATTTTTTTAAACTTTCAAAATTCCCATTTTTTCCAAAAAATCCAGTTTATTCCCGCCTTTCCAACTTTATTTGAGGATCGCCAAATAAACAATTCAACATCAAAGATTATTTTTTTTTTATAGCCAAGTTATACGTAAATGAAAGTCAGCTCCCCCGCCCCCTTCCCCGAGATGTAAAATTTAGGATATTTTATAAAATAACTGTATTTTGAGTTTTGAAAGTTCGAAATTTTTCCAGCGGAGAACCCCCCTCCCCTTGCAATTTATTTGATTCGCATAGTGTTCTCTTGTACAGTACGAAATTTTCTAGGGGGGGGGGGGGAAACAAAAAAAAAAACGGAGTTTGGGCTGAGTAATTCGTCATTACATGAACCATTTTCTCTTAGCTGTATGATATAATATTCTTAAACTGCGATTCAAAAATGAATAACAGGTAACTACCAGAAATTTTTTTAAACAAAGCAACCATGTTATATTAATTGGTGGCGGATATATTGTTATAGGATAGCAGGTTTGTTCAGAGTTTGCACGTGTTCGTCTGAAGAACTTAGTACTGAATTTAATACGAAGCGAAGTGAAAAGGGTACATATGCATGCATTTATACATATGTTTAAACGCATACATATGTAAGGGTTCTTATGCATGAACCTATGAAACATCGTAGCTCGGCAGTTGGTTTGTATATTTAGTTGAAATTGATTAGCGTATTACTTGAGTACAGGAGATGAATGGGAGCACGCTTACCAAGTATTAACTCGGGCCAGATGGCGGTACTGTACCCTCCGCCATGACTAGGGAAGGTTGGGGGAGTGGTTAATACCTCTATAAGTAGCGGTTTCCATAGAATCAGGTACTGACTAGTGCACAAGTAGTTAGATATAGCATTTAGGTATTTATATATAACGTAGCATTTAAGTTAGTAGTAGACTAGTACACAAGTAGTTAGATATAGCATTTAGGTATTTATATATAACGTAGCATTTAAGTTAGTAGTAGACTAGTACACAAGTAGTTAGATATAGCATTTAGGTATTTATATATAACTTAGCATTTAAGTTAGTAGTTAAATTTAGTATATAGCATTTAGTTAGATAGAGTGTAGCATTTAGGTAGTTGTAGCAGTATTTAGGTAGTTAGAGCACATTCAGGACTATTGTCCAATTTGTGGCACAAACCAATGGTCGAGACTTACATGTTTCGGAAGTTCTAGCGTAGGTAATGGGAGGGCTTCGCTTTGAAACACGAGGAGGTTTTAATTAAGCGTATAGGCCATGAAATGGCATCACGTTAATATTCATGAGGCTAAATTATAAGGCATATTTAAAGCCAACTTTTTACACCCATGCTTCGCGCGTTCGAAATGGCTAGTGGTCATTAAACGGGACATCTGCACACTAATAAAAGTTGTTGATAATTTTTCTGGATATCAGAAATTCTTTCAAATTTAAGCATAACAAGAAAGATCAATCATGCTTAAAGCATTGATTATGAAACACTTTCCAACTTCAATGCAATTTTATTTAAACAAGTCTAAAATGCAATACATTCCTCGGTAATATTTTGAAACTTATCACAATACTGCATTAATTTATTATATTTGAAAACTTAAACCTTCATCGAAAAAAATGAACTTCATTCAAATGACGGCATTGAAATATAAATTGCCTGGTTTAAACATCTATAAAATGTTATACTTCCTCGGTAATAGTTTTAGAATTATCATAATATTACGATAATTTATTATATTTGAAAACTTCATCGAAAACAACTGAAATTCATTCAAATGACGTCATAGAAAAAATAACACGCCTGGATCTCTCTATAAAAACAGGATTTCATTCATAACTTTCTTCCATTCATTTCATTCCTCACAATACTATAATAATTTATTTTATTCAAACATTTTGTTTAAGACCATGGAACTACAAAAAATTAAACTCTATGCTTGAAACTTCATCAAAAAAAATCGTCCTTCTCTTTATGAAATCAATTAATATTTCATTCATATCAGCCATGCAGACTCCATGGACTAAATTATTTTGTGTTAAAAAAATACAGGAATTCTGATTCAACTCATTCTATATATTTTGCTGTTTACATTTTACATAGGTGAAAAATAGGCTTAGTTGTAGAAATAATCAAATTTAGATGAGCATTTAAACTCAAATATATTGTCATTGCGTTGTTTCAGTATGTAGATGCACAGAATTTAAGCAAAAATAAAGTAGTTTTAGGACGTATAAAACACTCAATATGAATTAAAAAGAACTTAAAAAAATCACGAATTTGAAACAAGATGGATGCCATATATCATTTTGAAGTGGGTCATGTGATCGTTTCATATCATGGTCACGTGATCGTTTCATATAAGAGGTGTAATTATTATTTTAATTTTTATTTAAAAAACTACTGAATATATTTCGCTGAATTTTTTTTATATATTTTATGAAACAGTTTGACTATTACCTAAAATTTTCGAAGCAATTTGTGAATTTTAAATCCGCTTAAAAAATGTTTGGAAAATTAGGTCCCACAGGGGGTCAATGTATTTCATTTTTTCGACCCGGGTTCAATCCAAAACTAATTGGGTAATATTATTCATTTATATTCCCATAGGTTCTACAGACCGTCTGAACAGCATACTAAAATTTCATTTTGATTAAGTCATTTTTACGGCAGTTATCGTGCTAACGGACAGACAGACAGATAGAATGAACAAAGTCATAAACACTTTTCAACTTTGTTTTAAAGTGTTAAAAATGGCGCACTTTTTATAATTCAATTAACAAGTTAAATGGTAAAATATATTGCATTTTATTTCCGGGCGTGGCAACATGATTTAATTGTTTTAATTTTCCGATTGGCAGCAAAAGAATATAAATTAATGTTTTTATTACTTCGGGGAGGAATAATGATGTTAGCTTTTGGAAAATGCCCCTTATGTGCGTCACCCCCTAATTCAAATTTTCGAAAATTTCGTTTTTCCCTTTAATCTGAAAGCTGAGACGGATCAAAAGAGTCCAAAAACAAGATACCAGCTAGCGTGGAAGTGCTAAATAATTTTGATACTTTTTAATATACGTTCACATCTACCCTCCCCCTATAATTCTAATTTTGAAAATATCAGATTTTTCCGTTGATTTGGAATAGATAAGACGCATCGAAGAGATTTGCAAACGTAATTTATAATAATATCGTAATATCTCTAGTACAGTAATATTTTCTAAACTACTCAAGCAACTGAAACTAAATTTCGTAGAAATACAGCCTGTCATATTTGTCATTTTCCTCTATACGGGCTTTTTCATCCTTTTTGTTACAATATTTTTATTTTTCTATTTTTCAACCCGTTTTTTGCATTATATTTTAACATGGGTGGTTTAAACTAAAGAAAAACCTGTAGCAGCGATTATTTTGGGGAAATTAAATAGAAAATGCAAATTTTTATTTTCAAGACAAGTAAATGGCAGCATGACAAGGGAATGACACTTAATATAGGCAACTGCTTTGTTAGTATTTATATATATATATATATATATATATATATATAAAGATACAAATGAAAAGTATAGAACGGGGGTGACCATATGTCTTTCATAAAATTCATATATATATATATATATATGTATATGTATATATATATGCGCTTATGATCGTATATACACGTGGTGAAAGAAAAAAGATTCATGCCGCATGGTAACACAAATTTTCTTAATGTTTCCTATCTTTATTTTTACTTTCCTTATATACTACAATAATGTACAAGGAAAGTATTATGACGGGGTCGAAAATTCGAATTCGAGTTTTCGACGGGAGAGCATGTTTAAAGCGTCCCTGATCTCGAATCGAACATTTTTTTTGAAGTGATGTCTGTGTGTGTGTGAAAGTATGTGTGTGTGTGTGTGTGTGTCAGTGAGTCTGTGGAGCAGATAACTGACGAACGAATGGATCGATTCGAATGAAATTCAGTACAAAAAAAAATTTCAATCCGTAAACACTGGAAGCCTATTGTTTTTATACGCAATCGAATGTTCAGAACCCCGTTAAATTTTTGAGTGAAATTTTGAAAAATTCTTCAAAAAATCAAAACTCCCAATAAAGTTACACAAATAGGCATTTCTTATGTAATTTTCGTTAGAAAACAATTGACATAAATTTTAGAACGCTAACATGAACCTTTCTCGAGATATTGCACATTTTTCAAAAATTTTTTCAAAAAATCATATAAAATAAAAAAAAATTCCTATTGAAAAACATGTTCACTTTTCATATGTAATATCATGCGATAAATTTGGTGACATCATTGTCGTAGATCTAGCTCGTTCCATTCATGAGAAAAGATACTTTGAGTAATACTTTTGTATTTGAACGCCAATAGTTATTTTTCTGCTATAAGAATAACTTATTTCTCCGTCCATAACACTTGGCGAGATTTTGGCACCAAATTTGGCGTAATGTAGCCAACTTGACGCTTTTTTTTAATGTTGCCAAATTAACGGAAATCTCTCCAAATGGATAAAAATGACACTAAATCAGTGAAAATGACGACTAATTGACGAAAATTCAATTTCTTGGAAAGAATATAAATAGCTACTATAAGAAAAACATATGCCAATTTATCGCATGACATTACATATGAAAAGTGAACATGTTTCTCAACAGTTAATATATTTTTTATAATTTATGGGATTTTATGATAAATTTATTTAAAAAATGGGCAATATCTCAAGAACGGTTCATGCTAACGTTCTAAAGTTTATGTCAATCGTTTTCTAAGGAAAAATTACATTAGAAATGTTTATTTGCGTAACTTTATTAAAGGTTTTGATTTTTTGATGATTTTTTCAAAATTTCACTCGATAGTTTAGAGGGGTTCTGAACATTCGATTGCGTATAAAAACAATAGGCTTCTAGTATTCACGAATTGTGATTTTTGTACAAAATTTCGTTCGAATCGGCCCATTTGTTCGTTAGTTATCGTCTCCATAGACTCACTGACACACACACACACAGACTCACACACACACAGACATCACCTCAAAAATGTTTGATTCGTGATCAGGGATGCTTGAAACGTGCTCTCTCGTCGAAATCTCGAATTCGAATTTTCGCCCCCGTCACAATACTTTCCTTATACATTATGTATATAAGGAAAGTAAAAATGATATACTTTTTACTTTCCTTATATACATAATGTATAAGGAAAGTATTGTGACGGGGTCGAAAATTCGAATTCGAGTTTTCGACGGGAGAGCACGTTTCAAGCATCCCTGATCACGAATCAAACATTTTTGAAGTGATGTCTGTGTGTTTGTGTGTGTGTGTGTGTGAAAGTATGTGTGTGTGTGTGTGTCAGTGAGCCTGTGGAGACGATAACTGACGAACGAATGGACCGATTCGAACAAAATTTGGTACAAAAATGACAATCCGTAAACACTGGAAGCCTATTGTTTTTATACGCAATCGAATGTTCAGAACCCCCCTAAATTTTCGAATGAAATTTTGAAAAAATCGTCAAAAAATCAAAACCGCTAATAAAGTTACGCAAATAGACATTTCTTATGTAATTTTTCATTAGAAACCGATTGACATAAATTGTAGAACGCTAATATGAACCGTTCTCGAAATATTGTACATTTTTCAAAAAAAAATTATCAAAAAGTCATATAAAATAAAAAAAAATATTTCCTATTGAGAAATATGTTCACTTTTCATATGTAATACCATGCTATAAATTGGGTGACATCATTCTCGTGGATCTAGCTCGTTCCATTCATGAAAAAAGATACTTTAAGGAATACTTTTGTATTTGAAAGCCAATAGTCATTTATCTGCTGTAAGAATAACTTATTTCTTCGTCCATAACGCTTGGCGAGATTTTGGCGACGAATTTGGCGGAATGTCGCCAACTTGGCGACTTTTCGAAATGTTGCCAAATTAACAAAAATCTCACGAAATGGATAAAAATGACGCTAAATCAAAGAAAATGACGACTATTTGTCGAAAATTCAATATCTTGGAAAGAATATTATTATCTACTATAAGAAAAACCTATTTTTTTTACTGTAAAAGTAGTAAATTCATTACATTATATAAGGAAAGTTATGTGTTGCCCACATCAGATTTTTTATTCTGAGAATAATTAAAGACAGGTTAATGACATGAAATAAAAATACTTACCGAAAATTGTTCAGTTTTATAATATTTCTCTGCACAGAATGATAGTTAGAACATAGTCGAATTCTTGAAATCGTTATTATGGACTTTAGTAGAAAAGAATAATACTTTAATTATATTGTGTTGTCATCTATGTAATGAATGAGGTGTTAAAATTTAAAGACAGTTGTAAAAAATTAATTTAAAATATTGCTCTAATGCATAGCTGATTTTTTATTTTTTTTTTATTTTAAATTGTTTAATTTAATATAAAACATCAAATTCAAAGAAAACTAGAAAATGACGGCTTATGAATGAAGTTGTGATTTTATTATTTGACTGCTGGGACACACGGGAGAATGACATAAAAATCTAAATTTTTAAATATTAAAAATATAGATTTAGCTAATGAATTTTTTAGCTAATGAATGACACATATGAACTACAATATATTTAAACTGATCAGTGTCCAAAATCAGTTCCAAGTCATGCAAACTTTCATTAAAACACCCGGGACATGTAAAACTTCCGTTTACGGAAAATGACCCATATGCTCATAAAACATTATCGAGATTTTCCTTTTTATTTTCCTGTTTAACATCTTTTCTTTGGGTATCTTTGACTGAAATCGGAGCGTTACGAAAAATCTAAACACTTTTGGACACTTATATCTCCGAACCTAACAGATAAAAGTGTAAACAGTTTTTGTTTGTTTTATCGGAAATAGGGTACAGTTTATGAATATATAAAATTAATTTCAATATTTTAATAGTTTGAACTTTTTTTTTTCCAAAAACCTAAAAAGTTTTTGCCCGAACGAGTTTTTGCTTCACTTTGCTTCTTTCGCTGGAGATGTTTTCTAAATTATCAAAGATAAACATGAATAGTAAATGAATAGTAAATGATAAAAATTTTCATGAGAAATCCAGTTTCTAGATCTGTAATTTGTTTTTGCAATGATTTTATAGTTTCTGAGATATCGCCTTGTCAATTTGAAGAATATTGAAAATTTACTAGAAAATTTTCTAGAAAATTTTCAAGATTGCATCTCGAAAATAAAAAAATCTGATGTGGGCAGCACATGACTTTCCTTATATAATGCAATGGATTTACTAGTTTTACAATAAAAAATATAATGTATAAGTTCCACGGCGCTGTGTTTTTATCGTTGAATTGTATATCGGGCGATTTTCAGTATGACAACATGTAAAACTATTTTAAAATACTCAATTAACTTATGCTTCGCGCAACTCTAAACAATCATCAATATTGATAGCATCTTCAACAAGCGATAGAGTCCATATATTAAAATACTTTAATAATTACTTCCTCATATCTAGTCGTCATTTTCATTGATTTAGCCGCATTTTTATCAATTTGGCGATATTTTCGTTAATTTAGCACCATTTAAAAAAGTCGCCAAGTTGGCAACATTCCGACAAAATCTCGCCAAGCGTTATGGATGGAGAAATAAGTTATTCTTGTGGCAGATAACTGACTATTGGCATCCAAATTCAAAAGTATTACCTAAAGTATATTTTTTAAAGAATAGAACTAGCTAGATCCACGAGAATGATGCTACCCAATTTATTGCATGATATTACTTATGGAAAGTGAACATGTTTCAACAACAGGTAATATTTTTTTTTAATTTTACATGATTTTTTGATAATTGTTTTGAAAAATGTACAATATCTCGAGAACGGTCCATGCTAGCTTTCTAAAATTTATTTTAATCATTTTCTAATGAAAAATTACATAAGAAATGATTATTTTTGGAACTTTATTAAAGGCTTTGATTTTTTGAGGATTTTTTCAAAATTTCACTCGAAAATTTAGGGGTATTCTGAACATGCGATTGCATATAAAAACAATAAGCTTCCAGTATTCATGGATTGGGATTTTTGTACCCAATTTCGTTCGAATCGGTCCATTCGTTCGTCAGTTATAGTCTTCACAGACTCACTGACACACACACGCACACACATACTTTCACACACACACACACACACACACGCACGCACGTACATACTTTCACACATACACACACACAGACATCACCTCAAAAAAGTCTGTTTCGTGTTCAGGGATGCTAGAAACTTGCTCTCTCGTCGAAAACTCGAATTCGAATTTTCGATCCCGTCACAATACTTTCCTTATACATTATTTGTATATAAGGAAAGTAATATCTGATGTAAGCAGCACATGACGTTCCCTACAAATTCAAATGAATTTTCTTATATTTCATTTCATGATGCATTAAATTGAGTTTAATTGCAGAAAATAAAATGGATACTTTTTCTGATATTATAATCAATTTGCAGTTTTAATGCATGTTCTTTTCATTTGGCAACTAACTTAATGTACGTCTCCAGCGCTTCGAAATTCCAAAAAAACTAAAATATCTCGAGAACGGTTAATATCCTAAGTGTCATCGAGTCAGGATTCTCTGAGCTGTCAATAATTAAAGAACAAGTCCTTGATTAATACATTTCAGCAATTTTATTCATTTATTTAACATTTATTTAACACGATTTTTGAAGGGGGGAAAAAAAAAAAAAAAAAAAAAAAAACCCATAACGCAAGAATAAAATCACATGAAAATTTATGTCAATCTTATGTTATGCTGTGTATATAAAAAAAAATCTGATGTGGGCAACACATGACTTTCTTCATATAATGCAGTGAATTTACTACTTTTATAGTAAAAAAAAAATAGATTATTTTTATAATAGATATTTATATTCTTTCCAAGATATTGAATTTTCATCAATTAGTCGTTATTTTCATTGATTTGGCGTCATTTTTATCCATTTAGCGAGTTTTTCGTTAATTTAGCAATATTTAAAAAAGTCGCCAAATTGGCGACATTCCACCAAATTCGTCGCCAAAATCTCGCCAAGCGTTATGGACGGAGAAATAAGTTATTCTTACAGCAGATAAATGACTATTGGCGTTCAAATACAAAAGAATTATTCAAAGTAAATTTTTTCATGAATGGAACCAGCTAGATCCACGAGAATGATGTCACCCAATTTATCGCATGGTATTACATATGAAAAGTGAAAACGTTTCTCAATAGGAAATATATTTTTTTTAATTTTATATGGCTTTTTGATAATTTTTTTGAAAAATGTGCAATATCTCGAGAACGGTTCATGTTAGCATTCTAAAATTTATGTCAATCGCTTTCTAATGAAAAATTACATAAGAAATGTCTATACGCGTAACATTATATAGAGGTTTTGATTTTTTGACGATTTTCTCAAAATTTCACTTGAAAATTTAGGGAGGTTCGGAACATTCGATTGCGTGTAAAAACACCAGGATTCCAGTGTTTATGAATTGTAATTTTTGTACCAAATTTCGTTCGAATCGGTCCATTCGTTCGTCAGTTATCGTCTCCACAGACTCACTGACACACACACACACAGAGACATCACTTTAAAAATGTTCGATTCGTGATCAGGGATGCTTGAAACGTGCTCTCCCGTCGACAACTGGAATTCAAATTTTCGACCCCGTCACAATACTTTCCTTATACGTTATGTATATAAGGAAAGTAAAAATTAGAACTAGATTAATTAGAACTACGTTAAAAGAAAAATCTCATAAGAATACAGATTAATCGAAATCTAAGATTTTTGCAGAGTATTTTCTGTAGAGAAACGTAATTCTTTGTAGGAATAACTCTTTGTTGGAATAATGTACTATAAAGTAACATGCGGAAAAATTGACAGTTTGAACTTCGCTATGTATGCAAATATCTCTTGTTACTTTCCTTATATACATAATGTATAAGGAAAGTATTGTGACGGGGTCGAAAATTCGAATTCGAGTTTTCGACGGGAGAGCACGTTTCAAGCATCTCTGATCACGAATCAAACATTTTTGAAGTGATGTCTGTGTGTGTGTGTGTGAAAGTATGTGTGTGTGTGTGTGTGTGAAAGCATGTGTGTGTGTGTGAAAGTATGTGTATGTGTGTGTGTGTGTGTGTGTGTGTGTGTGTGTGTGTGTGTGTGTGTGTGTGTGTCAGTGAGTCTGTGGAGACGATAACTGACGAACGAATGGACCGATTCGAACGAAATTTGGTACAAAAATCACAATCCGTAAACACTGGAAGCCTATTGTTTTTATACGCAATCGAATGTACAGAACCCCCCCCCCCCTGAATTTTCGAGTGAAATTTTGAAAAAATCGTCAAAAAATTAAAACTTCTAATAAAGTTACGCAAATAGACATTTCTTATGTAATTTTTCATTTTAAAACGATTGACATAAATTTTAGAACGCTAACATGAACCGTTCTCGAGATATTGCACATTTTTCAAAAAAATTATCAAAAAGCTATATAAAATTTTAAAAAATTCCTATTGAGAAATATGTTCACTTTTCATATGTAATACCATGCGATAAATTGGGTGACACCATTCTCGTGGATCTAGCTCGTTCCATTCATGAAAAAAGATACTTTGAGTAATACTTTTGTATTTGAACGCGAATAGTCATTTATATGCTGTAAGAATAACTTATTTCTTCATCCATAACGCTTGGCGAAGTTTTGGCGACGAATTTGGCGGAATGTCGCCAACTTGGCGACATTTTTTATTGTTGCCAAATTAACAAAAATCTCGCCAAATTGATAAAAATGAAGCTAAATCAACGAAAATGACGTCTAATTGAAGAAAATTCTATATCTTTGAAAGAATATAAGTATCTACTATAAGAATAACATTTTTTTTAACTGTAAAAGCAGCAAATTAGCATTATATAAGGAAAGTCATGTGCCGCCCACATCAGATTTTTAAATTTGATGCCATATATAAGCTTCAATTCATCGGCGTGCCTGATCTGTTGCAAATTTTAGAAATAAATGTTTAAAGGATTGTAAAGGATCATTTTAAAAGAATTATTTGCAAACGTGAATTTACATAAAATAGTACATGTTCCCTATTCCCATATTTGTTGCGATACAAATGAACTTAAAATAATGTAAGGCAATTTGGCCATATATCGGTGTATAAAATTACGTAAAATATTCCTCTTTATTTGTCTGCCTGCGGAACTTGCTTTTCTAAAATCTTCGGACTCACGCAGACACCGTACCTCTCGCTACCAGTATTATTAATTACAATACGACCTCTTGACAAAACAACTACTATACGTCCACCTGACAAAACATAATTACTATACGATTCCCTAACAGAATATAATTATTATACGATCACGTAACAAAACATAATTATTATCCGACCACATAATAAAACATATTTACTATGCGACCTCCTAACAAAACATAATTACTATACCACCCCTAAAAAAACATAATAACGAAACGACTACAACAAACATAATTATTATACCACCCCCTAACAAAACATAATTATTATACGACTCCTTAACAAAACATAATTGCTATAAGTCTTCAACAAAACATAATTATTGTACGACACCTTAACAAAACGTAAGAACCATATGACCCCTAACAAAACATAATGACAATACGATCCCATAAAAACATATTTTTATATGATTCCCTAATAAAATGTAATACGACCCTCTAACAAAACATAATTACTCTGACCCCATACAAAACATAATTACTGTACAATCCCTAACAAAACAATTACTATACAACCCCATATAAAACATAATTACTGTACGATCCCTAACAAAACAAATACTATACCACTCCATAACAAAACTTTGCTATACGACCTCCTAGCAAAACACAATTATTTAACGACCTCCTAGACTTACCTAACAAAACGAAAATTTTATACGACGCCTTAACTAAACGTGCCTCTATCCCACTCTACAAGTTGAATTAAGAATATTAAATTAATAATCCCTACAAGGCGACAGGGGCTTTAAAGACATTACATTATTTTTTTTTATATATTAAAATATCTTGATCTTGTCGTTAAATCCCAAAACTAACCGCCAGGTGGGTCGCCAGGTGGGAAAGACAGACTCACACACTGAAATTCATTTTTTATTTTATCATACTATGCAATATAGTATAGAGAGAGTATTGTATTCACGAAAATTTTTGAATTCGAGGTTTTGATCCCAATATATGCATTAGGACGTCATGAATACGTTTCGACTATTTTTGGAGTGCTGTCAGTCTGTCTGTGTGGTCGATTTCTTGCATACACTATAGCAGCCACAAATATTAATGGATTTTCACGAAACTTTGTTATAAAAAATCCAGAACTAGATATAATATTTCGACTAGATATAAAAATTCGAGCGAAAACTTCGAAATTTTATATTTTTTTTGACATGGCAGAATAGGACAAAATTTGACATAATTATGCATAAAAGGGTTTACTTAAGGCTCAATGAACACGATGCTAAATAGTTTCAATCATTGTTGTGAAAAATAGCCGCGAAACAATTTTTTTTGTTCGTGACGTCATTATGCCCTTCGGCTGAGTCAAGTTACTCCCCTCCCCCCTACCGGGTTTACATTGTCAAGTATTATATCAATCGAAATATATTTTTTTAAGTCCTTTAAAGTAAAGGGTAAAATGCTAGAATTATCATGTGAATCAATACCGATATTTCAATTTTTTTTTTTTTTTTTTTTTTTTTTTTTGTGAAATTTGAAAAAGAAATAAGCTACTAAAAATGGATTCTGGTATGAGAAAGTCGAGTTGATTTAGTTAATTTTTTGTCAGTTAATTTTTTTTTCTGCCAATTGATTGCAACGCATGAAACTTATAAGAGACATATTGTGCATTTTGCACATTTATATGACGTTTCGAAAAAGAAAAAAATCTGATGTGGGCAGCACATGACTTTCCTTATATAATGCAATGAATTTACTACTTTTACAGTAAAAAAAAAAATATATTTTTATAGTAGATATTTATATTCTTTCCAAGATGTTGAATTTTCGTCAATGTGTCGTCATTTTCATTGATTTAGCGTCATTTTTATTCATTTGGCAAGTTTTTCGCTAATTTAGCAACATTTAAAAAAGTCGCCAAGTTGGCGAGATTCCACCAAATTCATCGCCAAAATCTCGCAAAGCGTTATGGACGGAGAAATAAGTTATTCTTACAGCAGATAAATGACTATTGGCGTTCAAATACAAAAGTATTACTGAAAGTACCTTTTTCCATGAATGGAACGAGCTAGTTCCATGAAAATGATGTCGCCAAATTTATCGCATAGTATTACATATGAAAAGTGAACATGTTTCTCAGTAGGAAATATTTTTTCTTTTATTTTATATGATTTTTTGATATTTTTTTTTAAAATGTGCAATATCTCGAGAACGGTTCATGTTAGCGTTCTAAAATTTATGTCAATCGTTTTCTAATGCAAAATGACATAAGAAATGTCCATTCGCGTTACTTTATTAACGGTTTTGATTTTTTGACGATTTTTTCAAAATTTCACTCGAAAATTTAGGGGGTTCTGAACATTCGATTACGTTTAAAAACAATAAGCTTCCAGTTTTTACGGATTGTGATTTTTGTACCAAATGTCGTTCGAATCGGTCCATTCGTTCGCCAGTTATCTTTTCCATAGACTCACTGACACACACACACACACACAGACATCACTTCAAAAAAATTTCGATTCGTGATCAGGGATGCTTGGAACGTGTTCTCCCGTCGAAAACTCGAATTCTAATTTTCGACCCCGTCACGATACTTTCCTTATACATTATTGTATATAAGGAAAGTAAAAATTACTACAAATAACAGCTGGGAATATAGATGATCTCACATTCTATGCACGCGCTCACAATGCTTACATTATTTCGCAAATAGAGAAACAATAGAATGAATTGTTTAATAAACGCCTACAGGTCTCTTTGTTGATGGGAAATCTCGGAAAGATAAAGGGAGTTTTTTTGGATTAGCAAATGCTTGATGCGGCACAATAAAAAAAGTTACGCCATTTATGAAAAACTTGATTTTTTCCCCCTGCAGATTATCAAATTTTGATTGTTGTCGAGAAACGTCATAAATTAGAGCATTTTTATAATTCACCATCGTTGAAATTAAATATGGAATCTCTGTTGTTACCAATTAAAAAAAAATCTGATCTGGACAGCACATGACTTTCTCTGCAGACTCATATCACGTCCTCTTTATTTCTTCAATAATTCATTAAATTGAGTTTAATTGCATAAAATAACGCCCATAATTATTTTAAATTGCACTGAATTTGCACTTTTAATCAAATTTTCGTTCTCATTTGGTAACTGGACTTATTTTCAAAGGTGGCTTAGTGAAAAAACTAAAATATCTTGGGAACAGCCAGTCCTAGTGTAATGGGGTTCTTTTTATCTAGTTATAAACTGCGTATAAAACAAGCATTTAATTGATATATTTGAACATCCGTAGTTTTATATTTTAGATTTTAACAATTTGTGTGGGCCATTTCGCAAGAAAAAGCAGGTTATTTTTTCCGAATTATACCAAAATCTAATCAGCGCCAGGGTAACCCACAAGTGATTTATCTATCAAATTTTGTAAAATTTGATTTATTAGTTTTCAGTCACAGTGGAGACAGGTAATTTTTGCGGGCCATTTCGCAGAACAAACGGGTTCTTTTATCCCAAATCGTACCCAAAACTAATCAGTACCAGGGTCACTCACAAGTGACTTACCTACCAAATTTTGTGAAATTTGGTCCATTAGTTTTTGAGTTAAGGGGCTCAGTACCCTTCATTTGGCGAAAAATGACGAAAATACCGATTTTCAAATTTTTTGCTTAAAATATACCTTGACATCCCTAGTATATCCTGACAAAGTTTCGTGAAGATCCGAGAACTATAAAAATATTAAAAAGGCTTTCGACGGCAACTGTGTCCCTTTAAATACCACGCCAACTTCTCTGTTTACGCTCTGTTTATATCGCATCTGCAACTGAATACTCCCTGTTTTACAAAATATTTCTACCAGGAAGAAGATGAAAGTGCTTAATCGTAATTTTAATTGATAAAGAAACGTTGTTTACTTTTTCCGATCTGCTTTTGTTCGTTTATATCGTGCATAAACTGTGGAACTCAAAATGCAAACGAAAGCTTGCACAGTGTGACGTGGGCAAAATGTCCTAAAGAAACATTTGTACATAAAAAACGTGTAAAACTCTGTGTAATGGAAGCTGTGTGTGAATATAATAAAGGTACACTGCGCTGCATAAAAGAAGCACAGAATGTCTTAGGTGTACCTTTAGGAAAGGGCTCCATGAATCTCGGTGTTGCGCTCGATTTTCGAAAAAAAATGTTTCGACAAAAACGACGGAGTGCAAAATATCAACTTGCACGTAAACTGGTTAAAAAAGCAATTTTAAAAAGAGATATGTTAGTTAAGAAGAAGGAAGGTGTAACATACAGTGCAGGGTATTTTTAAAAGAAAGTTAAGAAATAATGGCAGTTATGCAAAAATGATATGCATAAGGTTACGAAATATTGTGTGTTTTTATGATATGAATATATTTTCAAATCTTGTATTTCTTTTATAATATAAACATCATCATATTTACAGTTAAGCTATATCCTAATGAAATGAGTCAAAAGTATTTCATTGAGTAAAAATAATAATGGATTTGGTAAAATCAATTTTTATTTATATTTTTTCTCGATTTTCTTTTCAATGTGTGACAATTAAGGTTGCGGTTAATGGTCACTTATATAAAATAAATATAGTTAAATTCAATGAAACAGCTACAGTTTAAAAGGTAAGTGTATAATAAATAATTTAAAATAACATTTAAAGTTCTTTAAAATGGATTTGGAATAATTTTTCAAAGTTAAAACCTTTAAAGTGCTTTTTCTCAGTTCGTGTTTTTTCTGTATATCAATATGTTCAAAATGCTAAAACTTAAATATATATTTCTCAATTGACTTGATTTTTTTTCTAGATGTTCATTATAGTGCATTTTATGAAACTAAGGATCGGATTTGCAATAAAATCAAAAGTTTTTTTTTAAAAATAGATATGTACAAAAAACTCAATATTTTGTTGAATTTTTACATATGTATCAACATTTTATTTTTTCTCTCCCGAACTAATTAACTTTTTAAAAATCCGATCCTTAAAGTTATAGAAGATACTTCAAAGAACCTTATAAAAAAAAAGGGTTGCAAAAAGTTAGAAATTGTAGGAGAAGATAGGTTTTAAAAATTATTTAAATTTTTAAAAAAAAATTAAATTTTTCAAATTATATCAGTAGAATTGTCTTTTTTCTTGATAAAATAATTTTCCTTAATAAAATCATTTAATAATATGCGAAAAGAGTATTGTAAAGTGCTTAAACAAAAAAAATTGTTCAAAGGGTGCCGAGTCCCCTTAAGAGTGGATACACACAGACACAGACGTCACTCTAAAAATAGTATTTTCTTATTCTAGAGGTCCTAAAACGTGTAGATCCGTCGAAAACTCGAGTTGCGGTTTTCGGTATGATTCCAATACCTTCCCTATACAGTAGCAAGCATTGTAGGGAAAGTAATAAGCTTTCCAAATGTCAGGTAATTCGTTCGATTATTTAAACAGATATTGCGCCCCCTGTGAAAACTGAGGCCCCCTGTGAAATCGCCGCAAGTGGACGTTCGATCTCTGAGCCTAACTACAAACATTTTTTTAAAAAAATTTCTTTTCTGAACTCATATATTGAATTGTACATTTGGCTCTTTTCCACATAACAACATGTAAAACTATTTCGAAGTTTCCAATTAACTTTCATTTCGTGATTGACAATTATAAATATTGATAGCATCCGCAATATTAGTCCATATAATATTTTCATTACTAATTCATCAATCTGGCGTCATTTCCGTCAGTTGGCGATATTTCACTAAATGAGTCGCCAAGCTCCACAAATTTATCACCAAGCGTTATAGACAAACGAAGAGAAAAATATTTTTTATATATAAATGACTATTGGCGAATTATTAGGCCTCAATATACAAAACTATTACACAAAGTATCTTCTCTCGTGAATGGAACGAACTAAAAAAACAAGAATGATGTTAACAAATTTATCGCATAATATTGCATATGAAAATGAACATATTTCGCAATAGTTAATATTTTTTTTAATTTTATGTGAATTTCTTTTTTTTTAAAATTTATTTGAAATAAAAACTGCAATATATCGAGAACTGTGCATGCTAGTTTTCTAAAATTTATGTAAATCGTTTTCTAATGAAAGACTACATAAGAAATTGTTATTTACGTAACATTTAATTTTCCTGTATTTTAACATTGTTTAATTTGATATTCAAATTCTAAAAACTTATATGCTCTTTTTGCATTGAATTCTCAAATATTGAAATTTATTTTTTAGTTCTAATTTCATAATTATTTGTTACATTAAGTTTTCATTTAAAATCCTTCACAGCTAGCACACTTCATACGTGCTAGTCCAAAGCCTAGCTTTTTGCTAGTTTAAGCTATAGCATAAGCTTTTGCATTAGGATTCTCAAATATTGAAATTCATTTTTTATAGCTCTAATTTAAAAAAAATCTGATGTGGGCAACACATGACTTTCCTTATGTAATGCAATGAATTTACTACTTTTACAGTTAAAAAAATGTTATTCTTATAGTAGATACTTATATTCTTTCAAAGATATTGAATTTTCTTGAATTAGTCGTCATTTTCATTGATTTGGCGTCATTTTTATCCATTTGGCGAGATTTTCGTAAATTTGGCAACATTTAAAAATGTCAAGTTGGCGACATTCCGTTAAATTCGTCGCCAAAATCTCGCCAAGCGTTATAGACTAAGAAATAAGTTATTCTTACAGCAGATAAATGACTATTGGCGTTCAAATACAAATGCATTATTCAAAGTATCTTTTCTCGTGAATGGAACGAGTTAAATCCACGAGAAGGATGTCACCCAATTTATCGCATGATATTACATATGAAAAGTGAACATGTTTCTTAACAGTTAGTTTTTTTTTTAATTTATGGGACTTTTTGATATATTTATTTGAAAAATGTGCAATATCTCGAGAACGGTTCGTGCTAGCGTTCTAAAATTTATGTCAATCGTTTTCTATGAAAAAATTACATAAGAAATGTCTATTTGCCTAACTTTAAAGGTTTTGATTTTTTTATTATTTTTTCAAAATTTCATTTGAAAATTTAGGAGGGTTTTGAATATTCGATTGTATTTTAAAACAATAGGCTTCCAGTATTCATGGATTGTGATTTTTGTACCAAATTTCATTCGAATCGCTCCATTCGTTCGTGAGATATCGTCTCCACAGACTAACTGACACACACAGACATCAAATCAAAAATGTTCGATTCGTGATCAGGGGTGCTTGAAACGTGCTCTCCCGTCGAAAACTCGAATTCGAATTTTCGAATTCGTCACAATATTTTCCTTATACATTATGTATATAAGGAAAGTAATTACTTGTTAAATTTAGTTTTAATTTAAAATCTTTCACATCTCGCATATTTCATACGCGGAAGTCCGAAGCCTAGCTTTTTGCTAGTTTAAGGTATAGCATACAGCGATTAACTTTGTGAGGAGTGTATAGATGACTGCAATCTCTAAACTTTACATAGTAGCATAATTGAAACGTTAACCTCTAAACACTCACAAACCACAACTGCAACTTCTGTTGATAATAACGTGCCTTGTTTATACACTTGAGATGAGAACTCCACGAGCAACAATGGCTCACATTACACAACACTTTGGACTAACTTTTTTCTCACTTTCGTCCATACAAAGACCCGAACCTATCAACTTTCATCAACCCCGACCTTGATTCACCATCACCAGTCTATCACCCAATAATTCCGCATCTTTAACACGGATCAGTGGGCACAATACCGCTAGTGGCATAACCCTTTATCCATCCCCCCCCCCTCCCCCATCTTCACCTGAGAGCCAAAACCATCACCCATGTCATTAGCTCTACTTGACTAGATCGTCATCAGTGGCATACTGAGATTTTTTTTTCTGGTTTCTGCCCGCTCTTCATTGTTTCTTCTCTTCTCCAGCAGTCATCTCCGAGTGGAGTTGAGGAGTCCGAAGAGAGGCTTGGACGGTGGCTACGGTTTCGATCTGACCAAGTACTGTGCGAGCTGCTGGAAGCGCCTAGGGAAGATTTTAAACAGGGGCGCAAGGTGCGGCGTGTGTAGAAGAAGGGTGTGCAAGGGCTGTCGGCATTTCGTGGCGCCCAAGGATTGGATATGTTCCCTGTGCTACAAAAAGAGGTAAGTTATTTATATTTACAGACCAGGGTTGTCCACAGGGCCTGATTAACGCACGGGGCCGCGGCCCTGCCCCCCCAAATTTTGTATGTGTTAAAACGTTTTAATCGGAAATAATTATTTATTTAATTATTTAAATAATATAAAGTGATAATGCTAGTTCTTATTTTAAATTTTGGAAATATGTTAATAGTTTTAAATATTATACATCTTTTAAAGTTTTACTTTTAAATAAGAAGTCATTCATGTACAAAAGTGCCTTCGAGACAGTGGTCCTAAACTTCCAAATTTGCTTAGTGATGTTCTTTTTTTTTTGGATGTATTTGGTATGCCGTAAGTGAATGGAGTCCCCAATTAACAGGTTGTTGATTACCTGGTTGTTCAGTGGCATTTCTCTTGTGAATGAAATTTTGTAGTCCGTAAACTTAACGTGCTCCCTAAATAAATAAATAATAATAAATTACTTGAATTTCTTTAAATATAAGCTATTTGACACTGAACTCTAATAAAATATGATACGCAAACTAATAAAATATAATTTACTACATGTCATGCTCGTAATATTATGGGGTGCTTTTTATTTCCTTAAAAAGTAGCTCTTTTTAAAGTGTTCTGCTTCTTTTAAAAATTTTTACATAAATTCATGCATAAAGCTATGTACATGTTTCTTTCCCATTCTACCGCACGCAGCGTTTTTGCCCCTAAAATCCACAGACACAGAAGGATCGTGCACCTCTCCCCATCAATATTTATTAATTATTTTACGACCACCTAAAAAAGCATAATTACTGTACGACCCAATGAAAACGTAACTACTTTACGGATTCCTTAGACCCTCCCACCCTTACCCCACCTAACAGAACGACCTTGGCGCTCTGACAGGATTTAGATTTTCACTGTATGAGAAATACTATTAGTGTAGCCGCGCTGCACTGAAGAAACGTGCACACAGGTATATGGAATCTTTTCTCTTTCGGCACTTTGTTTATTTTAGTTATAAGTGAAAAGGGGTGATGGTACATTCCTACCTGGATGGAATCGTACTTGGCGCCAAAATATGTAATTTCATTTCTTCTTTTGGCTAATGTTTTTCAGTATTTGGCGGAATTTTTTTTACAATACAGTTGTTTTTATTTAGAGATTAAGTATTCCCACTATTATCAAAAGAGTTAATGTCAAAGTATTGTGTAATTTCAACCAGAGTTGAATGGACACTTTTCCCCCTCAAAATTATCAGGTGCCGCTCTCGAAATTTCAGATATTGACCCCCTCTCTTAACAATCTGTGATATGATATGGTAAAAAATGGTAAAATGTAAATTAACTAAAAAACTAATTAAAAATTAAACAAATAATAATAATAATAATAGTAACACCGAGGTGCACCTTCCTGGGTCTTAAAGTACCTGTGTACTAAATTTCATGGCTGTACGACGCTTAGATTTCTTGTTACAGACCGCACAGACAGACAGACATACACACACACGGAGTGAATCATGTGAAATATTAAAACACACGCAGTGAATCATGTGAAATATTAAAGTACCTGTGCAAAAGTACCTTAGTTAAAGTACCTGTGTACTATTAAAGTACCTGTGTACCGGGTCTTAAAGTACCTGTGTACTAAATTTCATGGCTGTACGACGCTTAGATTTCTTGTTACAGACCGCACGGACAGACAGACATACACACACACTCAGTGAATCATGTGAAATATTAAAATACACGCAGTGAATCATGTGAAATATTAAAATACACGCAGTGAATCATGTGAAATATTAAATTTAATCATGTGAAATAATGTTGCACATGCGCAATACTCCCTTTGGCGTCTCCTCTTTCGACTATCTCGAAGGCCAGGCACAAAAAAACACAGTCCATGACGTGAGACCAGGGTTTCCAGGATTTCTCAGTTAAAAGAAGGGTTGCCATATTTGACGGTTTATCGCCAATTTGGCGACTTCCGGTATGTTTCAGAAACTTCACGAAATAACAATTACTCTAAGAGATATGGAGAGATTTCCAGAATTTTCTATAAACTATAAAAAGACACATCCCTCTTTTGGAGTGGAGTTAGCGAATGGATGTAACACGAGCTACATTGGACTGTGATTTTTGTCAATGTTTTGAGAATAGTAGCCGCTGTTTTGTGAAATTATACATCTTCTGGAAATCTTTCATATCTCGTAGAATATTGGTTATTTCAAGGTGTTTCTCGAACCTTCGAAAAATCGCCAAATTGACAACAAATCGCCAAGTCTGGCAACCCTTTTTCGAACTTCAGCATCTGGAAAGCCTAAATTCACGTCATAGGAAAGGTTGCCTAACAGGTACTTTCTCCGTCTGATTTTCAAAAGACACTCAAGTGAGAGCATTTTACACGTTCGTAACAATAGTATTGATTTTCGATTAGGTCGATTCTTTCGATTGCCCTAATTTGTTTTGTTGTTTTCTCACAATATCGAAATTTGTAGGAAACATCAAGTGTTGGGAACATCAAATTTTATTTGTATAGAATAGCCTTATTTTCAACTTGCTGAAAATTAACTTTTGACAACTAACATCTTGAAATACACACATATTTTCAAATAGCCCTCGCTTATTGCAAGCGAAATGAGTCACTAATGTGTCACCTACGCACTTTATAAAAATTCAGAATATAGAAAACCGTTTTATATTGAAGCTTAAAAATGGCGCTCATTTTGTAGTTCCATTAACATGGAAAATGGTTTTACGTAGAACGATATTTCATCGATCACTGTATGTTGTATTATTTTCAACGTTTTCAGACATTTTATGGTAAAAATCAATTAATTGAAGCATTATTACTTTCCTTATATACATAATGTATAAGGAAAGTATTGTGACGGGGTCAAAAATTCGAATTCGAGTTTTCGACGGGAGAGCACGTTTCAAGCATCCCTGATCACGAATCGAACATTTTTGAAGTGATGTGTGTGTGTGTGAAAGTATGTGTGTGTGTGTATATGTGTGAAAGTATGTGTGTGTGTGTGTGTGTGTGAAAGTATGTGTGTGTGTGTGTCAGTGAGTCTGTGGAGACGATAACAGACGAACGAATGGACGGATTCGAACGAAATTTAGTACAAAAATCACAATCTGTGAATACTGGAAGCCTATTGATTTTAAACGTTATCGAATGTGCAGAAACCCCCTAAATTTTCGAGTGAAATTTTGAAAAAATCATCAAAAAATCAAAAGCTTTAATAAAGTTACGCAAATGGACATATTTTATGTAATTTTTCCTTAGACAACGATTGACATGAACTTTAGAACGCTAGCATGAACCGTTCTCGAGATATTGCAAATTTTTAAAATAACTTATCAAAAAATCCCATAAATTAAAAAAAAAATATTAATTGTTGAGAAACATTTTCACTTTTCATATGTAATATCATGTAATAAATTTGGTGACATCATTCTCGTGGATCTAGCTCGTTCCATTCATGAGAAAATATACTTTGAGTAATACTTTTGTATTTGAACGCCAATAGTCATTTATCTGCTATAAGAATAACTTATTTCTCCATTTATAACGCTTGGCGAGATTTTGGCGACGAATTTGGCGGAATGTCGCCAACTTGGCGAGTTTTTTAAATGCTGCCAAATTAACGAAAATCTTGCCAAATGGATAAAAATGACGCTAAATCAATGAAAATGACGACTAATTGACGAACATTCAATATATTGGAAAGAATATAAGTATCTACTATAAGAGAAACCTATTTTTTTACTGTAAAAGTAGTAAATTCATTGCATTATATAAGGGAAGTCATGAGTTGCCCACATCAGATTTTTTTTCAGTAGTTTGATTTGATGAATAGCCATCAACAAGCGATTTCGGTATTTGAAATGTTATTCGGTTACCATAGTTGCTACAATGGAAATCAAAAACTAAATAAATTCATTGATGAAATGTAATGAAACAGTCGTCTGCTGTAATTATAAATAATTAAATTCATTGATAAAATTTAATAAAAAAAATCGTCTGCTGTAACCACAAATCAAAATATCTCAGAAACTGCTAATTGTACACAAATAGATTTAATTAAAAATATTTGGGGATATTTCTTCTAGTGTATGATGGAATACAATCGAATTTTGTGTTTCCAGGCGTTCTCAATGTATAGATGAAAGAATGTCAGAACAAAAAAAATTCCTCGATTTATAATAATTTTTTTAAAAAGTCCCACGTGTGTGCAAAATTTCAAGTTTCCTCCTTTAGCAGTTTGGGATGTGCAATGCACCTTTAATCAGCCAGGAAAATCATTACATTATGTAGGGAAATTCATTGCATTATGTAAGGAAAATCATTGCATTTTGTAGGGAAAGTTATTGCGTTATGTAGGGAAAATCATTGCATTATGTAGGGAAAATTATTGCATTATGTAAGGAAAATCATTGCGTTATGTAAGGAAAATAATTGCATTATGTAGAGAAAGTCATTGCATTATGTAGGAAAAGTTATTGCATTATGTAGGGAAAGTTATTGTGTTATGTAGGGAAAATCATTGCATTATGTAGGGAAAATCATTGCATTATGTAAGGAAAATCATTGCATTATGTAGGAAAAGTTATTGCGTTATGTAGAGAAGGTCATTGCATTATGTAAGGAAAATCGTGTCATTATGTAGGGAAAATCATTGCATTATGTAGGGAAAATCATTGCATTATGTAAGGAAAATTATTCCATTCTGTAGGGAAAATCATTGCATAATGTAAGTAAAATCAATTGTTTTATGTAGGGAAAGTCATTGCGTTATGTAAGGAAAATTATTGCATTATGCATAGGGGAAAATCATTGCATATAGGGACAGTTATGTGCTGCCCACATTAGATACTTGACAGAGATTTCGCTGTATCTAATTATTTTCCTCCTTTTTTTAAGTCAAGAATTTAGTTTAAGAGGTTCCTAGGATATATTAAACCGCCGGATATAACGCGCATTTCCCCTTATCTCTTGGGCGTGATATATCGAGAGGTTACTATACTTCCAAACACACAATCAAAATCAGATTATAGCGCATTTAATATAGGGAAACAACATAGAGAGAGAGAGAGAAAAAAAAAACTTTCAAACATAGCCTATAACTTAATGAACTACATGAACACTGTGAAGGGTAAAAGCTCACAGCGGGTACCGTGAGATTTAAAACGGATTCGGTAGAAGATGATTACAGGCGTGGATAAAAAGAGCTTTGATAAGAAGTGGAACATTCGGGTATTAATGGCGCAGCGGTATTGGTATTAGGGCGAAAGCTTTAAAGAAGGAAAGGACATCAAGCACGTAGCATTTTAAGATTCGTTAGTGAATGCTTCTTTTTATAAGAGATAGCCCAATACTATCTGCGAATACTTGAGTATATCGAATACTAGAAAATATTCGATATTTCAGATTTCGAATAGAGCATCGATACAAGAAATTCGAATTTCGAGCCATGGTTAACAGTCAGAAAGTAAATTTTATGGTCATGGAGGTAAAGGTAAGAAGTTCAAACTCCATACTGAGAAAATGCCAATATCATTTGAGACAATCATTCAGGTGGAGCTGCGATAAGATAAATGCCCCTGCGTTGTATGTATTTATACGGTGAAAGATATAAAAGGCGCTTTACTAATACTAGCAGCACCTAGATATAATTATCAAAACGTTATGGTATTTTAAATCGTTTCAGCCATTGGAGTTTTATTTCCTCTCTAACTTCATGGTTATGGCAAAAAGTCAAGATCCCCGTAAGAAAAAAATTCAAAATACGTAGACAAAGTTTGTTTCCACCAAATTAAACTATTTTTGACTACTTAAAAAAATCTGATGTGGCCAGCACATGACTTTCCTTATATAATGCAATGAATTACTACTTTTGCAGTAAAAAAAATATTATTCTTATAGTAGATACTTATATTCTTTCCAAGATATTGAATTTTAGTCAATGAGTCGCCAGTTTCATTGATTTAGCGTCATTTTTATCTATTTGGCGAGATTTTCCTTAATTTGGCAACATTTAAAAAATTTGCCAAGTTGGCGGCATTCCTCCAGATTCATCGCCAAAATCTCGCCAAGCGTTATGGACGGAGAAATAAGTTATTCCTATAGCAGATAAATGACTAGTGGCGTTCAAATGCAAAAGTATTACTCAAAGTCTATTTTCTTATGAATGGAATGAGCTAAATCCACATGAATGATGTCACCAAATTTATCGCACAATATTACATAAGAAAAGTGAACATGTTTCTCAACAATAAATATATATTTTTTTAATTTATGGGATTTTTTGATAAATTTATTTTTAAAATGTGCAATATCTCGAGAACGGTTCATTCTATCGTTCTAAAGTTTATGTCAATCGCTTTCTAAGGAAAAATTACATAAGAAATGTCTATTTGCGTAACTTTAATAAAGATTTTGATTTTTTGATGATTTTTTCAAAATTTCACTCGAAAATTTAGGGGGTTCTGAACATTCGATTGTATTTTAAAACAATAGGCTTCCAGTATTCACGGATTGTTATTTTTATACCAAATTTCATTCGAAACGCTCCATTCGTTCGTGGGATATCGTCTCCACAGTTTCACTGACACACACACACACACACACACACACACACAGACATCACTTCAAAAATGTTCGATTCGTGATCAGAGATGCTTGAAACGTGCTCTCTCGTCGAAAATTCGAATTCGAATTTTCAACCCCGTCACAATACTTTCCTTATACATTATGTATATAAGGAAAGTAATAATAGTCTGTATCCTCGCCTGAAGGAATTATTTTTGAAGTATGGAAACACGCCGCCCTCAACAGATTTTTAAAAGCGACTCAGCAGCTTCTATGGTTTAATTTGCGGTAAGATTAAACAGACTAGATCCTGAACGTGTTCGATACTTTTTGTAATAGTTTTATATTTTGACGTCCAAGGATTGTCTATTAGTGTTCATTCATCGGGATAATTATTAAATGTCTATCGAATTTTGATGAGTATTTTGCACATGAGAAATGTATTGGATTTTTGTTTGGAATTATACCAGTAAGTTGCCAAAAGCACCAAATTTCAGTTTACGAGATGTTAATTCAATCCCCAAAATTTTGTGCCTTGAATTTTGTGCATCATTACTTTGCTGCAGAAGAAGTAAATGCATTGCATTATGTAGGGAAAGCTATGTTCTGCCAGCACCAGATTTTTAACACTTTCCAACATGGTTGAAAAGTGTTTATGACTTTGGTCACTCTGTCTGTCTGTCCGTTAGTACGATAACTGCTTTTAAAAATCGTGATGTTTGAGGAGGTTTTAAATTTATATCTAGAGTTGCATCCGTCATAAAACCGTTTTAATTTTGTGTGTTATCTGTGTATCTAAATTGTGGGCCAACGCAATTACAATATATTTATTTATATGATTACTAAACTAATTATTCCCACAGCTAAGCCTAATTTTGACGCTATACTATAGCAAGCAGAATGTAAACAAAACAAACGATTGTAAGGTGAGTTGTATAAAAATTGCTGAATTTTTTTCACGCAAAATTATTGAGCTCTGGAATCTGGAATATAAGTGATATGAATGAAATGTTCACTGATTTTACATAGAGAGGCAGGCGATTTATATTCCTATGACGTCATTTGAATAAAGTTACTTCTGTATTGTCTTTTTCGCGATGAAGTTTAAAGTTTTCAAGTATAATAAGTTACTGTGATAATTTAAAAAATATCAGCGCAGAATGTATCACATTTTAGAGATGTTTAAATAAAATCACATTTCAGTTCGAAAGAGTTTCATTATCAATGATTTATACATGATTGATCTCTCTTGTTAATTTATAAATTCAACAAATTCACATTTCTTGCGAAATTAAAGTTACAAATAACACCTTTTGCATCCTGAACTTTATAGAATCGCTCTAAAACGCATTCGGGGTATTCGTCCCATTTATTGTATAATATCTTTAAAAATTCAGCAATGATCATTGGCTATTTGCAACAGGAAAGCGGTCTTTGCAGCAGGAAAAATAACATAATTCTCGTGCCATTGTCGATTCGAATTTAAATATTCCGTGCGAAACCATTGATGCATTCACGAAAGTACTGAATAAATTCTTTTCTTTCTTTTTTCTGGAAATCGTCTGCAGATTACGTCGCAAAGTAGTGTCAGTAATGATGATTAAATTATAGTTTGTTAACAAATTCATGTAGGTTACGATTGTCATCTATAGATCACAAGGACTTAATGTTAGTTGGTCTTGTACAAGATTCCGGTTTTGCGGGACAGGGAAAACAGTGTAAAGTGCCCAAGGAAAAACTCTTGCATGTAATTTTATTTTTATTTATTTTTTATTTTTTAGAATAACGGGAACTATTGTAATTTTTGTTTCGGTCTATTGGGATTCTTCGTTTTTAGTTTATAGTTAGACTGGGTTTCCCAAATTGGTATGTCACTTCTGACAGTATGACCACGTTACTACATTTCAATTTTTAGTTTGTTTTTTTAGTTTTGCCCGTATCTTTTTATATTAAAAAAATCTGATGTGGGCAGCACATGACTTTCCTTATATAATGCAATGAATTTACTACTTTTACAGTAAAAAAAAATACATTATTTTTATAGTAGTTATTTATATTCTTTCCAAGATATTGAATTTTTATCAATGAGTCGTCATTTTCCATGTCGTCATCATCAATGAGTCGTCATTGATTTAGCGTCATTTTTATCCATTTGGCGAGTTTTTCGTTAATTTAGCAGCATTTAAAAAAGTCGCCGAGTTGGCGACATTCCACCAAATTCGTCGTCAAAATTTCGTCAAGCGTTACGGACGAAGAAATAAGTTATTCTTACACCAGATAAATGACTATTGGTGTTCAAATACAAAAGTATTACTCAAAGTACCTTTTTTAATGAATGGAACGAGCTAGATCCACGAGAATGATGTCACCCAATTTATCGCATGGTATTACATATGAAAAGTGAATATGTTTTTCAATGGGAAATTTTTTTTTTTTTTTTATATGACATTTCGGTACTTTTTTTGAAAAATGTGCAATATCTCGAGAACCGTTCATGTTAGCGTTCTAAAATTTATGTCAATCGTTTTCTAAGGAAAAATTACATAAGAAATGTCTATTTGTGTAACTTTATTAGCGGTTTTGATTTTTTGACGATATTTTCAAAATTTCACTCGAAAATTTAGGAGGGGTTCTGAACATTCGATTGCGTATAAAAACAATAGGCTTCCAGTGTTTACGGATTGTGATTTTTGTATCAAGTATCGTTCGAATCGGTCCATTCGTTCGTTAGTTATCGTCTCCACAGACTCACTGACGCACACACACACACACACACATACTTTCACACACACACAGACATCACTCCAAAAATGTTTGATTCGTGATCAGGGATGCTTGAAACGTGCTCTCCCGTCGAAAACTCCAATATAATTTTAAGTCTTAATTAATTTAATATTAATAAAATGCAGCATTGCCAAAATGAACAAAGATTTAATGGGATATGCTGACTTTCAACTTCTCCGTGATTGGTTGTTGATAGATACGTCACAAAGATGGTCGAAAACTGAAATACTGAAGCCATAGTAAGGAGTTAAAACTTGAGGGTTAAAACTGAGACGATTATTCACCCCCCCCCCCCTCCCGGAGACGTTTTATGTTAACCTAGTTTATATTTATGTGACAGCATTTATTTATATAGGACAAGTAGAAAACTTGCCCCCACCCACTCCCAACCAAAAAGTCCCGAGAGAAACACTGTATGTGCCCGTGTGTGTGTGTTTTGTAATTTAAGTGTGTGCTTGCTTAGTATGCGACTCAGCTTTCTGAAAAATTTAATAAATTTAATTAATCCCTGCTTTAAATCTCGGGCAACGGCGGGTATAGTTTCTTTCTAGTCTCACAATGACCGAACCCACCCTACTTCGAAATTATTTTTTTCCGAACTTTTTTCCCCTCATAAATCTAAAGACTCTAACCCTCATAAATCTAAAAAAATCCCCTCATAAATCTAAATTCCCCTCATAAATCTATCTCTCTGCGTTCGCTTCATATCTATCTTTTCTAAAAATTCTACTTTAAAAAAAATCTCTTTTCTATCCCTGCCTATTTTCCGTAGGAGGGAAAAGCAGGGATTTTTCTTAGCCCAGGGAATCCCAAAACTGAATTCCTCGATGTTATTTCATGCCAAACTAAAGTTTAAATCGATAAACGGTTTATTTCATCGTGTTACCCTATTATTTCTCTATAAATGTACCAAATTTCATATTGTATGCTATAGGTTTTACAGTACGAAACAGAGAAATCGTTAGACGTGTCGACACGAAAAACAAAGTTCACTTTAGAAGTGCATAAAAAGTAAAATATCTCAAAAACCACATCGAAATTAAAAAAAGGGGCTATGTCCTGCAAAAATTCATCCATGTAGGTACCTGTCTGCAAAAATTCGTGGTCTTGCTATTGTTAGTTTATCCAGAATGCGAACTCTCAGCTCAAATATTTTGTCTTTGACTTTAACATTAAATATATGTTAAACTACAATATATATATAAAAGAACGGCTTATTTCAGCGCCATTTTAATTTTCTTTTCATTTTTATTTCGCGCCAAAGCTTTTTCTGCAAGTGTATCAAATTTCATATTTTTATATTCAATAGTTTTTGCGGTACGAAGCAAAGAATCTCGAGAAATGAGAAATTTGTCAATCAGTGGTGGCGGCAGCATCAGCTACTTTTCTTAATATATAAAGAAAATTGAAATTTTTTAATCGAAAGCTATGTAAACTACGGTAAGCACAAGAAAACCCATCTCTAGCATATCTGTTACAAATAAGTAACTATAGACTAAGACTAAGGATAAAAATAGTAAGTAACTTATCACTATACTGGTATGGGATGAGGGGGATATTAGTATACATAAATCACAATTAAATAGGTATATATATAAATATATATAAAATGGAAAAGCAAACACGGCAAAAATGAGAAAAGGCAATAATAATTAACTCAAGATTAAATTAACTGAAATTAAATCAAGATATGGAGAACAATCAATTGAAACTGCGTAAAAAATGGTGGTTAGTACGAAATTGCACTCTCTTCACGACAGCCATACAATTCGAATTAAAACCGATAGAATAGCCAGTTTCTGACAATGACGATAGTATTTGACTATGGGCTATACTGGAACTGTCTACTTAGTGGAAGGGGAAATAATAAAAACCAAGTGAATTATAAACCAGAAATATAAAAAACAGAAATATTAACTCAGAGGCACAGCCACCACGTGGGAGTCTACATGTTCGCAGGAGAACATTCGACAGAGCATTTTACATCTCTTCGTCAAAGCAAGTGGACACCGGAATGAATACACTTGAACGAAAAATAGTGTGTATGAAGACTTTCAAAAATAGTAAGTAGTGTAGGACTCAGGACAAGTGAAAAGTAGTCTTTCAAAAATAGTAAGCAGTATCAGACTCAGGCCTAGTGGTAAGTAGGTGATAAGAACGGGTGAAATTCACAAAAAAGAGTTATCCAATCAAGAATAAATAAAGCAATTGTAAAATTACTACGTGGTGTATTTAAAATTATTAATAATGTTATTTACAAATACTTCCGGATAGTGGTAATTTTGACAAATGCGTTTAAGATTAGTGTTGTGGAGATAGTGAAACCGAGATTTAGAAAGTCGATGTATTCGAAATAGCTGGTTTAAAATGATGTTTCTAAACAATTGAATAGAATTACAAGATCGATATGATAGCAGCTTAATGATAGTGAACTTATAGAATATATTATAGAATTTTTATCATATAGATTGGTAATAACATGATTATAGAGAATATCTAAATTTAGGTCAAAATAATTTACAGTTTGACTAACACTAGGCTCATTAGGGATTAATTCTAGGTTAGAGTGGTAAAAATCAATATTAATTGGATAGAAATCATCAATGATAATACAAATTAAGTCGTCAAGATATCGATATATAATATATGAGTTAGAGAAAAAATGACATTCATAATAATAAAGATATAAGTTAGCTAGAATACTACTACTACAGCCTCCCTGAGGTACACCAGATGTTTGAAAATATATGTTATCACCTTGGATAATATAATTGTTATATAACACAAAGTGCAATAGCTTAGGAAAGTTTTTGACATTAAGTGGAACATTATTGGAAGAGAGATAATCATGATAAAGAGAGATAATAACTTTATATAAATCTTTAATATCAATATTATTAAATAGGTCTTTAAAATCAAAAGTATGGAAACCAAGAATATGATTAAATAAATCAAAACTATTTTTCAAAATGAAATATCCTGAATTCTTAAATTTAAGAGATTCATTAATTCTATTTAAACAGTTTAGCAAGCATTTACTAGCAGTAGTGGTAAAGGTATTATGTCCACAAGTGGCCGTTCTAAAACTGAGAGGTAGGTGATTTGTGGAATTTTGGAACCAAAGTAACATATGGAAATTTATGAAATTTACAATGAATATTTAATTGTGTATATAATTTTAGCATTTTAGTTTTGCTTTTTATAGACTGATTGTTAATGGGTTTAAAAATATGATTACTTTTTAAGTAATTCTGTAACAGAGAAACATAATATTTTTTACATATAATGGCATAAATATTAGAAGCTTTATCTACATAAGTAATGACAAAATGTTGCTGTAGTTCTTTAATAGGATTTGTTATATATATATATATATAATAGTAATAATATTAATAATAATAAAATTGACATTTTTAATCGAAAACTATGCATAAACTACGTAAGTACAAAAAGCCCATCTCTAGCATATCTGTTACAAATAAGTAACTATAGATCAAGACTGAGGATACAAATAGTAGGCAACTTATCGCTATATTACTCTAATGGGAATGAGGGGAATAATAGTATATAAAAATCATAATTAAATAGATATATATATACTATATATAAATATATATATAATATGAAAGAACAAACATGGTAAAAATGAGAAAAAGCAATAATAATTAGCGCAAGATAATAGATCAAGATATGGAGAACAATCAGTTGAAACTACATAAAAATGGCTGTTAGTTCGGAATTGCACACTCGTCAGGATAGCCTTGCAATCCGAATTAAACGAAAAGAATAGGCAGTTTCTGACAATGGCGATAGTATTTGACTATAGACCCTATTATATATATATATATATATATATATATATATATATATATATATAATGTTTGTGTATTTTGAGCTAATATACATTTATAACGTCAAAACATAGCCCTCGTACGGCGTAGTCCTGAGCAAAGTTTTCTGACCAAGATTTTCCAAAGAGAATTACAATAAGAATAAATACATTTGAAGGTCAATCTCATCTATTTTATATAAATATGCTCACGAATTTTACTGTCCCTACATATATAGAGTAATGCATAAAGTATTGTGATGAGGTCAAGAGCACGTTTTAAGTATACATGAATTCTAAGAGGTGATGTCTGTCTCTCTCTGTGTGTGTGTGTAGACGCAGTGTCTTACGAACGAATGAAGTGTTTCAAAAATAATTTGATACGATTATTACAATCAGTGAACACTGAAACCCTATCGAATTTTCGGAAATTTGGGGGGGGTCGAAAATTCGATTACGTTTATAATCAATAGGGTCCCAGTATTTACTGATTGTTATATTTGTACAATCGAAACGTTCCATTCGTTCCTGAGATATCGCACCCACAGTCACACATACACACACATCCCTCCAAAAACGCACGAATCGAGTTCAGGAATGCTTGAAATGTTCTTTCCTGCCAAAAACTCGCATTCGAATTTTCGATCCCATCACAATACTTTCTTTTTCTTTTATTCTTTCTACTACCATGTATATAGGGAAAGTACCCCCCCCCCCCCCCCCCCCCCAAGAAAAAAAAAATCGCGGAAGGACCCTAACTATGAAACGGTCAGGGCTTAAGTCCATGGAACGAACCCAAGCAGACCTTTAGCTTACACCGCCCCTCAAACCTGCAATGTTTTTTTTTCAACCAGCTAATATCCGTTTCCTCTTTATTGATAGATCAATCAAATCTTTTCATAGTGTTTACATTCTCAAATATCGGCTATTGATAAAAAAGCGTCACATATCACAACTTCATTCATTAGCTCCCTAATCGCGCGTAGTACGCATTTTCCATTGTTAGAACGCGGCAGAGCGAGGCCGATGTTTATTGGCCATTGAACTGCCAATAGAAGTTTTAAAAGTCAAAATTGGAGGTAGAGATTTCAGTAGGGGAAAAATAATTCTAGGTGATCTATCTGAAACGGATATATTGTTTGCGCAGTTGTTGCACGTCAGTTTTTCATTGTGTGCGTATCCGTTAATGTTACAGAAATGTTTAAGACAGAATACGAAACTGGTCTTTTTTATCTACTCTCTTTCATTTTTACTTTCCCTGCAATACATGGTAATGTATAGGGAAAGTATTGGAATCATGCCGAAAATCGCAACTCGAGTTTTCGACGGATCTATACGTTTCGAGACCTCTGGAATACGAAAAAACTATTTTTAGCGTGACGTCTGTGTGTGTGTCTGTCTGTCTGTGTGTCTGTCTGTCTGTCTGTCTGTCTGTGCAGATTTTGTATCCACTCTAACTAAAAAACTAATTGACCGAATTTCATAAAATTTCGTAAGTAAGTCACTTGTGCACGAATCTGGTGCTGATTAGTTTTGAATACCACTCGGGTTAAAAGAACCCGCCTTTTTCTGCGAAATGGCCCGCAAAAGCTTGTATCCACTCTAACTGAAAAACTAATGGACCGAATTTCACAAAATTTGGTAGATAAGTCGCTTGTAGGCCACCCTGGTGCTGATTAGATTTTGGTAGAATTCGAAAAAAAATAACCTGCCTTTTTTTGCAAAATGGCTCGCAAAAATCATCAAAATCTAAACTTAAAAACTACGTATGCTCAAATATAGCCATTAAATGCTTGTTTAATACGTAATATTTAGCGAAGAAAAGAATAAGACCAACCCCATTACACTAGGACTAGCCGTTCTCGAGATATTTTAGTTTTTCGTATTTTTCCTACACCATTTTTGAAAATAAGTCCAGTTTGCAAATGAGAACGAAAATTGAATTAAAAGTGAATTAAATTTAATTTAAATAAATAGAACGTGAATATAAGTCTGCAGGGAAAGTCATGTGCTGCCCACATCAGATTTTTACTTTCCCTGCAATACATGATAATGTATAGGGAAAGTATTGGAATCATGTCGAAAATCGCAACTCGAGTTTTCGAAGGATCTACACGTTTCGAGACCTCTAAAATACGAAAAACTATTTTTAGCGTGACTTCTGTGTGCGTGTCTGTCTGTCTGTGCAGATTTTGTATCCACTCTAACTAAAAAACTAATTGACCGAATTTCATAAAATTTGGCAGGTATATCACTTGTGGACGGATCTGGTGCTGATTAGTTTTGGGTACGATTCGGGATAAAAGAACCCGCCTTTATTTGCGAAATGGCCCGCAAAGGCTTGTATCCACTCAAGCTAAAAATCTAATGGACCGAATTTCACAAAATTTGGTAGATAAGTCGCTTGTGGGTCACGCTGGTGCTGATTAGATTTTGGTACGATTCGGAAAAAAATAACCTGCCTTTTTTTGCAAAATGGCCTGCAAAAATCGCCAAAATTTAAAATAAAGAACTGCGTATGCTCAAATATATCCATTAAATGCTCGTTTAATACGTAATTTTTAACGAAGAAAAGAATAAGACCAACCCCATTACACTAGGACTAGCCGTTCTCGAGATATTTTAGTTGTTTCGTATTTTCTCTACGCCATCTTTGAAAACAAGTCCAGTTATCAAATGAGAACGAAAATGGAATTAAAAGTGAATTAAATTTAATTACAATAAAGAGAACGTGAATATAAGTCTGCAGGGAAAGTCATGTGCTGCCCACATCAGATTTTTACTTTCCCTGCAATACATGGTAATGTATAGGGAAAGTATTGGAATCATGTCGAAAATCGTAACTCGAGTTTTCGACGGATCTACGCGTTTCAAGACCTCTAGAATACGAAAAAAACATTTTTAGCGTGACGTCTGTGTGTGTGTCTGTGTGCGTGTCTGTCTGTCTGTCTGTGCAGATTTTGTATCCACTGTAACTAAAAAACTAATAGACCGAATTTCACAAAATTTGGTAGGTAAGTCACTTGTGGGCGAGTCTGGTGCTGATTAGTTTTTTGTACGATTCGGGATAAAGTAACCCGCCTATTTTTGCGAAATGGCCCGCAAAAGCTTGTATCCACTCTAACTGAAAAACTACTGGACCGAATTTCACAAAATTCTGTAGATTAGTCACTTGTGGGTTACCCTGGTGCTGATTAGATTTTGGTACGATTCGAAAAAAAATAACCTGCCTTTTTTTGCAAAATGGCCCGCAAAAATCGTCAAAATCTAAACTAAAGAATTAGGTATACTCAAATATATCCACTAAATGCTCGTTTAATACGTAATTTTTAACGACGAAAATAATAAGACCAACCCCATTACACTAGGACTAGCCGTTCTCGAGATATTTTAGTTTTCCGTATTTTCTCTACGCCACCTTTGAAAATAAGTCCGGTTACCGAATGAGAACGAAAATTGAATTAAAAGTGAAATAAATTTAATTAAAATAAAGAGAACGTTAATATAAGTCTGCAGCGAAAGTCATGTGCTGCCCACATCAGATTTTTACTTTCCCTGCAATACATCGTAATATATAGGGAAAGTATTGGAATCATGCCGAAAATCACAATTCGAGTTTTCGACGGATCTACACGTTTCGAGAACTCTAGAATACGAAAAAACTATTTTTAGCGTGACGTCTGTGCGTGTGTGTCTGTGCGCTGTGTGTCTGTCTGTGCAATGTATGTATCCATTCTAACTCAAAAACTTATGGACAAAATTTCATAAAATTTGGTAGGTAAGTCACTTGGGTATGACCCTGGTGCTGATTAGTGTTTGATACAGTTCGTAAAAACAGAACCCGACTTTTTTTGCGAAATGGCTAGTAAAAATTTCATGTATCCACTCTAGTAAAAATACTAATTGACCAAATTTTACAAAATTTGGTAGATAAGTTACTTGTATGATACTCTGATGCTGATTAGATTTTGGTATTATTCGGAAAAGAACAACTTGCTTTTTTTTTTTACGAAATGACCGTCAAAAATCGCAAAATCTAAAAAAAAAGCTACGTATGTTCAAATATATCAATTAAATGCTTGTTTTATATATACGTAATTTTTGATGAGGAAAATAATAAGAACAGCTCTATTACTCTAGGACTAACCATTCTCGATATATTTGAGATTTTTCGCATTTAGTTATGCCACTTTTAGAAAAATGTCTAATTACCAAATAAAAACAGAAATTGAATTAAAAATGCAAATTTAGTGTTATTTTGTGCAATTAAACTCGATTTAATGAATTATTAAAGAAATAAAAAACATGAATTTGAGTCTGCAGGGAAAGTCATGTGCTGCCCACATCAGATTTTTAGTCTTTAACAGATGTACCGCAGATAAACCGTCGTTGCAAATATACCCGTTGGTAATACACCTGTCCCCCTATTTACACGGAAGATAGGTTCTGCACAAAATCGTGTAAATTGAAATCTTGGATTTTGCTAAGTAAAATCGTGTCAAACGAAAATAACCCCAAAATTTGCTTGATTCAGTCATTTTTAACACTTTACAACATAGTTGAAAAGTGTTTATGACTTTGTTCATTCTGTCTGTCTGTCTGTCTGTCCGTTAGCACGATTACTGCCGTAAAAATGACTTAATCAAAATGAAATTTTAGTATGTTGTTCAGACGGTCTATAGGACCTATGGCAATATAAATGAATAATATCACCCGATTAGTTTTGGATTGAACCCGGGTTGAAAAAATGAAATACATTGAGCCCTATGGGACCTAATTTTTCAAACATTTTTTAAGCGGATTTAAAATTGACAAATTGCTTCGAAAATTTTAGATAATATTCAAATTGTTCCATAAAATATATAAAAAAAAATTCAGCGAAATATATTCAGTAGTTTTTTAAATAAAAATTAAAATAATAATTACACCTCTTATATGAAACGATCACATGACCCACTTCAAAATGATATATGGCATCCATCTTGTTCAAAATCGTGATTTTTTAAAGTTCTTTTTAATTCATATTGCGTGTTGTATCCGTCCTAAAACTACTTTATTTTTGCTTGAATTCTGTGCATCTACATACTGAAACAACGCAATGACAATATATTTGAGTTTAAATGCTCATCTAAGTTTGATTATTTCTGAAACTAAGCCTATTTTTCACCTATGTAAAATGTAAACAGCAAAATATGTAGAATGAGTTGTATTAGAATTCCTGTATTTTTTTAACACAAAATAATGTAGTCCATGGAGTCTGCATGGCTGATATGAATGAAATATTAATTGATTTTATAAAGAGAAGGACGATTTTTTTCGATGAAGTTTTAAGCATGGAGTTTAATTATTTGTAGCTCTATGGTCTTAAATAAAATGTTTAAATAAAATAAATTATTATAGTATTGTGATGAATGAAATGAATGGGAGAAAGTTATGAATGAAATCCTGTTTTTATAGAGAGATCCAGGCGTGTTATTTTTTCTATGACGTCATTTGAATTAATTTCAGTTGTTTTCGATGAAGTTTTCAAATATAATAAATTATCGTAGTATTATGATAGTTTTTAAAATATTACCGTGGAATGTATTGCATTTTAGAGATATTTAAACCAGGCAATTTATATTTCAATACCGTCATTTGTATGAAGTTCATTTTTTTCAATGAAGGTTTAAGTTTTCAAATATACTAAATCAATGTAGTATTGTGATAAGTTTTAAAATATTACCGAGGAATGTATTGCATTTTCGACTTTTTTTAAATAAAATTGCATTGAAGTTGGAAAGTGTTTCATAATCAATGCTTTAAGTATGATTGATCTTTCTTGTTTTAAGTAAAACAAAAGTAAGACATCTTAGAAAACTTTAAATTATACTCAGCTTATAAAACAACAAACATATGAATGTAGTAATGTAACATATTTAATTTATTTTACATTAGGAACAAAGAACCAAAAAAAAAAGACCCTTAAAAATTAATTATAAGTTTAATCACTGTCATCACTTTCACGTACTATCAGTTTTTTCTTTCTGATAGGTATGATGTCACTTTCATCACTTGAGCTTTCTTGATGCGATTCTGGCTTAATGGTTGACGAATTAGGCAAGATCTCGGGTTGACAAGACTTTGTCATCAAATCGGTAATTAACAATTGCGTAGGTTTTTTTGCTAAACTTTATAGACCTCTTCATATTGATTTAAGCATTTACGAAGATCTCGCTGGAATCGGAGAGATCGATCAACATTTGTGTCATATTGTAAGAAATGGTTGCCCAATTTTCTTCCCAAATCAAGTTCTACGCTTATGATTCTTGCTGTGAACGCAACTGGTTCAGATTGCTCTTCAACAGAATCATTGTCTGCATCATGTTTGTTTGTTTCACGAATCATGTTAATTAAATCATCTTCATTCAATTCTTCATCAGCCATTATTTCTTCAATATCTGCCTGAGCTAAATCTTCAAAACCTTCTCCTCCTATAGTATGGGCCAACTCAGTGATCTGAGAATATTCATGCTCTATTGGTGATTTATCATTTCCACTTTCAACAGCATCCGGCCATACTGCTTTCCAGCAGGCGTTGATCGTTGATTGTTTGATCTGAGTGTATGACAGTCCAACATGCTTAACACAATCTAAAATTGTAAATTTCTTCCAAGCATCCATCAGAGTAAGAGATTCATTATTCTCCATTTGTTCTAAGATATACCTGAAAGTTTGCTTGATGCTTTAAAAGTCGAAATTATTCCTTGATCTAACGGCTGTAATAAGGAAGTTGTATTCTTTGGTAAAAAAACAACTTTTACATTTTCGTGTTGTAAATCTGGAGGATGACCTGGTGCATTATCAATTAATAGAAGAGCCATAAAAGGCACAATATCTTTTTAGTTAAATAATTTTTGACATCTGGAACAAAGAAGTTATGAAACCATTCATTGAAAGCTATGGCAGTGACCCATGCTTTTCTATTAGCCATCCAATAGATGGGAAGGTTTTTGATATTTATTCCTTTGAATGATCATGGTGATTTTGATTTGTTAATCACCAATGGTTTCATCATATAATCGCCAGAAGCATTGCAACAGAAAAGAACTGTTATACGACTTTTCGCTACTTTATGACCACTAGCTGATTTGTGAGCTTTGGCTATAAAGGTTCTTTCCGGCATTTTTTCCCAGAATAATCCGGACTCGTCAGCATTGAAAACCTGATCAGAAGTGTAGGAGTTAGCGGCAATGATTTCAGCAAGTTTTGCCGGATATTGTTGTGCCGCATCCGAATCAGCAGATGCACTTTCACCTTTCATTCTCAGATTATGTAAAGAATGTCTTTGTTTGAATCTCTCGAACCACCCATGGCTTGCGGAAAAAGATACCTTCTTTTCATCGGACGAAGTCGACGGCGACTGATTCTTAAGTGATTGATAAATCTTCAAAGCTTTATTTGTAACAGCATTGGTATCGATCGGGATTCGCTTTTGAGTTTGGTCTTCTATCCATATCACTGAGGCTTTTTCCATATTTTCCATTGTAACATCTCTAACACATGAAGTCGTACTCATACTGCTGCAGGTTCCAGCTGCTACACTTCTTCTAATAGTCTTCATTTTTTCTTATTGTCCTTATTGTAGCTTCATTCATGGAGTAAAATTTAGCAACATCCGTTACTCTTTTTCTATTACGTAGACGGTCTAATATTTGGATTTTAGTTTCTAAAGACATAACTTTTCTTTTCATTTGATTTTTCTTCAAATCCTTTGACATTATAGAACCTTAACAAATTTCCGCAAACTATAAAGATGCAAGAAAAACTATAAATGTTGAAAACTTACCAATTCAAAAGATAAACGCACAATAATATAAGCTTTGCTGCTAAAATGTTTCTGCACTATGTACTTGCATGAACCAGATAGCTTTACTGTTATGAAATACGGGGATTCCCCTATTACGGGGATTTCCCTATACGGGGATTTCCCATTACGGGGATTCCCCTAAATGTATATATTTTACAACACCCGGAATCCCCTTTTGTTTTCATCAGTGTTACCAAAGGAATAAAATTCAAAAATGTCATCAAATCTTTGTATAGGCGTATATAGAGCGGAATATACATTTTTATCAATTTTTTGAAATCTGTTAATTTATAAACCGTGTAAAAGCGAAATCATGTAAAACAAGTGCCGTGTAAATCGGGGTATAAGTGTATACGGAACTCTGGGATTTCTCAGAACGCACTTTGAAAAAAATCGGTCTAAAGGACTTAATTGGAACTAAGTTTACCACGTGCAGAACATTTTATATCAATGTTTTAGGTTCTATCGCTTGTTTCATAAAAATAAGCCCCTCCCCCATAAATTACTTCCCCAACAATACATGATGATGTATCGGGAAAGTACTGGAATCGTGTCGAAAATTACAAATTGAGTTTTCGACAGATCTGTACGTTTCGAACACTCCAGAACCCGATAAACTATTTTTAGAGTGGCGTCTGTGTGTGTGTGTGGATGTTTGTATGCGATATATCCACTGTAGCTAAAAAACTAATAGATTAAATTTTACAAAATTTGGTAGAAAAGTTTTTCGTGAGTTACCCTGGTGCTGAGTAGATTTTGGTGCGATTCGAAATAAAAAGAACCTACTTTTTGTTTTGCGAAATGACCCACAAAAATTGCATGTATCTAATCTAGCTGAAGAACTAATTGACCAAATTTCACAAAACGTAGTAAATAGTCACTTGTGGATTTTCCTGGTGCTGATTAGATTTTGGTAAATTCGGGAAAAAAGAACATACCTTTTCATGCGAAATGGCCCTCAAAACTCATCAAAATCTGAAATAAAAGACTATATATATTCAAATGTCTCTATTAAATGCTTGTTACTTTCCCTGCCATACATGGTAAGGTAATGTATAAGGAAAGTATTTATTGGAATCGTGTCAAAAATCGAAACTCGAGTTTTTGATGGATTTGTACGTTTTGGGACCTCTAGAATTCGAAAAACTATTTTTAGCCTGACATCAGTGTGTGTGTGTATGTGTGTGTGTGTATATGCAATATATGAATTCACTCTAACTCAAAAACTACTTGTCCAAATTTCATAAGCTTTTATAGGTAAGTTCCTTGTGGGTTTCCCTGGTGCTAATTAGATTTTGGCACGATTCGGGATAAAAGAACAATGCCTTTTTTACGAAATGACCCGCAAAAATTACCAAAATCTAAAATAAAAGACTAGTTTGCTCAAATGTATTCATTGAATGCTGATTTTATACTTAATTTTTGGCGATGCAAATAATAAGACCAACCCCATCACTCTAGTATTAACCGTAGTCGAGATATTTTAGTTTTTTCGCATTTTCGCTATGTCGCCTTTAAAAAAAATTTGATGTGGGCAACACATGATTTTTCTTACATAATGCAATTAATTTACTTCTTTTACAGTAAAAAAATAGGTTTTTCTTATAGTAGATACTTATATTCTTTCAAAGATATTGCATTTTCGACAATTAATCGTTATTTTCATTGATTTAGCGTCATTTTTACGCATTTGGCGAGATTTTCGTTAATTTGGCAACATTTTAAAAAGTCGCCAAGTTGGCGATATTCCGCCAAATTCGTCGTCAAAATCTCGCCAAGCGTTATGAACGGAGAAATAAATTATTCCTATAGCAGATAAATGACAAAGTACACAAAGTATCTTTTCTCTTGAATGGAACGTGTTAGATCTACGAGAATGAGATCACTAAATTTAGCGCATGGTATTATATATGAAAAGTGAACATGTTTCTCAATAGTTAATGTATTTTTTTTTAATTTATGGGATTTTTTGATAAATTTATTTAAAAAATGTGCAATATCTCGAGAACGGTTCATGCTAGCGTTCTAAAGTTTATGTCAATCGTTTTCTAAGGAAGAATTACACAAGAAATGTCTATTTGCGTAATTTTATTAAAGGTTTTGATTTTTTGATGATTTTTTCAAAATTTCACTCGAAAATCTAGGGAGGGGGTTCTGAACCTTCGATTGCGTTTAAAAATAATAGAGTTCCAGTATTCGCGGATTGTGATTTTTGTACCAAATTTCATTCGAATCGCTCCATTCGTTCGTGAGATATCGTCTCCACAGACTCACTCACACACACACAGATATCACCGCAAATATGTTTGATTCGTGATCAGGGATGCTTGAAACGTGCTCTCCTGCCGAAAACTCGAATTTGAATTTTCGACCCCGTCACAATACTTTTCTTATACATTATGTATATAAGGAAAGTAATATGTCCAGCTACCAAATGAAAACGATAATTGAAGTAAAGGTACAAATTCAGTGTCATTTAAAATAATTAAGCGTTGAAGGCCCAGACCACACGACCAACCCAGGGGGTTTATGGTATAAATAATTAAGCGTGTTATTTTGTGCAATTTAACTCAATTTATTGAATTGGGAAAGAAAGTAAGGTACAGTGAATATGTGTTTGTAGATAAAGTCATGTGCTGCCCCTTGAGATTTTTACTTTCCTGATATACATAATGTATAAGGAAAGTATTGTGACGTTGTCGAAAATTCGAATTCGAGTTTTCGACGGGCGAGCACGTTTCAAGCATCGTTGATAACGAATTGAACATTTTTGAGGTGATGTCTGTGTGTGTGTGTGAAAGTATGTGTGTGTATGTGTGTATGTATGTGTGTGTGTGTGTCAGTGAGTCTGTGGAGACGATAACTGGCGAACGAATGGACCGATTCGAACGAAATTTAGTACAAAAATCACAATCCGTAAACACTGGAAGCCTATTGTTTTTATACACAATCGAATGTTCAGAACCCCCCTAAATTTTCGAGTGAAATTTTGAAAAAATCGTCAAAAAATCAAAACCGCTAATAAAGTTACGCAAATAGACATTTCTTATGTCATGTTTCATTAGAAAACGATTGACATAAGTTTTAAAACGCTAACATGAACCGTTCTTGAGATATTGTACATTTTTGAAAAAAATTATCAAAAAGTCATATAAAATAAAAAAGATATATTTCCTATTGAGAAACACGTTCACTTTTCATATGTAATACCATGCGATAAATTGGGTGACATCATTCTCGTGGAACTAGTTCGTTCCATTCACGAAAAACGATACTTTTAGTAATACTTTTGTATTTGAATGCCAATAGTCATTTATATGCCATAAATATAACTTATTTTTCCGTCCATAACGCTTGGCGATATTTGGGCGACGAATTTGGCGGAATGTCGCCAACTTGGTCACATTTTTAACATTTTTAACATTTTTTTAAACTGTAAAAGTAGTAAATTCATTGCATTATATAAGGAAAGTCATGTGTTACCCACATGAGATTTTTTTTATGCTCTTATCATAACTTTTGCAATTAAGATTTAAGTCCGTCTACAATGGCGGACTAGGAGAACTTAGAAGCCATCAGCTTTCTGGGAAAATCGGATTAAAAGCTTTTCATGGTTTTATCTTTTTTCACTACAACTGTTTTATCTCAATAGCGTGTTTGATTCATGCGTGATTACTATTTTCACTATTTTTACTATTTTATACTTCATGTCTTCCAGCATTTATACAATAAGCTGCGGATTTAAGTCTGCGCATGCGTGCATTTTAAGAACGTATGAATTAAAAGAGGGGGTAAAGATTCATTCTAGCTTTATTTACACTGACTTTTTGCCAGGCTGAAAAAAATATTTAAAAATTTGGTGTGATTGCACTAAATAACACGCGATGATTAATTGAAATTACACTGAACGTACACTTTTAATTCAGCCCTCGTTTTCATTTGGTACCTGGACTTATTCTCAAAATCGGCGTAGCAAAAAATAGGGGAAATCTGAAATATCTCGAGAACGGCTAGTCGTACAGTAATAGAATTGGTTTTATTATTTTTATTGCTAAAAATTACGTATAAAACAATCATTTAATTGCTACATTTAAACGTACGTAGTCTTTTTTTTTTTTGATTTTCATGACTTTTGCGGACCATTTTACAAAAAAAATAAAATAAATAAATAAATATAAAAAAAATAAATAAAAGCAAGTTTTATTTTCCCGAATCGTGTCAAAATCTAATCAGCACCAGGGTCACCCACACGTGACTTACGAACCAAATTTTATGAAATTTGGTCAATTAGTTTTTGAGTTAGAGTGGATACATTCATTGCACAGACAGACGCACATATACACGCAAATATCATTCTAAAAATGGTTTTATCGTATTCTAGAGGTCTCGAAACGTGTAGATCCGTTGAAAACTCGAATCGCGATTCTCAACAAGATTCCAATACTTTCCCTATACATTAGCATCTATTGCAGGGAAAGTAAAAAAAATGTTCTTTTTAAGAAATACTTTTATTAATAAAATATCTAAAATGTAACTAGATTTTCTGAAATACATTCGTATTCCATGGTATTTAGTTCGATTTGTATATCATTGATTATCAAAATGAAAAAAATATGTAGTTTTTTAAATTTCTTACAATAGATATTCGTTTAACAAGGACAACGGAACGTTTTTGAAAGTGAGGGGGCAAAAAACTGCCAATGAGAAGGAGGGGCAGAAGATTTTAAATCCCTTACACTCTCATTACCGTTGATATAAGAATTGGTAGCTTAGGGATGCCGCCCCGAATTTTCTCTTTCTAATATAATCAATTAGAATTTTAGGGGTGCGTTCCCAAATTTTCACCCTCTAATACTATTAATTAATATATCGGGGGTGCCGTCTCAAATTTTCATCTTCTAATACTATCAATTAGTATTAGAGCGGTGCTGTTCTAAATTTTCATCCTCTAATACTATCAATTAGTATTAGAGGGGTGCTATCCCAAATTTTCATCCTCTATTATTATCAATTAGTATTAGAGAGGTGCTATTCTAAATTTCCACTATTTAATACTATCAATTTGTATTAGAGGGGTGCTGCTCCAAATTTCATCCTCTAATACTATCAATTAGTATTATAGAGGTGCTGTTCTAACTTTTCATCCTCTAATACTATCAATTAATATTAGAGGGGTGCTATCCCAAATTTTCATCCTCTATTACTATCAATTAGTATTAGAAAGGTGCTGTTCTAACTTTTCATCCTCTAATAAGTAAACTTTCGAGGTTCTTCTTTAGTGCGCCATTTCTTTTTAGAACCCTAACCTCGCAACTTCCATTGCATTATATTTGAATAGAACACTCGACAAAAAGCCAACTGTAATTAAACATCCGCATTTAACACAAACCACATTTATTTAGACGAAAGCACATAACATAACAACACTTAAACATTTAATTCACTGGTTAACTCTTTAAAATGTTCACGACGCAGGATGCGCCTTGCTTTCCGCCTTCCCAACTATATCTATCTTCTCGCTCTTCTCGGCTCTCGCTCTGTTGCTCTGGCAACCCTTAAAATGCTTGCCGGCATAGTCTTCATCGCTGATTTGGCGATGTGGGAAAAAAATAACTTGTTGGAGTCTTACTACTCCCCCCTTAAAAAAAAGCACATTCGTCTCTTTAAAGACAATGTTGTTGAAAATAGAGTTCTATGGGCATATACACATTGAAAATACAGTCCTAACAACTTAAAAAGCGCATACTGATACATTAAATTTTACATCTGTTTAACAACACCATTTTACATCTGATTTAACAACACAATATTACAGTATATTTCAAAACACCTAATATTTTCAAGAAAAAAAAATCTAATAGTTTAACAATAATATTTCCTACCGTGTTACAATAAGAAATGTTATAACTTAAACAATAGTCACATATATATATCAAAACACAATACAGTAAAACATTATAAATTCTTTTCTTGGTTAGATCAATTAAAGGTATCACTACTGAAGCGAAATTTTCCTGAGTTACTTCGGATTTCTCAGTTGCGATCTGATGTCCTTTTTTCAATTTCTCTATTAGATCCTGTAGATATTCCTCCACATTTCGGGATGCCTTGGTGGGAATTTTCCTTTCACCGATCCATACATCTTTTAGTAGAGCAAGTGGTCCTGGGGGTAGGCGTCCATATACTAGCTGAAACGGTGATACACCTGTTGTACTATGGGGAACTTCTCTATATGCAAACAGAAGGTAGGGAAGGTGTATATCCCAATTCCGCCCATATTCCTGAATATTTTTGTTCATCATATTTTTCAAATTTCTATTCCATCTCTCCACAGCACCCATGCTTTCGGGATATCCAGGTGTAGAAAATCTGGGAGATATCCCTGATATACCTAAAAATGCTTCAGTTAATTTTGCTGTAAAATTTGTTCCTTGATCAGTGCAGATCAATTTTGGAAACCCGGTCTGAGTAAAAATTTTCATCAATGCATTGCATGTTGTTTTTGCACCGATTTCTTTAACCGGAATGGCTTCAGCCCATCTTGTACACAGATCTATCGCACATATAATATACTTATGTCCTCGCCCAGAAGGAGGTTCTAACGGGCCAATGCAATCTAAACGCCAAACTTCGAAAGGCGTTTCTGGTCTCGCTATCGGTTGTATGGGAATTCTATCCCTGTATGTAACAACTCGTCTCATCTGACAAATCTTGCAGCTTTCACAAAATTTGGCCACATCTTGTTTTAGGGTAGGCCAAAAGAATGAAAATTTAATTCTCTGTCTAGTCTTTTGTTCTCCCAAATGGCCAGCTAATGGAATCTCGTGAGCCATTCTAAGAACATCTTGGCGTTTGCAGATCGGCAAAACTACTTGTTTGACTGTCTCACCCGTAATCCATTCAGAATGGACCAAGACTTCGTCAATTATCTCGTATGCATTTTGTCCCTTTCTTGCATAGTCCCAGACTTTTCTCAACGTCTCATCTTCATGTTGCAATTGAATAAACGAGCTCTTTACTTCGTTATCCTTACTCGACTTCTGCTCTTGTTTCCCGTCACTCTCGACCTGAGTAGCATTCACAGTACCATGGTCACTGCACGTATTTTCTTCTTGACCGTTTTCATTCATTACTTCCTGGTCAGACCCTACTTCTTCCTCCTTTTCGCCAAGATAGGTAGCATTATCGATCATGATATTCTGATCCAATTCATGCAAATGTATATTCTCTCGCAACGACTCATAAGCTGTAGAGCACACTAACATATCACTTGTTAGTTTTTTAGAAACTGCACATATTATGGGGACTATTCCATGTAATTTGTCATCAATTTTCATCGAAATCATCTTCAAAGGAGCGATCTCACTTTCTCCAAAAGCTGAGACAATTTTGATTCTGCCCTCTCCTTCACTATGAACGTCCATTACTAAATCTTCACGTATCACTGAGATTTGTGCCCCCGAATCTACTATGCCTACAAGTGAAGTTTCTCCACATTTTATATGTATGGTATGGAGGGTATCCACATTATTCTTGGTATTATCCTGCACTGACACCGGTACGGTAATTCGTGCTGTCAGAACTTGAGAGTTATTTTCATCCTTAGACTGTATAGTTCGAACATGATTGCTTTGAGCATTAGTGTTGGGTGATTTTCTCTGATTATTCCTTAACGTACAAAATTTTCCAATATGACCCTCAGCTCCACATGAAAAACAAATAGGTTTATAGTTGATTTTAGAAGTGTCATTTCTCCAATTGTAACCTGGTTGGCTCTTGTAACTTTGATGTCCCCTTCCTGGAACATTTCCATTTTTTCAAATTTTTTCGCCAACCCCTCTGATGTTTGGTGGTGCTCCAAATCTTTCCTTTTCTCTAAATTCGCTTTGGTGATACTCAACCTTCTCTTTCCGGACTATACCTGTTGATTTCGTATAGTTTACACGTATACTTTCATATTCATCTAACTTGTCTGCCAACATATTGGGTGCTACAATTTTTAACCATTCATCTAAGAAATGTTCTCGTACCTCCCCAGGTACCCTTTTCTTTAGTTGATCAGTAATCATCAATTTCTTTAGGCTATCAAAATCTCTAATTTCGAGACCATCAATCCACTCTTCAAAGTACTTGGTTAATTCAAATACGAAATCACGCCACGATTTCTCGGAAACTTTCTGTAGCTGCACGAACTTTTTTCGGAAACTTTCTGGATTCATCTTGAATCTCTTTAATAGAATACCCTTAACGTATTCATAATCTTCAAACTTTTCCTCTGACTCCCGTGTGATGAGTTGTATGATCTCAGAAGGCAAAAGTGGCAACAGACTTGACACCCAATCCGTCATGTCTACGTGGGCTCTTTTAGCTTGTCTCTCAAAAAGTGTGAGATATAACATAATGTCATCATTCTTCAAGTCAAATTTTGGCATCAATTTTATCAATTCGAAACTGCTTTTTGATCTTTCACTACTCCCTAAATTTAAGGACGTAGAATCATGAGTAACACCCCTTTCGATTCTGAGTTTTTCTAACTCAAATTCTATTTGATCTTTTCTTTCTTTTTCCTCCTTTTCGATTTGATCTTTTCTTTCTTTTTCCTCCTTTTCTATTTGATCTTTTCTTTCCTTTTCCTCCTTTTCTATTTGATCTTTTCTTTCTTTTTCCTCCTTTTCTATTTGATCTTTTCTTTCTTTAATAATAGTAAAGAGGAGTTCTTTCGTAAATTCTTCGTCGTAGTCTTCACTTCCAAGAATTTCTCTACGCAAATCCAAAATTTTAAATTCAGGTTTAGTAATTATCCCCAATTCTTCCGCCAAAACCATCAAATCCTCTTTTCTACCTTTCGCAAGAAATGCCATACCTGATCACGAGGGAAGTTAACTGATTTATCTCTAAATTGTTTAACTTTACTAAAAGAAACAGTATTACCAGAAAACTACTTTATCACAACACTGGCGTATTCAATTATCAAATAACAATATTAACAGAAAACAACTTTATCATGAACACTGGCGTATTCAATTATCAAATAACAGCATTAACGGAAAACACTTTATCGTGAACACTGGCGTATTCAATTATCAAATAACAGTATTAACAGGAAACCACTTTATCGTGAACACTGGCGTATTCAATTATCAAATAACAGTATTAACAGAAAAACACTTTATCGTGAACACTGGCGTATTTAATAGCACTGACGTACTAATTTTTTGTTTTGTAACAAATACACTCAAAATTGACGTATCATATCCACTCGTACTATAATGCTGGTGCATTAATTAATTGATACCGGACGTATCTTCATCGTACAATAGACATAAAAATTATAAGCAACATATGTTATGATATTATAACAACATAATTTTTCAAAAATCAATATCGTATCCACTCGTATTATAATGCTGGTACATTAATTAATTGATACCGGACGTATCTTCATCTATTCACTAAAAACATACAAATCGTTTTTCATTCCAGGAACGATTATTACTTCCGTAATAAACTAATCCTGCCGACTACGCCAGTAAACTTTCGAGGTTCTTCTTTAGTGCGCCATTTCTTTTTAGAACCCTAACCTCGCAACTTCCATTGCATTATATTTGAATAGAACACTCGACAAAAAGCCAACTGTAATTAAACATCCGCATTTAACACAAACCACATTTATTTAGACGAAAGCACATAACATAACAACACTTAAACATTTAATTCACTGGTTAACTCTTTAAAATGTTCACGACGCAGGATGCGCCTTGCTTTCCGCCTTCCCAACTATATCTATCTTCTCGCTCTTCTCGGCTCTCGCTCTGTTGCTCTGGCAACCCTTAAAATGCTTGCCGGCATAGTCTTCATCGCTGATTTGGCGATGTGGGAAAAAAATAACTTGTTGGAGTCTTACTACTATCAATTAATATTAGAGGGGTGCTATCCCAAATTTTCATCCTCTATTACTATCAATTAGTATTAGAGAGGTGCTATTCTAAATTTCCATTATTTAAGACTATCAATTAGTATTAGAGGGGTGCTGTTCCGAATTTCATCCTCTAATACTATCAATTAGTATTAGAGAGGTGCTGTTGTAACTTTTCATCCTCTAATACTATCAATTAGTACTATCCTCTAATACTATCAATTAGTATTTAATACTATCAATTAGTATTTAATACTATCAATTAGTATTAGAGGGTTGCTGTTCCAAATTTCATCCTCTAATACTATCAATTAGTATTAGAGAGGTGCTGTTGTAACTTTTCATCCTCTAATACTATCAATTAGTACTATCCTCTAATACTATCAATTAGTATTTAATACTATCAATTAGTATTAGAGGGTTGCTGTTCCAAATTTCATCCTCTAATACTATCAATTAGTATTAGAGGGGTGTTATCCCAAATTTTCATCCTTTATTACTATCAATTAGTATTAGAGAGGTGCTATTCTAAATTTCCACTATTTAATGCTATCAATTGGTATTAGAGGGATGCTGTTCCAAATTTCATCCTCTAATATTATCAATTAGTATGAGAGAGGTGCTGTTCTAACTTTTCATCCTCTAATACTATCAATTAGTATTAGAGGGGTGCTATCCCAAATTTTCATCCTCTATTACTATCAATTAGTATTAGAGAGGTGCTATTCTAAATTTCCACTATTTAATACTATCAATTAGTATTAGAGGGTTGCTGTTCCAAATTTCATCCTCTAATACTATCAATTAGTATTAGAGGGATGCTATCCCAAATTTTCATCCTCTATTACTATCAATTAGTATTAGAGAGGTGCTATTCTAAATTTCCACTATTTAATACTATCAATTAGTATTAGAGGGGTGCTGTTCCAAATTCATCCTCTAATACTATCAATTAGTATTAGAGAGGTGCTGTTCTAACTTTTCATCCTCTAATACTATCTATTAGTATTTCAGGGGTGGTGTCTCAAATTTTTCCTATCTAATGCTATTAAATAATATTAGAGGGGTGCTATCCCCCAAATTTTCATCTTCTAATACTATGAATTAGTATTAGAGAAGTTTTATTCCAAATTTTCTTCCTCTAATACTGTAAATTAGTATTTGAGAGGTGCTGTTCTAAATTTTCATCCTCTAATACTATTTATTAGTATTTTAGGGGTGATGTCTCAAATTTTCACTATTTAATGCTATTAGTGTTAGAGGGGTGCAGTCCCAAGTTTTCATCCTCTAATACTATCTATTAGTATTAGATAGGTGATGTTCTAAATTTTTATCCTCTAATGCTATCTATTAGTATTTTAGGGGTGGTATCACAAATTTTCACCATCTAATACTATCAATTAGTATTAGAGGGGCGCTGTCCCAAATTTTCATCTTCTAATACTATTAATTAGTATTAGAGGGGTTCTGTCCCAAATTTTCCACCTGTAATACTATAAATTAGTATTACAGAGGTACTCTGTTCTAACTTTTTATCCTCTAATACTCTCTATTAGTATTTTAGGGGTGGTGTCTCACATTTTCACTATTTAGTACTATCAATTAGTATTTTAAAGCTGCCGTCCACCGAAATGTTCGATTTGCCGAATAAATGAGAAATACTTTCTTTTAAGTGATATAGATATTTGAAATTTAGTACACAAGGCAAACAATTCGATAAGGTACACTAGAAAAATCGAATGTTTCTAAAACTCCACTTATTCGAAAATTCCTTATTATAAGACCTCTGATTTAAAACGGATATTCAACTAGTATATTTAAAAAATCTGATGTGGGCAGCACATGACTTTCCCTGCAGACTTATATCCATGTTCTTTTTATTTTAATTAAATTTATTTCACTTTTAATTCAATTTCGTTCTCATTCGATAACCGGACTTATTTTCAAAGGTGGCGTAGGGAAAGTACGAAAAACTAAAATATCTCGAGAACGGCTAGTCCTACTGTAATGGGGTTGGTCTTATTCTTTTCTTCGCTAAAAATTACGTATTAAACAAGCATTTAATGGATATATTTGAGCATACGTAGTTCTTTAGCTTAGATATGGGCGATTTTTGCGGGCCATTCTGCAAAAAAAGGCAGGTTATTTTTTCTGAATCGTACCAAAATCTAATCAGCACCAGGGTGACCTATACGTGACTCATTTACCGAATTTTGTGAAATTTGGTCCATTAGTTTTTCAGCTACAGTGGATACAAGCTTTTGCGGGCCATTTCACAAAAAAGGCGGGTTCTTTTATTCCGAATCGTACCCAAAACTAATCAGCACCAGCCCCGCCCACAAGTGACTTACCTACAAAATTTTGTGAAATTCGGTCCATTAGATTTTTAATTAGAGGGGATACAAAATCTGCACAGACAGACACACAGACAGACACACAGACAGACAGACACACACACAGACGTCACGCTAAAAATGGTTTTTTCGTATTCTAGAGGTCTCGAAACGTGTAGATCCGTCGAAAACTCGAGTTATGATTTTCGGCATGATTCCAATACTTTCCCTATACATTACCATGTATTGCAGGGAAAGTAAAAAATCTGATGTGAGCAGCACATGACTTTCCCTGCAGACTTATATTAACGTTCTCTTTATTTTAATTTAATTTGTTGCACTTATAATTCAATTTTCGTTCTCATTCGGTAACCGGGCTAATTTTCAAAGGTGGCGTAGGGAAAGTACGAAAAATGAAATATCTCGAGAACGGCTAGTCCTAGTGTAATGGGGTTGGTCTTATTCTTTTCGTCGTTAGAAATTACGTATTAAATCAGCATTTAATGGATATATTTGAGTATACCTAGTTCTTTAGTTTACATTTGGACGATTTTTGCGGACCATTTTGCAAAAAAAGGCAGGTCATTTTTTTCCGAATCGTACAAAATCTAATCAGCACCAAGGTCACTCACAAGTGACTCATCTACCGAATTTTGTGAAATTCGGTCCATCAGTTTTTCAGTTAGAGTGGATACAAGTTTTTGCGGGCCATTTCGCAAAAAAAAGGCGGGTTCTTTTATTCCGAATCGTACCCAAAACTAATCAGCACCAGCCCCGCCCACAAGTGACTTACCTACCAAATTTTGTGAAATTCGGTCCATTAGTTTTTTAGCTAGAGTGGATACAAAATCTGCACAGACAGACACACAGACAGACACACAGACACACTGACAGACACACAGACACACACACAGACGTCACGCTAAAAATAGTTTTTTCGTATTCTAGAGGTCTCGAAACGTGTAGATCCGTCGAAAACTCGAGTTGTGATTTTCGGCATGATTCCAATACTTTCCCTATACATTACCATGTATTGCAGGGAAAGTAAAAAATCTGATGTGGGCAGCACATGACTTTCCCTGCAGACTTATATCCACGTTCTCTTTATTTTAATTACATTTATTTCACTTTTATTCAATTTTCGTTCTCATTCGGTAACCGGGCTTATTTTCAAAGGTGGCGTAGGGAAAGTACGAAAAACTAAAATATCTCGAGAACGGCTAGTCCTAGTGTAATGGGGTTGGTCTTATTCTTTTCGTCGTTAAACATTACGTATTAAACGGGCATTTTATGGATATATCTGAGTATACCTAGTTCTTTAGTTTAGATTTTGAAGATTTTTGCGGGCCGTTTTGCAAAAACAGGCAGGTTATTTTTTTCCGAATCGTACCAAAATCTAATCAGCACCAGAGTGACCTATACGTGACTTATCTACCGAATTTTGTGAAATTCGGTCCATTAGTTTTTCAGCTAGAGTGGATACAAGCTTTTGCGGGCCATTTCGCAAAAAAATGCGGGTTCTTTTATTCCGAATCGTACCCAAAACTAATCAGCACCAGCCCCGCCCACAAGTGACTTACCTACCAAATTTTGTGAAATTCGGTCCATTAGTTTTTTAGTTACAGTGGATACAAAATCTGCACAGACAGACAGACACACAGACAGACAGACAGACAGACACACAGACAGACAGACAGACAGACAGACACACAGACAGACAGACAGACACACGCACAGACGTCACGCTAAAAATGGTTTTTTCGTATTCTAGAGGTCTCGAAACGTGTAGATCCGTCGAAAACTCGAGTTGTGATTTTCGGTATGATTCCAATACTTTCCCTATACATTACCATGTATTGCAGGGAAAGTAATAAAAATAGGTTTTTCTTATAGTAGATATTTATATTCTTTCCAAGATATTGAATTTTCGTCAATTAGTCGTCATTTTCATTGATTTAGTGTCATTTTTATCCATTTGGCGATATTTCGTTAATTTGGCAACATTAAAAAAGTCGCCAAGTTGGCAACATTCCGCCAAATTTGGCGCCAAAATCTCGCCAAGCGTTATGGACAGAGAAATAAGTTATTCTTATAGCAGATAAATGACTATTGGCGTTCAAATACAAAAGTATTACTCAAAGTATATTTTCTCATGAATGGAACGAGCTAGATCCACGAGAATGATGTCACCCAATTTATCGCATGATATTACATATGAAAAGTGAGCATGTTTCTCAACAGTTAATATATTTTTTTAATTTATGGAATTTTTTGATAAATTTATTTTAAAACTGTGCAATATCTCGAGAAAGGTTCATGCTAGGTCATGCAACGGTATCATTCTAGCGTTCTAAAGTTCATGTCAATCGTTTTTTAAGGAAAAATTACATAAGAAATGGTTATTTGCGTAACTTTATTAAAGGTTTAGATTTTTTTATGATTTTTTCAAAATTTCACTCAAAAATTTAGGGGGTTCTGAGCATTCGATTACGTTTAAAAGCAATAGGTTTCCAGTATTCACGGATTGTGATTTTTGTACCAAATTGTATTCGAATCGCTCTATTTGTTCGTGAGAAATCGTCTCCACAGCCTCACTGACATACACACACACACATACTTTCACACACACACACACATACTTTCACGCATACACACACACATACTTTCACACACACACACACACACATACTTTCATACACACACACAGCTATCACCTCAAAAATGTTTAATTCGTGATCAGGGATGCTTGAAACGTGCTCTCCCGTCGAAAACTCGAATTCAAATTTTCGACCCCGTCACAATACTTTCCTTATACATTATGTATATATGGAAATATGGAAAGTAATTATTCAAAAATTCGCACTGCTTGGTGTTAGCATTTTGCCGCACACCAAAACGTTCAATTTACCATACTTGAAATTTGGTGCTTGTGTCAATTGCTTAAAAAGATCTTCGGGAAAAAAATCAAATTTTTAAAAAAAATCTTATTCGAGGAGTTACTCTACACCAAAACGTTATAAATGCGCACTGATGGAAAAACGTGTCATCTGATGAGATAGAGACATGGAATTTGGTGCTAAGGTAAATTGCAAGGTAGTAAGGAGTAAAACTTCAGTTAGCGAAAAATTGTTATTTTGTGGGTTTGTGTGTGCTAAAATGTTCGATTGGCCAACTGAAGGAGAAATGCTGTCTCTGAAGTGAAACAGAGACTTGAACTTTGATGCACGGGTTAAAAGTTCGATAAGACCCTGTAAAGATCTTATCTGCCCTAACAGGGAATCGAACCCTGGATATCTGAACTGGCCAGCAGATGCTCTACCGTTGAGCTACTGGGAGGAAGTTGCAAGCTCTTATCGTAGAAGTGGACTCTGCATTCTCTCTAATATTGAATTGGCGGGCAACTGACAATCTGACGACCATCTCCTGCTATCTTTACCCCTCATGTTAGCCTCCTGCTACTACTACTTTATCCAGGTTAGTATCCTGCCAGTCCATTAAATCTGTACTTGTCGCCTCTCTTCCATTCAAGATCTTAACTCAATAAAAAATAAATCTAATTATCTTAATTCCATTAAATCTAAAGGTCTCCTTGCCAAAAACCTTGTCAATATTTCTTGGGTAAAAGCTCACAATAATATATCTGGAAATGAAATTGCTGATTACCATGCCAAAATTGCTGCTATCTCTGGTTCCCCTCTTACTATTTTCTTTCTTTACTCGCCCCTTTCAAAATTTTGTAAATCTGATATCCTTAATCTTTGGCAAAATTATCTTAATAATTATATTTCCACCAGGACTGGTGATCCGGCTAGAATCTTGTCTTATCTCCCTATCGTGAATCATAATTTACAAATTTTTAATAAATACCTCATTTACTTTCTTACTGGTCATGGCCCCTTTCTTGATTACCTATACTTTTTCAAAATTAAATCCACCTCTAACTGTATTTGCAGAAATTCGGTGACGTTGACCATTACATTTTCGATTGTCTTTTTTCTAAACATTTTCATCTCTGTAAACCCTCCCCCTCTAATAAACCAATTTGGTTCTTCAAAGTTCGTTCAAATCCCTCTTCAGTAAATAAAATTAAAAACTGTATTTCTTGTTGCCATGGAAATTTCTAATAAAGTGACCTAAGCTTATGAGTAGATTCTACTCTTAATTAATTTGGATCAATGACTCCCTTTATTTCATTCTTATTAACTTATATGGACTTATTGTGTTCCCTCCATATTTTCTCTTTCCGTTCTTTCTTTCTCTTTTGACCCTTTTTATTTGTATTTTTCTAATTTTTCTTTTCTAAATTTTATTCTAAATTTCTGTTTTTGTTTTCCATATGCCTAATTTTTTTTCCTTTTCATATATTTTCTTTTTATATATTTTCTAAATTTTACTTTTAAATTTTATTACTTTCTTTAATTTTAATCTATTTTTCATTATGTTAATATACCTCACTCTAAATTTTATTTTTCAATGATCTGTTTATCTATATTCGCAATAACCCTTTTCCCATTTTTGAAAAATGGACATACTTGTCAAGTTCAAATATAAGGTAAAACTGTCTGTTTAACCACAACATTTTTAACCAATTGTTATCTTTTTAGATCTAAATAAATGTTCGTTTGGCGGGATGGTAGACCTTGGGTACCTCCTGAGTGCAGAAGGTATCCTTTCCCGGCCGTGCAGCTAGCTACTCTAAACCCACTATGTGAGTCGCACGGTCTGGGGTCTTCAGACCTCCGACATCTTTGCATGAACCCACAGGGTTGGTTTGTTCGGACGCCATTGCAAAGAATCTTGCTCCCCCAACCGGGAATCGAACCCTGATCTCCAAACTGGCCAGCCGACGCTCTACAGTTGAACCACTGAGATGAAATTGCATGTTCTTTTTGTCTAAGTGAACTCTTGCAACCTAATGAAAATATCTATTTGTTCAAACATTGATATTATTCGCAATTAGTTTACCGTTGATTTTCAACGGGTATTCGGCTAGCGTTCCAAATTTCCGTCAGTCTGTCATACTTTTTTAGGCTCTAAACGAATAGATAGAAACACAGCATTCGGTACATTGGCCAGTCATACGATAAAATCCCAAGAAAAAAAATCGAATGTTATCAAAATTAAAAAAATAATTTAAAAATCGAATCCCAAGGGGGGAAAATCGAATAAAATAATCGATTTCAGATGGGGGGGGGGGGGCTCCACGCCAAAACGTTCAAAATGTGAAATTAGCTATGAGACTGAGAATTGCCGCACTGTTCAATTTGCCGATTAAATGAGTGAGAAAAATGAAGTGTCTTCTACTTCGATAATAAGAGCTTGCAATTTCGTCGCAGTAGCCGAACGGTAGAGCGTTGAGTGGCCAGTTCGGAGATCCAGGGTTCGATTTCCGGTTGGGGCGGCAAGGTTTTTTACAAAATTAATTTTAAACTACATTCAAAACAAATGAATGAAATTGAGTATGGATACTCTTTTCTATGAAAGGCAAGAAGTATTTTGTATTTTTTTCTTTCGAATATTAATTTTAAAAGTATTTAGCAATTTTCTATTTTATTTTCAAATCCCATTCCTCCCCAGCCTTGAAGAAGATCCGACCTTCGCCGTTCATCATGGTGGAAGATCTAAACATTAACACTAGCCCACCACTGTTGCCACAAAAAACAAAGTAAAGAAACAAGACAACAATAAATACAATTTCATAAGACAACCGAGGTCTACATCAGCAGCACTTGTTTTACGCGGTGTAATCAAAATCACATACACCACTTAGCTCAGAGCTTCCCGTGTCAATTTCCTCCATAACCTTATTCAACCGCTGCACTGCGTGCACCCATGAGGGTCACCCGGCGCAAAAATACAATGGGCTGACCTCTTTCCATATCTGAGTTACACCCCTATGTTCTCATCAATGTGGGTATTTAAACATGCATCGATGGGCAAGTGTAGGATGACGACAATTAAACAACCGTTAATGGACTGTCGGTTTTGGAGAGACATGTAAATAAAGGTTTTGGCCTGGGTCAGAGGGTATTTTATGTGTTAAACAGTGCAGTTGAGCGAGGTTATGTTGTGCCATTAAATGATGATAGAGCATTATATGGATTCTAATTGTTCTGACCTCTGATAAATTATATTCACATGCTTCAATCACAAGAGTCGGCAGGTAGCTCTTTTCAATGAACCTAACGCGTCTTTTCAATGAGTCTTTATTACTTTCCTTATATACATAATGTATAAGGAAAGTATTGGGACGGGGTCGAAAATTCGAATTCGAGTTTTCGACGGGAGAGCACGTTTCAAGCAACCCTGATCACGAATCGAACATTTTTGAAGTGATGTCTGTGTGAAAGTACGTGTGTGTGTGAAAGTATGTGTGTATGTCAGTGAGTCTGTGGAGACGATATTTCCCGAACGAATGGAGCGATTCGAATGAAATTTGGAACAAAAATCACAATCCGTGAATACTGGAAGCCTATTGTTTTAAAACGCAATTGAATGTTTAGAACCCCCCTAAATTTTCGAGTGAAATTTTGAAAAAATCATCAAAAAATGATAACTTTTAATAAAGTCACACAAATAGACATTTCTTATGTAATTTTTCTTTGGAAAACGATTGACATAAACTTTAGAACGCTAGCATGAACTGTTAGAGATACTGCACATTTTTCAAATAAATTTATCAAAAAATCCCATAAATGGACGATAATCCCATAATTGGTGAGATTTTGGCGACAAATATCGTGGAATGTCGCCAATTTGGCGACATTTTTAAATGTTGCCAAATTCACGAAAATCTCTCCAAATGGATAAAAATGACGCTAAATCAATGAAAATGACGACTAACTGAAGAAAATTCAATAATTTGGAAAGAATATAAGTATCTACTATAAGAACAACATTTTTTTAACTGTAAAAGTAGTAAATTCATTGCATTATATAAGGAAAGTCATGTACTGCCTACATCAGATTTTTTGCTATTCAGGTTGAGCAGCAATGGGTTGAATAGGGGTAGATGCTCGGGAGCATTTCACCGGCAGTGGCGTAGCACCCACTGAAGCTCAGAACCTGAGCCTTCCCTGTTTAATATCTATTTTAAAGATACTTTTATTTATTATACCTTTTAATATAACTTTGCGAATATATATTCTTTTTTTAGAAAACTGTTACACTTACTTGAAATGAGACGTTTCAAAGTATTTTTCCCATTATATCCAGAAGCTGAAATTTTCTAGCTTTTACGGTCCATTGAAGGAAGCATGGTATTAGCCCCGCGCACCTGTTAAACTCCACCCTCGTTGATAAGCCAGAACTTTAAGCTAGCTTCCAGGAAGGCGTGGCTATTTCTTCCCCTATTTTCAACCCTTTATAAACAACGTAATAACAGGAAATGATTGGATATGGGGCGTGACATTTCATGAATGCAAATTTCTTGGGGAAGGCGAACGGATCGATCCGCCATTTTGGGTAAAACATGGTTCTATTAATTTATCTTCTCAGAAAATAGTCATGTATAATACCAAAAAATCTGATGTGGGCAGCACATGACTTTCCTTATATAATGCAATGAATTTACTACTTTTACAGTTAAAAAATGTTATTCTTATAGTAGATACTTATTTTCTTTCCAAGATATTGAATTTTCTTCAATGAGTCCTCATTTTGATTGATTTAGCGTCATTTCCATCCATTTGGCGAGATTTTCTTTACTTTCGCAACGTTTAAAAAGTCGCAAAGTTGGCGAAATTCTGTCAAATTTGTTGCCAAAATCTCGCCAAGCGTTATGGACGGAGAAATAAGTTATTCTTACAGCAGATAAATGACTATTGGCGTTCAAATACAAAAGTATTACTCAAAGTATCTTTTTTCATGAATGGAGCTAAATCCACGAGAATGATGTCACCCAATTTATCGCATGATATTACATATGAAAAGTGAACATGTTTCTTAACAGTCAATATTTCTTTTATTTTAATTGATTTTTTGATAAATTTATTTGAAAAATGTGCAATATCTCGAGAACGGTTAATGCTAGCTTTCTACAGTTTGTGTCAATCGTTTTCTAAGAATAAATTACATAATAAGAATAAATTTCGTAACTTTATTAAAGGTTTTGATTTTTTGATGGTTTTTTCAAAATTTCACTCAAAAATTTAGGGGGTTCTGAACATTCGATTGTGTTGAAAAACAATAGGTTTCCAGTATTCACGGATTGTGATTTTTGTACCAAATTTCATTCGAATCGCTCATTTCGTTCGTGAGATATCGTCCCCACAGACTCACTGACACACACACACACACACAGATATCACCTCAAAAATGTTCAATTTGTGATCAGGGATGCTTGAAACGTGCTTTCCCGTCGAAAACTTGAATTCGAATTTTTGGCCCCGTCACAATACTTTCCTTATACATTATGTATATAAGGAAAGTAAAAATATGAGTCATTTTCCACGAATAATATGACATTCGCCTAAATTTAAACAATATCAAAATGAAGAAACAGATTAATAATGACTACCATTAAACTTAAGTAATTTGTGAAGTAGACTTAGTCGCAGCAACAATATGGCGAAGCATCCGTTTGCGCATTTGTGAGTTTTAGAACGAAAAAAATCTGATTTCCTTTTAAAAATCACATTACAGGAGAATCTCAGTTAAACAAAAGCCATTGACAATTCCCTAGCTGACGTTTAGCGTATTGTGGTTAAGATATTTTTAAGTTTTTACTTTTAAAGTATAGTATTTGTAAATAATTGATATACAAAATTGTTTAGGAATATTGTTGACTACAGTGGCCCCACCCATTTTTAGTACACTCCTTTGAATTGCTTTATTTCGTTAGTTCTAGCTGTTTATATTTACAAAACTGAGATGTTTTTTCTATCACTTGCTAATAATATTTCTACTGTAAAACTTTTTTGAGTGGGGGAGGGCGAACTCAAGCCCATCATCTACAACATCGACAGACCTGATGCTCGCCTTTGTTATATTAATGTCCAAGGTGGAGTGTGACCCCCACTCAAGGGCGTAGCCAGGATTTAATATTGAGGGTGGGGGATTTTTACTTTCCCTGCAATACATGGTAATGTATAGGGAAAGTATTGGAATCATGTCGAAAATCGCAACTCGAGTTTTCGATGGATCTACACGTTTCAAGACCTCTAGAATACGAAAAAAACCATTTTTAGCGTGACGTCTGTGTGTGTCTGTCTGTGCAGATTTTGTATCCACTCTAACTAAAAAACTAATGGACCGAATTTCATAAAATTTGATAGGTAAGTCACTTGTGGGCGAATCTGATGCTGATTAGTTTTGGGTACGGTTCGGGTTAAAAGAACCCGCCTTTTTTTTGCTAAATGACCCGCAAAAGCTTGTATCCACTCTAGCTGAAAAACTAATGGACCGAATTCCACAAAATTCCGTAGATAAATCACTTATGGGACACCCTGTTGCTGATTAGATTTTAGTATGATTCGAAAAAAAAAAAAACCTGCCTTTTTTTGCAAAATGACCCGCAAAAATCGCCAAAATCTAAACTAAAAAACTACGTATGCTCAAATATATCCATTAAATGCTTGTTTAATACGTACTTTTTAACGAAGAAAAGAATAAGACCAACTCTATTACATTAGGACTAGCTGTTCCCGAGATATTTTAGTTTTTTAGTATTATCTCTACTCCAACTTTGAAAATAAGCCCAGCTATCAAATGAGAACGAAAATTGAATTAAAAGTGAATTAAATTGAATTAAAATAAAGAGAACGTGAATATAAGTCTGCAGGGAAAGTCATGTGCTGCCCACATCAGATTTTTTTGGTTGTCTGAAAATTAAAATTTTCAGCAGTGAAAATTAATTATATGCATTTTTGCTGCCCACTAGTTGAATAAAAAAAATATATATTATTATTACTTGTTGTAGTTTAATTGGGAAAAATTGATTGGGATTGATTTCGGGGAATGGGGGGGAAAGGACGGTCCCTAAGATCACGCCCTCTGCCAACGCCATTGCTCCCCCTCCCTTCACATCCCCTATGGGCGACCATGACTTCCTATTTAATAAAATGATTGTAAAAGTTCATCCAATTCAGAAATAAGAAAACATTTAAAATGTTATATCTTGTATACTCATCTTACATAGGTGACATTTTAAAGTCTCGTATATTTCATCCACGCTTTGCATTTTTATTTAAATTTTTTTTGCGAAATGGCCCGCAAAAATTTCATGTATCCACTCCAGCTAAACTACTAATTGACCAAATTTCATAAAATTTGGTAGATAAGGTACTTGTAAAATACTCTGGTGCTGATTAGATTTTGGTACGATTCGGTAAAGAACAACCTGCCTTTTTTTACGAAATGGCCCGTAAAAACCGCCAAAATCTGAAAAAAAAAGACTACATATGCTCAAATGTATCAATTACATGCTTGTTTTATACATAATTTTTTAAGAGGAAAAGAATAAGAACAATTACATAACTCTAGGACTAACCGTTCTCGAGATATTTGAGATTTTTCGCATTTTCTCTACGCCATCTTTGGAAAAATGTCCAATTACCAAATAAAAACAGGAATTAAATATTAAAAATCTGATGTGGACAGCACATGACTTTCCCTGCAGACTTATATCCACGTTCTCTTTATTTTAATTAAATCTATTTCACTTTTAATTCAATTTTCGTTCTCATTCGGTAACCGGAATTATTTTCAAAGGTGGCGTAGAGAAAATACGAAAAACTAAAATATCTCGAGAACGGCTAGTCCTAATGTAATGGGGTTGGTCTTATTCTTTTCTTCGCTAAAAATTACGTATTAAATAAGCATTTAATGGATATATTTGAGCATACGTAGTTCTTTAGTTTAGATTTGGACGATTTTTGCCGGCCATTTTGCAAAAAAGGCTGGGTTTTTTTTTCGAATCATACCAAAATCTAATCAGCACCAGGGTGACCCACAAATGATTCATCAGCCGAATTTTGTGAAATTCGGTCAATTAGTTTTTTAGTTAGAGTGGATACAAACTTTTGCGGGTAATTTCACCAAAAAAGGCGGGTTCCTTTATTCTGAATCGTACCCAAAACTAATCAGCACCAGACTCGTTCACAAGTGACTTACCTACCAAATTTTGTGAAATTCGGTCCATTAGTTTTGTAGTTACAGTGGATATAAAATCTGCACAGACACACACAGGCGTCACGCTAAAAATGGTTTTTTCGTATTTTAGAGGTCTTGAAACATGTAGATCGGTCGAAAACTCGAGTTGCGATTTTTGACATGATTCCAATACTTTCCCTATACATTACCATGTTGTTGTTGTTGTTGTTGTTGTCGTGTCCCTAACATTACATTTAAGGAAGAATGAGTACACTGCTTCTACATTACCATGTATTGCAGGGAAAGTAAAAATCTGATGTGGGCAGCACATGACTTTCCCTGCAGACTTATATCCACGTTCACTTTATTTTAATTAAATTTATTTCACTTTTAATTCAATTTTCGTTCTCATTCAGTAACCGGACTTATTTTCAAAGGTGGCGTAGAAAAAATACGAAAAAACTAAAATATATTGAGAACGGCTAGTTCTAGTGTAATGGGGTTGGTCTTATTCTTTTCTTCGTTAAAAATTACGTATAAAACAAGAATTTAATGGATACATTTCAGCATACATAGTTTTTTATTTTAGATTTTGTCGATTTTTGAGATCCATTTTGCAAAAAAAGGCAGTTTATTTTTTTCCGAATCGTACCAAACTCTAATCAGCACCAGGGTGACCCACAAGCGACTTATCTACCAAATTTTGTGAAATTCGGTGCATTAGATTTTCAGCTAGAGTGGATACAAGCTTTTGCGGGCCATTTCACCAAAAAAGGCGGGTTCTTTTATCCCGAATCGTACCCAAAACTAATCAGCTCCAGATTTGTCCACAAATGACTTACCTACCAAATTTTATGAAATTATGTCAGTTAGTTGTTTTTTAGTTAGAGTGGATACAAAATCTGCACAGACAGACAGACGGACAGACACACAGACAGACAGACAGACACACAGACACACACACAGACGTCACGCTAAAAATAGTTTTTTCGTATTCTAGAGGTCTCGAAATGTGTAGATCCGTCGAAAACTAGAGTTGCGATTTTCGACATGATTCCAATACTTTCCCTGTACATTACCATGTATTGCAGGGAAAGTAGAAATGCAACTTTAGTGTTATTTTGTGCAATTATACTCACTTTAATGAATAATTAAAGAAGTGAAGAAAAAATGAATTTGAGTCTGTAGGCAAAGTTATGCCCTGCCCACATTAGATAATTTTTCCTTTATTATTATTATTTTCACAAATCCAATATAAATATAGATTCATTCAAAAAATGAAATTCCAATTTTAAAGTAAATAAACAAAAATTAAAAAATCTGGAGCAATATTTTTATACTTCATATAATTTTATTTTTTATCACAGGAGAGAGATTACATGCAAAGGAGCTTTGGGCCCGTTGTCCGACAGTGTAGAGGGGGGGGGGCGGACAGAATCTAATCGTCACCAGAATGTTTTCATGCGAGACAGGCCCTTGTTTGGGGTCTATAGACCCTCAGAAATCTAAATCTAGCACTGTTTTTAACATAAGCATTCTGACATGGTAGAAGAGCACCTTTAATATGTAGTAATTTTTACTTTCCCTGCATTACATGGTAATGCATAGGGAAAGTATTGGAATCATGCCGAAAATCACAACTCGAGTTTTCGACGGATCTACACGTTTCGAGACCTCTAGAATACGAAAAAACTATTTTTAGCGTGACGTCTGTGTGTCTGTCCGTGCAAATTTTGTATCCACTCTAACTAAAAAACTAATGGACCGAATTTCACAAAATTTGGTAGGTAAGTTACTTGTGAGCGAATCTGGTGCTGATTAGTTTTGGGTACGATTCGGGATAAAAGAACTCGCCTTTTTTTGCGAAATGGTCCGAAAAAGCTTGTATCCACTCTAACTGAAAAACTAATGGACCAAATTTCACAAAATTTGGTAGATAAGTCACTTGTGGGTTACCCTGGTGCTGATTAGATTTTGGTACGATTCGGAAAAAAATGACCTTCCTTTTTTTGCAAAATGGCCCACAAAAACCATCCAAATCTAAACTAAAGAACTGGGTATACTCAAATATATCCATTAAATGCTGATTTAATACGTAATTTTTAACGACGAAAAGAATAAGACCAACCCCATTACACTAGGACTAGCTGTTCTCGAGATATTTTAGTTTTTCGTACTTTTTCTACGCCACCTTTGAAAATAAGTCCGGTTACTGAATGAGAACGAAAATTGAATTAAAAGTGAAATAAATTTAATTAAAATAAAGAGAACGTTAATATAAGTCTGCAGGGAAAGTCATGTGCTGCTCACATCAGATTTTTTACTTTCCCTGCAATACATGGTAATGTATAGGGAAAGTATTGGAATCATGCCGAAAATCGCAACTCGAGTTTTCGACGGATCTACACGTTTCGAGACCTTTAGAATACGAAAAAACTATTTTTAGCGTGACGTCTGTGTGTGTGTCTGTGTGTATATCTGTGTGTCTGTCTGTGCAGATTTTGTATCCACTCTAACTAAAAAACTAATTGACCGCATTTCATAAAATTTGGTAGGTAAGTCACTTGTGGGCGAGTCTGGAGCTGATTAGTTTTGGATACGATTCGGGATAAAAGAACCCGCCTTTTTTGCGAAATGGCCCGCAAAAGCTTGTATCCACTCTAGCTGTAAAACTAATGGACCGAATTTCACAAAATTTAGTAGATAAGTCACTTGTGGGTCACCCTGGTGCTGATTAGATTTTGGTATTATTCAGAAAAAAATAATCTGCCTTTTTTTGCAAAATGGCCCACAAAAATCGGCAAAATCTAAAAAAAAAAACTACGTATAATCAAATATATCCATTAAATGCTTGTTTAATACGTAATTTTTAACGAAGAAAAGAATAAGACCAACCCCATTACTCTAGGACTAGCCGTTTTCCAGATATTTTAGTTTTTTCGTATTTTTTTTTACGCCACCTTTGAAAATAACTCCAGTTATCAAACGAGAACGAAAATTGAATTAAAAATCTGATGTGGGCAGCACATGACTTTCCCTGCAGACTTATATTAACGTTCTCTATATTTTAATTAAATTTATTTCACTTTTAATTCAATTTTCGTTCTCGTTCGGTAACCGGACTTATTTTCAAAGGTGGCGTAGAGAAAATACGGAAATCTAAAATATCTCGAGAACGGCTAGTCCTAGTGTAATGGGGTTGGTCTTATTATTTTCGTCGTTAAAAATTACGTATTAAACGAGCATTTAATGGATATATTTGAGTATACCTAGTTCATTAGTTTAGATTTTGACGATTTTTGCGGGCCATTTTGCAAAAACAGGCAGGTTATTTTTTTCCAAATCGTACCAAAATCTATTCAGCACCATGGTAACCCACAAGTGACTCTTCTGCCGAATTTTGTGAAATTCGGTCCATTAGTTTTTTAGTTAGAGTGGATACAAAATCTGCACAGACAGACACACAGACAGACAGACACACAGATACACACACAGACGTCACGCTAAAAATGTTTTTTTCGTATTTTAGAGGTCTTGAAACGTGTAGATCCGTCGAAAACTCGAGTTGCGATTTTCGACATGATTCCAATACTTTCCCTATACATTACCATGCATTGCAGGGAAAGTAAAAATACATTAAATTTAATTAAACTAAAGAGAACGTAGATATAAGTCTGCAGCGAAAGTCATGTGCTGCCCACATCAGATTTTTTTTTTAATATCATGATGGGATCCCCAATAGCCCTTTCTGTGGGCTTTGTAAGTCAAAATTATTTTTTAGCTGTTTTAGTATAATTTTATGGTAATGTATAGGGAAAGTATTGGAATTATGCCGAAAATCGTAACTCGAGTTTTCGACGGATCTACGCGTTTCGAGATCTCTAGATTACGAAAAAATTATTTTTAGCATGACGTCTGTGTGTGTGTCTGTGCAGATTTTGTATCCACTCTAACTAAAAAACTAATTGACCGCATTTCATAAAATTTGGTAGGTGAGTCACTTGTAGGCGAGTCTGGTGCTGATTAGTTTTGGGTACGATTCGGGATAAAAGAGCTCGCTTTTTTTTTGCGAAATGGCTCGCAAAAGCCTGTATTCACTCTAGCTGAAAAACTAATGGACCGCATTTCACAAAATTCGGTCGATAAATCGCTTGTGGGCTTCTTTGGTGATGATTAGATTTTGGTACGCTTCGGAAAAAATAACTTGCCGTTTTTTGCAAATTGGCTAGCAAAAATCGTCAAAATCTAAAATAAAAACTGCGTATGCTCAAATATATCCATTACATGCATTATATCCATTACACGAATAAGACCAAACCCATTACACTAGAACTAGCCGTTCTCGAGATATTTAAGTTTTTTCATATTTTCTCTACGCCACCTTTGAAAATAAGTCCAGTTACCAAATGAGAACGAAAATTGAATTAAAAGTGAATTAAATTTAATTAAAATAAAGAAAACGTGGATATAAATAAGCCTGCAGGGAATGTGCTGCCCACATTAAATTTTTACATATTAATATATCAGCAAATACATACTAATGTTAAAACGCGGAGCGTGACCTCCTTAATTTATAATTTAGAAGACAGCACCATAACAAATCACGTGATCGAATAGGCCGTAAAATAAATAACCTCTTAGGTTCACCGTCCTGTCCCGAGAAGTAATTTTCCGAGATCACCTGCCCGAAAACACAGAAAAAACAAAACATTAAGAAACAAAACCTTACCTTTAAGGAATTTCTTCAGTCACAAATATTAAATGAAATAGAAACACAGAAAAATCAAAATAAACACACAAGAATTTTAGAATTTAAACAATGATGTCATTTATTAAAGTTATGCCTGGAGTTATCAAAACACATAAGCTGAATCTTTATCAGCACGCCATTGGACTCAGGCGCGGAAGACCTTATTCAAATGCCGCAAGTTTCAGAGCCCTAAAAATCAAATGTAATAAATCAAGAGTGGCAAAACTAAAAATAATTATAAACTTTATAAATTAAGGTGGTATGGTTAAAAGTACGGGGGCGAGCACTCGAAATGTTCAGAGTTTCTGCATTTCGATTATAAAACTTTAGGTAATCAAATTTTGCCCTTAATTTAACTATCGAAAGCATGTAATTAATTGTGCGAGCCGGCAAAAAGGTTGCAAAGAAGTAGGCTAGCAATTCTTAAGTCTTCATCGGGTGGTAAAATTACAGTCTGAGATTTCCGGGGTACGAACTTCAGGGTTTGTAACGATGTTGCAATCAAAGGTTTACCTCGAGCCACGTTAACGAAGGTGTCTTCAAACAGACCAGCTGAGATCGGAGATCCAAGCGAGTAACACTCGCTCCTTATAAAACGCGTCCGACACACCAGCGGTGCTATACGGTCACATGGTCCGGACAGACACAGTCGCTCATGAACTTCACACGGAAACAATCAGCCAGCGCAACCCGGCTTCGTCAGGCATGGAGTCAGGTCCGACATGAGCCTTAGGTCATCCCAAAAGGAAGTACCGATGTTAGTCTTCAATCCGGTAGGACATCGGATTATCCGAACGTTTCATGGCCACATTTTCCCAGACAGCAACCACTCACGGATCTCAAAGAACCGGCACTGACGGTCAAGTTCCCGAGTCCGTCTTGAGCGTCAAAATATCGGGGCCGAAGCCCAAACTGCCGTAGAGTAGTTAGGCAATCAAATGGGGAAATGCGTGCAGGAAAATTGTGTCCCGAGTATTTATGTCCACCTCGCGGACGCAGAGAGAGAGCTATTATTTAAATCCAAGCCGTCAAAATTCTTCTTACGATATCAATACCAGCTGCCTCCAGGTGTTTTCTTGAGGGGGGGGGGGGCTTTATACAAATTTCGATTCCCTATTTATCTAAAAATATCCCCCGCCGAAAATAAAAACAATTATATGAAAGAATTTCGCATTTCCTATACGTAAACTTCCAAATTGGAAGTATATTTTCCTATAAGCATTTGCCGAACCCCTTAAAGCGAGATCAACTTTGCTGAAACACCTTTTATACAGATAATTATTTGCATAATTGAGTGAAAATTTGTAATAGTTTCAAAAGATAAAAAGTATCAATAGCAACTGGAGTGTAACTCAACTCGACCTTCTCATACCAAATTCATTTTTTTTAAATGTTTAAAAGAAAAATTTTGAAAAATCGGTATCGTAAGTTCAAACGGTAACGACTATAGCGTGTTACCATTCACTTTCTAGGGCTTAAAAAAATCTTTCGATTGATAACATACTTGATAATATACCTTTCCAAGAGGGCTAATGACCCCACAAACAAACAAAATTTGTATCGTGGCTATTTTTTACAACAATGATTGAAACTATGATGTTTCGTTATCATTGAGATACAAATAACCCCTTTCATTCATGATTGTCAATTTTACCCTATGCTGCTACGTTAAAAAAAAATCTGATGTGGACACCACATGACTTTCCTTATATAATGCAATGAATTTACTACTTTTACAGTTAAAAAAAAATAGGTTATTCTTATAGTAGATATATTTTCTCCAAGATATTGAATTTTCGTCAATGAGTCGCCATTTTCATTGATTTAGTGTCATTTTTATCCATTTGTCGAGATTTTCGTTAATTTGGCAACATTTAAAAAAGTCGCCAAGTTGGCAACATTCCGCCAAATTCTTCGCCAAAATCTCGCGTTATGGACGGAGAAATAAGTTGTTCTTATAGCAGATAAATGACTATTGACGTTCAAATACAAAAGTATTACCCAAAGTATCTTTTCTCATAAATGGAACGAGCTAGATCTACGAGAATGACGTCACCAAATTTATCACAACGTGAAACGTGAACATGTTTCTCAACAGTTAATATTTTTTTTAATGTATGGGATTTTTTGATAAATTTATAAGAAAAATGAGCAATATCTCGAGAACGGTTCATGCTAGCGTTCTAAAGTTTATGTCAATCGTTTTCTAAGGAAAAATTACACAAGAAATGTCTATTTGCGTAACTTTATTAAAGGTTTTAATTTTTTGATGATTTTTTCAAAATTTCACTCGAAAATTTGGGGGGGTTCTAAATATTCAATTGCGTCTAAAAACAACAGGCTTCCAGTATTCATAGATTGTAATTTTTGTACCAAATTGCATTCGAATCAGTCCATTCGTTTGTCTGTTATCGTCTCTACAGGCTCACTGACACACATACACACACACACACGCACACATACATACTTTCACACACATACATCACCTCAAAACCGTCTAATTAGTATTCAGGGATGCTTGAAACGTGCTCTCTCGTCGAAAACTCGAATTTAAATTTTCGACCCCGTCACAATACTTTCCTTATACATTATACGTATATAAAGAAAGTAATATAAAACTCACGTTAAAAAATATATATATCACTCGAAAAATAGTCAAAACGTGTTCAAGTCAAAACGTGTCAAAACGTGTTCCTATGCTGCTATGTTAAAAATATATATAATTTTGAAATTTTTGCTTGAATTAAAAAAATATTCTATCCAGGTCTAGATTTTTTTTATATCAAAGCCGCTATTGTGGGTACAAGAAATCGACCACAGACATCATTACAAAAATAGTTAAAACGTGTTCAGAAGGTCTTAAAATATGCATTGGCATCAAAATCTCGAAATCGATTATTTTCGAGAAAACAATACTTTCTCAATACTACGTATGAGAAAGTCAAAATTGGGAGCTCTAAGCGACCGATACACCTCAGTAGCCTTGCCCCTGTGTCGGCTGTTGAATGCCTTTAAAACTGTTTTCTGTGCAAGGAACATGTCGCACCAGCAAAAACAACATATTGTTAAATGCGCTGCATGTATGAAACTAATCCCTCTCTTGTGAGAACTAGAGTAAACCTAAAATGACTTTTGCTTTGCCTGATAACTAAAGCGACACAAATTGACAAGACAGTCGTCGCCCCTGGGAATAGTTTTGCAGTTGATACAGTTCTTCAGCAATGATATGGCCGTTGGATGTAAATTAAGGGTAAATAATAAGTTGAAATTTGGAGAAAGAAACATCGAGTTTTACATTTTGACGTCATAAATTTCTACACATTCTTGTGAATCCGACGATACCATATATGTGAATGTATTTTAATATTTTCCTTCTGAAATTGTGGATGGGAAGTGTAATAGTTTTCTAAAAAAATATATATATACACAAAGTTATATTAAAAAATCTGATGTGGGCAGCACATGACTTTCCTTATATCATGTAATGAATTTACTACTTTTACAGTAAAAAAAACAGGTTTTTCTCATAGTAGATACTAATATTCTTTCCAAGATATTGAATTTTCGACAATGAGTCGTCATTTTCATTGATTTAGCGTCATTTTTATCCATTTGGCGAGATTTTCGTTAATTTGGCAACATTTCAAAAAGTCGCCAAGTTGGTGACATTCCGCCAAATTCGTCGCCAAAATATCGCCAAGCGTTATGGATGAAGAAATAAGTTATTCTTACAGCAGATAAACGACTATTGGCGTTCAAATACAAAAGTATTACTTCAAGTATCTTTTTTCATGAATGGTACGAGCTAGATCCACGAGAATGATGTCACCCAATTTATCGCATGGTATTACATATGAAAAGTGAACATGTTTCTCAATAGGAAATATTTTTATTTTATGACTTTTTGATAATTTTTTTGAAAAATTGTACAATATCTCGAGAACGGTTTATGTTAGCTTTCTAAAATTTTTGTCAATCGTTTTCTAATGAAAAATTATATAAGAAATGTCTATTTGCGTAACTTTATTAGTGGTTTTGATTTTTTGACGATTTTTTCAAAATTTCATTCGAAAATTTAGGAGGGTTCTGAACATTTTATTGCGTATAAAAACAATAGGCTTCCAGTGTTTACGGATTGTGATTTTTGTTCCAAATTTTGTTCAAATCGGTCTATTCGTTCGTCAGTTATCGTCTCCACACACACACACAGACATCACTTCAAAAATAATTGATTCGTGATCAGGGATGCTTGAAACGTGCTCTCCCGTCGAGAACTTGAATTCGAATTTTCGACCCCGTCACAATACTTTCCTTATACATTATGTATATAAGGAAAGTAATATATCAGTTTTGTAAATATAAACAACTAGAACTTACGAAATAAAGCAATTCAAAGGAGTGCACTGAAAATGGGTGAGAAAACTGTAGTCAGCAATGTACTTAAACAATTTTGTATATTAATTATCTACAAATACCATACTTTAAAAATAAAAACTTAAAAATATCTTAACCATAATATGCTAAAAATCCGTTAGGAAATGATCAATGGCTTTTGTTTAATTGAGAATTCTCCTGTAACGTAATTTTTAAAGGGAAAGCAGATTTATTCTTTCTAAAACTTACAAATACGCAAACAGTTGCTTCACCATATTGTTGCTGTGACTAAGTCTACTTCACAAACTATTTAAGTTTAATGGTAGTCATTTTTAGTGTATTTCGTTGTCTTAATATTGTTTAAATTCAGGCGAATGTCATGTTATTCGTGGTAAATGATTGATATTTAGTATTATATGTGACTTTTTTCTGTAAAGATTAATTAATAAAACCATGTTTGACCCAAAATGGCAAAGCCATTCGCCTTGTCTAAGAAATTTTCATTCATGAAAAGTCACGTCCCATTTCCAATCATTGTCTGTCATTATTTACGTTGTTTGTAAAGGATTGAAAATGGGGGAAGAAATAGCCACGCCTTCCTGTATGCTAGCTTATAGTTCTAGATTATCAGCCGGGGCGGAGATTAACAGGTGGGCTGGCATAATACCATGCTTCTTTCAATGAATCGTAAAAGCTAGATGGTTTCAGCTTCTAGATATGCGTTTTAATGGGAAAAATACTTTGAAACGTTTTATTTTAAGTAAGTAAAGTGTAATAGTTTTCTAAAAAAATACATATATACACAAAGTTATATTAAAATATATAATAAATAAAAGTATCTTTAAATTAGATTAAAAACACGGGAGGCTCAGCTTATGAGCCTCAATGGGCGCTACGCCACTGGTACACACACCCACCCAAACGACCACACATACAGACAGACGAACATCACTCCAAAAATAATCAAAACGTGTTCAGGAAGTGTTAAACCATATATTGGCATAAAAATCTCGAATTCGGAATTTTTCGCAAAAACAATACTTTCTCTATACTACGTATATTGGTACATAGTATGGGAAAGTAAAAATTTTAGAAATAATTTGATAATACTAGCCGAATACCCGTTGAAATTCAAAGGTCTTCCAATAAGAAACCTCCGAATAACTTGAATTTTTTTATAATTCAATTTTTGCCAGTGGTCCTTTTTAAACGTTTAAAAGCATTTGTTGCAAAAATCCTGCATTTTATTGTATGTATTCATGTGAATCTGTTTATGAAGATCATCTGTTGTTGAAGGTTTGCTTTTCTTTTTAATGTATTTAATTTTTTAATGTATTTTAACTTTTTAATGTGTTTTAACTTTTTAATGTATTTTTATTCCTGCACGCTGTAACTGGGACTACGTCCTGTAGCTTGCAGCCGTTTTCAAATAGAAATATATAAAAAATCTGATGTGGGCAACACATGACTTTCCTTACATAATGAAATGAATTTACTATTTTTACAGTAAAAAAATAGGTTTTTCTTATAGTAAATACTAATATTCTTTCCAAGATATTGAATTTTCGACAATTAGTTGTCATTTTCATTGAATTAGCGTAATTTTTATCCATTTGGCGAGATTTTCGTTAATTTGGCAAAAAATCGCCAAGTTGGCGACATTCCGCCAAATTCGTCGCCAAAATCTCGCCAAGCGTTATGGACAAAGAAATAAGTTATTCTTACAGCAGATAAATGACTATTGGCGTTCAAATACAAAAGTATTACTTAAAGTGTCTTTTTCATGAATGGAACGAGCTAGATCCGCGAGAATGATGTCACCCAATTTATCGCATGGTATTACATATGAAAAGTGAACATGTTTCTCAATAGGAAATATTTTCTTTTTATTTTATATGACTTTTTGATATTTTTTTTGAAAAATGTACAATATCTCAAGAACGATTCATGTTAGCGTTCTAGAATTTATGTCAATCGTTTTCTAATGAAAAATTACATAGGAAATGTCTATTTGCGTAACCTTATTAGCGGTTTTGATTTTTTCACGATTTTTTCAAAATTTCATTTGAGAATTTAGGGGGGTTCTGAACATTCGATTGCGTATAAAAACAATAGGCTTCCAGTGTTTATGGATTGTAATTTTTGTACCAAATTTTGTTCGAATCGGTCCATTCCTTCGTCAGTTATCGTCTCCACAGACTCACTGATACACACACACACACACAGACATCACTTCAAAAATGTTTGATTCATGATCAGGGATGCTTGAAACGTGCTCTCCCGATCAAAAACTCGAATTCGAATTTTCGACCCTGTCACAATACCTTCCTTATACATTATGTATATAAGGAAAGTAATAAGCTATTCACCCGTCCACCAAATTTTAAATATCTGTTTCACTTCAGACTGGGCATTTCTCATTTTTTCAGCCAATTAAACATTTAAGTTTGCGGCATCTCTAAATAAGCAAATATTAGAAAGTTGAAATTATACACTTTATTCTTATCTAACGATTTATCCTTGCATCAAGCCTTTATCTTATTGCAAAGTCCGTTTTACTATTGAACACATTTCAAACGTTTGGGTGTGGAGCACCCATTAAATAAAGATTTTTTAAAAAATACGGTTTTTTCCTGAGGTTTTATCGATTTTTTGATCCAAAAGTAATCGTTCTTCATTTATTCAGCAAATCAAATATTTTAGCATGCAGCATCCCGCAAGTGTCACATTACGGAGAACTGAAACTGTAATTTTTCTTCTTTTCCAACTATCTTTTCCAGCCATCAATTTAAAGTCGATATTTCATCTCGAAGTGTGTTTTTCTCTCATTTCACTTTTCGAACGTTTTTGTGTGGTGCACCATCTCCTTAAATGAAATTTTTGAAAAATTCTATTTTTGGATTTTTTTTATCAAATGATTGGTCCATGTACCAAATTTCAAGCCTCTAACACATTTTAAAGGAGGCGTTACTCATTTATTCGGCAAATCGAACGTTTTAGTGTGCAGAACGCCTAAAGTTTGGAAAACTCCAATTGAATAATTTCTTTCTTTCGAATTATCTACCCATACACTAAATTTGAAGTCTTTATCCTATCGCGAAGCAAGCTTTTTCTATCATTTAACCTTTCGAATGTTTTTGGAATTCCCACCCCTTTAAAAGAACGTTTTTGGAGTTCCCACCCCTTTGAAAAAACGTTTTTGGAGTTCCCACCCCTTTAAAGAAAGTTTTTGGAGTTCCCACCCCTTTAAAAGAACATTTTTGAATTATTTTTTTTATCAGATGATTGGCCCATATACCAAATATTAAGCCTCTATCACATTTTAAAGTAGGTTTTTTTCATTTACTCGGAAAATCGAACATGCTGGTGTATGTTCCTCCTAAAGTAAAAAATATTGGAAAACTGAAAGCGCACTTTCCTCCTTTGGAACTATCTATCCATACACCAAATTCAAACTCTCTTTCTCATTGCTATTTCATCCTTTCGCTTTTTGAACTTTTTACTTTGAAGCACCCCCTATAATGAACATTTTTGAAAAACTCTATTCATCTTCGATTTTTTGCCAGATTATTGGTCCATATACCAAATATCAAGCCTTTATCACATTTTAAAGTATGCTTTTCTCATTTATTCTGAAAATCGAACATCTTGGTGTGCGGAACCCCTAAAGTGGGAAATATTGGAAAAATTATCGGAAACCATGAGTGGATATTATCGTATTCATTGCTTCCCCCATATAATACACAGATGCGCAAATTCGTCTAACTCCAGAGCGTATACGAATTTGAAATATCATCATTTGTAAATAATGGAATTTATAGTTGTCCCCCGGCGTGTTCTACGATTATCATAATTTTTAATTTTTTTTAACGATGGGGTTATAACTTCCGCATTTATCCAGAACGTATGAGAATGCGAATTATGACTATTTATTACGTTCCCTATATATGCATAGTATAATGTATGCGGAAAGTATTGTGACGGGGTAGAAAATTCTACTTCGAGTGCACGTTTCAAGCATTCCTGAACTCAAATGAAACGTTTTTGAGATGATGCCTGCGTGTAATGTGTGCATGTGTGTGTCCGTTAGTCTGTGGAAGCGATATTTCATGAACGAATGGAGCGTTTTAAATAAAATTTGGTACATATATTACAATCAATGAATACTGGAACCCTATTGGTTGTAGGTGCAATCGAATAGTTGGAAGATCCCCCAAATTTTCGAATGAAATTTTGAAAAAGTCAGAACTTTCAATATTGTTAAATATAATCACTTCTTAAGTAAATTTTCATTAGAAAATGATTGACATAAATTTTAGAACGCTAGCATGAGCCGTTTTCGAGATACTGCACATTTTTCAAATAAATTTAGAAGAAAAAAAAATCACAGAATTAAAAAAAAATATTAACTAATGTGAAATATGTCACTTTTCATATATAATAATATGCGAGAAACTTGTTAATATCTCTCGTGTATTTAGTTCGTTCCATTCACGTGAGAAGGTAATTTGGGTATTTTAAAGCCTAACAATTCGCCAATATAGTCATTTATATATAAGAAATGCTCTCCTCTCCGTTTGTCTGTAACGCTTGGCGATCAATTTGGCGAATTTGATGGAACACCGCCAATTTAGCTATATTTTGCCCCAGATTGACAAAAATACCTTCAAAATTACAAAAATAACGCTGTAAACTAATCAGTCCAACTTATTACCAGTCTAATTTATTACCAGTCTACCTTAAGGTTTGCTATATCCTTAAATATTTTATATACTAGAACCTAGAATTAATTCTAGAACCCAACATCCACAATTGATATCTTAATGGAAACATTTGGGCTTAAAAGAATAATCAATTTTAATTTTGGCTACACAGATTTCTGACTGTGAGAAGATCGAAGTGCATCTCTCTTTTTTTAGTAGACATTTAACCTTTAGTAATGATATTATGCTGGACGTTCAGAATTAGGAAAATATCAAATTTTAAAGATAAATTATTTTTTGAAGTAAAACTTATTATTTGTGCTATACACTTCCCTAATGAATATAAAATATATTCAAATTCAACATTTCATTCTCTTTTCACTAGAGAGACTTGCAATTTGGCGCACGAGCCAAAAGTTCTACAAAATACCCCGGAAAATTCAAATTTTTCGAAAATGTTCTGTAGAGGGTGTGCTCCACACCAAAACGTTCGAAAAGTGAAATAATAGAAAAGCACACTTTGCAATGAGATAGAAACTTCAAATTTGGTGTACGGATAAATTGTTCAAAAGGGAGAAATTTTGAGGGTGCAATTTCAGATTTTCCAAGTAACAAATAGTTACTTTAGGGGGTTCCGCAGACCGAAATGTTCGATTTGTCGAACAAATGGGAAACGCCTCCTTTAAGATGTGATAGAAGCTTAAAATTTGGCATATGAGCTAATCGCTTGACAGAAAATCCAAAAAGAACAGATTTTTTCAAAAATGTTTGTTTAAGCGGGTGCTACGCACAGAAACGTTCGAAAGGTGAAATGATAAGAAAGTATACTTCGGGATGAGATTAGAGACTTCAAATTTGGTGTATGGATAATTCGAATGGAAAAAATCGTGTAATTTCAGTTTTCCAATGTTTTCTACTTTAAGGGTTGTCGTACACCCAAATCTTCGATTTTTCGAATACATGAGAAATGACTCCTTTAAAATGTGATGGAGGCTTGATTTTCTGTATATGGGCAAATCATCTGACAAGGAACCCAAGAAGAATAGAATTTTCCAAAAATGTTCATTTAAGGGAGTGGGTATTCTACACAAAAACATTCCTAAAAGTATGCTTCACGATGGAATAGAGATTTCACATTTGGTGTATGGGTAGATAGTTCGAAAGGAAGAAAGTGTGGGCAATTTCAATTTTCCAATATTTTCTACTTTAGGCGTGCCGCACAGCAAAATTAATAATTTTTGGCCGCTCGTTTAAATTGCGGGACCCCTACAAACATTTATCACGGACCCCTCCATATTTGATTTCCCCCCTCTTTATGAATTTTTTATGCCTTCTCCAGTTTACGAAATATTGGGGAGGGGGATCCAGGTCCCCTCCGTAGGCTGCCCCCCTCGAATACAGGCAGTCTTTCAGGACTTTTTGGCCGGGGGGACGAATGAAACTTATGAAATTTTAGGGGGGCAAGTTTTCTATTTGCCCTGTATAAATATATCTAATTGCTGTCACATAAATAGAAACAAAGTTAATATAAAAATGTCTCCGGGGAGAATCCCCCCCCCTTCCCCGATGTATTCCTGAAAGAAACACTGCTCGAATAGTGTCCGCCCCCCCCCCCCCCCTCTTTATGGTCGGCCTTGAATAATTACTTAACTCAAAACGATGTGGTAATGCCTGAATACCAGAAATAAGTTCAAAACAAATATAGTTTTATACATTGAACTCTCTTTCCTGTCCCTAGATGTCGCCACTACCGTTAAAACTTCCTATTACTTTTTCTCCATCACCACTTCAAATCTCCGTGTAAGCTGAAAGGAGCGCCCATGATAAAAGGCAGTAAATGCGAAAGTAATGGGCATTTGAAAGATGTAGGAGTCGATTTTATCGAAGTTTTGTTTCTCAAACCCTGGTTATGTTTCTTATCTGAGAAGTTAATCTTATTGAAAAAGCAACTTTCTCTGACCATATATGCCGCGAAAATCGAGTGGCTAGGCAAGGCAGCTTGCAAGCAGAATTTTTTTTTTTTTTTTATTTAGTTTGCTAGAGTAGGTAGAAAAAATTAAAAAATAAATAAAATAAGATTTAGTGTTGCATTTTTATCTAAACTGTGTTTGTATTTTTCCTTTTCCCTAAATTCTCAAGGTGTCCTGGCGCTCCCATGATTATTGGTTGGGGGAGGGGGGTCCCCATTTGGGAACATGGCATTTATACTTTCCCCATCTATTAGTCTGCATAAAGTTATATTTTTCATATTAAATATGTGGTATGTAGCTTTTTTTTAAATTTTTTTCCCAATCAATTAAATTTTAAACAGTACATACTATTTGAGATTTAATTATTAAAAATATTAAATTTCTTAAGTTTTTTTAAAAATTACCTTCTCTCTTCCTGTAACTGTAAAAATAATAGCATAACAATTTGTAATGTATTTTAATTTCTCCACCCCACGTTTAAGTAAGTACCTCTTCTTTTTCTAATCAACTTCAAGTATCTGTATCATATTTTCTAATGTATTTGGGTTTAAATAATTTATCTCTGCTATTTTTTCCATAATTGTGTGGTCATTATTTTTTCTACAACTAAGGAAAAACTAAAAAATCGGCCGTGGCTCCAGCCCGATGGAGCCGAAATGATTTTGCGTGAATGACATTTTGTAAAATAGAACTCCAGTAAAGTTCAATAAGTTTATTCGATATTTTCGGCCTCATTTGTTTCATTTACAGGCTTTCAAAGCCTTCACGTCGAAATATCGAATTATTTTAATAACTTGCTTAGCGGTATATAAATTAAGATTCAAGTTAGTCATTATAAAGATTCAAGTTAGTCTATGAACTTGCCTGGCGGCACATAAATACGTACTTGAATACATATATTTCAATCTATTCTGTTCAAGCCTTATCAATCGTTAAATATCTTTAGAGTCTTCCCCAGTTAGGTTAAAAATGAAAATTTTGGTACTTTTCTCCAAGTCTTCTTCTCCTTCGACCCAGACAGTCCGACTTATCCGAAGGTGTAAGGTATATGTTTGGACGGTCGGGAAGGGCCACCCAATTCAGACCGGAAAACAGTGAGAGGGGAAGGGGCGCATCCTTAAGGATCGTACCCTCCATCCCCTACCACTAACCTCTTGGAAGGACTTACGGACCCACATATTTAACGTGCCCGTACTCCGCGCGAACACAGTTTCTCTAAGTCTTGATGATTTTTTTACTTTCCTTATATACATAATGTATAAAAAAAGTATTGTGACGGGGTCGAAAATTCGAATTTGAGTTTTCGACGGGAGAGCACGTTTTAAGCATCCCTGATCACGAATCAAACAATTTTGAAGTGATGTCTGTGTGTGTGTGTGTGTGTGTGTGTGTGTGTGTGTGAAAGTATGTGTGTGTGTGTGTGTCAGTGAGTCTGTGGAGACGATAACTGACGAACGAATGGACCGATTCGAACCAAATTTGGTACAAAAATCACAATCCGTAAACGCTGGAAGCCTATTGTTTTTATACGTGATCGAATGTTCAGAACCCCCCTAAATTTTCGAATGAAATTTTGAAAAAATCTTTAAAAAATCAAAACCGCTAATAAAGTTACGCAAATAGACATTTCTTATGTAATTTTTCATTAGAAAACGATTGGCATAAATTTTAGAACGCTAACATGAACCGTTCTCGAGATATTTTACATTTTTCAAAAAAATTATGAAAAAGTCACATAAAAAAAAAAAAAATCCTATTGAGAAACATGTTCACTTTTCATATGTAATACCATGCGATAAATTGAGTGACATCATTCTCGTGGATCTAGCTCGTTCCATTCATGAAAAAATATACTTTGAATAATACTTTTGTATTAGAACGCCAATAGTCATTTATCTGCTGTAAGAATAACTTTTTTCTTAGTGCATAACTCTTGGCGAGATTTTGGCGACGAATTTGGCGGAATGTCGCCAACTTGGCGACTTTTTTGAAATGTTGCCAAATTAATGAAAATCTCGCCAAATGGATAAAAATGATGATAAATCAATGAAAATGACGACTAATTGTCGAAAATTCAATATCTTGGAAAGAATATTAGTATCTACTATAAGAAAAACCTATTTATTTTACTGTAAAAGTGGTAAATTCATTACGTTATATAAGGAAAGTCATGTGTTGCCCACATCAGATTTTTTTTGTTTTATATATCACTCCATTTATTTAAATGTATTTTAATTTTTACAGATTCTTTTTTTTCTCCATTGATCGTGGCTCAGGTCCGGGCACCCTCTCTAACAGAAAATACCATAATGAGGCTGTGCAACGTAAACCATTTTTGATAAAAATTAACTTCAGTTTGAATCTTTCAAATTCGCCGTTCCCACAAGACCTGTGAATGTCAGTCAGATTTGAACTCTGCCTCTGGCACGAATCGTTCACGAATTTCCATAGATGAACTACTCGATTCCTCCCGGTACAAACCATTCACATTATCCGGCGCTGAATCACTTCCATGTTCCTTCCCGCGATGGGATTACAAACGTCCTGTGATCAAGCAAACTGCTCGCATCGTGTCACGTTTTCTTAAGGGTCACGATTATTTCGATGTCATTCATCAGGAATCCTGCGAAACATTTGGTTCCGATTCGGATCTGTATTGAATAGAACGAACGTCCAATTACACAAAATGCAGGTTGACCCATCACCGGCCATTTTGATTCTGGCAATAATACTTCTTGAAATGTTTATCTGCAATAACGTTGATTTAAATACGGACTTATGATATTACTCCGTTTTGGGCAATAATATATCTCACGAAAGCACAAATCCATGGTGAAAAAATAAATAAATAAATATTAAAAAAAAAAAAAAAATTTCAGTTCAGTACAAAAACAAAAAAATGTGATGTGGACAGCACATGACTTTCCCTGCAGACTCAGATTGACGTTCTTTTTATTTTTTTAATAACTCATTAAATTATACAAAATAACACCCAAAATTATTTTAAATAACACGGAATTTGCACTTTTAATTCAATTTTCGGTTTCATTTGGTGACTGGACATATTTTCAAAGGTGGCTTAGAGAACATGCAAAAAAAAAAAAATATCTCGAGAACGGCTAGTCCTAGATTAATAGGGTTTGTTTTATTATTTTAATCCTCAAAAATTGCGTATTAAACAAGCATTTAATTGGTATATTTGAGCAAACTAGTCTTTTATTTTAGATATTGACAAATTTTGCGGGCCATTTCACAAAAAAAAAAAAAGACAGGGTTTTTTCCCGAATCATACCAAAATCTAATCAGCAGCAGGGTAACCTACAAGTGACTTATATACCAAATTTGTGATATTTGGTCTATTAGTTTTCAGCTAGAGTGGATACAGTCAATTTTTGCGGGCCATTTCGCTAGAAAAAGGCAGGTTCTTTTATCCCCAATCGTACCGAAATCTAATCAGCACCAGGGTCACTCACATGGGATTACCTACCAAATTTTATGAAATTCGGTCAATTAGTTTTTCATTTAGAGGGGATACATGCATTGCACATACAGACACACACACACAAACACATGCACAGACGTCACACTAAAAGCAGTTTTTCGTATTCTAGAAGCCTCAAAACGGGGTGATCCGTCGAAAACCGGAATTACGATTTTCGACATCATTCCAATACTTTCCCTATACATTATCATGAATTGCAAGGAAAGTGAAAATCTGATGTGGACAACACATGACTTTCCTTGCAGACTCATATCCACGTTCTCTTTATTTCTTTAAGAATGCGTTAAATGGAGTTTAATTACACAAAATACACTGAATTTGTACTTTTAATTCAATTATTGCTTTTATTTGGTAAATGGACATTTTTTCAAAGGCGGCGTTACAAAAATGCAAATAAAACTCACATATCTTGAGAACGGTTAGTCTTAAAGTAATAGGGTTGGTTTTATTCTATTCCTCGTTAAAAATTACGTATAAAACAAGCATTTAATCGATATATTTGAGCATATGTAGTCTTTTACTTTAGATTTTTGCGGTTTTTGCTAGCGATTTTGTAAAAAAAATGCTGGTTCTTTTCTAAATCGTACCGAAATTTATTCAGCACCAGGGTATCCGACAAGTGACTTATGTACCAAATTTTGTGAAATTTGGTCAATTAGTTTTTTAATTCGAGTGGATACTTGAGATTTCTGTGAGCCATTTCGCAAAATAGTTATGAAAATATGAAAATGGCGGCAAGTTCCTGCAGGGCCGGATCTGTACTGTCAGGTCAAAAATACCGTGCTGGTGGACCCTAACCTTCTTTCAAATCACACGCAGCCCTTTTTAGTTGCAGTCAATTTTTACGTTCTCATACTATGTAATATAGCATAGACAAAGTATTGTTTTTTCTAAAATTTACGAATTCGAGAACGAAAATTGATTTAAAAGTGAATTAAATTTAATTAAAATAAAGATAACATGAATATAAGTCTGCAGGGAAAGTCATGTGCTGCCCACATCAGATTTTTTAATTTCGAGCGAAAACTTATATATTTAAATCCGGAATTAGATGAGATGTTTTGAAATTTGAGCGAATACTTCGAAATTTTATATTTTTTTAACATAGCAGTATCGGGCAAAATTTCACATAATCATGCATAGAAGGGCTTATTTATGGCCCAATGATCATAAGGCTTAACAGTTTCAATCATTGTTGCAAAAAATAGCCGTGATACAGTTTTTTTTGTTCGTGACGTCATTAGCTCTCTCGGAGGAAAGTTACCCTCCCGGGGGTTTACATTGTCAAGTATGGTATTATTCGGAATAAATTTTCAAGCCCCTTTTAAGTGAAGAGTAACACGCTATAATTGAAATCATTTGGGCCCATGATACCGATTTTTCAAAAATTTTCTTATGAGAAAATCGAGTTGAGACACACACAAATTAATTTTTAATTATCTGTCAGTCTAGTTGAGTAATTAAGGATTGCAAAATAGTAAATTTTCTAATGTAGACAGCGCAGAGTCAGTCCACTTCAACGATAAGAGGTTGAATTATTTCATCTCAGTAGCTTAACGGTAGAGCATCGGCTGGTCAGTTCGGAGATCCTGGGTTCGATTCCTGGTTGGAGCAGCAAGGTTCTTTACAATGGTGCCCGAACAAATCAACCATGTAGGTTAGTGCAAAGATGTCGGAGGTCTGAAACTAACCTAGTACGATTAGTGCGGATTCAGTGGACTCTGGAACATTAAGCGCCGATTTCAAAATTCAGAGGATAACGACCACGCAGGATACTGACCTGGGTAAAAATAGTAGTAGCAGGAGGCTGTCAGTTAGATTGTCAGTTGCGTGACAATCTGATATTAGAGGGTGGAGAATGCAGAGTCCGCTTCGACGATGAGAACTCGTAATTTCGTCCCAGCAACTCAACGGTAGAGCGTTGGCTGCCCAGTTGGGAGATCCAGGGTTCGATTCCCGGTTGGGGCACCTAGGCTTTTTACACATAGTTAGACAGCTTTTGGGAAAATAAATTTGACCTGAACGGGTGTATGAGGGCGTTTGGCGATTCTTGGCGATTCTGAAGATTTTCTTCTATCTCCTCGTCGTAATTAATTCCACCTATTCTTGTGACGAAACTAGTTAACCTGGTCGCAGGGCCTGACCTAACTGGGGCCTGGGAACAAACATTCCTCTGGGGGGGGGGGGGGGCTCCACCTTTTGACATATATGAAATGAACTGGAATATTTTTTCAAAAACATAATTCTGTTCTAAAAAATCTGATGTGGGCAACACATGACTTTCCTTATATAATGTACTGAATTTACTACTTTTACAGTAAAAAAATAGGTTTTTCTTATAGTAGATATTTATATTCTTTCCAAGATATTGAATTTTCGAGTATTAGTCGTCATTTCCATTGATTTAGCGTCATTTTCATTCATTTGGAGAGATTTTCGTTAATTTGGCAACATTTCAAAAAGTCGCCAAGTTGGCGACATTCGCCAAATTCGTCGCCAAAATCTCGCCAAGAATTATGGACAAAGAAATAAGTTATTCTTACAATAGACAAATGGCTATTGGCGTTCAAATACAAACGTATTACTCAAAGTATCTTTCTTCATAAATGGAACGAGCTAGATCCACGAGAATGATGTCACCCAATTTATCGTATGGTATTACATATGAAAAGTGAACATGTTTCTCAATAGGAAATATTTTTTTTTATTTTATGACTTTTTGATAATTTTTTTAAAAAATGTGCAATATCTCGAGAACGGTTCATGTTAGCGTTCTAAAATTTATGCCAATCGTTTTCTAATGAAAAATTACATAAGAAATGTCTATTTGCGTAACTTTATTAGTGGTTTAGATTTTTTGACGATTTTTTCGAAATTTCATTCGAAAATTTAGGCGGGTTCTGAACATTCGATTGCGTATAAAAACAATAGGCTTCCAGTGTTTATGGATTGTGATTTTTCTACCAAATTTGGTTCGAATCGGTCCATTCGTTCGTCAGTTATCGTCTCCACAGACTCACTGACACACACACACACACACACACACACACACACCACACACACACACACACACACACAGACATCACTTCAAAAATGTTTGATTCGTGATCAGGGATGCTTGAAACGTGCTCTCCCGTCGAAAACTCGAATTCGAATTTTCGACCCCGTCACAATACTTTCCTTATACATTATGTATATAAGGAAAGTAAAAAGTGTATAAAATATCAAGCTCTTGCATATTTTAATGGAATTTAAATTACTGGTACCTTTCTCGTCATAACCAAGAAGCCAAAATATCCCAGATTTTGAATTAGTGTGGTCAGGTCCCGATTAAGCCAAAGAGGAGCCGCACGGCCTGGTGGTATGTCGGGGCTCCCATACACACTAAGCACATAAACAAACATCATATACCGAATTTGGGTGCCCAAGACGTCAGAGCCGAATACTCTTTTGTACATGTAGACTTCCATACTTTTTTACTTCAAAGCAATACATTAAGAATTAAAAAGATGCATAATATTTAAAAATATTGACATATTTGTATAGGGAGGCAAAATGCCTACATTCTGAAATTTTAGAAGAAAAATCTTTTTTAACAATCTTTTTTGTAATTTTATTTTTATATGTTAATTTCAGGAAGATTTACTTCATGAATATTATTTATTTTTCTTTTAAAAGGAAAAACTTATTTCTGCTTGAAATTTATCGCATACAAAATTTAGGGGCCCAGAACCGCTGCCCGTGCGTTAATCACTCCCTGAATGTGGTCTTAAATACCCTCAAAATGAATTTTATCGCTGAACAATTCTATTTCGATTGTATATATATTTTTTTTCAGTAAGAACTCGTTAATTTTTCAATGTTGCAATTACTTATTATGGAGCCCCTCTAATATCTGGGGGCAGGGAGAAGCTGCCCCGCATGAGTTAGTCAGACCCTGGACCTGGGTGATTGATTTGGGCGTTGCAATCTCTTAAAACGTTTAATGTAAACTGTCAACCTCAAATTGCACGGACTAGAGTTAAATTGTGGAGTCTAGGCTTTAAATGATGGAAGAACTAATTGCAGCACCTTCATGTTATACCTACGCTACGCCAAATGAACAACATTTCGCTGCAGTGCGTGCTGAAGTTCTGGCCATCACGTTTATACTCACGCTGCGACCGTGAAATGCTATGCTCACTCACGTAAACAACACCTGCTCTTCAGTTTCTGTTTCTACTGCTCCACCCTAGAACGACTGTGAAGAGCTTTATTAAAAAAGATTCGGCGCAATATGTGTCATAGTCGTAAAATAACTGTAGTCTCGGCACACTTTTTGACACTCTGTTGACGCCTGCCAGTGGGAAGTTTTTGTGTACGAAGAAGCCCTTCTACGTAGGCATTATTTATTCTGTCCCGAAAACATATATTTAGTGACCCAGTAAGTTTGTCCTTGTGATTAGTGCAGTGCTCGACAAATCCCGGGCGCCAGGTCGCCGTGGCGCCTAAAAAATTAGATGTGGCGACTAGAAATTTTGGATTAAAAATCTAAAAATTAACAACAGAAGAACTAGAATTTAATATATATATATATATATATATATATATATATATATATATATATATATATATATATATATAATATATATATATATATATATATATATATATATATATATATATATATATATAATATATATATATATATATATATATATATATATATATATATATATATATATATATTTCTCCCCCTCGATATTTTGCAAAGCAAAATGTTAGCAATAAATGCCTAACAGACATAAATGTATAAGGAGAAAATAACTTTACTTACCTAAAGGATAAAGAAAATTCACTGAAATTTTAACTTTACTCAAAACGAAAACGAAAACAAATGGGAACAATGATTCAATCAGTGTTGCCGCAATCTAGAAATAACATCCAGTGCAACCGTCAAATTAATTTTCCTAGAATTACACAACTGCACAATGCACATACCTGTTTCAATAGGCAACCGTGCAGAAAAATCCTTATTAATGCCGTGTAAGGGTGAGTTTAAAAAGGAACGAAACTTTCAAGTTCCGAAAGGGTTAAGTTTTTCGTTTAGATTTTACTTTCCCTACAATATATGGTAATCTGTAGGGAAAGTATTGGAATCGTGTCGAAAATCGCAATTCGAGTTATCGATGGATATACACGTTTTGGGACCTCTAGAACACGAAAAAACAATTTTTAGCGTGACATTTGTGTGTATCTGTGTATATGCAAAGTTTGAATCCACTCATGCTCAAAAACTAACTGTCTAAATTTCATAAAATCGTATAGGTAAGTTACTTGTAGGTTACCTAGGTGCTGATTAGATTTTGGTACAATTTGGGGGAGAAATAACCTGCTTTTTTTTTTGCAAAATGGCCAGCAAAAATAGTCAAAATCTAAAATAAAAGAAAGGGTATGCTCAAATGTGTCAATTAAATGCTTGTTTTATACGTAATTTTTGACGATAAAAAAAATAAGACCAAGCCCATTACTCTAGATAACTGAAGAACCGTTCTCGAGATATTTTAGTTTTTTCGCATTTTTGCTACGCCGATTTTGAAAATACGCCCAGTTACCCAATCAAAACGAAAATTGATATAAAAGTGCAAATTCCGTTCATTTCAAATATTTATAAATGTTATTTCGTGCAATTAAACTCAATTTAATGAATTATTAAATAAATAAAGAGAACATGAATTTGAGTTTTGTGGGGAAGGACATATGCTGCCCACATCAAACTTTTATACCGACATACTCTCCGTCTGATTATTCTGCACCTAATAGTTGATTTCGATAGCTTTTAGTTATGGAGTTTATAACGGTTTAACTATTAACGTCAACGCATTATTTAGTCTCAAAGGGAATTAAATTCTGTATCTCTTTTTGCTACCTTTATATCTCGACCAACAAATTCCTTTGATGTCCGCCATCTAGTAAATCTCGACTGCTGATATTGAAACGACTTTCCCAAGGTCTCAATATCTCATCCACCACCGTGTAGCCACTCATACCAACCACCTGCCTTATGTCACGAAAGGCTCCTGCCAGGATCTCTGGATGTTTTGCTGCCTGGTGGTCAAATAAACTGCGAAAACACAAATAGTATCGCCTTTTGCTTTTGAAAGCCTTCTCGTGTGGCTTCGATTTGAATGCAGAAGCGGATTAATCTTTTGCTTACAGGTGGGACAGCTACAATCCCAAACGAAGAACCTCTCAAAAAAGACAAGTATTTGACATACCCTATCCCAAACAGTTCGATCTCCCCTTTGCAGACATGGGAGCCAATGTCTGCAAAGGGGGATGGAACTGTTTGGGATAGGGTACTTGTCTTTTTGAGAGGTTCTTCGTTTGAGATTGACGCTTTCCCACCCGTAAACAAAAGGTTAATTCACTATGGAACAGTTTTTACTTTCCTTATATACATAGTATAATGTATAAGGAAAGTATTGTGACGGGGTCGAAAATTAGAATTCTAGTTTCCGAAGGGAGAGCACTTTTCAAGCACCCCGATCACGAATCGAACATTTTTGAGGTGATGTCTGTATGTATGTGGGTGTGTGTGTGACCCAGACCAACCTATCCCAAGGTATAAGGTATCTGTTTAGATAGGCCGGGAAGTGGCACGCAATTTAGACCGGAACACAGTAAAGGCGGCATCCACCAGGGGCCATACCTTGCTTCCCCTACTGCATTATTCCAAATCGTGAATTATCACAGAACCCTTCTTTCACATAATACGCCAAACGTCGTTTTATCGCCAGTCCTGGTACGCTATTCTGGCAATTCCTGTAAGAGCGGAGGGAAAGACGAATTGTCTATAATGAATGATTTTGTTCATGAAGACCGATGATTTGATTGCGCATCAGAATGTCATTAGATACATTTGTATCCGATCATTTGCAACATTTATTATGTATTTTCTGGGTTTAAAGTAATACTATGAAAATACTTGTATTTAAGAACTTTGTGTACTGCATACGGATTATTTGAAATTAGTTTACCATCAATCTCTCAGAAGGACTTGCGGACCCACATATTTAAGCAAACATTTTTACTTTCCCTACATACATAGTATAATGTATAGGAATATTGTGATCGAAAATTCGAATTTCTTCTTCTTCCACCCAGACCTTCCGACTTACTCGAAGGTGTAAAGTATTTGTTTGGACAGCCGGACAGTGCCACACAATTTAGACTGGAATACAGCGGGAGCGGCATCCACAGGGACTATACCCTGTTTTCCCTACCACCAACTTCTCGGAAGGACTTATATAAGGACCACATACTTAGCGTGCCCGTGCTCCTCATGAGCATGGGGGCAGCTTGGACAGCGCCGTGAATCAAACTCGGTTTGTCCGATTCCCCCCCAGAAAAAGTTTTATTTTGTAAATTAATGTTTGTGTGGGCCAAAATTGTAGACTTTTTACTCTTACCTGCTCAGGCCGACCAATAACAGAGCATGGGTCGAGGCCTAAACATAATACACTTCTCCCGAGCACTATATGACCGGAAAATCTTCGAAGTTCATTCCAGTCCGTCCGAACTTATTTACTACTTTTCGTCACAATACATTGTAGTGTACTGTGACGGAATCTAAAATTTGAATTCCTTTATGTCGGATTTGCACATAATCCACCGAGGTACCAATGTCGAGCTGCAAAAACTTTGACATATATATATATATATATATTATATATATATATGTTATATATATATATATATATATATATATATATATATATGTTATTTATATATATATATATATATATGTATATTAGAAGATATTTTCAATTCATAAGTGTTACGACGAACAGGATGCTTATATCTATAAAAGAAAACTAGGAGTTTGTTTAGATTTGAAGTTTCACCTAATTCCTTAAATTATTAATAATCTTAATACAATTTTCGTTAATATTCATTTATTGCTTTTACAAAACATGGACTTCGTCCGGCCTATAGCTTTTGTAATCTCAGCCCGATATCTGCATGGACTGAAATGTTAATATAAATCTTTCCCGACCTAGGACGGACTAAGTCCCGTATGCCAGGCACCAGCAGGTGCACAACTCTAACATAAATATTCCAAGCCGCATTTATTATGCACACACAGCAAAAGTAATCTGATTTCATTTAGACCTCATTTGTATGCAAGAAATGCTTGCATAGCGTTTCGTGACATATCTGTCTTACTTCGAATGTTCTCGAATGTTCCCATTTTAATCATTCCCACCATCCAATTTCCCGCCATTGTTCAAACTCTTTTTATTTTCACACCCCCTTGTTTCATCTCATTATTTAAATCAAGAAACATATGCTAATTCAGAAATGTAGACCATTGTCCCTACCAAAACTTTTCTGTAGGGCACCGCTGCAAATTCGCGAAGAAACCTGGTTTATTATCACTGTTCTATGGAGATCGACAATTTCTGTCTAACCACGCAGACGACTTAAAAATTTCTTAATGATTGACCAACGGCCAAATTCCTACTTGCGCACTGCAGCTAGGTCGTCCTCCAATCTGTTACCTTCAGTGGGAGTAAATTCCAGTTTAGGAACGCTCCCTGCAGTCGGGTTCTATGGGTATGAACTTAGCCATTTCAGACTGGGCTCAATCTTTATGGAATTCGATGTCGGTTGCGTGGTAGAACTTAATTTGTCAGTCTCCATAGAAGATTTGCAAAATTCTAACACACCAATATATTGTTGCGACATGACCACTGGAATCGTAGGTGTTCTCTCAGGATACAAGAATGATTCCACATTTCTGGGTAACTAACACGTTTATTCACAAGCATAGCGTAAACAGGAACAATATATAGTAAATATCTCGATAACTATCTCAGAATATCACTAAACAACTGTCAGGTACAGTAAAGCAACAATTAAATGCTCCAGTAATTTAACAAAGCAGACGATACTGTTTTCAAAACATGAACGTATCTCCCAATTCAATGTAATTCGTATCACGTCAACTGCTCTAACGTCAACTGAGCGATTATTACCTTTATATACTCTCCGTAGAAACTTCCAGAAGGGACTGGCATCTCCAAGAATATTCATTATTTCAAGAAAGTTCTCGTATCTTCGAAAAATAGCCAAATTGGCGATAAATCGCCACATTTGGCAACCCTGCACTGGGTGGTCAAACATCAAGGTCTATTGAAAGGTACTCTTACTTCCATTTACCTTGGTCAAACATAGCCAATCCCACATTGACATAATAGGAGTGGTTGCCTGTAAAGGCGTTTTCCTCTCCTAGTTCTCCAAAGAACGTCTACTGAAGAAATTTTACATGTATCTTGCTGCAATATCAACTATTGGTATCAACTATTTTATAATGAAGAGCCGTAGAATAAGCTTGAAACCAGTCCATGGGTACTGTTATCTGCAATAGGAGCACTATTCTCATTTATTATTATTTTTTTTTAATCAACAAAATTCTGAAGGAACTGTATCCTATCACATCTGTTGCAACGGAGCACAGCTGGTTCTGCCAGCTCGAAATTTGGGACCAATAAGCATATTTTATTCTTTTCTAGGATTATCATCGGCCATCTGTTTGGTGAGCGGCATTGTTTGATTAAGGATTGAAGCGATTGTCTAAGTTCTCTTTGTATATATATTAAATTTGCAAATAAAGGGTGATGAAAAAGTACGGCACGTCAAATTTAAAAATCTGATGTGGACAGCACATGACTTTCCCTGCAGCCGCGAACTCATTTTTTCTTTATTTCTTTAAGAACTCATTAAATTGAGTTTAATTGCGCAAAATAACACACAATTTACATTTTTAATTCAATTTCTGCTTTTATTTGGTAATTGGACATTTTTCCAAAGGCGGCATAACAAAAATGCAAAAAATCTCAAATATCTTAAGAACGATTAGTCCTAAAGTTGTTCTTATTATCTTAATTGCTGCATTTGAACATACGTAGTCTTTTTTTTAGATATTGGCGATCTTTGCGGGTCATTTCGTAAAAAAAGGCAGGTTGTCCTTTTCCGAATCGTACCAAAATCTAATCCGCACCAGAGTATCCCACAAGTGATTTATCTACCAAATTTTGTGAAATGTGGTCGATTAGTATTTTAGCTAGAGTGGATACATGAGATTTTTACTGGCCATTTCGCAAAAAAGGGCGGGTTCTTCTTTTCCGAATTGTACCAGAACCTAATCAGTACCAGGGTCACACCCAAGGGTCTTACCTACCTAATTTTATGAAATTTGGTCCATTAGTTTTTGAGTTAGAGTGGATACATACATTGCACAGACAGACACACACACACAGACGTCACATCAAACGTCACACAGACGTCAAAAATAGATTTTTCGTGTTCTAAAGATCTCGAAACGTGTAGATCTGTCGAAAACTCGAGTTGCGATTTTCAGCATGATTCCAATACTTTCTCTATACATTACCATGTATTGTAAGGAAAGTAAAAATCATACGGAAAAGTGCTAAGCCCCCCCCCCCCAAAAAAAAAAGTATACTCAGCCCCCTGATAAAAATATTAAATTTTTAGTAGTGATATGAAATTTCATATAAAATGTCATTCACATTTTGCATAAAAAATTTCTTTGAGATTTTTTTTTATAAATTAATTCGTTTTTAAGATTTTTTTAATTTAGCTGAATTTGTGATTATACTAATGATTAATTTATTTTTATATTTAATTTAAAAATATTTAAAAATTATGACAATAATATTTAGGATACTTCTGTATTATTATTAGTCAAAATCAACTGGTAAGTAGGTAAGAGTCTGAACATTAATACATTAAGCATTAACTTGTATTAATGTTCAGAATGTTTCTATAAATTATTAACAGCTTAACTACTAGCTACTACTAGCTAATGCTTACATTAAAATCAATTATAATTATTATTGTATATTTATATTTATGTATAGTAACTATGTAGATATTAATATTCTGCTCTTAGCTTGTAAATAAAAAAAAAATCTAATGTGGGCAGCACATGACTTTCCCTGCAGACTTATATCCACGTACTCTTTATTTTAATTAAATTTAATTCACTTTTAATTCAATTTTCGTTCCCATTTGGTAACTGGACTTATTTTCAAAGGTGGCGCAGAGAAAATACGAAAAAACTAAAATATCTCGAGAACGGCTACTTCTAGTGCAATGGAGTTAGTCTCTTATTCTTTTCATCGTTAAAAATTACGTATGAAACAAGCATTTAATGGATACATTTGAGCATACGTAGTTTTTTATTTTAGATTTTGGCAATTTTTGCGAATCATTTTGCACAAAAAGGCAGGTTATTTTTTTTCGAATCATACCAAAATCTAATCAGCAACAGGATAAGAGACTTATCTACCGAATTTTGTGAAATTCGGTCCATTAGTTTTTGAACTAGAGTGGATACAAGCTTTTGCAGACCATTTCGCAAAAATAGGCGGGTTCTTTTAACCCGAATCGTACGCAAAGTTAATCAGCAACAGATTCGCCCACAAGTGACTTACCTCCCAAATTTTATGAAATTTGGTCAATTAGTTTGTTAGTTAGAGTGGATACAAAATCTGCACAGACAGACAGACACGTAGACAGACACACAGATAGACAGACAGACACATAGACAGGCACACAGATACACACGTAGACGTCACGCTAAAAATATTCCTTTCGTATTCTAGAGGTCTCGAAACGCGTAGATCCGTCGAAAACTCGAGTTGCGATTTTCGGCATGATTCCAATACTTTCCCTGTATATTACCATGTATTGCAGGGAAAGTAATATGCAATTATTTGTTAATAATTTATATCAATTGAAATATATAATAGTAACTATTATGGTTTATAAATGCTAATGATTAATTGTGTTTTAGGTGAGTCCCTCCTTTAAGACTGTTGAGCCCCCCCCCCCCCCCTTTGAATTTACCTCCAGTCCCTCTTCAATTTCGTTTCTAGCTACGGCCCTGGTTTAGGATCGGGTACTTTCGGCCCGTACAGGGCAAAATTCAAAATTTTGCCCTGCACAGACTTTTGGTTTAAAGGTCATCCTACTCTCATACAAGCAAAAAAAAATATTCTGTTGCAGAACTGTCACTAATGGCGCCAATTACGGTAAGTTTTATAAAAACAGCTGTTCGTGACTTTCACCTATCTTCCATTCCGGTCCGCCCACATCATGTTATCGCAAACTTTCCGTTTCTAGACATTGTCAAATTCGAATCGCAGAACAGTGGGTGTTGACAGCGGAGGCTGTTGTATCGAGTGGGCAAGTCCTAGCGTACGTGACGGCCCGTTACGTTCGGAGATGATCTGTGTTTGGCAAAAAAAGAAAAATAATTGCTGTCAAAATTGGAAACGGAGGACTTTTGAATCGTAAAGGCCTTGGAAGATTTCCATTTTATGGCAGTGCGACTGTACGAAGAGTTCAATTAAATCACTCATTACAGAAAGAATAAGAACAACCCCATTACACTAGGACTAGCCGTTCTCGAGATGTTTTAGTTTTTTCGTATTTTGTCTACGCCACCATTGAAAATAAGTCCAGTTATCAAATGAGAGCGAAAATTGAATTAAAAGTGAATTAAATTTAATTAAAATAAAGAGAATGTGGATATAAGTCTGCAGGGAAAGTCATGTGCTGCCCACATCAGATTTTTACTTTCTTGCAGTACATGGTAATGTATAGGGAAAGTATTGAAATCGTGCCGAAAATCACAACTCGAGTTTTCGAAGGATGTTTTGGGACCTCTAGAATACAGAAAACTATTTATAGCGTAACGTCTGTGTATCTGTCTGTGCAATGTATGTATCCACTCTAATACGAAAACTAATGGACCAAATTTCATAAAATTTGGTAGGTAATTCACTTCTGGGTGGCCTTGGTGATGATTAGTTTTTGGTACGATTGGGGATAAAAGAACCCGCCTCTTTTTGCGAAATGGCTGGCAAAGATTGCCTGTATCTTTAGCTGAAAAACCAATAGATCAAATTTCACAAATTTTGGTAGATAAATCACTAGTAGGTTAAACTGGTGTTGATTAGATTTTAGTACGATTCTGAAAAAAGAATCTGTTTTTTTTTTTTGCGAAATGGTCGGCAAAAATCGTTCAAATCTATAATAAAAAAAATCTGATGTGGGCAACACATGACTTTCCTTATATAATGTAATGAATTTACTACTTTTACAGTAAAAAAATAGGTTTTTCTTATAGTAGATACTAATATTCTTTCCAAGATATTGATTTTTAGACAATTGGTCGTCAATTTCATTGATTTAGTGTCATTTTTATCCATTTGGCGAGATTTTCGTTAATTTGGCAACAATTTCAAAAAGTCGCCAAGTTGGCGACATTCCGCCAAATTCGTCGCCAAATCTCGCCAAATTTTATGGACGAAGACATAAGTTATTCTTACAGCAGATAAATGACTACTGGCGTTCAAATACAAAAGCATTACTCAAAGTATATTTTCTCATGAATGGAACAAGCTACATCCACGAGAATGATGTTACCCAATTTATTGCATGATATAACATATGAAAAGTGAACATGTTTCTCAATAGGAAGCATTGTTTTTTATTTTGCATGATTTTTTGATAATTTTTTTTAAAAATGTGCAATATCTCGAGAAAGATTCATGTTAGCGTTCTAAAATTTATGTTAATCATTTTCTAATGAAAAATTACATAAGAAATGTCTATTTGCGCAACTTTAAAAGTGGTTTTGATTTTTTGACGATTTTTTTCAAAATTTCATTCGAAAATTTAGGGGGGTTCTGAACATTCGATTGCGTATAAAAACAATAGGCTTCCAGTGTTTATGGATTGTGATTTTTGTACCAAATTTGGTTCGAATCGGTCCATTTGTTCGTCAGTTATCGTCTCCACAGACTCCCTGACACACACACACACCCACAGACATCACTTCAAAAATGTTTGATTCGTGATCAGGGATGCTTGAAACGTGCTCTCCCGTCGAAAACTCGAATTCGAATTTTCGACCCCGTCACAATACTTTCCTTATACATTATGCATATAAGGAAAGTAATACGTATCCTAAAATATATCAATTAAATGCTTGTTTTATACGTAATGTTTAAAGATGAAAAGAATAAGAGTAACTCCATTACATTAGGACTAGCCGTTCTCGAGATATTTTAGTTTTTTCGCATTTTCGTTACACCACCTTTAAAATAAGTCCAGTTACCAACTGAGAGCGAAAATTGAATTAAAAGTGCAAATTCAGTGTCATTTTAAATAATTATGGATATTATTTTGTACGATTAAACTCTATATTAAATTATTGAAGAAATAAAGAGAACATGAATATGAGTCTAAAGGAAAGTCATTTGCTGCCTACAATAGATTTTTATTTTGATTTAAAGCAGTTATTTCAATATTTTTGTGGGTTAACTTATTGGTGTTTGTGTATGAATTCATACGTAATTTTGAACGATGAAATAAGTCAGACTAACCTTACTAAAAATACAACAAGTTTGTGTTTATAAAATGGCTCGCAAAAAACGTTAAAATTTTAAATAAAACACGAAATATGCTCAGATGTATGAAGGATATGCCTTTTACTTTCCCTGCAATACATGGTAATGTATAGGGAAATATTGGAATCATGCCAAAAATCACAATTCGAGTTTTCGACGGATCTACACGTTTCGAGACCTCTAGAATACGAAAAAACTATTTTTAGCGTGACGTCTGTGTGTGTGTCTATGTGTCTGTCTGTGTGTCTGTCTGTGCAATGTATGTATCCACTCTAACTCAAAAACTAATGGACCGAATTTCATAAAATTGGGTAGGTAAGTCACTTGGGTGAGACCCTGGTGCTGATTAGTTTTTGATACGATTCGTAAAAACAGAACCCACCATTTTTTGCGAAATGACCTGTAAAAATTTCATGTATCCACTCTAGCTAAAATTCTAATTGACCAAATTTCACCAAATTTGGTAGATAAGTTACTTGTACGATACTCTGGTGCTGATTAGATTTTGGTATTATTCGGAAAAGAACAAACTACCCTTTTTTACGAAATGGCCCTCAAAAATCGCAAAAATAAAAAAAAAAGCTATGTATGTTCAAATATATCAATTAAATGCTTGTTTTATATGTAATTTTTGATAAGGAAAAGAATAAGAACAACTCTATTACTCTAGGACTAACCGTTCTCGAAATATTTGAGATTTTTCGCATTTAGTTATGCCACTTTTGGAAAAATGCCCAATTACCTAAGAAAAAGAGAAATTGAATTAAAAATGCAAATTTTGTGTTATATTGTGCAATTAAACTCAATGTAATGAATTATTACAGAAATAAAGAAAAAATGAATGGTAGAGTGTGAGAATGGTGAGTATGCAGGGAAAGTCATGTGCTGCCCACATCAGATTTTTTATTAGATAATTTTGACGGCTAATTGAATAAAATCAGCCCCGTTACTCTAAGATGAACCGTTCTGGGAATGTTAAAGTTTTTTGGAATTTTGATTAGCTGATGGCGTAGTAAAAGGCTTAAAGTTGTCAAACAGAAATAAAAGATGTATTAAAACTTCAAATTGGTGGTCGTGTTATTTTGTGCAACTTTTTTTGCCAAATGGCCTGCAAAACTTGCCAAAATCTAAAATAAAAAACTACGTATACTCAAATATATCCATTAAATGCTCGTTTAATACGTAATTTTTAACGAAAAAAAGAATAAGACCAACCCCATTACACTAGAACTAGCCGTTCTCGAGATATTTTAACTTTTTTCGTATTTTCTCTACGCCACCTTTGAAAATAAGTCCAGTTACCAAATGAGAACGAAAATTGAATTAAAAGTGAATTAAATTAAATTAAAATAAAGAGAACGTGGATATAAATAAGTCTGCAGAAAAGTCATGTGCTGCCCACATCAGATTTTTACTTTCCCTGTAATACATGGTGATGTATAGGGGAAGTATTGGAATCATACCGAAAATCACAACTCGAGTTTTCGTCGGATCTACACGTTTCGAAACCTCTAGAATACGAAAAACCTATTTTTAGCGTGACGTCTGTGTCTGTGTCTGTCTGTGTGTGTGTCTGTCTGTCTGTGCAATGTATGTATCCACTGTAAGTAAAAAACTACTGCACCGAATTTCATAAAATTTGGTAAGTAAGTCACTTGAGTGAGACCCTGGTGCTGATTAATTTTTGGTAGGATTCGTAAAAACAAAACCCGCTTTTTTTTGCGGAATAGCCCTTAAACATTTCATTTATACATTCTAGCTAAAATACTAATTGACCAAATTTCACAAAATTTGGTAGATAAGTTACTTGTAGGATACTCTGGTGCTGATTAGATTTTGGTACGATTCAGAAAAGAAGAATCCGCCTTTTTTACGAAATGGCTCGCAAAAATTTCAGGCATCCACCTAGGGTGAATGCCTGAATTAAACTCTTGTGTTAAACCTCAATTAAATTCTTGTTTCATACGCAATTTTTAATGAGGAAGAGAATATAACACACTCCATTATACTTTAGGACTAACAGTTCTCAAAATATTTGAGATTTCTTGCATTTTCGTTAACCCGATTTCAGAAAAATGTCCAATTACCAAATAAAAACAAAAATTGAATAAAAATGCAAATTTAGTGTTATTTGGTGCAATTAAACTCAATCTAACGAATTATTAAAGAAATAAAGATAATATGAATTTGAGTCTGCAGAGAAAGTCATGTGCTGCCCACATCAGATTTTTTTTACTGTAAAAGTAGTAAATTCATTGCATTATATAAGGAAAGTCAGGTGCTGCCCACATCAGATCTTTTATTTATTGCTTTTGTGGAGAGCGTGCGATTTCGTTAGTCAGATAATTTGCGGAGCGGTACACTTTGCGCTTAAACTAGGGATTGGTGAATGTTTGGGATGAAACGGATTTGACGATTTAGAAACTTCGTGGTATTATTTAAGTAGCGGTCGCTTACCGTGCAACGCTAAATAATTCATTCTAGTAGTGATACAAAGGGAAAATATAGTGATGTGGTTAAAATCCGTACAACGAATATGAATATATGTTTTAGGACCTCCTGAACACGTTTAGACTATTTTTAGAGTGATGTCCCTCTGTCTGTGGTCGATTTCTTATGTACACAATATCTGTCACAAGTAATAATGGAATTTTATGAAACATTTTATCCGGCTTTGTAAATGGAAAATCTGGAACTAGTTCAAATTTTGTGAAATTCGAGGGAGAATATCGAAATTTATTCAAAATTTTATTTTATATTAACATGGCAGCATAGGACAAAGGGTACCCCCGAAGGCTATATTGTCAAACTCGATATGAATCGAAAGGTTTTTTAAGCCCTTTAAAATGTAAGGTAGCGTGATACAATTATAATATATTTGGAACAACGATAAATAATTTTCAAATTTTTACTTGCAAAATTCACAAAAATAAATAAATAAATGATATAAATAAATAAAAATCTGATGTGGGCAGCACATGACTTTCCCTGCAGACTTATATTAACGTTCTCTTTATCTTAACTAAATTTATTTCACTTTTAATTCAATTTTCGTTCTCATGCGGTAACCGGGCTTATTTTCAAAGGTGGCGTAGGGAAAGTACGAAAAACTAAAATATCTCGAGAACGGCTAGTCCTAGTGTAATGGGGTGGGTCTTATTCTTTTCGTCGTTAAAAATTACGTATTAAATCAGCATTTAATGGATATATTTGAGTATACCCAGTTCTTTAGTTTAGATTTGGACGATTTTTGCGGGCCATTTTGCAAAAAAAAAGGCAGGTCATTTTTTTCCGAATCATACCAAAATCTAATCAGCACCAAGGTAACCCACAAGTGACTCATCTACCGAATTTTGTGAAATTCGGTCCATCAGTTTTTCAGTTAGAGTGGATACAAGCTTTTGAGGGCCATTTCGCAAAAAAAGACGGGTTCTTTTATTCCGAATCGTACCCAAAACTAATCAGCACCAGCCCCGCCCACAAGTGACTTATCTACAAAATTTTGTGAAATTCGGTCCATTAGTTTTTGAGTTAGAGTGGATACAAAATCTGCACAGACAGACAAAACAGACACACAGACACACAGACACATAGACACACAGACAGACACACAGACAGACACACAGACACGCACACAGACGTCACGCTAAAAATGGTTTTTTCGCATTCTAGAGGTCTCGAAACGTGTAGATCCGTCGAAAACTCGAGTTGCGATTTTCGACATGATTCCAATACTTTCCCTATACATTACCATGTATTGCAGGGAAAGTAAAAATACAAATAAAAAAAATCTGATGTGGGCAACACATGACTTTCCTTATATAATGCAATGAAATTACCATTTTTACAGTTTAAAAAAATGTTATTCTTATAGTAGATACTTATATTCTTTCCGAGATATTGAATTTTCTTCAATGAGTCGTCATTTTCATTGATTTAACATCATTTCTATCCATTTGACGAGATTTTTGCTAATTTGGCAACAATTAAAAATGTCCCAAGTTGGCGATATTCCGCCAAATTCGTCGCCGAAATCTTGCCAAGCGTTATGGACGGAGAAATAAGTTATTCATGCAGCAGATAAATGACTACTGGCGTTCAAATACAGAAGTATAACTCAAAGTATCTTTTTTCATGAATGGAACGAGCTAGATCCACGACAATGATGTCACCCAAATTATCGCATAATATTACATATGAAAAGTGAACATGTTTCTTAATAGGAAATATATCTTTTTACTTTCCTTATATACATAATGTATAAGGAAAGTATTGTGACGGGGTCGAAAATTCGAATTCGAGTTTTCGACGGGAGAGCACGTTTCAAACATCCCTGATCACGAATCAAACATTTTTGAAGTGATGTCTGTGTGTGTGTATGTGTGTGTGTGTGTGTGTGTGTGTGTGTGTGTGTGTGTGTGAAAGTATGTGTGTGTGTGTGTGTGTGTGTGTGTCAGTGAGTCTGTGGAGACGATAACTGACGAACGAATGGACCGATTCGAACCAAATTTGGTACAAAAATCACAATCCGTAAACACTGGAAGCCTATTGTTTTTATACGTGATCGAATGTTTAGAAACCCCTTAAATTTTCGAATGAAATCTTGAAAAAATCGTTAAAAAATCAAAACCGCTAATAAAGTTACGCAAATAGACATTTCTTATGTAATTTTTTATTAGAAAACGATTGGCGTAAATTTTAGAACGCTAACATGAACCGTTCTCGAGATATTGTACATTTTTCAAAAAAATTATGAAAAAGTCACATAAAAAAAAAATTCCTATTGAGAAACATGTTCACTTTTCATATGTAATACCATGCGATAAATTGAGTGACATCATTCTCGTGGATCTAGCTCGTTCCATTCATGAAAAAATATACTTTGAATACTACTTTTGTATTAGAACGCCAATAGTCATTTATCTGCTGTAAGAATAACTTTTTTCTTAGTGCATAACTCTTGGCGAGATTTTGGCGTCGAATTTGGCGGAATGTCGCCAACTTGGCGACTTTTTTGAAATGTTGCCAAATTAATGAAAATCTCGCCAAAAGGATAAAAATGATGCTAAATCAATGAAAATGACGACTAATTGTCGAAAATTCAATATCTTGGAAAGAATATTAGTATCTACTATAAGAAAATCATATTACTTTCCTTATATACATAATGTATAAGGAAAGTATTGTGACGGGATCGAAAATTCGAAATCGAGTTTTCGACGGGAGAGCACGTTTCAAGCATCCCTGATCACGAATCAAACATTTTTGAAGTGATGTCTGTGTGTGTGTGTGTGTGTGTGAAAGTATGTGTGTGTGTGTGTGTGAGAGTCTGTGAAGACGATAACTGACAAACGAATGGACCGATTCGATCCAAATTCGGTACAAAAATCACAATCCATAAACACTGGAAGACTATTGTTTTTATACACAATCGAATGTTAAGAACACCCCTAAATTTTCAAATGAAATTTGGAAAAGATAGTCAAAAAATCAAAACCACTAATAAAGTTACGCATATAGACATTTCTTATGTAATTTTTCATTAGAAAACGATTGACATACATTTTAGAACGCTAACATGAACCGTTCTCGAGATATTGCACATTTTTCAAAAAAATTATCAGAAAGTCATATAAAATAAAAAAAAAATATTTCCTCTTGAGAGACATGTTCACTTTTCAGTAATACCATGCGATATATTGGATGGCATCATTCTCGTGGATCTAGGTCGTTCCATTCATGAAAAAAGATACTTTGAGTAATACTTTTGTATTTGAACGCCAATATTCATTTATCTGCTGTAAGAATGACTTATTTCTTTGTTCATTATGCTTGGCGAGATTTTGGCGACGAATTTTGGCGGAATGTCGCCAACTTGGCGACTTTTTGAAATGTTGCCAAATTAACGAAAATCTCGCCAAATGGATAAAAATGACGCTAAATTAATGAAATGACGACTAATTGTCGAAAATTCAATATCTTGGAAAAAATATTAGTATCTACTATAAGAAAAACCTATTTATTTTACTGTAAAAGTGGTAAATTCATTACGTTAAATAAGGAAAGTCATGTGTTGCCCACATCAGATTTTTTTATTTTATATGACTTTTTGATAATTTTTTTGAAAAATGTGCAATATCTGGAGAACGGTTCATGTTAGCGTTCTGAAATTTATGCCAATCGTTTTCTAATGAAAAATTACATAAGAAATATCTATTTACGTAACTTTATTAGAGGTTTTGATTTTTTGACGATTTTTTCAAAATTTCACTCGAAAATTTAGGTAGGTTTTGAACATTCGACTGCGTATAAAAACAATAGGCTTCCAATATTTACGGATTGTGATTTTTGTACCAAATTTCGTTCGAATAGGCCCATTCGTTCGTCAGTTATCGTCTCCACAGACTCACTGACACACACACACACACACACACACACACATACTTTCACACACACACACACACACATACTTTCACACACACACACATAGACATCGTCTCAAAAATGTTCGATTCGTGATCAGGGATACTTGAAACGTGCTCTCCCGTCGAAAACTCGAATTCGAATTTTCAACCCCGTCATAATACTTTCCTTATACATTATGTATACAAGGAAAGTAATAATTTAGGACAACGATACAAAATTTTTAAATTTTTACTTGCAAAATTTGCACAAAAAAAAAATAAATGAAATAAATAAATAAAAATAAAAATAACAAGCCGCTTTAAAATGGATTCTGGTATAAGAAGTTCGAGTTGAGACACACTTCTGTTAATTGTTTATTACTTTCCTTATATACATAATATAAGGAAAGTATTTAAGGAAAGTATATGAGGAAAGTATTGTGACGGGGTCGAAAATTCGAATTCGAGTTTTCGACGGGGGAGCACGTTTCAAGCATCTCTGATCACGAATGAAACATTTTTGAAGTGATGTCTGTGTGTGTGTGTGTGTAAAAGTATGTGTGTCTGTGTGTGAAAGTATGTGTGTGTGTGTGTGCGTGTGTGTGTGTCAGTGAGCCTGTGGAGACGATAACTGACGAACAAATGGACCGATTCGAGCGAAATTTGGTACAAAAATCACAATCTATCAACACTGGAAGGGTATTGTTTTTATACGCAATCGAATGTTCAGAACCCCCCCCCCCTAAATTTTCGAGTGAAATGTTAACAAAATCGTCAAAAAATCGAAACCGCTAATAAAGTTACGCAAATAGACATTTCTGATGTAATTTTTCATTAGAAAACTATTGATATATATTTTAGAACGCTAACATGAACCGTTCTCCAGATATTGCACATTTTTCAAAAAAATTATCAAAAATTCATATAAAATAATAAAAAATATTTCCTATTGAGAAACATATTCACTTTTTATATGTAATACCATAATACCATGCGATAAATTTGGTGACATCATTCTCGTGAAACTAGCTTGTGTCATTCATGAAAAGAGATACTTTTAGTAATACTTTTATATGTGAACGCCAATAGTCATTTATCTTCTGTAAGAATAACTTATTTCTCCCTTTATAACGTTTGGCGAGATTTTGGCGACGAATTTGGCGGAATGTCGACAACTTGGCGACATTTTTAATTGTTGCCAAATTAACAAAAATCTCGCCAAATGGATAAAAATGACGCTAAATCAATGAAAATGACGACTCATTGAAGAAAATTCAATATCTTGAAAAGAATATAAGTATCTACTATAAGAATAACATTTTTACTTTCCTTATTTACATAATGTATAAGGAAGGTATTGTGACAGGGTCGAAAATTCGAATTCGAGTTTTCGACGGGAGAGCACGTTTCAAGCATCCCTGATCAAGAATCAAACATTTTAGAAGTGAAGTCTGTGTGTGTGTGTGTGTATGTCAGTGAGTCTGTGGAGACGATAACTGACGAACGAATGGACCGATTCGAACGAAATTTGGTACAAAAATTACAATCCGTAAACACTGGAAGTTTATTGCTTTTATGCGCAATCGAATGTTCAGAACCCCCCTAAATTTTCGAGTGAAATTTTGAAAAAATCGTCAAAAAAACAAAACCGCTAATAAAGTTACGCAAATAGACATTTCTTATGTAATTTTTCATTAGAAAACTATTGACATAAATTTTAGAACGCATACATGAAGCTTTCTCGAGATATTGCACATTTTTCAAAAAAATTATCAAAAATCATATAAAATAAAAAAAAAATATATTTCTTATTGAGAAACATGTTCACTTTTCACATGTAATATCATACGATAAATTGGGTGACATCATTCTCGTGGATCTAGCTCGTTCCATTCATGAAAAAAGATACTTTGAGTAATTCTTTTGTATTTGAACGCCAATAGTCATTTATCTGCTGTAAGATTAACTTATTTCTTCGTCCATAACGCTTGGCGGGATTTTGGCGACGAATTTGGTGGAATGTCGCCAACTTGTCGACTTTTTTAAATGTTGCTAAATTAACGAAAAACTCGCCAAATGGATAAAAATACGCTAAATCAATGAAAATGATTGCTCATTGGCGAAAATTCTATATCTTGGAAAGAATATAAATATCTACTATAAAAATAAACTATTTATTTTTACTATAAAATTAGTAAACTCATTGCATTATATAAGGAAAGTCATGTGCTGGCCACATCAGATTTTTTTAGTTCAGCATGCTTGTCCAAATTGAAACAAACAAATAAAGCGATAGTAATTATTTTAGTTCAGCATGCGTGTAAAAATTGAAACAGACAATCCAAGCGACCATAATTATTTTAGTTCAGCATGTGTGTCCAAATTGAAACAAACAAGCCAAAATAGTGTAATTCCTGAAAAATATGGTTTCATTGATATATCATTAACCAGATCCCAAGAATATGCATTGATATGAAAAGCTCCAAAGATATCTAATTCGAAAATTGGAGAAGGCTTTTAAAGAAAGTGGGAAGAAGGAAAATCAAATCATTAGCTTGTAATACAACAGTGATTTGTGTTTATTTATTAGTCATTTGATTTTTAATACAGTTTTGATGCTTATTTAAGGGGTACATTTAGGTCCGTTTAGTTTGACTAATATACTGTTCGCATTGACAAGGAATTTAATAAGTGCTCCAATTATTGAAACTTTAAATAATATCCTAAAGGGAAGAAAATTTAATTTTTACTTTCCTTATATACATAATATATAAAGAAAGTATTGTGACGGGGTCAAAAATTCGATTTCGAGTTTTCGAAGGGAGAGCACTTTTCAAGCATCCCTGTTCACGAATCAAGCATTTTTGAGGTGATGTCTCTGTGTGTGTGTGTGTGTGTGAGTGTCAGTGAGTCTGTGGAGACGATATCTCATGAATTAATGGAGCGATTTGAATGAAATTTGGTGCAAAATCACAATCCGTGAATACTGGAAGCCTATTGTTTTTAAACGCAATCGAATGTTTAGAACTCTCCTAAATTTTCGAGTGAAATTTTGGACAAATCAACAAAAATCGAAACCTTTAATAAAGTCACGCAAATAGATATTTCTTATGTAATATTTCCTTAGAAAACGATTGGCATAAACTCTCGAACGGTAGCACGAACCGTTCTCGAGATATTGCACATTTTTCAAATAAATTTATCAAAAAATCCCATAAATAGAAAAAATATATTAACCGTTGAGAAACATCATTGTGGATCTAGCTCGTTCCATTCATGAGAAAATATACTTTGAGTAATACTTTTGTATTTGAACGCCAATAATCATTTATCTGTTATAAGAATAACTTATTTTTCCATCCATAACGCTTGGCGAGATTTTGATGACGAATTTGGCGGATTGTCGCATTGGCTTTTTAAAATGTTACCAAATTAACGAAAATCTCTCCAAATGGATAAAAATGACGACTCATTCACGAAAATTCAGTATCTTGGAAAGAATATAAGTTTCTATTATAAGAACAACCTATTTTTTTTACTGTAAAAATAGTAAATTCATTGCATTATACAGAGGCTGTTCGCACATTTTTTAGACGATTTTGGTAAGCGGTAATAAAAAATCGTTTGCTGCAAAAGAAATAATTCCAATTGTACTATGTTTTTAAAAGTCAAAATTATCGTCTGCGGCTTGAAAGTTTTGTTTTTATTCAAAAATGGCGTTTTTAACAAAACAGTGGTTCGAAGGCTACATTTATGCTCTTTCCGAAGAGAAATATGCATACTCTGTTATCCAAAAACGATGTGAGAGTCGTGGTTTTGTGATATCTAAAGCGTCGATAGGTAATATCGTCAACAGGAAAGGAAAAAAACGTCAAATTGGAGCCTCAAGTGGGACAAAAATTCCAAACAAGTATCCAAGGAAAAAACGGACATCTTCGACTATTACAAAGGTACGTTGTTTAATGTTAATAGAAAATCCCCCTAGTCAAAGGACAGTTGCAAAATCATTAAAATGCTCGGAGTCCACTGTAAACAAAATGATAAACGTTGATTTAAATCTTAAGAAAGCGAAAAAACGCAATGTGCATCGTCTTCTTCCAAATCATATCGCTGAACGCAGGACACGCTGCAGAATTCTATATGAGAAACACTTATCCAAAGAAAAATGGAAAAAAATTGTCACAATAGATGAATCATGGGTGTATTTAAATGATTGCAACAAAAAAAGAGCCATTTATTATCAAAAAAGGGGAGAAAAAAATTTAAGTACATGGTTCAAAGAATCGAAAGAAAGTTTTTCTAAGAGATTCATGATTGTTGCTGGTTTTTCTTATAATGGCAAGTTAAAAATAAAGAGAGTGGGAAAAAATGTCAAGATTAACTCCAAATACTATCAGGAACATATTTTATCGCCAATTTTTCTGAATGAAATGCCATCGCTTTACCCACAGTGCCATCAATCTGTGAGACTCCATCAGGACAAAGCTAGCAGTCACACATCAAAATCCACTGTAAATTTCCTAAAAGAAATGGAACAAAAAACTGGTATCAAGGCCATACCCTTCACTGATATCCCTACTAAATCTCCCGATGTATCACCTATGGATTTTTGTGCTTTCGGACTTTTAAAATCTGCATTATCCAAACGTCGTCCCAAAACTCTTACAGGACTCTGGAAAGCTGTTCAGGAGGAATGGGATAGAATACCTCTTCTGACACTTCAAAAGGCATTATTATCCTGGAAATTGCGGTGTCGAAAGATAGTTCAGAATAAGGGATGTCAAATAGAACATTTAAAACACAAGAATTTTATGTAATTTAGTTTTGTGAATACAATATACATCGTCTAAAAAATGTGTGAACAGCCTCTGTATAAGGAAAGTCATGTGCTGCCCACATCATATTTTTTTAACTGCAAAAGTAGTAAATTCATTGCATTATATAAGGAAAGTCATGTGTTGCCCACATCAAATTTTTCTTTTTTTTGGCACTGATTAATGATGAAACCGGATCAAAGCAATAGGGAATATGGATGTATAAGAAAGTCTAGTGAAGCCAAACACTTGGGATATTTTTCTGACGCCGCTTTAATTGAAGGTGTTGTACAGCCGACTTGGGAATTCGAAACAGAGCCCTCTCTGTCTGTGGTTGCAATCTCTGCGCTCTCACCACTGATAAAGTTGCAGATCAGTCTTAAGATGTCTAAGTCCTCTTTATATAAAACCATGGAGTTAGAAAAAAGGAGATAAAACTCCTATGGATGAAACTATGGATGTCATAATGCTTTCAGAATTATATATAGGTGTAGTTAGTGTTAGTAAAGTAGCCGCCATTGCTAGTCGACACAACAGAAAGGCGTAGTATGTAGTATAAGTATTTTTGATTTTTCTTAAATAAAAAGTTTCTTGATGAGTATAATCAACCAGTATTTGCACTGAATGCAAAATTACATTTTTACTTTCCTTATATAAATATAATGTATAAGGAAAGTATTGTGACGGGGTCGAAAATTCGAATTCGAGTTTTCGACTGGAGAGCACGTTTCAAGCATCTCTGATCACGAATTAAACATTTTTGAGATGATGTCTGTGTGTGTGTGTGTGTGTGTCAGGGAGTCTGTGGAGACGATATCTCACAAATGAATGGAGCGATTCGAATGAAATTTGGTACAAAAATCACAATCCGTGAATACTGGAAGTCTATTGTTTTTAAACGCAACCGAATTTTCAGAACCCCCTGAATTTTCGAGTGAAATTTTGAAAAAATCATCGAATAATCAAAACCTTTAATAAAGTTACGTAAATAGACATTTCTTATGTAATTTTTCCTTAGAAAACGATTGACATAAACTTTAGAATGTTAGCATGAACCGTTCTCGAGATATTGCACATTTTTCAAATAAATTTATCAAAGAATCCCATAAATTAAAAACAAATATTAACTGTTGAGAAACATGTTCATATTTCATATGAAATATCATGCGATAAATTGGGTGATATCATTCTCGTGGATCTAGCTCGTTCCATTCATGAGAAAAGATACTTTTGTATTTGAACGCCAATAGTCATTTATCTGCTATAAGAATAACTTATTTCTCCGTCCATAAAGCTTGGCGAGATTTTGGCGACGAATTTGGAGGAATGTCGCCAACTTGGCGACTTTTTGAAATGTTGCCAAATTAACGAAAATCTCGCCAAATGGATAGAAATGACGCTAAATCAATGAAAATGACGACTAATTGTCGAAAATTCAATATCTTGGAAAAAATATTAGTATCTACTATAAGAAAAACCTATTTTTTTTACTGTAAAAGTAGTAAATTCATTACATTATATAAGGAAAGTCATGTGTTGCCCACATCAGATTTTTTTTCATAGTTGTGGGATAGAGTACAGAAAACAGGGAGATAAAAGTAAGTTGAAAGGTAAAATAATTTTGAAAGCATAGGAATATCCTTTATTGTTTTAGTTCTACTTTGCATTACGCTCATAATTTATTTTTACAAAATGGGCAGTTTAAATGAATATTTTCGGCCTTTCGACATAGAAATGCATACAATGCTATTCATCTTACCCCAGCGCCACCTGGATGATTATCTCAAACGATATTGATGTTCCCAGCAGACTGAAATTCATTTTCTTTTTATTTCTCAGTAATTCATTAAATTGAGTTTAATTGCACAAAACAACAAGCGTAATTTTATTAAATGACACTGAATTTGTACTTTTAATTCAATTTTAGTTTTCATTTGCTAATGGGTTGTATTTTCAACGGCGGCGTAGCAAAAATGCGAAAAAAACTAAAATATCTCAAAAACGGGTAGCACTAGAGTAATGGGGTTGGTCTTATTTTATTTTCACAGTCAAATTTCGAGCATAAGTAGTCTATTTCTTTATATTTTGATGATTTTTGCCGGATTCAAAAAATAAGCTAATACGAAAATAAAAAAAATGAAACATGCATATTTCGATGTATTTAAAAGTAAATAAATAAATATGACGGAATTGCCTTATGGATTGGGTTAAAAATCGAAGAAAGAACGTGCTTCCATATTTCCGATGATGTCGAGCTGGAAACTTTCTGATCAAATCAGGGCGATTACATTAGAATTTGCATATTGCCCGGATTGCTCTTCTGCTAGTAGATTCTTTTACTTTCCTCATAATATACATAGTATAATGTATAAGGAAAGTATTGTAACGGGGTCGAAAATTCGAAAACGAGTTTTCGACGGGGAAGCACGTTTCAAGCATCCTTGATCACGAATCGAACATTTTTGAGGTGATGTCTGTGTGTGTGCCAGTGAGTTTGTGGAGACGATATTTCAGGAACGAATGGAGCGATTCGAATGAAATTTGTTAGAAAACTTACAATACTTGAATACTGGAAGCCTATTGTTTTCAAACACAATCGAATGTTCAGACCCCCCCCCCCCCTCCATAAATTTTCGAGTGAAAATTAAAAAAAAAGCATCAAAAACCATAATCTTTAATAAAGTTACGCAAATAGACATTTCTTATGTAATTTTTCCTTAGAAAACGATTGTCGTAAAGTTTAGAACGCTAGCGTGAACCGTTCTCGAGATATTGCAGATTTTCAAATAAATTTATCAAAAAAGGCCGCAAATTAAAAAAAATATTAACTCTTGATAAACATGTTCACTTTTCATATGTAACATCATGCGATAAATTGGGTGGCATCATTCTCGTAGATCTAGCTCGTTCTATTCATAAGAAAAGATAGTTTGAGTAATACTTTTATATTTAGACGCCAATAGTTATTTATCTGCTATAAGAATAGTTTATTTCTCCGTTTATAAAGCTTGGCGAGATTTTAGCGACGAATTTGGCGGAGGCGACTCTTTTAAATGTTGCCAAATTAGCGAAAATTTCGCCAAATGGATAAAAATGACACTACATCAATGAAAATGACGGCTAATTGGCGAAAATTCAGTATCTTGGAAAGAATATGAATATCTTCTATAAGAATAACCTACTTTTTTTTACTGTAAAAGTAGTAAATCCATTGCATTATATTAAGAAAGTCATGTGAAGCCCACATCAGCTTTTTTGTTTCGTAATTAAAAGATTGTACTCTCGAGTTTTGCTTTCAAAAAATTTTACAATTCCTCATTTTGCAAAATGCGTAACACAGTTTCTATTCCACCTTGACTTTTCATATAAAACCTCAACAACGTAAATAGTCTTTCGAAAAGTCAACAATCAAATAGCCTTTCAAGAATCAATAACGCAAATAGTCTTTCAAAAAGTCAACAACGCAAATAGTCTTTCAAAAATCAACAAAGCATTTATCAAACCTTGACTTCTCCTCCGAAAAATTTCTTTTATGCTGTCGTTTCCTTTAAAGAAATATCTTCCACCGTACCTTCTTCTCTGAAAGTTTCTTTCACATTTCCTTCTCATCAAAAAAGCATTTTCCACCATATTTTCTCCCCCCGAAAAGTATATTTTCTTTGTATTCTCCCACCTTATATTCTCACACCTATCTTCTCTGAAAAGTATCTGCAACATTGTCTTCTCTGAAATTTATTTTTCACAGTGTCTTTTTTCTCTAAAAATTTCTTCTCTGGAAATTATTTTCCACAGTGTCTTTCTTCTCTGAGAATTATTTTCCACTGTGTCTTCTCTAAAAAGTATCCTCCAGCTTTTTTTTTTCTGAAAAGCATCTTCCCCCTTATCTTCCCATCCGAAAAGTCAAGAAAGCAGCATCTATTCCACCTTGTCTTCGTAGAAGTATCTTCCACATTGTCTTCTTCTCAGAAAAATTAACAACATCTCCTAAATACCTGCCCATTCAACACAGAAATCTCGTTCAAGTATTGGATAATGCTGATCAAAATAAAATCTTAGAACCAAAAAAAAAAAAATATATATATATATATATTGCAATTTACTTTTCTTTTATCTCAGATCCTTACCACCCATGGCGTATCTGCTTCAGACTGACTGTCTCTACTTTTGTTGTCCTCCACTTCCATTGCGGGGGTTGAACAAGGGTGGAGTTGTACTTTTTTATCGCATGCCCAGCCCACGACGACCCACTTTTTTGCTGAGAACTTTCCCATCCATCAGAATCTCTCTTGATGAGATAAAAGTGAGGACCACAGAAATAATCTGGCTAGAGTGTCTTAAGGATCCCCCAAAAGATTACCTAAACCTTGGCATTGCAATTCTTTTGTTCCTAGAGAACTCCTGCAATTTTGAGATTGAGGTTTGAACTCTGTAACAGTATTTATCTTTCTTTAGTTATGATCATTTTGTACTAAAAGTAGGAACAAATAGGAAAAGAACTGGATTTTATTTTCTTGTAAGTGGCTTTGCTCACTGAAGTAACTTTTTGTGAAGAAACTTTTAGTATATCCGGCATGAGAATATGAAAAGGTTGTTCGTTTTTCTGCTATAACAATGACATATAAAGGATAAAAATCACGGATAAGCGGTGGCAGATTTATTTGTCTAATTCTTTTATTTTAGGCATGTTTTGAGTAAAAAATTATTCGGCGTGGACTTTAAATCTGAACATGATACACTTATAAGTCTTTAAGTGAGGCACCGATCGTGAGAAAACGGCCCGTACTTTCTGGACATTTCTGAAAACGACCTGTTTTTTCTAGAATCACGGAAATTATTATTTTCCCTGCAATACATGGTGATGTATAGGGTACGTATTGGAATCATGTCGAAAATTGCAATTCGAGTTTTCGACGGATCTACACGTTTCGAGACCTCTAGAATACGAAAACACTATTTTTAGCATGACGTCTGTCTGTGTGTCTGTGCAATGTATGTATCCACTCTAACTCAAGAACTTATAGACCGAATTTCATAAAATTTGGTATGTAAGTCACTTGGATATGACCCTGGTGCTGATTAGTTTCTGGTACGATTAGTGAAAACAGAACCCGCTTTTTTTTGCGAAATGGCCCGTAAAAATTTCATGTATCCTCTCTAGCTAAAATACTAATTGACCAAATTTCACAAAATTTGGTAGATAAGTTACTTGTACGATACTCTGGTGCTGATTAGATTTTGGTATTAATCGAAAAGAGCAACCTGCCTTTTTTTACGAAATGGCCCGCAAAAATGTCATGTTTCCACTCTAACTAAAATACTAATTTACCAAATTTCACGAAATTTGATGGATAAGTTACTTGGGGGATACTCTGGTGCTGATTAGATTTTGGTATTATTCGGAAAAAAACAACCTGCCTTTTTTTACGAAATGACCCTCAAAAATCGCAAAATCTGAAAAAAAGACTACGTATGTTCAAATATATCAATTAAATGCTTGTTTTACACGTAATTTTTGATGAGGAAAATAATAATAACAACTCTATTACTCTAGGGCTAATCATTCTCGAGATATTTGAGATTTTTTGCATTTAGTTATGCCACTTTTAGAAAAATGTCTAATTACCAAATAAAAGCAGAAATTGAATTAAAAATGCAAATTTAGTGTTATTTTGTGCAATTAAACTCAATTTAATGAATTATTAAAGAAATAAAAAAAATGAATTTGAGTTTGCAGGGGAAGTCATGTGCTGCCCACATCAGATTTTTCTTTCTTCAGTTATGATCATTTTGTATTATAAGTAGGAACAAATAGGAAAATAACTCGAATTTATTTTCATGTAAGTGGCCTTGCTGCGGCATTTGCTCACTGAAGTAACTGTTTGAAGAAACTTCTAGTGTATCCGGCATAAAGTTATGAAAAGATAGTTCGATTTCCCGCTATAACATTGACATGATGGCTAAAAATCACGGATAAGCGATGGAAGATATTATATATATTTTAGGCGTGTTTTGAGTAAAATATTATTCTGTGTGGGATTTAAATCTGAATATGATACACTTATAGGTCTTTAAGTGATGAAATGACAGGGAGAAAATAGACCGTACTTTCTGGATATTTCTCTAAATGACCAGATTTTCTGGAATCACGGAAATTATTACTTTCCCTGCAATACATGGTAATGTATAGGGTAAGTATTGGAATCATGTCAAAAATCGCAACTCGAATTTTCGACTTATCTACTAATTTTGTGACCTCTAGAATACGAAAATACTACTTTTAGAGGGACATCTGTGCCTGTCTGTGCAATGTATGCATCCACTCTAACTCAAAAACTAATGGACCAAAATTTAAAGGAAATTATAGGTAAGTCACTTGTATGTGGCCTGGTGCTGATTAGATTTTGGTACGATTCGGGATAAAAGAACCTGCATTCCGAAATGGCCCGCAAAAACTGCTTGTATCCACACAAGCGAAAAAACCTAATCGACCAAATTTCACAAAATCGGTAGGTAAGTCACTTATGGGTTACCCTAGTGCTGATTAGATTTTGGTACGATATCGAAAAAAAAGCCCTCCCTTTGATTCTTACGAAATGACCCGCAAAAATCGTCAACATTAAAAAAAGTCTGATGTGGACAACAAATGACTTTTCTTATATAATGCAATGAATTTACTACTTTTACAGTAAAAAAAAAGAGATTATTATTATGGTAGTTATTTATATTCTTTCCAAGATATCGAATTTTCGTCAATGAGTCATTATCCATGTCGTCATTATCAATGAGTCGTTATTGATTTAGCGGCATTTTTATCCATTTGGCTAGTTTTTCGTGAATTTAGCAGCATTTAAAATGTCGCTAAGTTGGCGACATTCCACCAAATTCGTCGCAAAAATCCTGGCAAGCGTTATGGACGAAGAAATAAGTTATTCTTACAGCAGATAAATGACTATTGGCGTTCAAATACAAAAGTATTACTCATAGTATCTGTTTTCTTGAATGGAACGAGCTAGATCCACGAGAATGATGTCACCCAATTTATCGCATGGTGTTACACATGAAAAGTGAACACGTTTCTCAATAGGAAATAGTTTTTTTTATTTTATATGACTTTTTGATAATTTTTTTGAAAAATGTGCAATATCTCGAGAACGGTTTATGTTAGTGTTCTAAAATTTATGCCAATCGTTTTCTAATGAAAAATTACATAAGAAATGCTAATTTGCGTAACTTTATTAGCGGTTTTGATTTTTTGACGATTTTTCCTAAATTTTACTCAAAAATTTAGGGGGTTCTGAACATTCTATTGCGTATAAAAACAATAGGCTTCCAGTGTTTATAGATTGTTATTTGTGTACCAAATTTCATTCGAATCGGTCCATTCGTTCATCAGTTATCGTCTTCACAGACTCACTGACACACACACACACACACACACATACTTTCACACACAGACATCACTTCAAAAATGTTTGATTCGTGATCAGGGATGCTTGAAACGTGCTTTCGCGTCGAAAACTCGAATTCGAATTTTCGACCCCGTCACAATACTTTCCTTATACATTATGTATATAAGGAAAGTAGAAATAATGAGCAACGGCGGGTATATTTGCTAGAAAACTCTGAAAGTCTAATAAATGCAACCTAACCTGCTTTTCATCAACTATAATTGTCTTCTAACGTGTTTGTTCTGCCTTACAAATCTTTCCACTTCTCCACCAGATAGAGCAGAAACTGTGACAAGATTTCTGGCAAGTACTGTTTTCACGTCGCGCATTGTCTCCAGCAACTGAAGTGAAGAGGGCAAGATCTTGTGAGAGAAAAATTTCTTTAGAATCTCATGCTCGTGTTTGTCTACAATTCTTAGATTCTTTGCCATAAGTGGAGCGGCGAAGCTGTTGTTTATTGTAAACAAGAGGATGCGCTGAGACTTTATTGCTTTGTTAAGGTCTGTTCACACAATCCAATTTTATTTGATCAAATTGTTTGATAACAATTCGATTAAAGGAGATACAAATATCCCTTTATTCATCATTTAGGTAGAATAGCGTGCATTTGAAAGTTTGAAAAGGATTTCTATTTAAAATTGGAAGGTTCTTATTAAGAAAAAATCTGATGTGGGCAGCACATGACTTTTCTTATATAAATCAATGAATTTACTACTTTTACAGTAAAAAAAATAGATTATTTTTAGAGTAGCTATTTATATTGTTTCCAAGATATTGAATTTTCGACAATGAGTCGTCATTTTTCATGTCGTTATCATCAATGAGTCGTCATTGATTTAGCATAATTTTTATCCACCTGGCGAGTTTTTCTTTAATTTAGCAACATTTAAAAATGTCGCCAAGTTGATGACATTCTTCCAAAGTCGGCGCCAAAATCTCGCCAAGCGTTATGGACGAAGAAATAAGTTATTCTTACAGAAGATAAATGACTATTGGCGTTCAAATACAAAAGTATTACTCAAAGTATATTTTTTTATGAATGGAACGAGCTAGATCCACGAGAATGATGTCACCAAATTTATCGCATGATATTACATATGAAAAGTGAACGTGTTTCTCAATAGGAAATATATTTTTTTTTATTTTATATGACTTTTTGATAATTTCCTTTAAAAATGTGCAATATCTCAAGAACGGTTTATGTTAGTGTTCTGAAATTTATGTCAATCGTTTTCTAATGGAAAATTATATAAGAAATGTCTATTTGCGTAACTTTATTAGCGGTTTTGATTTTTTGACGATTTTTTCAAAATTTCACTCGAAAATTTAGGGGGGGTTCTGAACATTTGATTTCGTATAAAAACAATATTCTTCCAATGTTTATGGATTGTGATTTTTGTACCAAATTTCGTTCGAATCGGTCCATTCGTTCGTCAGTTATCGTCTCCACAGACTTACTGACAGACACACACACACAGGCATCACTTCAAAAATGTCTGATTCGTGATCAGAGATGCTTGAAACGTGCTTTCCCGTCGAAAACTCGAATTCGAATTTTCGACCCCGTCACGATACTTTCTTTATACATTATGTATATAAGGAAAGTAATAAATAAATATAAATGATAAACAAACTTTATTTTGCCACACAATAGGTGAAATTTCATCTTATAAGTGAATGTATAACAGTGGGGAAAGGCACTGAGGAAAAAAGGGCTTTAGTTGGACCTGACGAGTCAACAAACTGTCAACACGCTAGCATAAAATCAATAGTCAGTGGCAGGTCAGAAGTCATAACAAAATGGACTAGAAACAAGCAGGAATACAAATAGCACAGCAAGTAAACAATATATCAGCAAAAAGATCAAACTTGTAAGAGGAATATTTTTTCATAGTACTTCTTAAAGTACTTCGTAAATCTATTTTCACAGTAATGTGATTTTAAGATAGGTGGAAAAGAATTCCATAATCTTGATTTAAGTGTATCCGCACACGCTTCTAATTTATCTAACGATATTGCTGTTTCTTCTTCCTCTTCGAATACCCTTTTTTTTATGGACTCGAATTAGGTGTAGATATATACCGACAGGGGAATATATATATATATTACACCACGTAATAATTTTACAAATGCATTATTTTTCCTTGATTGAAAAACTCATTTTTGTGAATTTCACCCGTTCTTATCACGTACTTACCACTAGGCCTGAGTCTGATACTTCTTACTATTTTTGAAAGACTACTTTCCACTTGTCCTGAGTCCTATACTGTTTACTATTTTTGAAAGTCTTCATACACATTATTTTTCGTTCAAGTGTATTCATTCCGGTGTCCACTCTCTTTGACGTAGAGATGTAAAATGCTCTGTCGAATATTCTGCGAACATGTCGACTCCCATGTGGTGGCTGTGCCTGTGAGTTAATATTTCTGTTTTTTATGTTTATAATTCACTTGGTTTTTATTATTTGTCCTTCCACTAGCCAGTAGACAGTTCCAATGGTGTCCATAGGTAAATACTCTCGCCATTGGCAGAAACTGGCTATTCTATCGGTTTTATTTCGAATTGTATGGCTGTCCTGACGAGAATGCAATTTCAAACTAACTGCCGTTTTTTGAAGTTTGATTGTTCTCTATGTCTTGATCTTCAATCTTGAGCTATTTATTACTGTCTTTTCTCATTTTTGCCATGTTTGCTTTTTTATTTTATATATATTTATATGTATATACCTTTTTAACACTTTACAACAGAGTTGAAAAGTGTTTATGACTTTGTTCACTCTGTCTGTCTGTCTGTCCGTCAGCATGATAACTGCCGTAAAAATGACTTTATCAAAATGAAATTTTTGTATGTTTTTCAGACGGTCTGTGGGACCTATGGGAATATAAATAAATAATATCACCCTATTAGTTTTTTATTGAACCCTGTTTGAAAAAATCTGATGTGGGCAACACATGACTTTCCTTATATAATGTAATTAATTTACTACTTTTACAGTACAAAAAGTAGGTTTTTCTTATAGTAGATACTAATATTCTTTCCAAGATATTAAATTTTCGACAATTAGTCGTCATTTTTATCCATTTGGCGAGATTTTCGTTAATTTGGCAACATTTCAAAAAGTCGCCAAGTTGGCGACATTCCGCCAAATTCTTCGCCAAAATCTCGCCAAGCGTTATGCACTGAGAAATAAGTTATTCTTACAGCAGATAAATGACTATTGGCGTTCAAACACAAAAGTATTACTAAAAGTATATATTTTCATGAATGGAATGAGCTAGTTCCACGAGAATGATGTAACCCAATTTATCGCATGGTATTACATATGAAAAGTGAACATGTTTCTCAATAGGAATTTTATTTTTATATGACTTTTTGATAATTTTTTTTTTAAAATGAACAATATCTCGAGAACGGTTCATGTTAGCGTTCTAAAATTTATGTTAATCGTTTTCTAATGAAAAATTACATAAGAAATGTCTATTTCCGTAACTTTATTAGTGGTTTTGATTTTTTGACGATTTTTTCAAAATTTCATTCGAAAATTTAGGGGGGTTCTTAACATTCGATTGCATATAAAAGCAATAGGCTTCCAGTGTTTACGGATTGTGATTTTTGTACCAAATTTGGTTCGAATCGGTCCATTCGTTCGTCAGTTATCGTCTCCACAGACTCACTGACACACACACAAACACACATACTTTCACACACACACACACACACATACACACACACAGACATCACTTCAAAAATGTTTGATTCGTGATCAGGGATGCTTGAAACGTGCTCTCCCGTCGAAAACTAGAATTCGAATTTTCGACCCCGTCACAATACTTTCCTTATACATTATGTATATAAGGAAAGTAAAAATGCAATACATTGAACCCTATGGAACCTAATTTTTCAAACATTTTTTAAGTACATTTAAAATTCACAAATTGCTTCGAAATTTTTAGAAAATATTCATATTATCCCAAAAATATATAAAAAAAATTTCTGTAAAATATGTTAGGTAGTTTTTTAATTAAAAATTATTTAATTTAGGGAGAAAAACGAATTCAATTAAATTCTGACTTTTGCGATATCCTCCAGAAAGAAAAAATAGATATATTATATAATAAATATCTTCCAAAGAGTTTAATTATTTCGTATATGAGAGTGGCGTTACATTTAAAAAAAATCTGATGTGGGCAACACATGACTTTCCTTATATAACGTAATGAATTTACCACTTTTACAGTATAATACATAGGTTTTTCTTATAGTAGATACTAATATTCTTTCCAAGATATTGAATTTTCGACAATTAGTCGTCATTTCATTGATTTAGCGTCATTTTTATCCATTTGGCGAGATTTTCGTTAATATGTCAACATTTCAAAAAGTCGCCAAGTTGGCGACATTCCGCCAAAATTCGTCGCCAAAATCTCGCCAAGCATAATGGACAAAGAAATAAGTTATTCTTACAGCAGATAAATGAATATTGGCGTTCAAATACAAAAGTATTACTCAAAGTATCTTTTTTCATGAATGGAACGGGCTAGATCCACGAGAATGATGTCATCCAATATATTGCATGGTATTACTGAAAAGTGAACATGTCTCTCAAGAGGAAATATTTTTTTTTTATTTTATATGACTTTCTGATAATTATTTTGAAAAATGTGCAATATCTCGAGAACGGTTCATGTTAGCGTTCTAAAATTTATGCCAATCGTTTTCTAATGAAAAATTACATAAGAAATGTCTATATGCGTAACTTTATTAGTGGTTTTGATTTTTTGACTATTTTTTCCAAATTTCATTTGAAAATTTAGGGGTGTTCTTAACATTCGATTGTGTATAAAATCAATAGGCTTCCAGTGTTCACGGATTGTGATTTTTGTACCAAATTTGGATCGAATCGGTCCATTCGTTTGTCAGTTATCGTCTTCACAGGCTCTCACACACACACAGACATCACTTCAAAAATGTTTGATTCGTGATCAGGGATGCTTGAAACGTGCTCTCCCGTCGAAAACTCGATTTCGAATTTTCGACCCCGTCACAATACTTTCCTTATACATTATGTATATAAGGAAAGTAATAGGATTTTCTTATAGTAGATACTAATATTCTTACCAAGATATTGAATTTTCGACAATTAGTCGTCATTTTCATTGATTTAGCATCATTTTTATCCATTTGGCGAGATTTTCATTAATTTGGCAACATTTCAAAAAAGTTGCCAAGTTGGCGACATTCCGCCAAAATCTCGCCAAGAGTTATGCACTAAGAAAAAAGTTATTCTTACAGCAGATAAACGACTATTGGCGTTCTAATACAAAAGTATTATTCAAAGTATATTTTTTCATGAATGGAACGAGCTAGATCCACGAGAATGATGTCACTCAATTTATCGCATGGTATTACATATGAAAAGTGAACATGTTTCTCAATAGGAATTTTTTTTTTTTTATGTGACTTTTTCATAATTTTTTTGAAAAATGTACAATATTTCGAGAACGGTTCATGTTAGCGTTCTAAAATTTATGCCAATCGTTTTCTAATGAAAAATTACATAAGAAATGTCTATTTGCGTAACTTTATTAGCGGTTTTGATTTTTTAACGATGTTTTCAAAATTTCATTCGAAAATTTAGGGGGGTTCTGAACATTCGATCTCGTATAAAAACAATAAGCTTCCAGTGTTTACGGATTGTGATTTTTGTACCAAATTTGGTTCGAATCGGTCTATTCGTTCGTCAGTTATCGTCTCCACAGACTCACTGACACACACACATACTTTCACACACACACACACACACACACACACACACAGACATCACTTCAAAAATGTTTGATTCGTGATCAGGGATGCTTGAAACGTGCTCTCCCGTCGAAAACTCGAATTCGAATTTTCGACCCCGTCACAATACTTTCCTTATACATTATGTATATAAGGAAAAAAATAAATTTGGTAGATAACAATATTTCAATTTTTTAAAAATTTTATATAACTCTTCATGATATACTCATTTGATGGCATTTTTAATGCACTTTCCTATGTCCTAGAGAGTTAAAATTTGGTACACAGCTTAAATTTGTAGAACATTTTATTCTACAACAATTTGGTGGATCTTTAAATATAGATCCTACATTTTTTTCGAAATGGCCTGCAAATAATCCCCGTTCACTTCTATAAATCATTGTTGTAATATTGTTAAAAATTCTGATGTGGACAGCACATGTCTTTCCCTGCAGTCTCATATTCGTTCTTTATTTATTCAATAATAATTTGAGTTTATCTGCATAAAATAACAGCCATAAGTATTTTAAATGACATTGAATTTATACACGTTAAACTTAAATTTGGTTCTCATTTGATAGATGGACTTATTGTCAAAGGTGGCGTAACGAAAAACGCAAAAAAACTAAAATATCTCAAGAACGACTAGTCCTAGAATAATGGGGTTAGTCTTATTCTTTTTGTTGTTACAAATCACGTATAAAATAGGAATTTAATTGATATAATTGAACACACGTAGTCTTTTATTTTTATATTTAACGATTTTTGCGGGCCATTTCGCAAAAACAGTCCGTTCCTTTTTCCCGAATCGTACTAGAATAACCTACAAGTGATTTATGTAACAAATTTTGTTAAATTTAGTATATAAATCACTTGTAGGTTATTGAAATATTATACACCAAATTGTGTTAAATTTGGTCCATTAGTTTTTAGCTAGAGTGGATAAAGGAAATTTCTACCGCCCATTTCGCAAAGAAGGCAGATTCTTTTATTACGAATCGTACTATAATCAAATGAACATCAGGGTTTCCCACAAAAAACTTACCAAATTTTATTAAATTCGGTCCATTAGTTTTTCAGTAAGAGTGGATGCAATATCCTCACAGACACACAGAAACACACACAGATACACCCTTACACACACAGATGTCTTCCTAAAAATAGTTTTTTCGTGTTCTAGAAGTCCCAAAACGTGTAGATCTTTCGAAAATTCGAGTTCCGATCTTCGGCACGATTCTAATACTTTGAATACATACACATATATATTATCTGTGTATCTAAATTCCGTGCCTACGCAATTACAATTGTGATTTTAAATGATCCCTAAACTTTTATTATTTCTTCAACGAAGCCTAATTTTAACTTATGCAGAATGCAAGTAACTCAAGCGATTGTAAGGTGAGTTACATAAGAATTGCTGAATTTTTTTCACACAAAATTATTTAGCTCTGGAGTCTGGAATACAAGTTATATGAATGAAATATTCATTGATTTTGCATAGAGAATCAGATGATTTATATTTCGATACAATTTTAAATATGTAAGTATAATAAATTACTGTAGTACTGTGATAATGTAAAAGATATCACCGCTGAATGTATCACATTTTAGAGATTTTTAAATGAAATTGCATTTCAGTTGGAAAGTGTTTCATAATCAATGCTTTAAGTGTTTTTTGTTTCATAATCAATGCTTATGCAGGATTGATCTTTAACACTTTACAGCAAAGTTGAAAAGTGTGTATCCTTGCAGTAATGTGTTTAATTCATTCAGGTGGCTAAATATATCTGCTAAGTAGGCTAGTCGAAGTATTGCTTCTTTTTTAACACTTTACAATATAGTTGAAAAGTGTTTATGACTTTGTTCTTCTGTCTGTCTGTCTGTCTGTCTCTTATCACGATAACTGCCGTAAAAATGATCTAATCAAAATGAAATTTTAGTATGTTGTTCAGACGGTCTGTAGGACCTATGGGAATATAAATGAATAATATCACCCAATTAGTTTTGGATTGAACCCGGGTTGAAGAAATGAAATACATTGAGCCCTATGGGACCTAATTTTTCAAACATTTTTTAAGCGGATTTAAATTTCACAAATTGCTTCGAAAATTTTAGGTAATATTCACATTGTTCAATAAAATATATGAAATATATTGAGTAGTTTTTAAATAAAAATTAAAATAATAATTACACCTCTTATATGAAGCGATCATGTGACCACGATGTGAAAAGATCACGTGACCCACTTCAAAATGATATATGACATCCATCTTGTCTCAAATCCGTGATTTTTAAAGTTCTTTTTAATTCATATTGAGTGTTGTATCCGTCCTAAAACCACTTTATTTTTGCTTAAATTCCCTGCATCTACATACTGAAACAACGCAATTACAATATATTTGAATTTAAATGTTCACCCAAACTTGATTATTTCTACAACGAAGCTAATTTTTCACTTATGTAAGATGTAAACAGCAAAATATGTAGAATGAGTTGTATTAGAATTGCTATATTTCTTTAACACAAAATTATTTAGCCCATGGAGTTTGCATAGCTGATATGAATGAAATATTCATTGATTTTACAAAGAGAAGGACGATTTTTTTCGATGAAGTTTTAAGCATAGAGTTTAACTACTTGTAGCTCCATGGTCTTAATTTTTGAATGAAAAAAATTATTATAGTATTGTGATGAATGAAATGAATGGGAAATTGGTTATGAATGAAATGCTGCTTTTATAGACAGAGCCAGGCGTGTTATTTTTTCTATGACGTCATTTGAATGAATTTCAGTTGTTTTCGAGGAAGTTTTCAAATATAATAAATTATCGTAGTATTATGATAATTCTAAAATTATTACCGAGGAATATATCGCATTTTAGAGATGTTTAAACCAGGCAATTTATATTTCAATGCCGCCATTTGAATGAAGTTCATTTTTTTCTATGAAGGTTTAAGTTTTCAAATATAATAAATTAATGTAGTACTGTGATAAGTTTTAAAATATTACCGAGGAATTTATTGCATTTTAGACATGTTTAAATAAAATTGCATTGAAGTTGGAAAGTGTTTCATAATCAATGCTTTAAGCATGATTGATCTTTCTTGTTTTAACACTTTACAACATAGTTGAAAAGTGTTTATGACTTTGTTCATTCATTCATTCATTCTGTCTGTCCGTTAGCACGATAACTGCCGTAAAAATAACTTTATCAAAATGAAATTTTAGTATGCTGTTCAGACGGTCTGTAGAACCTATGGGAATATAAATGAATAATATCATCCTATTAGTTTTGGATTGAACCCGTGTCGAAAAAATGAAATACATTGAGCCCTATGCGACCTAATTTTTCAAACATTTTTTAAGCGGATTTAAAATTCACAAATTGCTTCGAAAATTTTAGGTAATATTCAAATTGTTCCATAAAATATATAAAAAAAAATTCAGCGAAATATATTCAGTAGTTTTTTAAATAAAAATTAAAATAATAATTACACCTCTTATATGAAACGATCACGTGACCATGATATGAAACGATCACATGACCCACTTCAAAATGATATATGGCATCCATCTTGTTTCAAAATCGTGATTTTTTAAAGTTCTTTTTAATTCATATTGAGTGTTCTATCCGTCCTAAATCTACTTTATTTTTGCTTAAATTCTGTGCATCTACATACTGAAACAACGCAATGACCATATATTTGAGTTTAAATGCTCATCTAAATTTGATTATTTCTACAACTAAGCCTATTTTTCACCTATGCAAGCATCCCTGATCGCGAATCGAACATTTTTGAGGTGATGTCTGTCTGTCTCTTTCTCTCTCTGTGTGTGTGTGTGTGTGTGTGTGTGAAAGTATGTGTGTGTGTCAGTGAGTCTGTGGAGACGATATCTCACGAACAAATAGAGCGATTCGAATGAAATTTGGTACAAAAATCACAATCCATGAATACTGGAAGCCTATTGTTTTTATACGTAATCGAATGTTCAGACCCCCCCCCCCCCTAAATTTTCGGGTGAAATTTTGAAAAAATCATCAAAAAATAAAAACCTTTAAAATTACGCAAATAGCCATTTCTAATGTAATTTTCCTTAGAAAACGATTGATATAAACTTTAGAACTCTAGCATGAACCGTTCTCGAGATATTGCACATTTTTAAAATAAATTTATCAAAAAATCCCATAAATTAAAAAATATATATTAACTGTTAAGAAACATGTTCACTTTTCATATGTAATATTATGCGATAAATTGGGTAACATCATTCTCATGGATCTAGCTCGTTCCATTCATGAGAAAAGATACTTTGAGTAATACTTTTGTATTTGAACGCCAATAGTTATTTATCTACTATAAGAATAACTTATTTCTCCGTCCATAACGCTTGGCGAGATTTTGGCGCCGAATTTGGCGGAATATCGCCTACTTGGCGACTTTTTTAATGTTGCCAAATTAACGAAAATCTCTCCAAATGGATAAAAATGACACTAAATCAATGAAAATGACGACTCATTGACGAAAATTCAATATCTTGGAAAGAATATAAATATCTACTATAAGAAACACCTTTTTTTTATTGTAAAAGTAGTGAATTCATTGCATGATATAAGGAAAGTCATGTGCTGCCCACATCAGATTTTTTTTGTTATTGTTATATTAAGGGTTCCCTAATTATAAGTATACAGCTCACACCTGAAATCGCAACACCATAAAGTTGTAGGTGTAGCTTTATGTAAATCAGGCAGTGGAAACAGCGAGGCGAGATATGCAAATTATCACAGTTACGTTACGCATTGACGAGTCTTACCGAGCAACGTAAAAGCGGCAGGTCAAGGAGCAGCGATATCAGAGCTGAATTGTAGCGTCATTGGTTTCAGGTTGTAAAAATAATCACAGTATGCCAAGAGTACGTCGACGTACGCATACGTTCAGTTGTTGCCAACGGAACGGCAACAAATCATTGTTTTACGTGAGGATGGAAAAAGCCTTCGAAGGATCGCTGAACTATTGGGTCGTGATGTGAGCAGTTCGTGAAAGACAACGAAACGACACGAAGATCAGATAGTGGAGCTTCCAGGTGTACCACACCACGTGAGGATCGTATGCTTCTGAGAAGCGTTGCGCGGGAGCCGTTTATACAGCAACCGTGTTACAACGACAGTTATCCCACACTACAGGTAACGGGGTTTCGACGCAAACAATTCGAAACCGTTTGCATGACGCAGGACTCCGAGGTAGACGACCTTTTCGACAGCTACCGTTTCAACGTCTTCACCGGTTACGTAGCTTCCAGTGGTGTTAAATGAGACGCAATTAGTCGACAGAATGGCGAAACATTCTGTTGAATCACGATTCTGTTTTGGCATGCCAGATGCCCGTACTCGCATATGGCGGTGCTTTCAACAACGCCGCCAGGAAGCCTTTTCTATAAGTCGCCACACAGCCCCCTAAGTGGTACCATGGTTTAGGATGGTATAACATTTGGTGACTGAACACCTTTGGTCCACGTTTTTGGCAGTATCACAGCACAACGATACGTCTCTGACATTGTGAGACCTATGGTACAGCCATATCTGTCAACCAGACCTGGATTGCTTTTCAGCAGGATAATGCCAGTCCACACACTGCACGGGTAACTACAAATAGTCTACATGGTTTTGATATCTTTCCTTGGACAGCATATTCTCCGGATTTGTCGCCAATTGAGCATATCTGGGACATCATGGGTCGTCAATTAAGAGAACACCCAATTCCAGCAAACCATGTTCAGTTACAAGCCCAATTGCATGCTGTGTCATCCCTCAGCACACCATTGACTATCTCATGGACGGGATGCCTTGTCGTATTCAATCCTGCATAGCGGTAGACCTATTCCATATTGATCTAATATCAATAAAGTCCTATGCTTTCATTTTCCAGGTATGATATTTTGATCATTTGCACATCTCCATAGTACAATTATATTCTATAAATTTCATAAGGATACATCAATTTATTCATGGCGTTGCGATTTCAGTTGTGAGTAGTGTATAATTAACCAGTATTTTTTCATAGTTGTAGGATACAGTGCAGAAAATAGGGTGATAAAAATAAAAAATCTGATGTGGGCAACACATGACTTTCCTTATATAATGTAATGAATTTACTACTTTTACAGTAAAAAATTAGGTTTTTCTTATAGTAGATACTAATATTCTTTCCAAGATATTGAATTTTCGACAATTAGTCGTCATTTTCATTGATTTAGTATCATTTTTGTCCATTTGGCGAGATTTTCATTAATTTGGCAACATTTCAAAAAAGTCGCCAAGTTGGCGACATTTCGCCAAATTCGTCGCCAAAATCTCGCCAAGCGTTATGCACTAAGAAAAAAGTCATTCTTACAGCTGATAAATGACTATTGGCGTTCAAATACAAAAGTATTATTCAAAGTATATTTTTTCATGAATGGAACGAGCTAGATCCACAAGAAGGATGTCACTCAATTTATCGCATGGTATTACATATGAAAAGTGAACATGTTTCTCAATAGGAATTTTTTTTTTATGTGAATTTTTCATAATTTTTTTGAAAAATGTACAATATCTCGAGAACGGTTCATGTTAGCGTTCTAAAATTTATGCCAATCGTTTTCTAATGAAAAATTACATAAGAGATGTCTATTTGCGTAACTTTATTAGCGGTTTTGATTTTTTGACGATTTTTTCAAAATTTCATTCGAAAATTTAGGGGGGGTTCTGAACATTCGATTACGTATAAAAACAATAGGCTTCCAGTGTTTACGGATTGTGATTTTTGTACCAAATTTGGTTCGAATCGGTCCATTCGTTCGTCAGTTATCGTCTCCACAGACTCACTGACACACACACACACATACTTTCACACACACACACACACACACACACACACATACACACACACAGACATCACTTCAAAAATGTTTGATTCGTGATCAGGGATGCTTGAAACGTGCTCTCCCGTCGAAAACTCGAATTCGAATTTTCGACCCCGTCACAATACTTTCCTTATACATTATGTATATAAGGAAAGTAATTAAAGGGTAAAATAATTTTGAATCCTCAGTAATATTCTTCATTGTTTCAGTTCTGCGCTTGTACTGCGCTCATAATTTATTTTTGCAAAAATCACAGTATAAATTAATATTTTAAGCCTTTCGCCATATAAGTACATACAATGTAGAACAATTTATCCCATCTCAGCGTCACCTGAATTATTGTATCAAACGATATTGGCTTATTCTTAATATGAAGTTTTAACTTCTTACTTTTACCTCCATGGTCATTGCATCATGTTGGAAAAATTTTGTGCTGCCAATATCAGATTTTTTTTTTCTAAATAAGACGTGTAAAACAAATGACGTGCCATTACGAATGTCAGTTGCATTTTTTCATATTGCCTTATCTACCATCTCACCTCTACCGATAGTGAAACCGATTCATAGCAATCTATCATCGCTCACAAATCGTAGGAAGGGACACAAAGAACCGTATCATCCGTAAATCTTGAACTGATATTTCGTAGAACGAATTTTTAGAGTGGGCGCACCGGGATAAAAAAAAAAAAATGTAGGCGATTGAGCGACCCATTCCAAGAAGTTATTCATTATCTTTTTTTCGGCAGACGATCATTGAAGATCCTTGACATGAAAAGCCTTCTGAAACAAAGCTGTGTAATTTTTCTGTAATATGTGTAATCTGATGGGTGTGGTATCTTCTTTATTTGGGAATAAATTGCATTAAATTTGATGTAATTATTGTGATGAATATGTTCGTAATGTAATAATGAGCTTCTTATCTGTTTTTTTTTTTAAGGTTACTGACCATTTGTAGCAAACATAACATGGACACACAATTATTTTTTCCTCCAGGGAATTTTTGTAACAGGGTTTTTAGTTTTCGACAGATTTAGAGATTCGCGTTCTCTTTATTTCTTCAATAATCCATTATATTGAGTTCAATTGCACAAAATAACACCCATAATTATTTAAAATTACACAGAATTTGCACTTTTAATTCAATTTTCGTTCTCATTTGGTAACTGGACTTATTTTCAAAGGTGGCGTAGCGAAAATGTGAAAAAACTAAAATTTCTCGAGAACAACTAGTCCTAGTGTAATGGGGTTTATCTTATTCTTTTTATCGTAAAAAATGATGTATAAAACAGGCATTTAATGTATATATTTGAGCATACGCAGTATTTTATTTTAGATTTTGACGTTTTTTGCGGACCATTTCACAATAAAGGCAGCTTTTTCTTTCGAATCATACCAGAATCTAATTAGCACCAGGGTAACTCAGAAGTCACTATCACAACTCACATCTACCAAATTTTGTAAAAATTGATCTATTAGTTTTTCATCTAGAGTGGATACAGGTAATTTTTGCTGCCATTTCGTAAAAAAAGACGGGTTCTTTTATCCCGAATTGCACCCAAATCTAATCAGTACCAGGGTCACCCACATGTGACTTACTTACCAAATTTTATGAAATTTGGTCCATTAGTTTTTTATTTAGGGTGGATACATACATTGCACAGACAGACAGACAGACAGACAGACAGACACACACACAGACGTCAAACTAAAAATAGTTTTTTTTCGTATTCTAGAGGTCCCAAAACGTGTAGATCCGTCGAAAACTCGAGTTGCGATTTTCGGTATGATTCCAATACTTTCCCTATACATTACCATGTATTGCAGGGAAAGTAAAAAAGTTGGTATTTGAAACTTTTAAAAAATAACTTCCAAGATTAGAGATAGGAAGCTGAGGAAACTAAGATTTCAGGTGTGTTCAAAGAAAATTTAAATGAAAGTGTTGCATGAAAGTTTTAGAACAAATAGTTTTAATAACAGCTTTACACTAAATACCTGATTTCGAATAATTAATTTTTCGGGTATATTATGTCTAGATATCCAAAACTCTACGCTAATGAGAAATTTTTCAACAAAATTTTGAATTTATTCGTGATTATTAGAAACCTTCTTTGGGCCTCTTCCTTCTGCCTATGCACGATCCTAATTCGTACTTTACCTAACCGTATAGTAACTTCGCATGTATTTTGTTCACGCTTATGTTTATCACGGTTTAACTCATCACGTTGAGATTTTGAAGAAAGAACACGTTTCAAGTCTTGAGCATATTTCGAACCAGGGTCGTCCATAAGAGGAGGTGGGGGGCGGATACCCAATTTTTTATTTTTGAGTTAGAGGAGAACATGAAAAATTCACAGAGAGGGGAAAATTAATAAACAAATATTTGCAGGGGCTCTCAGAGTTTATATGGGCGGGGGGCTTGTTCGAACACGCTTGGAAAATTTACATTAACTTGCTCAAACTACTGCAACATAGCTAAAAACATTTAATTTAAAACACCCCATAAAACAAATTTATAATGGTTTGCAGTTACTAATTTGTTTTATGTTGTGTTTTTAACAAAGTTTTTTCTTTTTAGCTATCCCTGCAATGCATGGTAATACATAGGGCCAATGCTGAAATCGTGTCGAATATCACAACTCGAGTTTTCGACAAGTTTTTAGGACCGAACACGAAAATCTATTTTTAGCATGACGTCTGTGTATGTGTGTCTGTCTGTACAATATGTGTATCCACTCTATCTTAAACACTGACTAAATTTCATGAAATTTGGTAGATAAGTCATTTGTAGGTTCCCCTGGTTCTCATTAGATTTTGGTACGATTAAAAAACAAAAGTCTGCCTTTTTTATGAAATGGCCCGAAAAATTGTCAAAATATAATATAAAAGATTACGTATGCTCAAATGTAACCATTAAATGTTTGTTTTATACGTAATTTTTGACGATGAAAAGAATAAGACCAACCCCATTACTCTAGGACGAACCGTTCTTGAGATATTTTAGTTTTTTCGCTTTTTTGCTACGCTTTCTTTGAAAATAGTCTAATTACTGAATGAAAACGATAATTGAATTAAAAGTGCAAATTAAGTGTCATTTCAATTATGTGTGTTAATTTGTGCAATTAAACTCAATTTAATGAATTATTACAGATACTTGTATAAAGAGATAATAAATTTGAGTCTGTTATCTGATGTGCGCAGCAGTGTCTTTCGAAATATTTTTTAAAAGTGTTTCCAACGAGCTTATCTGTCAAAATCTCGAATTCGAAGATCTTCGGAAGAACAATACATTTTTCTGTAGAATAGTATGATAAAAGTAAAAATACAGACGTCAAAAAGATAAAGATATCTGTCTCTTTTATTAAATGTCTCAATTCATAAAAGGGTATTGATCTCTTCCTCTGAAGTTTCGAGAATCAAAAAATAAAACTCCAAATGAGAAAAAAAAAATCCGTGCAGATTCTATTTAATTTCCTGACGGATAAAATATTTCCCAGAGGAACACAATGCGATAGAATTATTTTTTTCAAAAGTTAGAACAATTTTTAAAGAATCGTAAGAAATCGTCTGTCGTAGAAACTAAATGAATTTAATTAAGGCTAGAATAAACTTTCGTTCATAGAGGCAAAAGCAAGGATTTGAAACTTCTTATTAAAAAAACCCCAATATCATTTAAGGCAATCATTCAGGTGGCGCTGGGATAGGATAAGTAGTCCTGCATTGTATGCATTTCAATGGCAAAACACCAAAAATATTTATTTAAACTGTCAATTTTGTAAATATAAATTATGAGCGCAATGCAAAGTAGAGTTGAAGCAACAAAAAATATTCCTCCGTATTCAAAATCATTTTACCTTTCAATTTATTTTTATCTCCCTATATTCTGTACTCTATCCTACAACTATGAAAAATACTGGTTAATTATAACCATAATTACGGAACCTTTAATTTAAAAATAATCAAAAATACATATGCTAAATACTACTTATTTTTTGTTGTGTCAACTAACAATAGAAGCTACTTTACTAACACTAGCGACACCTAGATTTAATTCTCGAACCATTATGGCATTTTCAAGCGTTTCATCCATAGGAGTTTTATCTCCGTTTTTTTTACTCCATGATAAGTACTTTTTGAAAAGTTAGAATAATTTTTAAACAAACGGAAGAAATCGTCTGTTGTAGAAACTAACTCAATGAATTTAATTTCAAAGACTAGAATAAACTCTCGTTAAATTTTCGGTTAAATGAACTGAGGTTAAAGAACTCGGCAAATTAAGAGTAGGAATTAACTTCAACGCATAGTTATGGGGAGCTGACAGAGATATTAAGTGGCCTTTCTTTCTCAACATGTTTTCATGATTTTCAAGAATTATAATATACATTTACCACTTAATTCGGCTGGTTATATTAATTAAATGCTTATTTTTGGTGAAAGTTCTGATAACCACGAATAAAATTATTCGTATTGTGCTGTGATAAAATGTGCTTGAGCTATTTTATTTTGGGGACTGCGCCATTTTACATGCGACGATTCTACAAATAAAAATCTGATGTGGACAACACATGACTTTCCTTATATAATGCAATGAATACAGTTAAAAAAATACAGTTAAAAAATTTTTACAGTTTAAAAAAATGTTATTCTTATAGTAGATACTTATATTCTTTCCAAGATATTGAATTTTCTTCAATTAGTCGTCATTTTCATTGATTTAGCGTCATTTTTATCTATTTGGCGAGATTTTTGCTAATTTCGCAAAATTGAAAAATGTCGCCAAGTTAGCGACATTCCGCCAAATTCGTCGTCAAAATCTCGCCAAGCGTTATGGACGGTGAAATAAGTTATTCCTACAGCAGATAGATGACTATTGGCGTTCAAATACGAAAGTATTACTCAAAGTATCTTTTTCCATGAATGGAACGAGTTAGATCCACGAGAATGATGTCACCAAATTTATCGCATGGTATTGCATATGAAAAGTGCACAGGTTTCTCAATAGGAAATATTTTTTTTTATTTTATATAACTTTTTGATAATTTTTTTGAAAAATGTGCAATATCTCGAGAATGGCTCATGTTAGCGTTCTAAAATTTATGTCAATCGTTTTCTAATAAAAAATTACATAAGAAATGTTTATTTGCGTAACTTTATTAGCGGTTTTGATTTTTTGACGATTTTTTCAAAATTTCAATCGAAAATTTAGGGGGATTCTGAACAATCGATTGCGTATAAAAACAATAGACTTCCAGTGTTTACGGATTGTGATTTTTGTACCAAATTTGGTTCGAATCGGTCTATTCGTTCGTCAGTTATAGTCTCCACACACTCACTGACACACACACACACATACACATACTTTCACACACACACACACAGACATCACTTCAAAAATGTTTGATTCGTGATCAGGTATGCTTGAAACGTGCTCTCCCGTCGAAAATTCGAATTCGAATTTTCGCCCCCGTCACAATACTTTCCGTATGCATTATGTATATAAGGAAAGTAAAAATGAACATTATTTTGATACTGAAAATTCTCAATTTTATTTCAAAGAAGTATAACTTTAAAAAGATCTGATGTCGGCAGCACATGACTTTCCTTATATAATGCAATTAATTTACTACTTTTACAGTAAAAAAAATAGATTATTTTTATAGTAGTTATTTATATTCTTTCCAAGATATTGAATTTTCGTCAATGAGTCGTCATTTTCCATGTCGTAATCATCAATGAGTCGTCATTGATTTAGCGTCATTTTTATCCATTTGGCGAGTTTTTCGTTAATTTAGCAACATTTAAAAAGTCGCCAAGTTGGAGACATTCCACCAAATTCGTCGCCAAAATCTCGCCAGGCGTTATGGACGAAGAAATAAGTTATTCTTACAAATGACTATTGACGTTCAAATACAAAAGTATTACTCAAAGTATCTCTTTTAATGAACGGAACGCGCTAGATCCACGAGAATGATGTCACCCAATTTATCACATGGTATTACATATGAAAAGTGAAAATGTTTCTCAATAGGAAATATTTTTTTTATTTTATATGACTTTTTAATAATTTTTTTGAAAAATGTGCAATATCTCGAGAACGGTTCATGCTAGCGTTTTAAAATGCATGTCAATCGTGTTCTAATGAAAAATTACATAAGAAATGTCTATTTGTGTAACTTTATTAGCGGTTTTGATTTTTTGACGATTTTTTCAAAATTTCACTCGAAAATTTAGGGGAGTTCTGAACATTCGATTGCGTATAAAAACAATAGGCTTCCAGTGTTTATGGATTGTGATTTTTGTACTAAATTTCGTTCGAATTGGTCCATTCGTTCGTCAGTTATCGTCTCCACAGACTCACTGACACACACACACACACACACACATACTTTCACACACACACACTCACACATACTTTTACACACACACATCACTTCAAAAATGTTTGATTCGTAATCAGGAATGCTTGAAACTTGCTCTCCGATCGAAAACTCGAATTCGAATTTTCGACCCCGTCACAATACTTTCCTTATACATTATGTATATAAGGAAAGTAATAATATTTCGTGCGATAAGCTTTAATAATTATATATAATTAGCAGACCTAATTAATATACCCGATTTTGCTGAGTTTAAATATGCGCAAATTCAAGTAGTATTCTACATGACAATGCTCTTCAAAATATTATGCACATACTATGCACTGAACTGAGCAAATTGGGTGACATATAATTTATCGAGCACGTCTAGTATATCTAGAATGTTGGACCCTTATGTTATTCGATCCATCTCAACTTCCAGATAAAAAAAAAAACATCTGAAATTCGAATTAGGAGTGACGATTTGAAAATATAAGCATAACACCCGAAATAACTTTTCAAAATTATCGAGTCAAAATCTCGGTTTTGATCTCATTCGATCTGATCCATCTTCTAGAAGATTAACGGGGGGAAAAATGCGGAAGAAAAAAATTTCGGCGTAATTCGAAATTAGTTTAGCTATTAACAGAAGGCTTAGTAAATGTCTTTGCTAATAGATGGCATTAGTGGTCTAGAGACGTAAGGTTCGAACATCAATGCTAAACTGTACATTGATTAAAAAATTTTAAGACTTCGCTGGTTTAAAAAATTTATAATTTATGTACGGATGGTTTCAATAAATTATTTTTTGCTTTGGAACACATGTGATATTTAAAGGAGCTAGGCTTTATTAATAAACTTAGGAACGCAATAGAAAATTAATTTATATCGCAATTAATTTAGGGACTTTTTAAACGCACGAAAAGTATATATTTTTTTTATAAATTCATTAAAATTTGGCTATTAATCGTATGGATTTCGATTTTGTTGGAAAGATAATTTTTTGATCTTCGAAATAAAAGGAATAACAAAATAACGGCGAGGCACAGGTCCTGAAGTACCTATGTACCAAATTTCATGGCCAACGATTTCCCGCTACAGACTGCACAGACACCTAAATAGACACACGCCCACACAGAGACATACATCTTCCTTTATTAAGTAAGATAAGATTTAAAAAATGTTTCTCATATTTTCATATTCTTTCTCATATTCTCTGATGGTTTAGTTCTACTAGCACTATTATTATCAGTACCATTATTATCAGAAGGAAAAAATATAAGAAATATATTTTTCAGATTTCGTACCCAAGTTATTATTTTAAAATATTTTGTAAAAATTCTTTAAAAAAATCGTATTTGTATTTTTTATTTCTATGTATATTTTGTCAGCTATGTTAACACACTTATTGTTATAAATTCATTTTTAAGAACTTTATGCTCTCGTAATATATTTAAACCTTATATTTATGTTCACTGTACATTTGACATTTCTGTTTACAAGCAAATTGTGCATTGGCGTATTGGAAACGTTAAGAAATTTTGTATTTTCATAAATCGAGAACTGAGTGTACAATGATTGTACAATCGAGAACTGAGTGTACACAGTAATACGTCCGATAATTAAGCATGTTCGACACTTTAGCGGTGCCGGATTACCAAATTTGTCGGATTATCGAGCCAAATTAAAATAGGGTAAACAAGAAAGATCAATCATGCTTAAAGCATTGATTATGAAACACTTTCCAACTTCAATGCAATTTTATTTAAACATGTCTAAAATGCAATACATTCCTCGGTAATATTTTAAAACTTATCACAATACTACATTAATTTATTATATTTGAAAACTTAAACCTTCATCGAAAAAAATGAACTTCATTCAAATGACCGCATTGAAATATAAATTGCCTGGTTTAAACATCTTTAAAATGCGATACATTCCTCGGTAATAATTTTAGAATTATCATAATACTACGATGATTTATTATACTTGAAAACTTCATCGAAAACAACTGACATTCATTCAAATGACGTCATAGAAAAAATAACACGACTGGATCTGTCTATAAAAGCAGCATTTCATTCATTAACAATTTCCCATTCATTTCATTCATCACAATACTATAATAATTTATTTTATTTAAAAATTTAGACCATGGAGCTACAAGTAATTAAACTCTATGCTTAAAACTTCATCGAAAAAAAATCGTCCTTCTCTTTGTAAAATCAATGAATATTTCATTCATATCAGCTATGCAGACTCCATGAGCTAAATAATTTTGAAGAAATGCAGCAATTGTTAAAGAATTGTCAAAGCAAGATGTTAAAGAAATGCAGCAATTCTTGTACAACTCATTCTACATATTTTGCTGTTTACATTTTACATAAGTGAAAAATAGGCTTCGTTGTAGAAATAATCAAATTTGGATGATTATTTAAACTCAAATATATTGTAATTGCGTTGTTTCAGTATGTAGATGCACAGAATTTAAGCAAAAATAAAGCTGTTTAAGGATAGATACAACACTCAATATGAATTAAAAAGAATTTTTAAAATCACGATTTTGAGACAAGATGGATGCCATATTTCATTTTGAAGTAGGTCACGTGATCTCTTCATATAATGGTCACCTGATCGCTTTATATAAGAGGTGTAATTATTATTTTAATTTTTATTTAAAAAACTACTGAATATATTTTAATGAAATTTTTTTTATATATTTTATGGAATAATTTGAATATTACCTAAAATTTTCGAAGCAATTTGTGAATTTTAAATTTGCTTAAAAAATGTTTGAAAAATTAGGTCCCATAGGGTTCAATGTATTTTATTTTTTCAACCCGGGTTCAATCCAAAACTAATTGGGTGATATTATTCATTTATACTCCCATAGGTCCTACAGACCGTCTGAACAACATACTAAAATTTCATTTTGATTCCAGTCATTTTTACGGCAGTTATCGTGCTAACAGACAGACAGACAAACAGACAGAATGAACAAAGTCATAAACACTTTTTAACTTTGTTGTAAAGTATTAAAAACGGAATATTTATTTGCTTCAAACGTTGCATAGACTGCATTACATTGTATAGCATGTGAAAAAATATTTTAATTAATTTAAAATTATAAGATACACTTCTTCTTCTTCGACCCAGACCGTCCGACCTACCCGAGGGTGTTAGTTATCTATTTGGACGGCCGGGAACTACATACACTCTTTCCCTTACCACCAACCTCACAGGAGAACTTACTGACCCACATATTTAACGTGCTCGTACTCCACGTCAACACGAGGACAGTTTGGGCAGTGCCTGGGATCGAACTCGGGTCGTCTAACTGCAATCTCCGCACGCTAACCACTGAGCTGTCCCATTCATAAGGTAAACTTTAACAAACAGATATATGTATATAATTTTTTTTCTATGACCTTAGTAAAGTTGAACGGACCCGAACGCTGTTCAAAAGGAGTGTCGAACTATTTTATGCCGGATTAACGGAAGCACGAAAAAACATCTGATGTGGGCAACTTTTCCTTATATAATGCAATGAATTTACTACTTTTACAGTAAAAAAAAATAGGTTTTTCTTATAGTAGATATTTATTTTCTTTCCAAGATATTGAATTTTCGACAATTAGTCGTCATTTTCATTGATTTAGCGTCATTTTAATCCATTTGGCGAGATTTTCGTTAATTTGACAGCATTTCAAAAAGTTGCCAAGTTGGCGACATTCCGCCAAATTCGTAGCCAAAAGATCGCCAAGCTTTACTGACGGAGAAATAAGTTATTCTTGTAGCAGATAAATGACTATTGGCGTTCAAATACAAAATTATTACTCAAAGTATCTTTTCTCATGAATGGAACGAGCTAGATCTACGAGAATGATGTTACCAAATTTATCGCATGGTATTACATACGAAAAGCGAGCATGTTTCCCAATAGGAATTTTTTTATTTTATATGATTTTTTAATATTTTTTTTTAATGTGCAATATCTCAAGAACGGTTCATGTTAGCGTTCTAAAATTTATGTCAATCGTTTTCGAATGAAAAATTACATAAGAAATGTCTATTTACGTAACTTTATTAGCGGTTTTTATTTTTTGACGATTTTTTCAAAATTTCACTCGAAAATTTAGGGGGATTTTGAACATTCGATTACGTTTAAAAACAATAGGCTTCCAGTGTTTATGGATCGTGATTTTTGTACCAAATTTCGTTCAAATCGGTCCATTCGTTCGTCAGTTATCGTCTCCACAGACTCACTGGCACACACACACACACACACACACAGACATCACTTCAAAAATGTTTGATTCGTGATCAGAGATGCTTGAAACGTACTCTCCCGTCGAAAACTCGAATTCGAATTTTCGACCGCGTCACAATACTTTCCTTATACATTATGTATATAAAGAAAGTAAAAATTATATTTTAAAATGTCCGGAATGAGAAAGTTCTCGTTCTTATTAAATGCCTCATTTCATAAAAGTACATTGGTCTTCTTCTCCGCAGTTTTAAGAATCAAAACGTAACTAAATAGAATATTTCGTGCAGATTCTATTCAAGACTGACAGGTAAAATATTTCGAAGACGAAACACAATGCGACAGAATTCTTCCAAGAAAAAATTGAAACAAACCGGAAGAATAATCGTCTGCTGTAGAAAGTGACTCCATGAATTTAAGAGCAAAAGCTGGAATAAACTCTCAAAACTTTAGGTTAATGAACTAAGGTTACGGAACCCAGTTTAAATAAGAGTAGGAAAGAGGAATTAAGTACAGAGCATGATTATGGGGGAAAGGATTGACATCGCGAGATATTAAATGGCCGGACTTTCTTTTCACTTTATTTCATGCATTTTTACTTCCCTAACTAGTACATGGTAATGTACTGGAAAAGTCTAGAATAGGGAAAGTACTGGAATTGTGTTGAAACTCAAGTTTTATCTATACGGTTTGGGACCTCTAGAATACGAAACTACAATTTTTATAATTTTGCTTAACGTCTATGTGTGTGTGTGTGTGTGTGTCCGTGTGCCTGTCTGTGCGACGTATATATATCCACTCTAGCTCAAAAACTATTACACGAAATTTGACAAAATTTGGTAGGTAAATACCCTGGTGCTGACTAGATTTAGGCACAATTCAGAAAAAAAGAACTGCCTTTTTTGCAAAATGACCTGCAAAAATTTTATACAGGGTGCCCCAAAAAGATTGAAATGCGCTTCAATTCTTTACCTGTTGGAGATAAGTGGGCAATGTAAATTGCAAAAATGTTGAAAGTAAGGTAGGAAATAAGACTACCTTAATGAAATAGACCTCCCATTTATTTTCAAAAAGTTACACTTTTTAAATTTTTATACGACCCCCTTAGACAAATTTGGTCAATCAGAAAATTTTTATTTTTAATGCAACCAGATCATTAAAAAATACCCCGCATATCTGTATCTTTAAAATTGAGCTGGTTATATTTAACTGAAAATTGAACATTGTAAATGGGGACCATATATCCAATTAGAAATGTAAATACGTGATATATCACAAAAAAGATGAAACTGGATGATAAATCATAGGATACCCAACCGCGCAGTGAGTACCACTTATATGATCTCTGTCTATGTAATACTTTATTTAGATGCATTTGTGATAAAACAATTTGACACATATTAACGTATTTTTGATCTAAACAATTTCCATCGTCGATTTGTTTATGATCCCTATTTTCACTGATGAAACAGTCTTTCATATGGTGCGGAAAAGTGGCATAAGTTAGATTTTTCATTTATCATAATTCAGTTGATTTTAAAGGTAGAGATATGCGGGTTTTTTAATGATCTTGTTGCATTAAAAATAAAAAAATTCTGACTGACCAAATGTGTCTAAGGGGATCGTATAAAAATTTAAAAAGTGTAACTTTTTGATAATGAATGGGAGGACTATTTCATTAACGTAGTCTTATTTCCTACCTTACTTTCAACATTTCTGCAATTTACATTACCTACTTATCTTCAACAGGTAAAGAATTAAAGCGCGTTTCAATCTTTTTGGGACGCCCTGTATATCCACTCTAGCTAAAAAACTAATAAACGAAATTTCACAAAAATTAGTAAATACGTCGCTTGTGAGTTACCCTGGTGCTAAATAGATTTTTGTAAGATTCGGATAAAAAAAATTTGCCTCTTTTTTTTTTCTGTGAAACGACCCGTAAAAATCGTTAAAGCCCGAAGTAAAGAATACGTATGCTCAAATGTATGAATTAAATGCTTCTTCTATACACAATATTTTTATTTATTTATTTATTACCCAGGACATCCAAAGGGGATGGAGCAGTTACAGGGGACGGTCAGGAAAAACACAGAAATAACAATACATAAACATACAAAGACAATATATATAGAAATACAATACAGACAGAAAACAATACAAAAGAAATCATACAAATAGAAAAAAATATTGAAAAACAACTGTGGTTGATATAACAAATGGGGTAAATTCAAATATTTTAAGATCCCCATTGCAAGGAAAATTCGTTTTAAATTCAAAAAATCTGATGTGGGCAGTACATGACTTTCCCTGCATATTCACGTTTTCTTTATTTTAATTAAATTTAATTCACTTTTAATTCAATTTCCGTTCTCATTTGATAACTTGACTGATTTTCAAAGGTGGCGTAGAGGAAATACGAAAAAACTAAAATATCTCGAGAACGGCTAGTCCTAGTGTAATAAAGCTGGTCTTATTCTTTTCTTCGTTAAAAATTACGTATTAAAAATGCATTTAATGGATATATTTGAGCATACGTAGTTTTTTATTTTACATTTTGGCAATTTTTGCGGGCCATTTTGCAAAAAATGATAGGTTATATTTTCTCTAATCGTATCAAAAACTAATCAGCACCAGGGTGTCCCACAAGTGACTTATCTACCGAATTTTGTGAAATTCGGTCCATTAGTTTTTAGCTAGAGTGGATACAAAATCTGCACAGACAAACAGACACAGAGACACACACACAGACACACACACAGACATCACGCTAAAAATGGTTTTTCGTATTCTAGAGGTCTTGAAACGTGTAGATCCGTCGAAAACTCGAGTTGCGATTTTCGGCATGATTCCAATACTTTCCCTATACATTATCATGTTTTGCAGGGAAAGTAAAAATCTGATGTGGGCAGCACAGGACTTTCCCTGCAGACTTATATACACATTCTCTTTATTTTAATTAAATTTAATTCACTATTAATTCAATTTTAGTTCTCATTTGGTAACTATATATATATATATATAACTTATTTCTTTGTCCATAACGCTTGGCGAGATTTTGGAGACAAAATTGGCGGAATGTCGCCAACTTGGCGACTATTTGAAATGTTGCCAAATTAACGAAAATCTCGCCAAATGGATAAAAATGACGATAATCAATGAAAATGACGACTAATTGTCGAAAAGTCAATATCTTGGAAAGGATATTAGTATCTACTAGAAGAAAAACCTATTTATTTTACTGAAAAGTAGTAAATTCATTTCATTATATAAGGAAATTCATGTGTTGCCCACATCAGATTTTTTTTAACTGTAAAAGTAGTAAATTCATTGCATTATATAAGGAAAGTCATGTGTTGCCCACATCAGATTTTTTTCTAGAGTAACTGCTGTCTCGTTTTTAAAATGTTAATATATACAGGGTGGTTAAAATTAAAGTATTCCTGTTCAGAGCACTGTAGAGAAAAAAACCAGTGGTCATAAAAACGCCATATCTGTATGGTATGCATTTCAGAACATGGGGAAACGTATTAAGTAAAAAAAAAAGCATCAAGTTTAAAAATTGATCGATAGGGGAAGAGATTTCGGGCTCTTAGAACAGTCCAAGCGTTACAAAGTTCTTAGGCAGATATCCGTGAAACGTTTGCTTTGACATCCTTGCACGTAGGTAGACGCCAACTGGCCCTGGAACATCTTGTGGAGTAATGAAATACATTTCTCTCTGTATGGAGCAGTAAAAACCCCAAAAAAGCCGCATCTGGGCAAAGGCCTATTCAGTTACTTCACAGCGTTATAGGGACATGTTTCAGAACTTTATTACCTCATCTACAACAACGAGGATGCCTCAGCTCCACCATTATCCAACAAGATGGAGCACCTCCCCACATTGGCCTTCCTGTTCAACAGTTGTTGCGACACATTTTACAGAAAGTCGAGTAATCAGTCGCGCATTTCCATCTTCATGGGCACACCGTTCACCAGATCTGAACCCTTGTGACTTTTGACTGTGGGGTTACCTGGAAAGCATGGTTTATCGGGAAGATATTCGTAACCTTACAAATTTGAAGGACAGCGTCGCCTTTCGCATGCGCAACATCACAACAAATCAGCTACATGCAGCTGTCGAACACGCTGTCACGCGGTACCAGTTGTTGTTTCTTCAACACGGTGGACACATTTGAACACTGCCAATGACTTGTCTGTCTACAGCCTTCTTCCTGTCAGCGTTTCATGTGTAACATATTCCAGATGCATTAATTAAATTGACATTTGTGTGTTTACGACTATTGTCAGTATCTATCGCACACTTATACCACTTACAATTCGTAATTAATATGTATCACGACTGCGAAGCCGTTTCATTGAATTATGTCTTTACTAGGGACTGTTTGCTGCGCCATCTCTTACCCTATCGATCATTTTTGGAACTATTCTTTTTCCCATATCCTGAAATGCATACCACGCAGATTTGGCGTTCTTATGAACACTGTTTTTTTCTCTACAGTGCTCTGAACATTTTTTTCCCAATGGCCAGGCACTAGACCCTACGTCGACTTACGTCGTTTGCCCTATGTACGGCCGAAATCGTGAACCATTTTGCCGTCCTAAGACGTTACCCCAGGCGCACCAGAGGGGGGGGGGGAACACACTGCGCCGACAACACACAACATCCATGCCTTACGTGGGACTCGAACCCACAACGCGGCGGCCGATCGATCGCTGGAAACGCTCGCCTTGACCGTTCGGCCACCACGTCGACTTAAATGAGCCAACAGCACACGGTGTTCCCAGGTGGTCACCCACCCAAGTCCTATCCGCGCCCGATGCTGCTTAACTTCGGTGATCTAACGGGAAGCGGTGTTTTCAGCACGGTAGAGCCGTTGGCTCATGTGCTCTGAACAAGGATAAGTTAATTCTAACCACCCGGTGTATATATATATATGTAATTTCTCAACATTTTTCTTCAATACGTTTAAAGTGTGGCTACGTTTTTTTAACAATAATATACTACATCAAGTTCTTGAACTTATAACTTTCACACGTGAGGTTTGAATGTAGAATGACTTCAACTTTTAAAAATGTATGCTCAACATGACGGGCAAAATATACATGCCTAACTGTTGCAAAGTCTTCCAAGAACGCCATTTCTAAAACGCAGTAGACATTTGCGCTCTAAGTTGCAAATTTGGAACGATGAATCAAGAACGGAACGAAGACGTTTTGCTCTGTAAAAAAGACACCCAGAATGAATTGGGACGAGAAAAAGAATTCTTTAAGCCGGGTAAATCAGAAATTTCTGAAATCGAGCCAGCAGCTCCAAGTAGTGAAGGGCTCCTGTTTGCAACTGAAACAGAATTTTCGACTACTGTTGAGGCTAAGTCAGAAACTACCACCGCAAACCCGTGTTTCTCGTCTCCTGTTGTCGATGTCCCACCATCAGTGAGTTCCTCTCGTTGCAGTCTGAAGTTCATGATTTTCTGCGTGGCTTTCAAATGGTGGGTCAAGAGAAGATCATGGGACAAATTATGTTTCGTTCCATTTTTGTAATGCTCGGTTTAGAATTCAAATTATGTCAGATGAATTTGCTTTTTAATCTCTGTAAAATAGGGAGTATTTAATAAAGATGAATTTGACATGATTTATAATTTTGTAAGCTTGCTAGAGGGATTAGGGAACATATGTAGTGTAATCCCTTTTCGCAATTTTTACTTTGGCGACAAAAAATCACGCCCTATAGCAAGGTCTATACTTCCATTTACCTTGCGAGGTCTATTGAAAGGTAAGGTTGGCCAAAGATTGTACGCCAACAGCTGGAATTCTCCCCTCCCTTCGCGACTGACGTCACTGGTCCCAAAGACAGGTCCGTAGCCCGTTGCTGTCATAAGAAATACATTGAATACCGCAACAATTTTCTTAATTTAAATATACATCATAAAGTATATTGAAATTTCCACCGAGAAAATGGTAGATTAGATTTCATTATTCATATATAAGAATATTATATTAAATAAAACTAGTTATGGTAAATTTTATTTAGGACTGTATTGTTAGAGTTGTTTTTAAGCATCTCTAACGATGACATTAGCAATTGAGCTGTTTAAACTATGCTAAAATATTTTCTGCATTTTAAAATTGTTATTAGTTTTTCTTTAATAAGTGCATAGTAAAATATCGGAGGATTTAGCTAGAATACAAGGCACTATTATTCTATCTGAGACTAGAATAATAAGCCAACAAAACCTGTTCATTTTTATCGAACTGCTTTAAAATACCATGCTTGTAGACTTGACATGATAAAATAAATTAGAAGACAGTGAATGACTTGCTGAATGTAATTCAAAAATAGTTTGCAGAATTATAGAAATAAATAAATATGTGACGTCCTTAAAGATTTCAGGCAGAAAAATACTCGCATTATATTTTTTTTCATAATGAAATTGATATGTGTACGAAATCCAATTATAAAGACTTCTCCGAATGCGAACAAATGTGGAAATCATATTTTGTACGATACAAAAGATCAGTATAATTGTTTTCTTTAATAATGTATTATTATTGTTTCATGATGGTCAAAAAATCGAATTATTCAAGAAATTAAATGAGCACTGAATTTCATATAACGATAGGCAATTTTTGAATATGGGTACTTCATGATAAAAAAAAAATTAAAAATTAAAAAAACTAAAGAGATAGGACGAGATATTGATTAGATAAGTTCAGTTGTGACCACATTTTGAAAATGCCTTTCATAAAGGAACATCTACCGAAATTGTGCCTTATTTACGCTATATGTTTGAAAATCAATGAAAACTAACACGTTCAACCAGTCAGTAGGTTTTAATCAATGGCGTCGACAGAAAAAATAGGGAGGGGGGGGGGCGATAATGAAATGAGTTGTTTCCTATTTCTCCTAATATCCTTCCTTCTAACTTCAATAGTTTTCGATAGGTTTCTGGGGGGGGGGGGGGGTATATCTCCCAATACCTCTTTAGTGACTTTACTAGATTTGATCTCACGATCTTTCAACTAATTCTGGTTTTACAAAGGTCAGTGATCAAATGACTGGGTTACGGATTTTCCCCTATGGGAGAGAAGGATAATTTTAAAAATGGTCATTCTATAAAGGAGGAATGCCTTCATGGAGGACTTTTCAAGGGAAGCTGCGTCACATTTATGTTACATGTTAGGAAAACCATGAAAACCTAACACACTCAGCCCGTCAATTCCTAACTACTAGGTCATGAGTAAACCTTAAAATTTAAAGCTATCTCTCCATTGCTTATTTTTCATTTCTTCACGTGAATGACCAGAAATTCTTTCAGCTTTTCTTTTCATGGCGTTTCTTTTCATCTGTTCATTTATGTGTCTTATTCGAAAGAAGGTTCTGGTTCTGGTAGATGTTCTTACAACATCAAGAGCTATTTCAGGAAATTGTTCTTTTACTTTCAGTTGGAGGTTCTCTAAAATATTTCTTGAATTAGAAATAAAATTTCCGTGTAGTTTTAAAAAAATATCTTATAATTTGGTGACTGTTTCTACCCAGGTATCATGTGGAACAATTAAAAAACCTCTTGATAAAGATTCAATCTATTTTTTGTCATTTTCGGATGTTGATTCCATTAGATATGAATAAGTTCCTAACTGCGCTTCTTTGTGACGATATGCCAAATATCCTGCAAAAAAAAAAAAAAAAAAACGCAATGCTTCTTTTTCATTTACATCAGGACTGAAATGAATGTCATGTTGAGGCTCAATATCTGCAGTGATGCTGACTGCATCGTCTTTTTCTTTTAATTTGAAAAATAAAGTCGCAGTTAGTGTTTGATCTTGGTCATTTTCCACATTTGTATTTATTGGCATATGAAGCTTAGATCCAAGCAATAATGTGTTAAGTCGGGATTTGAAATCAGTAGCAAGAGGATGGTTATAAAATCGTACAAGACCTCTAATTTGGGAAAATATATTTTCTAAAGCATCTTGATTGACTACTTGTCATTATGTATTTAATATTATTTTCTTTCATGTCATCATAAAGTCCTTTTAAGCTTGCTATTGAAACAAGAATGCCTTTTTGGAAAGGCAGTATTGAAGTTTTAGAAATCACTCTGAGTTCCGTTTACTTCCATTACAGTCCTCTTACTTCCATTTACCTTGGCCCTATAGCAGGGATCGCCAAAATCTCACCTAAAACCGCCAAGAATGAAGAAAGGATTGGTATTATTCCAAAGACCGGTACGGTCTTGAATTTGGCGACTTTTCTGGCCCCCGATGTTGAGACAGTTGCCATAGTATCCAACCAATTCGCCAGGTTGCCATGATTATGAAGACTTAAAGAGTTACCAAGGTCGCATCATAGCACTCCGCTTATCACCGATTTGGCGCGATGATAAAAAAAAACGACTGTACCGGTCTCCGGGATTTAACCAAAGGATTATATTATCTCTGTACCGAGATTTGTCTCCTGTTTGCTACGCTCGCTTACCTTCCCCTGTTTTAAGAGTGTACAAATTTGACAGACATTATATGTATTTTATACTCGTTCGATTTGTCTTAAGATTCGTAAGTTGTCACCCATCAAGATCCATTTGGATACATATTATAATAGAAAATCCTCTGGAATGGTATGTGTACTCTCAGCATACAGGAATCAGTCCTAATTTCTGGAACAGGTTTATTTACAAACACAGCCTAAACAGGAACAATATACAGCGAATAGTTCGATGAGTATCTAACAAGGTCACTAAACAACTGCCAGATACAGTAAAACAGCAATTAAATGCTCAGTTAATTCACAAAATACAGATACCATCATCAAAACACTAACGTATTTCACAATTTAACTTATCTCGTATCACGCCAACTGCTCGCCAACTGAGCGATAACTCCTTTCATAAACTCTCCATAGAAACTTCCAGAAGGACTCGTATCACCCAGGATCTTCGTTATTTCGAAAGAGTTCTAGTACATTCAAAAATTCGCAGATAAATCGCCAAATCTAGCAACCACCTCTCGAAATTCAAAATATGCAACCCTACGTTCACGTAATAGGAATGACTGCCTGTAAAGGGGTTTTCTCTTTGAATAGAGCAAACGGCATGGCTCTCTATGTATTATTTGAATGGTATGTAAGCAAAAGTCTACTATGTATTATTTGATCTTAGGCAAAACACAGTGGAACTTTTTAGATATTCGTAACAATTCTAACCTCTTGTACGGTTTTAAACGCAGTTAGCTCTTATCATATGCATATTCAAAACATAGCCACCTTCATCTAAAATGCCCGTTCATTTCCCCCTTTATATTGTTAAAAAAATGAAACACAAAAGATGTTATATAACGCCATCTAGCGGTGACAACTAGAATGAGATAAAGATTTTAAAGACTGTAAATGATGTGAATTTGATATCTTGACATTTATACATTACTAGATAGAAATTCCAGCTTCGCTCAGGGTTATTGTAAAATTAAATCTGATTTGAATTTGTCTACAATAAGATGTAAACAAACATAAAAAATACTTTATAAATATCTATATGAAATTTTTGATCAAAGCATATCTAAATTTTAAAATTATAGTGCTATATACAAAATATGGCATTGTCCCAAAGACCGGTACGGTCTTGAATTTGGCGACTTTTCTGGCGCCCGATGTTGAGACAGTTGCCATAGTATCCAACCAAGTCGCAAGATTAGATTATGTGAGCACGAATGTAAATAAACAACCTGAGTAGTAAAATGCGCAGAAACGTAAGTGCAAAGGGACATTATTTTTATCATAGCGCGTAACGGTAAACTGACGATGATGCCAAATAAAAATTGAAATTAATCTTATTAAACATCGAATTTATATTTGTAATGAACATTAGTTATTTAGAATACATTAATAACATTATATATTTAAAGATTTCATTTGCTAAAGTGCATTTTAAGTGAATATACACTACTACTCATTTTTATCATAGTCACTAAATAGCGTTCCAAAGATGTATACATTGACTAGCAAATTCTGCAATGTATATGCGAGTGAGGGGAAGATATATAACGATTTTTCGCAAAAAAACTCGTGTATATATTTTAATAAAAGTTAATATTTTATTTTCCGGCTAATAAAAATATCCATCAAAGAAGATAAATTTAGATATATCCTACAAAAATTAGAGGTTAAGCGAATGTAAGTTTCTAAAGTAATGTATATGTATATATATACGTATGTATATGTATATAATATATACGTATGTATATATCGTAATTCAATGTATATGTCAGAGGTCGCACGTAGCAACAACTGTTTGTGCAACAGGTGTTCTGTGGCTCATAGAATGATGTAGCAATTAGAATATGGATCTACGCCCGCTTCGCGAGCTAACCGCCCGCTAAAAAACATCACAGAATCCGGTCCCGCTGGCTGTCGGAGGTCGCACGTAGCAACAGCAGCTTTTGCAACGGGTGTTCCGTGGTTCATAGAGTGATGTAGCAATTAGAATATGGATCTACGCTCTCCCGCTAAAAAAACATCACAGAATCCGGTCCCGCTGGCTGTCGGAGCTCGCACGTAGCAACAGCTGTTTGTACAACAGGTGTTCTATGGCTCATAGAGTGATTTAGCAATTAAAACATGGATCTACGCCCGCTTCGCGAGCTAACCTCGCTACGCTCGCCTGCTAAAAAACATCACTCACACCAGGCGTTACGGACGGAGAAATAATTTATTCTTATAGCAGATAAATGACTATTGAAGTTCAAATACAAAAGTATTACTCAAAGTATTTTTATTTTCATGAATGGAACGAGCTAGATCTACGAGAATGATGTCACTAAATTTATCGCAGGATATTACACATGAAAAGTGAACATGTTTCTTATGTTTTTTGAAGAATTTTAACTTAAAATAAGGAAAGGCTTTGAGTTGGAAATTCAAATTTTTCCATCTACCTCACACTATTCATGAACATCTCTGGAAATTTTGTCAAACTCAGATGAATTTTTCATACAGATATGCTGTCTGAATAAAAAGAAGAAAACTGTAAACTTGCCATTTTTCTGAAATTCAAAATTTTTTCGCTTTTGAAGATACAACCATGCGACTTTAAAAAACAAGTTAGACAACCGTAGACCTTTCCAACTTGACATCGCAACTTCGTTTAACCACTGTAGTTTTTGAAATACAGGCATAGCAGGTATGCAGCATGAAACCATTTCTGCAATATAGTGCCTTGCAGTGAAGTTTTCCTGTGTCTGTGCTGTAACACTTGATAAAAAAATCTGATGTGGGCAACACATGACTTTCCTTATATAATGCAATGAATTTACTACTTTTACAGTTAAAAAAATGTTATTTAGTAAATATTTATATTCCTTCCAAGATATTGAATTTTCGTTAAATAGTCGTCATTTTCATTGATTTAGCGTCATTTTTATCCATTTGGCAAGTTTTTCGTTAATTTAGCAACATTTTAAAAAGTCGCCAAGTTGGCGGCATTCCACCAAATTCGTCGCCAAAATCTCGCCAAGCGTTATGGACTGAAAAATAAGTTATTCTTACAGTGGAGAAATGACTATTGGCGTTCAAATACAAAAGTATTACTCAAAGTATCTTTTCTCGTAAATGGAATGAGTTCGATCCACGAGAATGATGTCACCAAATTTATCGTATGGTATTACATATGAAAAGTGAACATGTTTCTTAACAGTTAATATATTTTTTTTAATTTATGGAATTTTTTTGATAAATTTATTTGAAAACTGTGCAATATCTCGAGAACGGTTCATGCTAGGTCATACAACGGTATCTTTTTTCATGAATGAAACGAGCTAGATCCACGAGAATGATGTTACCAAATTTATCGCATGGTATTACATACGAAAAGCGAGCATGTTTCCCAATAGGAATTTTTTTATTTTATATGATTTTTTAATATTTTTTTTTAAATGTGCAATATCTCAAGAACGGTTCATGTTAGCGTTCTAAAATTTATGTCAATCGTTTTCGAATGAAAAATTACATAAGAAATGTCTATTTGCGTAACTATATTAGACGTTTTGATTTTTTGGCGATTTTTTCAAAATTTCACTCGAAAATTTAGGGGGGTTCTTAACATTCGATTGCTTATAAAAACAATAGACTTCCAGAGTTTACGGATTGTAATTTTTGTAACAAATTTCGTTCGAATCGGTTCATTCGTTCGTCAGTTATCGTCTCCACAGGTTCACTGACACACACACACATCCCTTTAAAAATGTTCGATTCGTGATCAGGGATGCTTGAAACGTGCTCTCCCGTCGGAAACTCGAATTCGAATTTTCGGCCCCGTCGCAATACTTTCCTTATACATTATTGTATATAAGGAAAGTAATTATATGAGCGCAATGCAAAGTAGACCTGAAACAATAAAGAGTAATGTTCCTACGTATTCAAAATTATTTACCTCTCAATTTATTTTTATCTCCCTATATTCTGAACTCTATCCTATCCTACAACTATGAAAATATATTGATTAATTATACTCATAATTAGGGAACCCTTAATTTAAAAATAATCAAAAATACATATACTAAATATTACGCCTTTCTGTTGTGTCAACTAACAATAGCGACTACTTTATTAACACTAGCGACACCTAGATATAATTCTCAAAGCATTGTGGCATTTTTAAGTGTTTCATCCATAGCAGTTTTATCTCCTTCTTTCTTACTCCATGAATGAAAGTGTCTGGAATGAATCGTTCAATCCATCAAAAAATGATTCTAAATCATTCTACTATCAAATACATATTATAGGGAATTCCCTATACATATTGTAGGGAAATAGGGAAAAAGAAAGGCAGGTGTGTGAATTTGCCCTCTTTACCATCTGATGGGAAGAAACACACCTTTCTTCTCTATTCTAGATCAAACACCCAGAAAGATACCTGGCGAATGTTTTATTAAATGTAAACAACAAAAACATTTTTCTTTTGTAGCTTTTTGACTTTTATTGTGTGTAAGATAAAGGCTGAGATAAGCAGATGGTAAACAATGCCGTAACTAAAGTAAATGTTCCAAACATCACGGGAAAAGTGTTCTGTGAAGCGAGGAGTTGAGTTGTACCTCTTAAATAACGTGATTTTTTTTTTTATTTATAGTATATGTTTTTGTATTAAACTTTTCTGATCCAACGAAATTGTTTTTCTTTTACTCTGCTACATAAAACAACCCTTCTTTCGAGGTTCGTCTGCCACATTTGGTGACAAATTGACAAAATATATCGAACTTAGCGAAATATCGTCAAAGAGACCAAACAACATGGTCTATTTGGCGATATTTATAATAATAATAAAGGACGATGTTTGTCTGTAGCGAAGAATCTAAACGTCGTACCACCATTAAATTTGGTATACAAGTACTATAGAGCCCAGGATGATACGCCTCGGCGAGAATTTTTTTAAATTCGAATTAGTTTTTTAGTTATATATATATACATATATATATATATGTATATGCATATATATATATATGTGTGTGTATGTATGTATATGTATATATATATATATATATACGTATATATATATATATATATATATATATATATATATATATATATATATATATATATATATATATATATATATAATAATAGTTTGAAAGTCCAATGAAAGAAAAGTGAGAAGTAGTAACTCGAAAAACCTAACTTTCTAACAAGCCTACAAAATAAAAGTATAAATTAGCAAATCTTCAATCAAATGGAACAAAAAATACAATCTTTAAATCATCAAGAAAATCATTAAAAATCAATGGTATGGAATCGATAAAAGAAAAACAAGTATATATATATATATATATATATATATATATATATATATTAATTTTTCCTTACAATAGATAGTATACGTTACCAAGTTTGTCAATGTATCCCCTGTACCCCCTCGGAGGGGTTGCTAGTTCCCCCGAGGGAGCCTAATGACGTCCCAAACACAGAAATTATATCGCGGTTATTTTTTACTACACTGAAGTTGATTCCATGAGCAGTGAGTTATAACTAACCTTTTTTATGCATCATTGTAACACATTTTGTCCTATGCTACCACATTAAGGAAATATAAAATTTCGAATCAATTTTTAAGTTTTCTCTCGAGTTTCAAAAAAATTCTCTTTGGTTCTATATTTCTAATAACAAAATTGGATATACAATTTCGTAATAAAGCATTAATATTTGTGACAAAATCGTGTGCACAAAAAACTGACTACAGATAGACGGACAACACTCTAAAAAAATAGTCAAAACGTGTTCAGGAGGGAACTGACATATATACTTATGCGGCAGCAAAGACATCTGATCAAAGATGCTTGGAACCTGTACCCGAATTATAAGAACGGAGGAGAAGCTAGCTTTTGCTCAGTTATTATGATGTCGGTCTTGTAAGTAAAGGGTCCCTGGTTCGGGATCCGGCGACTCTCAATCGCCACAGTGGTTACCCTGGACATACCATCACGAAAAACCTTCCTCTCCAACGATTTCACCTCTCAACACGAGATGGCAGCACCACACGGAGTCAGAGGCCTTGCCACTCCCTTCCTGGTTGACCACGACTGACGTCATGCCCGAGGCTAGAGCTCCTCTACTACAGGCTGACTTATCAAGCATATCGAAGCCCATAGGGTTCCATACTACAGTTACAGAAATTATAAAATAAGTGTTTAAAATAAATACTTTATATAAAAAAATATGTTTCAATTAGAGTATTGTAGAATTTAGCTCGCACAAGTATGCTCCAGTACCTGGTATCCAATTATTTATTAGCCATTGTTTTCTTCTTTTTTCGTTTCTAGGAAAGCGAAATAGCCTAAAACCCTTTCTAGTATGATAAGAGCAGTTTGGTGCAGAGCAACCACCTATAATTATTTCAATTATACTTCCTACAGTGAAAATACGAATAGAGCTAATGCTAATGGATTGCGCATCCAGCTATGGTGGGCTTCTATATGCTTGATAAGTCAGCTCGTATATAAAGGAGCCTTACCCGAGGCTAAGGCTCCTCTATATACGAGCTGACTCATCAAGCATATTGAAGCCCACCATAGCTGGATGCGCAATCCATTAGCATTAACTCTATTCGTATTTTTAATTTAGGAAGTATAATTGAACTAATTATGAGTGGTTGTTCTGCACCGAACTGTTCTAATCATTCTAAAAAGGGTTTTAGGCTATTTCGCTTTTCTAGAAACGAAGAAAGAAGAAAACAATGGCTAATAAATAATTGGATACCCGATAGTGGAGCATACTTGTGCGAACTAAGTTCTACAATATTCTAATTGAAACGTCTTTTTTCATATAAAGTATTTATTTTAAACACATGTTTTATAATTTCTGTAACTGTAGTATGGAACCCTATGGGCTTCAATATGCTTGATAAGTCAGCCTGTAGTAGAGGAGCTCTACCCGAGGCAACATGTCTCCCGGCCTTCAGCCCCTCAACTGCATTTCAGGGGGACACGCGGGGGTTTTCACAACGGCCCCCCTCCTCGCCGAAATTAGACCGGGGCTCTTCATCAGGTGAGGGAGTGTGCGACAGCAAAGACATCTAATCAAAGATGCTTGGAACCCGTACCCGAATTATAAGAACGGAGGAGAAGCTAGCTTTTGCTCAGTGATTATAATGTCGGTCTTGCGAGCAGAGGGTCCCTTATTCGGGACCCGGCTACTCTCAATCGCCACACTTGCATCAAAATCTTTCAATCGAGAATTTTCGTGAAAACAATACTTTCTCTATACTATATTCAAGAATATGAAAAAAAAAATGTTGCGCGGATGCACATATGGCTAGTCCTTTTTACCCGCTCATCTTATATCCCGGGTAATGGCGGGCACTTTTGCTAGTATGCCATAAAACTCAAATCAGTGTTGAAATACGGAGAAAAAAAGGAATTTGAGTTTGAAGGGAAAATCATATGTCCTGTTCACATAATTATTTTTTTCGATTCGAACCCATAACGCATAACTTTCCATCTCGAGTAGTTTTTCCACGGATTGCCTCAGCTTGAATCCCACCCCATTCACATCAGACCGATTGTATGTATATTAAAATATCGAGGTACCCAACTGTAACGGCTGCACGGAAAATTTCGAATTCTTCACCATCCTCTTCCGCATATACAGCAACAACTGTCGCACGCGATGTGTAAAACAAGCGTCTGCGTATACGTGCCGTTGCCCAATTTAAAATCACCAGCGAGGCGCCTACCTACCCTTTCGCTTGTTGAGGATTATCCAGATTTTCATAAGTGGAGCCATCTGTGTGCTTCATAGGCTGAACAGATTGGGCGGAAATTGGAAGGTTGTAGGAATTGGAATTGTGGAATAGGGCGACAATGCGCCAAATATGGGATACTTGGGTGTCTGTTTACAATTCCAGTGGACCCCACCAGTGGTGACTCCTGACTTCAGGAATGGGTGAAGCAGGTTCAGTGACGGGATTCCCCCTCCTCGACAACGAACATCGCTAAAAAAAACACATCATGCTACTGACATAAGTGTTGTCAAATATTATCTAGAAATAGCCAAAACGAGTCTGAAAAGTTTGCCAAATAATAATAATAATAATAATAACCCATTCAGCCGATAACAATAAGTAAAACAGCGCTTATTCTGCTTCACTTGCATGTCCTCACGAACCGCCACTGGAGCCCACTAAGATTATAAGAGTCATGTTGCTGTTTGTAACTGGAATTTTCAACCCATGCAAATATTTCATATGACATTTCCACATGACTTCCACATGAAAATATTTACTTGTAAAAATCTCAATATGTATTTTGTGTAAGAGGCCTGCACGGTTTAATCAATATTTTGAATTCTTAACTATCCCAGTCATGGGCGTCCACAGAACTTTTTCCAGGAAGTGGGCTAAACCCAGGGACTTTCCAGGTTGAAGGATAAAACGTGCAAGGATTTTGTCATTTTATTCTTCAACCCAGACCGTCTAATCTACACTCAAGGTTTAAGGTATCTGTTTGGACGGCAGGGAAGTGCCACCTAATTTAGACCGAAACACAGTGGGGGGCGGCATCCACAGAGATCGTACACTCCTTCCTCTACCATCAACCTCTCGGAAAAACTTACGGATCCACACATTTAAGGGTGAGCGTCAGTAAATTTTCTGCTCTATCCGCGCTTTGTTAACTTTCGCGGCACACATATTTCACCGAAATTCTGCTCAAACAGTTGCGAAATATTTTCTTATAGATAAAATGCTATGCTTAGATTATATTAAAACTAAATTTAATACCCAATAAAACATAGAATATATGTTTTATTTTAATTTAAAATATTTTTGGTGCTGCCATCTGTTGTCGTAATTTAATTCATACCGACTATTTGCATTTTTTAATGAACATTTTTAAATGTCTATTCCTTCTAATACGCTATTAAATACAACAACAGATCATATATAATGCCATAATCACGGAAACGTAATTGAACTTGGACTTGAAGACAAAAGAACTTGAAGACAAAACTGCAGTGATGTACATTCAGATCCCTTATCAAATTTATAGAATGATAAATGACCTTTCCGTGATTGTGGCATTATTATATATGATCTGTTGTTGTATTTAACACTGTATTAGAAGGAATAGATATTTAAAAATGTTCATTAAAAAATAAAAATAATCGGTATGAATTAAATTACGACAACAGATGGCAGCACTAAATATATTTTGGATTAAAATAAAAAATATAATCTATGTTTTTTGGGGCATTAAATTTAGTTTTAATATAATCTAAGCATTGCATTTTATCTTTCAGAAAATATTTCGCAACTGTTTGAGCAAAATTTCGGCGATATATGTGTGCCGCGAAAGTTAACAAAGCGCGGATAGGGCAGAAGATTTACTGACGCTCACCCTGTCCGTACTTCGCATGAACAAGGGGGCAGTTTGGACACAGGCGGGAATCGAACTCGAGTCGACCGAGTGCTATCCCCGCATGCTAACCACTGGGATATCCCACCCCCTTGGACTTTGTCTGGCCCAACTCGAACTTTACAAATTGTATCTTGAATCCAGCCCGCCCTAAATCTTTTTATGTGGACTGACCTGTTAAAGTGATCCAGGCTGGAATAAGTTCAGACCCAAACCCCTGCAAACCCCTATTTACGTAGCTCAACTACTCTTTACAATTTTAATATAACTAGCTGTACTCAGGCATAGAAACTGCGCTCTAGTGTCTTTTAAGGTTCGGCATCTGTTGGTAACTTACTGCTCAATTTTTGGAGTGCGAGTCTCCAATAAACTTTCCAAGCATTAATATTCGATAGTATCCAGTTCTGTTTGTCTCACAATCAGGAACAGAATGAAAATATAGCTCTACGTTTATTTCCTAATATCTTCATCTATACCATTATCCTAATATATCCATATATGTTTCTAATATCTCCATATTCATAATGAATACCTAATATATTCATATTCATATTAATTCATACTTAATCCATCTAATATTCATAATTATATATTTCTAATATCTCCATATGTAGATTCATTATTATACGATCCTCTGGTGAAACAAAACATATATTTATTTAAATAAAATGAACTTCAGATCAAATAATATAGGACTTGTAATGTAAAAAACCTTACAGTAATTAAGAACAAAATATTGCTTATAATATGCTCCTCATTAAATAACTAACTGTTTTTAAGTCATTGTATTTTTCTTTGTTGAGCAAAAGCCTATTTAAAGTAAATGAAATTTAGATCAAATATAGAATTTTTAGTGTGTATAAAACGTTACAGAAATTATTACAAAATCCTGTTCATAAAATGCTCCTCATTAAACCATTATATTTTTAACACTTTACAACAAAGTTGAAAAGTGTTTATGACTTTGTTCATTCTGTCTGTCTGTCTGTCTGTCTGTCTGTCTGTCTGTCTGTCTGTCTGTCCGTTAGCACGATAACTGCCGTAAAAATGACTTAATCAAAATGAAATTTTAGTATGTTGTTCAGACGGTCTGTAGGACCTATGGGAATATAAATAAATAATATCACCCAATTAGTTTCGGATTGAACCCGGGTTGAAAAAATGAAATACATTGAACCCTATGGGACCTAATTTTTCAAACATTTTTTAAGCGGATTTAAAATTCACAAATTGCTTCGAAAATTTTAGGTAATATTCAAATTATTCCATAAAATATATAAAAAAAAATTCAGCAAAATATATTCAGTAGTTTCTTAAATAAAAATTAAAATAATAATTACACCTCTTATATGAAGCGATCACGTGACCATGATATGAAACGATCACGTGACCAACTTCAAAATATAATACGGCATCCATCTTGTCTCAAAATCGTCATTTTTAAAGTTCTTTTTAATTCATAGTGAGTGTTGTATTCGTCGTAAAATCTCTTTATTTTCGCTTAAATTCTGTGCATCTACATACTGAAACAACGCAATGACAATATATTTGAGTTTAAATGAGTATCCAACTTTGATTATTTCTCTAACGAAGCCTATTTTTCACTTATGTGAAATGTAAACAGAAAAATATGTAGGATGAGTTGTATAGGAATTGCTGTATTTTTTTAATACTAAAGAATTTAGCTCATGAGTCTGCATAGCTGATATGAAAGAAATATTCATTGACTTTACCGGGAGAAGGACGATTTTTTGCGATGAAGTTTTAAGCATAGAGTTAAATTACCTATAGCTCCATGGTCTTAATTTTTAAATAAAATAAATTATTATAGTACTGAGATAAATGACATGAATGGGAAATTATTTATGAATGAAATGCTGCTTTTTTAGAGAGAGCCAGGCGTGTTTTTTTTTCTATGACGTCATTTGAATGAATTTCAGTTGTTTTCGATGAAGTTTTTAAATATAATAAATTATCGTGGTATTATGATAATTCTAAACTTGTTACCGAGTAATATATCACATTTTAGAGATGTTTAAACCAGGCAATTTATATTTCAATGCCGTCATTTGAATGAAGTTCATTTTCTTCGATGAAGGTTTAAATTTTCAAATATAATAAATCAGTGTAGTATTGTGAGAAGTTTTAAAATAATACCGAGGAATGTATTTCATTTTAGACATGTTTAAATAAAATTGCATTGAAGTTGGAAAGTGTTTCATAATCAATGCTTTAAGCATGATTGATCTTTCTTGTTCATTGTTGAGCCAAAGCCTGAAGAAAATATTAAAACATCTGATGTGGGCAGCATATGACATTCCGTATATAATGCAATGAATTTACTACTTTTTTACAGTAAAAGAAAATAGGTTATTCTTATAGTGGATACTTATATTCTTTCCAAGATATTGACATTTCGTCAATTAGTCGTCATTTTCATTAATTTAACGTCATTTTTATACATTTCGCGAGATTTCCGTTAATTTGGCAACAATTAAAAAGCCGCCAAGTTGGCGACATTCCGCCAAACTCGTCGCCAAAATCTTGTCAAGTGTTATGGATGAAGAAATAATTTATTCTTATAGCAGATTGCTGTTCAAATACAAAAGTATTACTCAAAGTATCTTTTCTCGTGAATGGAACGAACTAGATCCACGAGAATGATGTCACCGAATTTATCGCATGATATTACATATGAAAAGTGTGCATGTTTCTGAACATTTAATAATTTTTTTTAATTTATGGGAATTTTTATAAATTTATTTAAGAAATGTGAAATATCTCAACGGTTTATGCTACCGTTCTAAAGTTTATGTTAATCGTTTTCAAAGGAAAAATTACATAAGAAATGTCTATTTGCGTAACTTTATTAAATGTTTTGATTTTTTGATGAATTTTTCAAAATTTCACTCGAAAATTTAGGAGGTTCTGAACATTCGATTGTGTTTAAAAACAATAGGCTTCCAGTATTCACGGATTGTAATTTTTGTATCAAATTTCATTCGAATCCCTCCATTTGTTCGTGAGATATCGTCTCCACAGACTCACTGACACACACACACACATACACAGACATCACCTCAAAAATGTTCGATTCGTGATCAGGGATGCTTGAAACGTACTCTCCCGTCGAAAACTCGAATTCGAATTTTCGACCCCGTCATAATACTTTCCTTATACATTATATGTATATAAAGAAAGTAATAACAGTTGAGCTAAAGTCCAATGAAAAAAATCTGATGTGGGCAACACATGACTTTCCTTATATAATGTAATGAATTTACTACTTTTACAATAAAAAAATAGGTTTTCCTTATAGTAGATACTTATATTCTTTCCAAGTTATGGAATTTTCGACAATTAGTCGTCATTTTCATTGATTTAGCTTATATTTATTTTTTTATTCATTTGGCGAGATTTTCGTTCATTTGGCAACATTTCAAAAAGTCGCCAAGTTGGCGACATACCGCCAAATTCGTCGCCAAAATCTCGCCAAGTTTTACGGACGGAGAAATAAGTTATTCTTATAGCAGATAAATGACTATTTGCGTTCAAATGCAAAAGTATTACTCAAAGTATCTTTTCTCATGAATGGAACGAGCTAGATCCATGAGAATGATGTCACCCAATTTATCGCATGGCATTACATATGAAAAGTGAACATGTTTCTCAATAGGAATTTTTTTTTTATTTTATATGACTTTTTGATAATTTTTTTGAAAAATGTGCAATATCTCGAGAACGGTTCACGCTAGCGTTCTAAAATTTATGTCAATCGTTTTGTAATGAAAAATTACATAAGAAATGTCTCTTTGCGTAACTTTATTAGCGATTTTGATTTTTTGACGATTTTTTTAAAATTTCACGCGAAAATTTAGGAGAGTTCTGAACATTCGATTGCGTATAAAAACAATAGGCTTCCAGTGTTTACGGATTGTGATTTTTGTACCAAATTTCGTTCGAATCAGTCCATTTGTTCGTCAGTTATTGTCTCCACAGTCTCACTGACACACACACACACACACACACACAGACATCACTTCAAAAATATTTGATTCGTGATTAGGGATGCTTGAAACGTGCTCTCCCGTCGAAAACTCGAATTCGAATTTTCGATCCCGTCACAATACTTTCCTTATACATTATGTATATAAGGAAAGTAGTAATAAGTATTTGGAATATGACTTTTGACAAAGTTTTTAAACCATGGAGATAGTTTCTCTTTATCATGTTCGCAGAGAGAAGGAGATAAAGCTCCTATGGATGAAGAGCTTGAAAGTATTTTGGGAATTATACATATTAAGAGACACACAGACATCACGTTCTAAATAGTTAATTCGTGCTCAAAATGTGTAAATTCACCAAAATCTTGAATTTTCAACGCATTTCCTATTTCATTTCCCTACACATTGCTATGCAGAATAGGGAAGGAAATAAGGTTGGTTATATAGATGTGTGCATTTGTTCATAATAATATATGTAGAGGACATAATTATTATCTCCGATGCAATGTTTTTAGGAACCATCAACCACTTATATTAGATTATAAGGATGAAAGTTTTCGGCAAAATGCTTAAGACTTTAATTAATTTTGTATGAAAGTAATGGAATATACTGAGAATTTTAAAATTATAATTAAGTAATTTTATTTTCAAATATTCTAAATTTTCTTTCTTTCTTTGCAGGTGAGTGTATAACTATATATAGTTGCATGTGAATTAAGTAAGTTTATTTTTATTATTTTAAGAACTACTATGTATTTAATACTTCAATGTTTTTTTTAAACAATGCATATGACTTTGCTTTCACATGTAAATGCATAAGAGAAATATTGTCACGGGATTGAATAAACATGTTTTGAGTATCTCTGAATTCAAATCGAACGTTTTTGAGATGCTGTCTGTGTGCATGTATGCATGCATGTGTGTGTATCAGTATGCATGTACTAAAGTCTTTAAACACGGAAAAATGGAGAAATTTGGCAAGATTATCACAATCTGTAAATACTGAAACCATGTTGATTTTAACGTTCCAAAGGTCCAAAAATTTTCGGATTACATGCAAATTCGGATTACATTACAAAAATTTTCGGCAATGCATGGTAATGTATAGGGAAAGTAATTAGAATCGTGTCAAAAATCGCAACTCGAGTTTTCGACGGATTTACACGTTTTGGGACCACTAAAACACGGAAAACTATTTTTAGCGTGACGTCTGTGTGTGTATTTGTGTGTGTGTCTGGCTGTCTGTGCAATGTATGTATCCTCTCTAATTCAAAAAGTAATTGACCAAATTTCTTAAAATTTTGTAGGTAAGTCACTTGTGGGCGACTCTGGTGCTGATTAGATTTTGGTACTATTCAGGATTAAAAAAAAAAAAAAACCTGCCTTTTTCTGCGAAATGGCCAAAAACAGCAAAAACAGCATGTATCTAGCTAAAAACACTAATTTACCAAATTTCACAAAATTTTGTAGATACGTCACATGTAGATTACCCTGATATGGATCAGATTTTGGTGCGATTTGAAAAAAAAGAACCCGAAATGGTCTCGCAAAATCGTCAAAATCTAAAATAAAAGACTGTTCAACTGTATAGATTAAATGCTTGTTTTATACGTAATTTTTGGCGATGAAAAAATTAAGACCAGTCCCATCACTCTGAATCTAACCGTTCTCGAGATATTTTAGTTTTTTTTCGAATTTTTACTACGCCCCTTTTGATAATACGTCCAGTTACCAAATGAAAACGAAAATTGAATGTAAAGCGCCAATTCAGTGTCATTTCAAAAAATTATACGTGTTATTTTGTGCAATTAAAATCAATTTAATGAATTATTAATGAAAGAGAGAGAAAATGAGTTTGACTCTGTAGGGGAAGTCATGTGCTGCCCACATCAGATTTTTTCCGATGGACAGCCGTAACTTTATATGCCGCCGAAGCTTTGTAGAATTTGGCAGCATCTATCGTCTCTTAATAACCATATCAGACGTTTTTCCCTAATCACATCTTAATGCCGCTCACTCTCTCTCTCCGCAGGTGAACGCCATGCTATTGGAGAGGCAATAACCGAAATCTTATCCATAATTGGCTGTTTTTCGTTCGTGTGGGAGTGGTAATGAGGCCCACTTTCTCTCTCCAGACGGTCATTACGACCTTTCACCATCAACAGGGATTCGCTCCAGTGAACTTTTTGTTTGGAATCTGGCAATAATAGAATAGGTAAAAAAGCGGAGTCTTTGAGAATGTTGAAATTTGAAAAAAAAAAAGAATGGATGACGCTTGGATAGTTTGAAGGAATTGCTGGAGAAATCATTAATTTTTTATATATTTTATATATTTTGCATCTCAGCCAAGCACTTTCCTTAAGATAGGGTTTTGTAACTCTTCACCATCAATGTGCTCCAGCAATTTACGTTAAATTATCCCAAGGAACAAAGACTATCGCTGTATTAAATTCTTTCATGTAGCACCAGTATACATTGTTATTTTCTTCCAAGTAGTACCAACACAGTATTGCATTTTAATATTATAGTTTATTTTCATTTTCTCATGAGTATAGTGTTGAGAAAATATTGTTTTCACGAACATTTTCGATTTCGAGATTTTTTAGCGCCTTCTAAACACGTTTTGACTATTTTTAGAGTGATGTCCATTTGTCTGTGGTCAATATCTTGTGTACACAATATTAATGGATTTTCACAAAATTTCATATTTGGTTTTGTTAACGAAAAATCTAGAATTAGATGGAATTTATTTTATATTATGATAGACGAAACTTCGAAATTTTATACCGGATCTGTACTGTCAAGTCTAAGATACCCTGCTGAAGGATCCTAACCTTCTCTCAAATCACGCAGCTCTTTTTAGTTGTAGCTAATTTTTACTTTATCATACTATGTAATATAATATAGAAAAAATATTGTTTTCTCGAAAATTTCCGAATTCGAGATTTTGATGCCAATATATGTTTTAAGACTTCCTGAACACGTTTTGGCTATTTTTGAAGTGATGTCCGTCTGTCTGTATGTTTGTGGTCGATTTCTTGCGTAGACGATAGCGGCTACAAATATTAAGGGATTTTCACGAAACTTTATATCCGGCTTAAATAAAAGACTACGTATGCTCAAATACATCCATTAAATGCTAGTTTTATACGTAATTTTTGACGACGAAAAGAATAAGACCAACCCCATTACTCTAGGACTAGTCGTTCTTCAGTTATTTTAGTTTTTTCGCATTTTCGCTACTCCACTTTTGAAAATAGATCCAGTTCCCAAATGAAAGCGAAAACTGAATTAAAAGTGAAAACTCAGTGTCATTTAAAATAATTATGGGTGTTATTTTGTGCAATTAAACTCAATTTAATGAATTATTGAAGAAATAAAGAGAACTTGGATATGAGTCTGCAGAGAAGGGCATGTGCTGCCCACATCAGATTTTTTTGAAGTTGAAACTATATGTGAAGGGCATTTATTTTTTTCATGTTTGAAATTTTGTATGCAGGGCGTATAACCTGCATAAAAATTATAATTTAAATGAATCCCATCTACGAAACAGTGTAACCTACCATACTCATACAAATTCAGTGATATCTTGAATACAACGTTTATATAACTGAATACAACTGACATATAACTTTTAGAAAGCATTATACCAAAGCTATTCGAAAGCTATTTTCTTGTTCTATTGTATTACGGTTACGCAACAACTTTGGAACAGAGAAACCTTGCAAACCGTGAACGCGCAGACGATAATTGCCTAATGCACAAAACATTCTAATTAAGCAAAAGTAACTTTAATTGACTTCCGGGGTAACCTGGCGGGCTTTTTTGGAATGGAAAATTCCCAAAAGCGTGGTCCGGCTGCGCTGTACATACCTGAGCCGCCATTATACGCGAAAGACGCAAAATAATGCAGCAGGGAACAATTAGCGCGTATCTGAAAACAAGCAACGTTTTCTTTCAAAAATAGTTATTAGAAACGTGTCAAAACTGTTCTGCAAGGTTGGTTTTATATTTATCTAGCCGTTTCCTCGGCGTGTATTGAACGTTGTAATGCAATTGATATATAGCTTAGTTTCCTTCAAAATCCGACCAAACTTCCTGTATTATAAATTTTGATTAGTGATCTGATAAGGTAGGAAATTTTGAAACAGAGAAACATTTTTTTTTTGTTAAACTTTGAAAAAAAAAATAGGATTTTTTGGAAGCTAGATATTTTACTTGTCTTTTTACTTTCCCTGCAATACACGGTAATGTATAGGGAAAGTATTGGAATAGTGTCGGAAATCGCAACTCACGTTTTGAGGCCTCTAGAACACGAAAAAACTATTTTTAGCGAGACGTCTGTGTGTGTCTATCTGTGCAGTGTTTGTATTCATTATAGCTCAAAACCTAATGGACTCAATTTCATAAAATTTTATAAGTCACTTGTTGGTAACCTTAGTGATGAATAGATTTTGGTACAAACTGCGTTTCCCCCCCCCTCCCATATGACCCTCAAAAATTGTATTTTTCCATTCTAACTAAAAAACTAATGGGCCCAATTTTATATATTTTATATATATTTTATATTTAACGATTCGGAAAGAAAAAAAAAAGTTTCTTTTTGCAAAATGCCCCGCATAAAATCTTCGAAATCTGAAATAAAAGACTACGTATGCTCAAGTATAATGCTTGTTTTATACGCTATTTCTGACAATGAAATGAATAAGACCGACCCTATTACTCTAGAACTAGCCTTTCTCGAGATATTTTAGTTTTTTTGACTTTTCCCCACGCCACCTTTGAAAACAACTCGAGTTACCGAATGAAAACGAAAATTGAATCAAAAGTGCCAATTTAGTGTCATTTAAAATAATTATGGGTGTTATTTTGTGCTGTTAAACTGAATTGAATGAATAAAGATAAAATGAATTTGGGTCTGCTGCTAAAGTCATGCGCTGCCTACATCAGATTTTTTGAGCGGGTTTAATGTTGAAGTGTTACTTTGTAAGATAAATATATTCAATTACTTTTGAAAAGTGTCAAGAGTGAAATAGGTAATATCATTTTGTCCTCCTTACTGTATAGATCAGCGATTCCCAACTAGGGCTCCTTGGTCTCCGGTAGAATTTGCAAAAGCTTGGGTTGCGAAAAAAAAAAAAAATCTGATGTGGGCAGCACATGACTTTCCCTACAGACTTAAATTCATATTTCTTTATTTCTTTAATAAATCGCTAGATTGGGTTTAATTGCACCAAATAACACTAAATTTGCATTTTTAATTCAATTTTTGTTTTTATTTGGTAATTAGACATTTTTCCGATAGCGGCGTAGCAAGAATGCAAGAAATCTCAAATATTGAGAACGATCAGTCCTAAAGTATAATGGAGTGCGTTATATTCTTTTCCTCGTCAAAAATGGCGTATAAAACAAGAATTTAATTGATACATTTCAGCATACGTAGTCTTTTTTTTTTTTTAGATTTTTGCGGGCCATTTCGTAAAAAAAGGCAGGTTGTTATTTTCCGAATCGTACCAAAATCGAATCAGCACCAGAGTGTCCCACAAGTAACTTATCTACCAAATATTGTAAAATTTGGTAAATTAGTACTTTAGCTAGAGCGGATAAATGGAATTTTTGCGGGCCATTTCGCAAAAAAAGGCGGGTTCTGTTTTTACGAATCGTACTGAAAACTAATCAGCACCAGAGTCACATCCAAGTGACTTGCCTACCAAATTTTATGAAATTCGGTCCATTAGTTTTTGAGTTAGAGTGGATACATGAATGAATGAATGATATGAAGGTGGGTGGCTCCAGAAGAGCCTAGCACATCGACCAGAGGTCTATTGTACTACCCCAAAAAGAAAATGAAGATCCCTAAGAAAAGAGACCAGTAGCCGATGCGAAAATAAGCAGGCACTTGACAGGTATGTCGTTCAGCTCCCAGGGTTCAATCACATGACGACCAATGTGTTCGAATCTGTGAGCAGAGTAGGCCTCACATTCACATAGAATGTGAGCTGCAGTTTCTTCGCTGTAATTGCAGCCTCTGCAAAGCGAATCCTTGGAGACACCCATAATATTAAGATGTCTCTTGAGGGTGCAGTGCCCAGTAAGGAGCCTAATGATGCCAGTTCTACTGAGCCTGAAAAGTTCCTTTTGACGTGTACTAGGGCAATTGCAGTTGAGGATTTTCGCTTGCCTTTGTCCCTTAGTGTCACGCCAGTTCTTACATTGAAGCTTCCTGAAGATGTCATAGACAATTCTTCTGACAAGGTCATTGGGAATACCCAAGGCCGGCTCAGGGCCCACAAAAGGAGTACTAGAGCCTTTCCTAGCAAGTTCATCTGCCAATTCATTGCCAGGAATGCCCGAATGACCAGGCACCCAGTACAGAATGACACTATTATTACTAGCAATTTTACAGAGAGCATTATAACATTCCCAGACAAGGGAAGATGTCACAGTGAACTTCCCCAGAGCCATAAGAGCAGCCTGGCTATCAGAACAAATGAAAATCTGGCTATTCTCGTACTTTCTGTCATAGCAAATTCTACAACACATAAGAATGGCAAATACTTCAGCCTGAAAGACAGTAGCAAAATTGCCAAGCGGATAAGATAGCTCAGTGCCATCATCAGGGCAACAGACACCAGCACCAGTACTTGTGCCAATCTTCGAGCCATCTGTGTACCATACAAAACATTTATGTTTATTGTAGGGTGGAGTCCTCTTCCAATCATCCCGCGAGGGGACAAGAATTTCATAAGGCTTATCAAACGTAAATTTGACATGTATGCCATCAGGTGGCATACAGAAATAAGGATGCCTAGCAACATTACTGTTAAGTTCGCCCCAAGATAGATACCTTGAGTAATCTTTCCAGTGTTTCAGATATTTGAGTCTGTTCATGCAGATAAGTGCTTCTGCTTCAATACGCATATAGAGCGGATGCAAGCCAAGTAAAAGTTCAAGAGTTGCAGTAGGAGTGGTTTTCATGCATCCGGAGATTGCAATGCACACCATCCTTTGAAGCTTAACTAAATCAAGTTTAGCAGTTTCACTTCTAATTCTGGACCACCAAACAATGGATCCATAAGAAATGATAGGACAGACTATCATCGAGTAAATCCAATGGATAGCTCTGGAATTAAGGCCCCAGGTTTTCCCAATAGCATTCCTACAAGACCAGAAGATTCTTCTGGCTTTAGTTGTGCAGTAGTCCAAGTGTCTCTTCCAATTAAGTTCCTTGTCAAAATAAATTCCCAAGAATTTAACCTCCTTGGAGCAAATAAGCTTCTGTCCAAAGAAGCAGATATTCCCAAGATTAAGTATGCGTTTCCTTGTAAACGCAACTAAAGCAGTCTTCTGCGGATTAACCGTAAGGCCTGCATTTTTACACCATGTCTCAACCCTCCTAAGAGCAGTAGACATCATATCAGAGACAGTGTTGCCAAATTTGCCTCTGGCAATGATGACAACATCGTCAGCATATCCAATGCAAGAGACACCAGAGATATTAATGCTTTCCAAAAGAGAGTCCACAACAAGACACCAGAGAATTGGTGAGAGCACACCTCCTTGTGGACAGCCCGAAAGTGCATGCACAGTCATACTTTCACCAAGTAAAGATGCACAGATATACCTGTTAGATAACAAGTTCTTGATCCAATAAGATATCGTGGTGTCAACACCTCTTCTGTTTAGAGCAGCAAGAATGGTGTCGATGGGTACTTTATCAAAGGCACCTTCAATGTCAAGAAAGGTAGCAAGAGCAATTTCCTTGGCATTGAGATTTCTCTCTAAAATAAAGGAGAGACTGTAAAGAGCAGTGTCCGTAGATTTGCCCGGTTGATAGGCATGTTGAGAACTAGACAAGGGCTTAGAGGCCAGAATCACTTCCCTTAAATACCTATCAATAAGCTTTTCAATAGTCTTTAAAAGAAAAGACGTAAGGCTGATAGGCCTAAAAGATTTGGCCTCATAATAATTGTCCTTTCCAATTTTCGGAATGAAGATTACCTTAGTATGCCTCCACGCATTTGGTATATGACCAAGGGCAATACAGGCTCTGTAGATATTGCAGAGAATGGGAGCAAGCATCACTATTCCCTCCTGGAGAAGAATTGGAATGATGCCATCAGTTCCCGGAGTTTTATAGGGTTTATGGGAATTAATTGCCCATTTAACCCTATCAAGAGTAACAATGCTCCTAGCAATACTCCAGCTATTGTCATCAGACAAGGACGTGGAGCAAGCAATACCACTGTCACACTGAACAACAGGATGAGAAACCGGAAAGTGAACTCTGAACAGCTCAGTCAGGGTCTCTTCACCAGTAACAGTAAAGTCACCATTGGACTTCTTGACAGTGTTAAGTTTACAATTTCTGTCTCTAGCCATCAACTTAACAAGTTTTGCAACGGCAGGGGCATCATTAATACCTTCGCAGTATGTTCTCCAAGAATTTCTCTTGGCATCCCTAACTGCTTTATTATAGGAGGTGAGGGCAGATTTATAAGTCTGCCAATCACCATTCTTCTTGGCTCTATTAAAGAGCTTCCTGCATTTCCCACGCAACCGGCTGAGCTCACTAGACCACCAAGGAACAATCCTTGGGGAGTCAGCAATGGTGGTTCTGCAGTTACTATGAAACGTACGGATGATGGCCTGTTGCACAGAATCAACAGCCAGATCCAAGTTTTCAATAGAGGAATACTCACCAATGTGATTAGCCAGATTGGCCCTGAGATCTTCTTTGTAGAAACCCCAATTAGTCTTCCTAGGGTTCCTACCCTTGTCCTCTAAAGATTTTACAGGACCTTTAACAGAAAAAGAAATTAATTGATGGTCAGACAAGGATATATCATCTGAAACCTTCCAATTAATTACCGACTCAAAAGCAGAACTATTACACAGGGTAATATCAATAACCTCGCGACGTTTTACAGTCACGAAGGTAGGAGTATTACCCTTATTAAGTAAATAAAGCTTATGGAGAAGGATCTGGTCTAAAAGATCATCACCCCTACGGTTACAATTACTACTGCCCCAAACAGTGTTATTGGCATTTGCATCGCAACCAATGATCATTTTTTTACTATTACAGTATTCAGTAAGATTAATAATGACCTTAGAAAAAGTTTCCTTATCTTCATAAGGAAGATAGGCTGAAACAAAGATGTATTCCATCATATGTTCATCAGTTTTAAGTTTCACACTGATGGCAACATTGTCACCATCAAGGAATTTAACCAGATGAACAACATTGAGCTTTTTGCTGACAGCAATACAGGCTCTGGGTCTGGTACAGGATGTGTCATAAAAGACATTGAATCCTTTGATCCCTAGACCCAAAATCTTTCCATTACAGGTCCAGGGTTCTTGGATAAGAGCAATATCAGCTCTACCGTTGAAAAGCCTTTTGCTAAGAATAGCAGAGGCAGATCGACTATGATGCAGATTAATTTGCACAACCTCAAGACAGCCCATAAGCAAAAACAAGAAAAGGGCACAGAAAACCTAGGAGAAAGAAATTCACCTAGTATCATGACAATGATCAGCATCAAGCCTGATATCATTGTCAAAATCCTTCATGCGTTTTTCCAACTCATCATCCGAAATCGGAGGGTTAGCATGAAGTGTAATATCGGAACCAGAAGCAATTTCTAGATCATTAAGTTTAGGTATCATAGTCTCAAGACTACCAATACTTACCTGAGAGGAGGTCGCCCGGTCTGCTGGCTGTTCCTCCATCTCCGTCTTCCCTTTAGGCTTTTCGTTTGGATCACGAAGAATCTTAAAGACTCCACGGTCCAAACCGGTGAATGCACCAAGGTCAGCTTTGCGAATCGCATCCGCAGCCTCCGAATCCACCTCGAAGATCCATCTTACAGAGTGGGGTTCCACAAAATTTTGCAGAACACGCCACTCCTCAGACTTCAGCTCCGGGTTGAAACGGTTCAGCCGTTTCAGCAAAACACTCGGCTCCTTGGTGTACACGTCTCTGGTTTTGAATGCCACCTTGACAGGTTTGGGAAGGTCATTAGCACTCAAGACCATAAGTGCCTCTCCCAAAACCTGACTGTCATTATGGAAGGTTCTCTTGAACCATTCCACAGTATTTACATCATTGCAATGAAGAACCAAAGCTCCAGCGTTTGAGCTGAAGAAATGGATCTTCGGGAGTTGCTCACCAGTGGGGATCCCATCTATTTTATCGAGAGTCACCAACTGGATGATATCAACCTCTTCCTTGCTCAGCTTACCAGAAGGGAAGGACTTCTTGACGATAGCCATCTTAATAACCTGGACCGCTTGAGCGTATGTTCCAGGTTGGATGTCCGTCCTCGATCTCTTCTTGACGACTAGATCTCTTGGAGAAGGTGTGGCTCCTACCGACCTAAGTCGTTTGGTGCCTCCAACTTTCTCTGTGACAGTGCCAGCTTTTGCAAGCCTCTGGTCCAACTGCCTAGGCATGCGCCTCCTCCTGCGCCTCTGTGCTTTGGTGAGTATACCCTGCGTCACAGCCATGGTTTCAGTGTGTCGGTCACCGAGGTTCGCGACTCCACTTCCTTCCACAGCCGGACTGCAGGCTTCCTCCTTTTTGCCAAGATCCAACCCCAGAGGGGTTGTTTCAATGGCTGATTGGGAGACATCCGAAGATGAACCCAATCCTTTCATCACCTCTTCATTTACGCTGCTGCAGCATGGAGAACCAGGAAAACTCGAAAGAGTCCAATCTGATTTCTCCATGCTGTAACCATAAGAGAGAGAAAAAACCACGGATTACTTCCAGTTCGATCGAATCCCCCGCTAGGCCTCGTCTCCCCACACTTTTCTGATGTGAAAAGTGTAACCGCCGGAGTCATTCGCAAAGCTAGATGATAAGGAGCGGGCCATAACGTGCACCAGGTACACAGGGCCCAGGGATCAACAAGGATCCAAGGGGGATTTCTCGATATGAAACGCTCCCCACCATCCAACCAACGCAACCAAGGGACTCGACCTCTGGAACCGTTTACTACAAACGTTTCTTGAAAGCAATACTACAGATGCACGCCGCTTTGCCCTTTTCGCCACACAACCACCTGGTCCCGTTCCCGAGCCCAAACGGTATACCTTACAGCAGAGGCCGAAGAGTGGTACTAAGGCCCATAAGGCAGAAGTGAAGTTTACTAGGGGCTTGGCATTGATGCAGTCTGCAGCTAGAAGAAAAAGTTTGCTAGGGTACCTCGGGATAGCAACATCCGTATCCACAAAAGAAATGGATCCCTGAGGATTTTACAGAGTGAGACCAGGTGCCTCACTTCCAACCCCCAACCTGGAGGACCAGGATGCCTCATTTAGTCCGGAACCTCACCTTCGACCTGTCCGGCAAGGGAGACCCTACCAGTAGCCGAAGAGAGAGTGGATACATACATTGCACAGACACACACACAGACGTCACGCTAAATATAGTTTTGTCGTATGCTAGAGGTCTCGAAACGTATAGATCCGTCGAAAGCTCGAGTTGCGATTTTCGACATGATTCTAATACTTTCCCTATACATTACCATGTATTGCAGGGAAAGTAAAAATTATTATAACTTACCACCTTTTCTGCGAAAAACTAAAAACTTTTTTAACTTGAAAATTGACAATTATCAGATATTCAGACATGAAACAATAAAAATTTAACTTGTATTTTTTTTTTTGACAATTTTATGAAAAACAATTCTATTAACACAGAATTATTACACTACACAATGCTTCTTTGTAACTAGTGTAAATCAGACGTAAGATAGAAATGCTTGTCGTTATTTTATTAACAGCAATTGATAGACAGAAATAGGCAATTAAATACTATTTTAATAATATTCCATTCTGAAGTATGAGTTAGTTCTTATTGATGAACTCTACTGCTTTACAGCTATATCGTGTGATTTCCCCAGTCTAACCTAATAAGTGCTATCTAATTAAGAGTTTACGCTAAATTTTACAAAATATTTCAAGAGTTCCTTTAAACAAAAAAGGTTGGGGGAGAATGTATTATCGTAATACTGGTATAGACCACGGTCGTAGCCAGGTAGGGGCCAAAGAGGGCTAAGCCCTATCTCCTAGAGGTATACTTAGCACCCCCCCCCCCCTTGATAAAAATATTAATTTTTTAGTAGTGATATGAAATTTCATATAAAATGTCATTCAAATTTTGCATAAAAAATTCCTTTGAGATATTTTTTATAAATTATTTCATTTTAAAGATTTTTTAATTTAGCTGAATTTGTGATTATACTAATGATCAATTTATTTACATATTTAATTTAAAAATATTTAAAAATTATGACAATGGTATTTAGGATACTTTTGTATTATTGTGGGGTTGGCTGTTATACATTATAAAGTCAAAATCAGCTGATAAGTAGGTAAGAGTTAATATTAAGCATTAACTTGTATTAACTTTCAGAATGTTTCTACAAATTATTAACAGCTTTACTACTATATAATGCTTACATTAAAATCAACTTTAATTATTATATATTAATATTGATGTATAGTAACTATATAGATATTAATAACCAACTCTTAGTTTGCATATATAAATATGCAATTATTTGTTAATAATCTATATGAATTGAAATATATAATAGTAACTATTATGGTTTATAAATGCTAATGATTAATTGTGTGTATTTGGAATTTAAATATTGCTACGAACGGGTGTAACGTGCCCTCACTTTCATCTCTTTTGAAAACTAGACGAAGAAAACACCCGTAACGACATACTTTCCTATGACGTGACTCTAGGTTTAACATATGAAGTTCGGAAGCGGGTTGATAGATATGGCGATTTATCGCCCATTTGGCTGCGTTTCGATGATTTGTGAGAAATATTCTTCGAGATACGAGAGATTTCTAGAAGTTTCTACAGAGAGTACCTAAAATGGAGTCATCATTTGGAGCAGTTGGCTTTATAAACTGAACGGTGGCTACACTGAACTGGCTACACTGAACGGTGAGGTACGTCAATGTTTTGAGAATTGTATCGGCTGCATTGCGAAATTAATTGAGCATTTATTTGCTGTTTTGCCGTACCTGACAAATGGTTAGTGACCTAGTGAGATAGCTATCGAGCTGTTTGCTGTATATTGTTCCTGTTTATGCTTTTCTTGTAAATAAACCTGCTATAGTTATCAAGAATTTTAGTCTTATTCTTGTATCCTGACACTTGCGATTCTAGAAGATATACGTCGTAACAATATGCTCCTTTTATTTCCTCCACATTTTAACAAATTTCTACCTTGAGTTATTTATTTTTATTTATTTATTTTAAAGAGACTGCAAGCTGCAAGACAAAGTCCCAGTAACAACGGGCAAGATAAAAATATATTACTAAAAAATCTGATGTGGGCAGCACATGGCTTTCCCTGCAGACTTATATTCATATTTTCTTTACTTCTTTAATAATTCATTAGATTGAATTCAATTGCACCAAATAACACTAAATTTGCATTTTTAATTTAATTTTTGTTTTTATTTTGTAATTGGACATTTTTCCGATAGCGGCGTAACAAAAATGCAAGAAATCTGAAATATCTTAAGAACGGTTAGTCCTAAAGTATAATAGAGTATGTTATACTCTTTTCCTCGTCAAAAATTGCGTATAAAACAAGAATTTAATTGATACATTTCAGCATACGTAGTATTTTTTTTCTTTTTAGATTTTGGGGGGTTTTTCGACCCATTTCGTAAAAGAAGGCAGGTTGTCATTTTCCGAATCGTACCAAAATCAAATCAGCACCAGAGTGTCCTACAAGTAACTTTTCTACCAAATATTGTGAAATTTGGTCAATTAGTATTTTAGCTAGGGTAGATACATAAAATTTTTGCAGGCCATTTCGTAAAAACAGGCGGGTTCTTCTTTTCCGAATCGAACCAAATTCTAATCAGCACCAAAGTATCCAACAAGTAACTTATCTACCAAATTTTGTGAAATTTAGTAGATTAGTATTTTAGCTAGAGCGGACAAATTAAATTTTTACTGGCTATTTCGCAAAAAAAGGCGGGTTCTTTTCTTCCGAATTGTACCAAAAACTAATCAGCATCAGGGTCATACCCAAGGGTCTTATCTACAAATTGTACGAAATTCGGTCCATTAGTTTTTGAGTTAGAGTGGATACGTACATTGCACAGACACACAGACAGACACACAGACAGACAAACACACAGACGTCACGCTAAAAATAGTTTTTTCGTCTTCTAAAGGTCTCGAAACGTGTAGATTCGTCGAAAACTCGAGTTGCGATTTTCGACATGATTCCAATACTTTCCCTATACATTACCATGTATTGCAGGGAAAGTAATACACAGATTAAAATACGATAAAATACCGGGTGGTCAGAATTAAAACACCCCTACTCTGAGCTCTCTATACATCGAACAACTCAGTGTAAATGCTCCAAAATTGTTGAACCTACTATTCAAGACATGGGGAAAGGAATTAAGCGAAAAAAAAAATTAGTTCCAGAAACACCGATAGGTGGCGCTGTACAATAGAAAATATGCTGAAAAGACACAAAATAATCACAAAAAACAAACACATGCGATATGGAATTTTTCCTTTTTAATTTCTTTTGCTGATATGAAAAAAAAAGAAGATAAAAAGTGAAGAAACTTAAACTGTCATTGTAACTGCAATTTCGCACTGTAAGCACAAAAATTTGCATAAACCCTTGGTTTGCAGTTACTATGTTCCGGGCATAAAATTGGGAAATTTTCATTCTTATCTGCGATGGCTGTCACACTGCCAGAACGCGCTTTGCTTATGAAGCTGTTTTATGAAAACAAAGGACATGCTGCAGCTGCACTTCAGAGTTTCGTCGACTTAAAAATTTGCGCAAAGGACCATTACTTCCACAAGCTCTCAGGAGAATGATCGCTCGATTCGAGAAAACTGGACATCTTGGAGTTCAGCCGGGTCGAGGAGTCAAATCGACTCGTTCAGATGTCGTTGACGATGTTGCCACCGCTATTGTTGAACAATCAATGGATAACGTTATAGGCTGTAGTAGTGCATATGGAGTGTCACGACACTTGGGTGTTCCCTACATCACAGTGCGGAACGTACTGAGAAACACAGTGCATTTTTTCCCGTACAAAATTAGTCACAATCACCACTTGCTGACCATCGACAGGGAGAAGCGACTGACCTTTGTATTGACATTTCTGGCTAGAGTTGAAGTGGATGCATCGTGGCCATGGCAGATTCTATGGCGCGATGAAGCGCATTTCCATCTACGTGGAACAGTCAACACCCATAACTGTCGCATTTGGGACACGGAAAACCCTCGTACTTTCCAAGAGATTCCACTTCACTCACCGAAAGTTACAGTCTGGTGTAGATTCACAGCCACATTCATTCTTGGACCATTCTTTTTTGAAGAGGCTACTCCCAATGGCCCTGTGACATGCACCGTGACGGCCAGAAGTACAAAAACATTCTCGAAAATTTTGTTGTACCCCAACTGCAACAGCACCAATGACTTGGTTCAATTACCTTTATGCAAGATGGAGCGCCTCCACACATTGGACTCTGTGTACAGCTGTTTCTTCGGCAACATTTTACTAGTGGTAGAATAATTAGTCGTGCGTTTCCGACAACTTGGCCATCTCGTTCTCCAGATCTTAATCCCAGTGATTTTTGGCTGTGGGGATACTTAAAAAGTCTTGTTTATCGAGGACGTCTGGTAACCTTGGCAGATTTGAAAGACAGTATCACTCTGTGAGAAGCATCTCAATCGACCAATTACGATCCGCGTTGAACAAGCTGTCCACAGACTGCAGATTTTACATCTTGAAGAAGGTAACCATATTGAGCAGCATTCCCTGCATCGATAAGGTCCTTATGATATGAATGTTTGGTACTTTCGAATAAAATGTGTTACAAATGTGTAATTTGTGTCTTTTCAGTATATTTTCTGTTGTACAGCGCCACCTATCGGTGTTTATGGAACTTTTTTTTTTCACGTAATCCCTTTCCCCATGTCTTGAATAGTATGTTCAACAATTTTGGAGCTTTTACACTGAGTAGTTCGATCTATAGAGAACTCAGAGTAGAGGTGTTTTAATTCTGACCACCCGGTAAAATAAAATGCAAACTATTGATAACAAATGGTTTTCGAAAGCACCTGTAAATGAATAAATACATTGAAATATAAAATATTTACAACAAATGATTTTTAAACTCCCATTTCCGATAAAATCTATTCTTTTATCCATGAAAATGTTCCCACAGATCCAAACATCACGCGATCACGTGACTCACAGCGCATCGCATTATATATAAAAAAAAACACACATAATGCGTGAAGTAAATATAGAATAAGCACGAAATGGTAGATTTTCGTAGGATCCTTTGACTTTCCTTGCAATATATAGTATATGCAAAGAAGGTATCTGTATTGTGAACCTCAACGTGACTTTTTCAATATATGCATATTCCGCACTGTTTAGTTCCAAAAGTACCCCAATTTATTATTTGCATGTGCCGCCCCGGCAGCCGAGAGGTCTAAGGCAAGCGTTTCCCCGTCTCTCTCGACTGCCGGAGTCGTGGATCCGAATTTAACCTGCGTGCATGGCCATAGACATATATAGTTTTTTACGCCTATGGGCATGGATGTTAGGTGTATTGTGTCCCCTCCCCTGTGGTTGGGCCGGTGTAATGTCATGTGACAGCAAAATTATAACGCAAAAATCAGATAATCAAAATCCTATGATTTAAAACATGCAAATTTCAATCTACATTTAAAATCTATGATAATATTATATTACTTAACACTTAATCATAACAACTGTGCTAGAGATGGGTTGTTAGTCATTACGGTAGCTAATGCATAGTTTTCTCTCTTAAATATATCCATACTATATATATATATTCAGGGTGTCCCAAAAAGATTGAAACGCGCTTTAATTCTTTACCTGTTGGAGATAAGTGGGCAATGGGAATTGCAAAAATGTTGAAAGTGAGGTAGAAAATAAGACTACGTTAATGAAATAATCCTCCCATTCATTTTCAACATTTTTATACGAGCTCGTCAGACAAATTTGGTCATTCAGAAAATTTTTATTTTTAATGCAACAAGATCATTAAAAAACAAGAAAGATCAATCAAGCATTGATTATGAAACACTTTCCAACGTCAATGCAATTTTATTTAAACATCTCTAAAATGCGATATATTCCTCGATAATAATAAAATTATCACATTACTACATTAATTTATTATATTTGAAAACTTAAAACTTCATCGAAAAAAATGAACTTCATTCAAATGGCGGCATTGAAATATAAATGGCCTGGTTTAAACATCTCTAAAATGCGATACCTTCCTCGGTAATATTTTTAAAATTATCACAATACTACAATAATTTATTATATTTGGAAACTTCATCGAAAACAAATGAAATTTTTTCAAATGATATCATCGAAATATAAATCGCCTCGCTCTCTGTATAAAAGCAGCATTTCATTCATAAACATTTTTCCATTTATTTTATTCATCACAATACTATAATAATTTATTTTATTTAAAAACTTAAAACCATGGAGGTACAAGTAATTTAACTCTATGCTTAAACCTTCATCGAAAAAATCGTCTGCTTCTCTGTATAGAATCAATGAATATTTCATTCATATCAGCTATATTGCAGACTCCATGAGCTAAATAATTTCGCGTTAAAGAGATCTAGCAATGCTTATACAAATCATTCTACATCTTTTGGTATTTACATTCTCCATAAGTGAAAATTAGGTTTCGTTGTAGTAATCAAATTTAGATGAGCATTTAAACTCAAATATATTGTCATTGCGTTGTTTCAGTATGTAGATGCACAGAATTTAAGCAAAAATAAAGCGGTTTTAGGACGGATACAACACTAAATATGAATTAAAAAGAACTTTAAAAATCACGATTTTGACACAAGATGGATGCCATATTTTATTTTGAAGTGGGTCACGTGCTCTCTTCATATAGTGGTCACGTGATCTCTTCATATAAATGGTGTAATTATTATTTTAATTTTTATTTTAAAAACTACTGAATATATTTTGCTGAAATTTTTTTTATATATTTTATGGGATAATTTGAATATTTCCTAAAACTTTCGAAGCAATTTGTGAATTTTAAATCCACTTAAAAAATGTTTGAAACATTAGGTCCCATAGGGTTCAATGTATTTCATTTTTTCAACCCGGGTTCAATCCAAGACTAATTGTGTGATATTATTCATTTATATTTCCATAGGTCCCACAGACCGTCTGAACAACATACTAAAATTTCGTTTTGATACAGTCATTTTTTACGGCAGTTATCGTGCTAACGGGCAGACAGACAGAATGAACAAAGCCATAAACACTTTTCAACTATGTTGTAAAGTGTTAAAATAACCGCATATTTATATCTTTAAAATTGAGCGAGTTATATTTAATTGAAAATTGAACATTGTGAATGGGGACCATATATCAAATTAGAAATGTAAATTTGTGACACATCACAAAAAAGATCAATGTATGCATATTTCAATTATGTGCCCCAACCGCGTAGTGAGTACCATTTCTTTATCTCTGTCTGTGTAATGCTTTATTTAGATGCAATTGTGATAAAAAAATTTGACACATATTAACGTATATATATGATCTAAACAATTTCCATAGTCAATTTGATTATGTTTCCTATTTCACTGATGAAACAGCCTTTCACATGGTACGGAAAAGTAGCATAGATCAGTAGTCAGATTTTTTCCTTTTTCATAATTCAGTTGATTTTAAAGATACAGATATGCGGGTTTTTTTGTAATGATCTTGCTGCATTTAAAATAAAATATTTCTGATTGACCTAATTTGTCTAAGAGGGTCGTAAAAAAATTTAAAAGTGTAACTTTTTGAAAATGAATGGGAAGACTATTTCGTTAACGTAGTCTTATTTCCTACCTTACTTTCAACATTTTTGCAATTTACATTGCACACATACAGTCGTCACGCTAAAAATAGTATTTTCGTATTCTAGAGGTCCCAAAACGGGTCGATCCGTCGAAAACTCGAGTTCCGATTTTCGGTATGATTCCAATACTTTCCCTATACATTACCATGTATTGCAGTGAAAGTAAAAATCTGATGTGGGCAGCACATGAATTTCGCTGCAGACTTATATTTACGTTCTCTTTAATTTAATTAAATTTAATTCACTTTTAATTCAATTTTCGTTCTCATTTGCTAACTGGACTTATTTTCAAAGGTGTAGAGAAAATATAAAAAAAACTGAAATATCTCGAGAACGGCTAGTCCTAGTGTAATGGGGCTGGTCTTATTCTTTTCATCGTTAAAAATTACGTATAAAACAAGCATTTATTGGATATATTTAAGCATGCGTAGTTTTTATTTTAGATTTTGACGATTTTTGCGGGCCATTTCGCAAAAACAGAGAGGTTAATTTTTTTCCGAATCGTACCAAAATCTAATCAGCACCAGGGGGACCCACAAGTGACTTATCTATCGAATTTTGTAAAATTCGGTCGATTAGTTTTTCAGCTAGAGTGGATACAGACAATTTTTGCGGACCATTTCGCAAAAAAAGGCGGGTTCTTTTATCCCAAATCGTACTAAAAACTAATCAGAACCAGAGTCACACCCAAGTGACTTGCCTACCAAATTTTATTTTATGAAATTCGGTCTATTAGTTATTGAGTTAGAGTGGATACATACATTGCACAGACAGACAGACACACACAGACGTCACGCTAAAAATGGTTTTTTTGTATTCTAGAGGTCTCGAAACGTGTAGATCCGTCGAAAACTGGAGTTGCGATTTTCGGCATTTCAATACTTTTCCTATACATTACCATGTATTGCAGGGAAAGTAAAAAATCTTATGTGGGCAGCACATGACTTTCCCTGCAGACTTGTAATCACGTTCTCTGTATTTCAATTAAATTTAATTCACTTTTAATTCAATTTTCGTTCTCATTTGATAACTGGACTTATTTTCAAAGGTGGAGTGGAGAAAATACGAAAAAAACTAATATATCTCGAGAACGGCTAGTCCTAGTGTAATGGGGTTGGTCTTATTCTTTTCTTCTTTAAAAATTACGTATTAAACAAGCATTTAATGGATATATTTGAGCATACGTATCTTTTTAGCTTAGATTTTGACAATTTTTGCGGGCCATTCTGCAAAAAAAGGCAGGTTATTTTTTTCCGAATCGTACCAAAATCTAATCAGCACCAGGGTGACCTATACGTGACTCATCTACCGAATTTTGTGAAATTCGGTCCATTAGTTTTTCAGCTACACGTGAGGTTTACATTCGTTTAAAAAAACAATGGCGGCATGTAAGAGGCAAAAACTTTCCTATTCCTGCACAAATTCACTGATTCATTGCAAGTCTTAATTCATTCCTCCGGATGAACGATTCGTCTGAGTGAAAAGAAAGTAAGGGCTGCCTGCGGGGAGCGCCGTGTTGGAACGTATTCTAGCCCCTGGCGACATTTGGCGACATTGAACTTGGCCATACCGTTTGCTGCTTACTTCTCTGGTGCACTTGGTGCTTGCTTGCACAGCTGTCTGGCCCGTTTGTTATTTTATTTGGTAAAAGCCGCTATTGGAGAGCGTAGAGGTTGTATTGTTTGTCAAATCAGCTGTCGGAAATTTGACCGGGTGATATTCTAAAATGAAAATAGTCACTCCAGCTTGCGTTCTGAAACATTTAGTTTCCAAAAAATCCGAAAATGTTGCTCGCGAACGATAAAGTGTTGTCAGACTAAATTGAATGCCCTCCAGGTAGTCAGTAGTATGCTTATAGTAAAGCTTATAGTCGTCCAAAGATTAACTTTTAGAACTATCTTCTTAAGTAAAAAAAAAAAAAAAAAAAAAAAAAAAGAAATTTTTGCATGATTTGACTATATTTTAGTTTGACAAGAAGGAAAAAAAGTCTGATGTGGGCAGCACATGACTTTCCATGCAGAAACACATTCATGTTCTCTTTATTTCTTCAATAATTCATTAAATTGAATTTAATTGCACAAAATAACAGCCATAATTATTTTAAATGACACTGAATTTGCACTTTTAATTCAGTTTTCGTTTTCATTTGGGAACTGAACTTATTTTCTAAGGTGGCGTAGCGAAAACTTCCAAAAAAAAAAACTAAAATATCTCGAGAACGATAAAACTTAGAGTAATGGGGTTGGTCTTATTATTGTTTTTTTTTTCAAAGATTACGTATAAAATAAGAATTTAATTCATATATTTGAGCATATGTGGTCTTTTATTTTTAGATTTCAAGATTTTTGTGAGACATATAGCAAAAAAAGGCAGGGTCTTTTTATCTGAATAGTACCAACTTCTAATCAGCAGCATGTTAACCTACAAGAGATTTGTCTACCAAATTTTGTGAAATTTGGTCTATTAGTTTTCCAGCTAGAGTGGATACAGGTAATTTTTGCGGACCATTTAGCAAAAAAAAAAAAAAAAAAAAAATCCGGATTCTTTTATTCCGAAACTTACCCAAAACTAATAAGCATTAAGATCACTCACAAGGGAGTTACCTACCACATTTTATGAAATTCGGTCAATTAGATTTTCATTTAGAGTGGATACAAAATCTGCACAGACGGACAGACAGACACACACACACACACACACAGACACACACAGACGTCACGCTGATAATAGTATTTTCGTCCCAAAACGTGTACATCCGTCGAAAACTCGAGTTGCGATTTTCGGTACGATTCCAATACTTTCTCTATACATTATCATGTATTACAGGGGATTATTACTTTCCCTGCAATACATGGTAATGTATAGGGAAAGTATTGAAATCATGCCGTAAATCGCAACTCGAGTTTTCGACGGATCTACGCGTTTCGAGACCTCTAGAATACGAAAAAACTATTTTTAGCGTGACGTCTGTGAGTGTGTCTGTGTGTCTGTTTGTCTGTGCAGATTTTGTATCCATTCTAACTAAAAAATTAATGGACCGAATTTCATAAAATTTGGTAGGTAAGTCATTTGTGGGCGAATCTGGTGCTGATTAATTTTGGGTACAATTCGAGATAAAAGAAACTGCTTTTTTTTAGCGAAATGGTCCGTGAAAGCCTGCATCCACTCTAGCTGAAAAACTAATGGATCGAATTTTACAAAATTCGGTAGATAAGTCACCTGTGAGTTACCCTGGTGCTGATTAAATTTTGGTATGATTCGGAAAAAAATAACTTGCCTTTTTTTGCAAAATGGCCCAAAAAATCGACAAAATCTAAAATAAAAAACTACGTATGCTCAAATATATCCATTAAATGCTTGTTTTATACGTAATATTTAACGAAGAAAGTAATAAGATCAACCCCATTACACTAGGACTAGCCGTTCCCGAGATATTTTCATTTTTTCGTATTTTCTCTACGCCATCTTTGAAAATAAGTCCAGTTACCAAATAAAAACGAAAATTGAATTAAAAGTGAATTAAATTTAATTAAAATAAAAAGAACGTGGATATAAGTCTGCAGGGAAAGTCATGTGCTGCCCACATCAGATTTTTATTATCTGGCATATGGCTTATATCGATTTTCTCTTATTATTATCCATTTTGAAGTAAAGTGTGGGGTGTCTTTTGGTTTTTTTCAAACGTCACAAGTAAAATTTTGAAAAATCGATATCGTTAACCCAAATGAATTATAGCGGGTAACTTGACCCCCCCCCCCCCACCCCCCCCCAAGGGACGCCAATGTGGTGACGAACACGAAAATTGTATTGCGGCTACGTTTGATAACAATGATTGAAGCTCTTCAGTGTTAATGATCCTACAACTTTAACTACTGAAACGATTTTAATGAATAATGGCTTATTACTTTCCCTGCAACGCATGGTAATGTATAGAGAAAGTATTGGGATAGCAATTTGAGTTTTCGATGGATTTTAAAAACGTTCTGGGACCTGTAGAACACGAAAAAAAAACTATTTCTAGCGTGACGTCTGTGTGTGTGTCTGTTTGTCAGTCTGTCTTTTAGTCTGTCTGTGCAGATTTTGCATCCACTCTAACTGAAAAAGTAATTTACCCAATTTCATAGAATTTGGTAGGTAAGTCCCTTGTAGGTGACTCTGATTAGATTTTAGTACGATTCGGGATAAAAGAATCTGCCTTTTTTTTTCCGAAATGGCCTGCAAAAATTGTCAAAATCTAAAATTAAAGACTACGCATGTTCAAATGCATCAATTATATGCTTTTTCTTACGTAATTTTTGACGATAATATCAGTCCCATTATTCTAGCACTAAACGTTTTCGAGATATTTAATTTATTTATTTTTTTTTGCATTTCTGTCACGCCGTCTTTATAAATACTCCCAGTTTCCAAATGAAATCGAAATTTGGATTAAAAGTGTAAATTTAGTGCAATTTTAAATAATCATGGGTGTTATTTTGTTCAATTGAACTCACTTTGATGAATTATAAAAGAGAACATATAAAAGGAATTTGAGTCTGTAAGGAAAATCATGTGCTGCCCACATCAGATTTTTACAATTTGTTTAAACGTTTCATGTTCCTCTGTTACCTCTTCGTGGCCTTTTTTTGGGGGGGGGGGGGGGGGGAAATGGCTCGCGAAAATTATCATAATCTAAAAAACAAAGTATGCTCAGATGTATCAATTAAATGCTTGTTTAATACGTAATTTTTGAGGATAAAAAGAAAAAGACCAACTCCATTATTCTAGGAATAGCCGTTCTCGAGATATTATTTTGTTTTTCGCATTTTTGTTACGGCGGTTTTAAAAATACGAAAATATCGAGAACGGCTAGTTTTAGAATAATGGGGTTGGTCTTATTCATTTCATTGTCAAAAATTACATGTAAAACAAGCATTTAATTGATATATTTGAGAATACGCAGTCTTTTATTTTATATCTTTACGGGTCATTTCGCAAGAAAGGCAGGTTTTTTTTTTCCGAATTGTACCAAAATCTGATCAACACTAGGGTAACCCACAAGTAACCTATAAAATTTTATGAAATTTGATCAATTAGTTTTATAGCTAAAATGGATGCAAACTCTGCACACACGCACACACACACATATACACAAACAGAGGTGTCACGCTAAAAATAGATTTTTTGTATTCTAGAGGTCCCAGAACATGTAGATCCGTCGAAAACTCGACTTGTGATTTTCGACATGATTCTAATACTTTCCTTATACATTACCATGTATTGCAAGGAAAGTAGAAGATCTAATGTGGGCAGCACATGACTTTCCCTGCCGATTCAAATATATTTTTCCTTTATTTTTTTAATAATTCATTTCGTTGCGTAAAAAACACTAAATTTGCACTTTTAATTCAATTTTTATTAACACTTTACAACAAAGTTGAAAAGTGTTTATGACTTTGTTCATTCTGTCTGTCTGTCTGTCCGTTAGCACGATAACTGCCGTAAAAATGACTTGATCAAAATGAAATTTTAGTATGTTGTTCAGACGGTCTGTAGAGCCTATGGGAAAATAAATGAATAATATCACCCAATTAGTTTTGGATTGAACCCGGGTCGAGAAAATGAAATACATTGAGCCCTATGGGACCTAATTTTTCAAACATTTTTTAAGCGGAATTAAAATTCACAAATTGCTTCGAAAATTTTAGGTAATATTCAACTTGTTCCATAAAATATATAAAAAAAATTCAGCGAAATATATTCAGTAGTTTTTTAAATAAAAATTAAAATAATAATTACACCTCTTATATGAAACGATCACGTGACCATGATATGGAACGATCACATGACCCACTTCAAAATGATATATGGCATCCATCTTGTTTCAAAATCATGATTTTTTTAAGTTCTTTTTAATTCATATTGAGTGTTGTATCCGTCCTAAAACTACTTTATGTTTGCTTAAATTCTGTGCATCTACATACTGAAACAACGCAATGACAATATATTTGAGTTTAAATGCTCATCTAAATTTGATTATTTCTACAACTAAGCCTATTTTTCACCTATGTAAAATGTAAACAGCAAAATATATAGAATGAGTTGTATTAGAATTCCTGTATTTTTTTAACACAAAATAATTTAGTCCATGGAGTCTGCATGGCTGATATGAATGAAATATTAATTGATTTCATAAAGAGAAGGAAGATTTTTTTCGATGAAGTTTCAAGCATAGAGTTTAATTTTTTGCAGCTCCATGGTCTTAAACAAAATGTTTAAATAAAATAAATTATTATAGTATTGTGATGAATGAATTGAATGGGAGAAAGTTATGAATGAAATCCTGTTTTTATAGAGAGATCCAGGCGTGTTATTTTTTCTATGACGCAATTTGAATTAATTTCAGTTGTTTTCGATGAAGTTTTCAAATATAATAAATTATCGTAGTATTATGATAATTCTAAAACTATTACCAAGGAATGTATAACATTTTATAGATGTTTAAACCAGGCAATTTATATTTCAATGCCGTCATTTGAATGAAGTTCATTTTTTTCGATGAAGGTTTAAGCTTTCAAATTTAATAAATTAATGCAGTATTGTGATAAGTTTCAAAATATTACCGAGGAATGTATTGCATTTTAGACTTGTTTAAATAAAATTGCATTGAAGTTGGAAAGTGTTTCATAATCAATGCTTTAAGCATGATTGATCTTTCTTGTTTGGTAATTGTAACATTTTTTCAAAGGCGGCGTAACAAAAATGCGAAAAAATCTACGTCCAATATCTCGAGAAGGGTTAGTCCTAGAGTAATGGAGTGATCTTATTCTTTTGCTAGTTAAAAATTACGTGTAAAACAAGCCTTTAATAATGGATTATGCGTCGCCGTGGTCCCGAACCAGGGACCTGATGCATTGTAGACCGACATTATAATCACTGAGCAAAAGCTCTTCCTCTGTTCTTATAATTCGGGTTTGGCTCGTGAGGCATCTTTGATAGATGTCTTTGCTGCCGCACACTCCCCTCGCTGATGAGGAGGCCGAGAGGCGTGTCGCCTCGGCGTGACGTCAGGGCCGGGAGGCGTGTTGCCTCGGCGTTACGGACAGTTGTGGTCAACCAGGAAGGGAGTGTCAAGGCTTCTGACTCCTTGTGGTGCTGCCATCTCGTGCTGAGAGGCGAAGTCGTTGGAAAGGAAGGTTGCGAGGTTGCGTGTTTCAAGCGTCCAGGGTAACCATTGTGGCGATTGTGCGTCGCCGTGGTCCCGAACCAGGGACCTGATGCTTCGTAGACCGACATTATAATCACTGAGCAAAAGCTAGCTCCTCCTCTGTTCTTATAATTCGGGTTTGGCTCGTGAGGCATCTTTGATAGATGTCTTTGCTGCCGCAGATACATCTGAGCATACGTAGTCTCTTATTTTAGATTTTGGCGATTTTTACGGACCATTTTGTAAAACAAGGCAGGTTATTATTTTCCGAATAGTACCAAAATGTACTTAAAACCAGAGTATTCAATAGGTGAATTCTTTACCACATTTTGTGAAATTTGGTCACATAGTATTTCAGCTGGGCGCGGTAGCCCATTGGTTAGCGCGCTGGAGTTGCACTCGGTAGGCCCGGGTTCGACTCCAGCCACTGCTCAAACTGCCGCCGTGTTCACGCGGAGTACGATCACGTTAAACATGTGGGTCCGTAAGTTCTTCCGAGAGGTTGGTGGTAGGGGAAGGAGGGTACGGTCCCTGTGGATGCCTCCCCCACTGGGTTCCGGTCCAAATTGGGTGGCACTTCCCGGCCGTCCAAACATTTACCTTACACCTTTCTGGTAGGTCGGACGATCTGGGTCTCAACAACAACAACAACAACATAGTATTTCAGCTGGAGTGGATACATGAGATTTTTGCGGGCCAATTCGCAAAAAAAAAAAGCAGACGAGTTCTTTTTATTCCAAATCGTTCTCAAATCTAAGCACCAGGGTCACCCACGAGGGACTTACCTACCAAATTTTATGAAATTCGGTCAATTAGTTTATCAGTTAGATTGGATACATATATTGCACAGACAGACATACGCACAGGTGTCACTCTAAAGATGGTTTCTTTGTATTCTAGAGGCCCCAAAACGTGTTGATCTGTCGAAAACTCGAGTTGTCATTTTCGACATGATTCTAATACCTTCCTTATACATTACCATGTATAGCAAGGAAAGTAGAAAACATTCTTTAGAAGATATCGACAAGATTTATTTATAAAAATACGGACTAATATGCGTCAATAGCATATTTGAATACGCCCACTTTTTTCATTGGGCTTTATCTTTTGGTATAGAAATCGTGCTTATTTTTAACACTTTACAACAAAGTTGAAAAGTGTTTATGACTTTGTTCATTCTGTCTGTCTGTCTGTCTGTCTGTCTGTCTGTCTGTCTGTCCGTTAGCACGATAACTGCCGTAAAAATGACTTAATCAAAATGAAATTTTAGTATGTTGTTCAGACGGTCTATAGGACCTATGGGAATATAAATGAATAATATCACCCAATTAGTTTTGGATTGAACCCGGGTTGAAAAAATGGAATACATTGAGCCCTATGGGACCTAATTTTTCAAGCATTTTTTAAGCGGATTTAAAATTCACAAATTGCTTCGAAAATTTTAGGTAATATTCAAATTGTTCCATAAAATATATAAAAAAAAAATCAGCGAAATATATTCAGTAGTTTTTTAAATAAAAATTAAAATAATAATAACACCTCTTATATGAAGCGATCACGTGTCCATGATATGAAACGATCACATGACCCACTTCAAAATGATATATGGCATCCATCTTGTCTCAAAATCATGATTTTTTTAAGTTCTTTTTAATTCATATTGAGTGTTGTATCCACCCTAAAACTACTTTATTTTTGCCTAAATTCTGTGCATCTACATACTTTAACAACGCAATGACAATATATTTCAGTTTAAATGCTCAAACAAATTTGATTATTTCTACTATTAAGCCTATTTTTCACCTATGTAAAATGTAAACAGCAAAATATGTAGAATGAGTTGTATTAGAATCGCTGTAATTCTTTAACACAAAATCATTTAGTCCATGGAGTCTGCATGGCTGATATGAATGAAATATTCATTGATTTTAGAAAGAGAAGGACGATAATTTTCGATGAAGTTTTACGCATAGAGTTTTACTTATTTGTAGCTCCATGGTCTTAATTTTTAAATAATATAAATTATTATAGTATTGTGATGAATGACATGAATGGGGGAATTATTTATGAATGAAATGTTGCTTTTATAGAGAGAGCCAGGCGTGTTATTTTTTTATGACGTCATTTGAATGAATTTCAGTTGTTTTCGATAAAGTTTTCAAATATAATAAATTATCGTAGTATTATGATAATTCTAAAATTATTACCGAGGAATGTATCACATTTTAGAGATGTTTAAACCAGGCAATTCATATTTTAATGCCGTCATTTGAATGAAGTTAATTTTTTTCGATGAAGGTTTAAGGTTTCAAATATAATAAATTAATAAAGTATTGTGATAAGTTTTAAAATATTACCGAGGAATGTATTGCATTTTAGACATGTTTAAATAAAATTGCATTGAAGTTGGAAAGTGTTTCATAATCAATGCTTTAAGCATGATTGATCTTTCTTGTTAATAAATAAGGAAGTGGGAAGTGTGTAAAATTTTAATTAGATGATTTTATTCCGAATTACTATTTCAACAAGTAAAAAAATGACCAAAGAAAATTTCAAAAATTGAAATAACTTTTCGGTGTGGATTTCGTATCGGTACTAATTCTGCTATATCAAGCCTAAATTTTCATTTTATTTTATTTATCACCGAAAGGTCACTGGTCAATTTTCATTTTAATCGTAGCCAATTATTAAGCCCTAAATGTATAACAGTTATCGCCCCCCACGCAGATGACGCATTGTTGAAAATATTAAATGAAATAATAATTATGACTGTTAATATAAACCGATAATATTTTATTAATTTATATTATATAAAAAACGTTTCCGTTTATTTAAGAATGAAGCGCCTTCCATTTAAGAACGGTGTACCTTAATAAAGGGCGCAATTAGTTAAAATAATGTGACCAGGTTTATTTATGTCTCCTTGAACGTATAGCTTTTGAGATCTAATTATTACTGTAGAAGCAAAATAATTTTTTTTCAAAAAATCTTATAAACGTAGGGTTATTTATATTTCAACATCTTAAGATGTTGAAATTCGAATTTCTGACTTTCCGTATAGTGTAAGGAAAGTATTCTGACAAAGTTGAAAGTTCGAATTCGAGTTTTCTAAGCACGAGTTTTCTAGCATATCTGAACTCGAATCAAACGTTTTTGAGGTGAAGTCTGTGTGTGTGTCTGTGAGTCTGTGGAAGCGATATCTCCAGGCAATCTTTCAAGACTCTTTAGCCGAGGAGGGGGCATGAAACTTTAAGAGGGGGAGTATTCTATTTGTCCTATATAAATATATCTAAATGCTGTCACATAAATAGATACTAAATTAATGTGGAATGTATACGGGGAGGAGGGGGTGAATAATCGTCTCCGGAGTGGCTTCGCCCTCCCCCGGTTGTATGCCTGAAAGAAACACTGGATATCGGACGAACAAATGGAGCGTTTCTTACCAAATTTGATACAAGTATATTACAATCAGTGAACACGAATATTCTGAAGACCCCTCACAAATTTTCGAATGGAATTTTGAAAACATCATTAAAACATCAGAATTTCCAGTAATGTTACGTAAATAATAATTTCTTTAGTAGTTTCTAATTAAAATATTATTGATATAACTTTGGAACGCTATAGAATGAAAGATTGCATAGCTTGAGATATTGTATCTTCTTCAAATAAATTTATCTTAAAAATCACATAAAATTTAAAATGTATTAACTATTTGGAAATATGATTTGTTTTCACATATAACATCATGCAATAAATTTGTTAACATCATTTTCATAGATCTAGTGATCTCCATTCGTGAAAGAAGATACTTTATGTAATAGTTTTGGATCTTGACGCCCAATAATTTGCAAATACATAATTTACCATTTGTCATTTATATATAAGAAATTATCTTCTTTATGTTTGTCTATAACGCTTGGCCGTCAATTTGGCAAACTTGGTGACTTATCTAGCGAAATACCGCCAACTTGGCAATATTTCGCCTGAGATTGACCCAAATATGGTTACTATTGCAAAAATGACACTATGTTAGCGAAAATGACGCCAAATTGGTGAATTCGTTATAAAAATATTTTAATATATGGATTATATTGCTTGTTACGGATGCTATCAATATTGATGACGGTTAGTTTAGAGTTGTGTGAAATATAATCTAATTGGGTGCTTTGAAATACTTCTACATGCTGCCATCCATAAAAGAGCCAAATGTACAATTCAACAACAAAACATTGTGCCGTAGATCTTTATATTCCATTTTCTTTCAATTAAAAGAAGTACATTCATTGCATAATATAGCGAAAGTCCTGTGCTTCTCACATCACACATTTTACTTTCCCTGCAATACATGGTAATGTATAGAGAAAGTATTGGAATCATGCCGAAAATCGCAACTCGAGTTTTCGACGGATCTACACGTTTCGAGACCTCTAGAATACGAAAAAAACATTTTTAGCGTGACGTCTGTGTGTGTGTCTGTGTGTCTGTCTGTCTGTCTGTGCAGATTTTGTATCCGCTCTAACTAAAAAACTGATCAGCCGAATTTCACAAAATTTGGTAGGTAAGTCACTTGTGGGCGTGTCTGGTGCTGATTAGTTTTGGGTACGATTCGGAATAAAACAACCCGCCTTTTTTTTTTAGAAATGGCCCGCAAAAGCTTGTATCCACTCTAACTGGAAAACTAATGGACCGAATTTCACAAAATTCGGTAGATGAGTCACTTGTGGGTCACCCTGGTGCTGATTAGATTTTGGTACGGTTCGGAAAAAAATAACCTGCCTTTTTTGCAAAATGACCTGCAAAAATCGTCAAAATCTAAACTAAATAACTACGCATGCTCAAATATATCCATTAAATACTCGTTTAATGCGTAATTTTTAACGAAGAAAAGAATAAGACCAACCCCATTACACTAGGACTAGCCGTTCTCGAGATATTTTAGTTTTTCGTATCTTCTCTACGCCACCTATGAAAATAAGTCCGGTTACCGAATGAGAAAGAAACTTGAATTAAAAGTGAAATAAATTTAATTAAAATAAAGAGAATGCGGATATAAGTCTGCAGGGAAAGTCATGTGCTGCTCACATCAGATTTTTAAAACTGTAGAAGTCGTTCTTTAGATGTTCCTTACATTTTATAATGAAAATTTTAAGGTACAGTTAGTTTTTCTCGTACTTTAACATGACAAATTTAGTCTGGAAGCAAAAGGGTAATAAAATACATGCTAATTTACATAGACTGCCTAAACTTTTGGGCAGAAAGACTTCCCTTCCAGTATTATCATTTCTGATAAATAACAGTAACTACAATGCCTGACAGAAGATGCTGATGTAACTTCTCTGGTTTCAGTTTTTTGCATATGCAAACGCCTGTTTTAGGACACATATTCTTTTATTACTTTATATATATATATATATAAAATAATTTGATAATCCAATAATAGAATAGAGAGAAGTTGTAACTCAAAAAATCCTAACTTTATGCCTACATAATAAAAATAATTATTAAATAGAGAATCATCAATCACACACACACATATATATATATATATATTTTATAATTCTTATTCCAAGTTTAAACTTAAAAAATAAACAGTTGCAGTAATCAGTTTGGGGAAAATTAAATAGAAAATGCAATTTTTTATTTTCAAAACAAGTAAATACAACATGACACGGGAATGAGACTTAGCATAAGCAACTGCTTTGTTAGTATCTACATATACTAATTGTCAAGTGTTCGTCTGTCGCGGTTTTTAGGCACTTCCCGAATTGATAGAGACTTGCAATTTTGTACACAAGTCGATCGTTCGATAAAAACCCCTGAAAAAATCGTATGTGCCGAAAATGTTCTGAAGAGAGAGTGCTTCATCCCATACCGTTCGATAAGTGAAATGATAGAAAAACATGCTTTGCTAAACCATGCTTTGCTAAAGACAGATGAGTAACACAAAAGCTGGAGAACAGTTGTCAAAAATTAATTTAAACTATTGCTCTAAATGCATAGTGGATTTTTTATTATTGCTTGTATTTTATATTGTCTAATTTAATATTAAACATCAAATTAAAAGAAAACTAGAAAATGAAGGTTTGTAAATGAAATTGTGATTTTATTATTTGGCTGTTGGGACACACAGAGGAATGCCATTTAATAAAAAAACTAAATTTTTAAATATTAAAAACATAAATTGTTTCTTTAGCTAGTGGGTGACAAATATGAACTGATGAGCATATAGTAAAACTGATGAGTGCCCAAAATCAGTCATGAAAACTTTTATTAAAACATCTGGGACATGGAAAACTCCCATGTATAGAAAATGCCCAATGTACCAATAATATTCTAATGATATATTTTATATGAAAAGTGCTTTCAGACAATTGGTGTTTCAGATGATCAAACCTATTTTTTTCAATAACGCTGCTTCAAATAGAGGTTGCAGTTTACTGAAAATATCTGATGCAGCCAGCACATGACTTTCCCGCCAAATAATTATTTTATTATGCATTAAATTGATTTTAATTGCAGAAAATAACATGCACACTTTTCTGATATTATATCCAATTCGCAGCTTTGCTGTATGTTTCATTTTGCAATTTAATGCACTATAAAGTCTTCAAAATTCCAGAAAATTAAAATATCTTGGAGATGGTTCATCTTAGCATCATGGAATCAGTCTTATTCGCTGTGTTGTCAGGAATCACATGAAGAACAAGTACTTAATATATTTACGCAATTTTAGTCATTCATTTCACATTTTTATGATCTTTGCGAGACATATCGCAAAAAAAAGAGTCGGTTATACTTTTCCGAAGCATGCCAATTTAATGAGTATCAGAATAAACTCCAAGGGACGTAACTACGAAATTTTGAGAAATTTTATTAATTAGTTTTTTCACTACGGTGAAAAAAGTCTTCAGTTACTCAAAATTTATAGAAACTTAAATAAATTTGTAGAACGGTCTCTCTTCAAGTAATGGAGTTGATCTTATTGTTTACATCGTCAAAAATTACGTATAAAACAACAAGCATTTAATGGATACGTTTGTAGTATTTTATTTTAGATCCTGACGATTTTTGCGGTACATTTCGCAAAAAAAAGACGGGTTCTTTTATTCCGAGTCTTACCCAAAACTAATCAGCATCAGGTTCACTGAGTTACTTACCTACCAAATTTTATGAAATTCGGTCAATTATTTTATAATCTAGAGTAGATACAAAATCTGCACAGACGGACAGACAGATGGACAGACAAAGACACTCAAAAAGTCACACACAGACGTCACGCTAAAAATAGTTTATCATGTTCTAGAGGTCCCAAAATGTGTAGATCCGTCGAAAACTCGAGTTGCGATTTTCGGCACGATTTCAATACTTATAATATTTCATATTACCATGTATTCCAGGGAAAGTAATACACTCTTTTGCAAAACAAAACGAAGCACACCTAAAAAATAATCCAATCACCTCGAAATTTCGCATGCAAATTCCTTTATACCATTTATGCAAATGATGAAATTTGCAAGGCCAATGAATGTTAACTTCGGTCATAGCCTGCGTTACTACTGAGTAACTAGCGTCCTATAAAACAAGTTAAAAATGTGGACGGTTTATCTTTGCTCGTTATCGGCGTTGCAATTCCGTGGAGACACAACCAATAATGCCGTTACGACGTTGCCGAAGACCTTATGAGCAATTAGACGAGTTCAAACGTGGTCATATACTCGGGATGCGTGAAGCTGGCTGGTCAAACCGAGCAATAGGCCGCCACCTGCTTCGAACGGGCACTGCTGTGCAAAGGTGCTGGCAGCAGTGGGTGCTGCAAGGAACTCATCGGCGGAATGAAGGCTCTAGAAAGCCAAGGTGCTCGAATACTAGGCAAAATCGGATGTTTGTACGACAGGCCCAAATTGTCCAAACGGCATCATTGTCCGCCATCCAACGTGCTACAGCCTCTTCCGCATACCACCCGTGGTACCTTCCACCATCTCACGGCGCTTGTCTGGGGTGGGGTTACGCTCACGTTTTTCTTTAAGACGTCTGCCCATAACCCCACAACATCGAAAGAGTCATTTGGAGTGGTGTCGTAGCGGAGCATCATGGTTGCTAGCAGACTCGCTTCGCGTAGCGTTCAGCGATGAATCACGCTTCAATCTTTCAGTAGATGACAATCGGGTACGTGTGTGGAGGCGCCAGGGCCAGCGGTCCCAATCAGTCTTTGTTTTACACAGCCCCGGCCGCGCATTTAGCTACAGTAAGCTTTCGAGTCTGTCGTGTGGTCTGGGTTTTTCACAGGCACACAGTCGTTACCCCTGGTGTGATCGTGTGGTGGTGCTATCTCTTACTACAGCAGGTCGCCGCTATTCATCCTGCGTACAACCTTAACAGCTCAACAATATCTTGATGAAATACTGTGGCCGCTTGCGTTACCCTTCATGCTATGTCATTCTGGGGCCTTTTTCCAACAAGATAAGGCCACGCCATATAGGGCTCGCATATTTGTGAACTGTCTCCGTGCTGTTGATACTGATCTTTAGCCAGCAAGGTCACCGGACTTTTCGCCAATCGAGCATATATGGGAAATGCTAGGCCGTCAAATTCGGGTATCCCGAAATATAGCAGATTTGGAGCAACAAATGAGGAATGCCTTGCAGAATGTATCGTAGGATGGCATTAGGAAACTTTATCACTCCTTACCTAGACGTATACAAGCATGCATTGCTGCCAAGGGTTTTTTCACCAATTACAGATTTGAAAATTCAATGTGCGATTGTTAACCATTGATGGGTCCTGCGGCTTTGATTTTGTAATCATTTCATTAGCTATGTATGAGCTGTACGCATATTTAATTTCAATAAAAACAGTTACTTTCTTCATGGTGCTTCGTTTCCTTTTGTAAAAGAGGAGTGCATATGGAGTATGCCTCATTTCGATTTCCTCATATCATAATCCATTTTTAAATAACTCGTGTTTTTTTTTCATTTTAAACTTTACAAGTAAAATTTTGAAAAATCGGTATCGTTAACCCAAATGAATACAATTATAGACGGTAACTCCCCCCCCCCCTCCTCCGAGGGGCACCAATGACGTCACGAACTACGGCTATTTTTGACAACAATGATTGAAGTTATTAAATTCGGTGGTCATTGAGCTATAAATAATCCCTTTCATGCATGATTAAGTCCATTTTTGTTCTGTGCTGCCACGTTATAAAATTTTGAATAAATTTCGGAGTTTTCAATCGAATTAAAAAAAATGTTAGCTAGTTCTAGATTTTTGTGATAACAATGCCGGATATAAAGTTTCGTGAAAATTCGTTAAAATTTGCGTCCGTTATCGTCTGCGCAGGATATCGTCCGCAGACATACAGACAAACAGACAGGCATCAATAAAAACAGTCAAAACGTGCTCAGGGGGTCTTGAAACATATATTGCCATCAAAATCTCGAAATCTAAAATTTTCGTGAAAACACTACTTTCTTAATACTGCGTATGCGAAAATGAAAATAATTACAATCAGGACTTTAACACACTTTTTACGATTGTCGTTCCGGCTTTTCATTCTTCATCTTCATCTTTTCATCTTTCATTCTGCTGTTGGACCTACAGTCTTAACTAGTGAAACGATTTTAATGAATAATGACTTATTACTTTCCATGCAATACATAGTAATGTATAGGGAAAAGTGTTAGAAACGCAACTCAAGTTTTTGACGGATCTACACGTTTTGGGACATCTAGAACACGAAAAAAACTATTTTCCAGCATGACATAGGTGTGTAGGTCTGTCTGTCAATCAGTCTGTGCAGATTTTGTATCCACTCTAACTGACAACCTAATTGGCCGAATTTCATGAAAGTTTCCCTAACAGCATTTTTTTTTTCACAGTGACGTAAGATTTACATCACACTGTGACTTAAGGCTCCTCTATATACGAGCTGACTCATCAAGCATATTGAAGCCCACCGTAGCTGGAAACGCAATCTATTAGCATTAGCTCTATTTGCATTTTCACTTTAGGAAGTATTATTGAAATAATTATGAGTGCTTGTTCTGCACCGAACTGCTCTAATTATTCTAGAAAGGATTTTAGGCTATTTCGTTTTTCTAGAAACGAAGGAAGAAGAAAACAATGGCTAATAAACAATCGGCGCGTTAATTGGATACCCGGTACTGCAGCATACTTATACGAGGTAAGTTCTACAATATTCTAATTGAAACTTCTTTTTTTATATAAATTATTTATTTTAAAGACTTATTTTATAATTTCTGTAACTGTAATATAGATTATTAATAATTTGTAGTTGTTATAGTCTTATGTTAGAACACTTGGTTTGTATTGTAAACATCACCTTGAATGCATTATACTATCTTCCAAATCTTGAAGAAAATAGTTTCAAATTATATATATATATAATTTGAAGCTATATATATATATTAAAGATTTATTGCTGTTACACCAATATCTTTCAAGTTTTATAGACTTTGTTGTATTTTTAGATCATAATGAATCACAGAATTGGTGAATCCTACTATCAACAAACTGTCGCCAAGTGGAAAACTTGCCATGTTATAGTAATTATGCAAACATAAGCTAAAATGGTAAATAAATCGAAATACGTTTATCATAATAGCTACTTAATGATCAACTATTGTTTGAAAAGCCTTGATGAAAAAAAGCCGAGCTCAGTAGGGTTATTATTAGTATTTTCCTCTTTAAATACAAAGTAGTTAACAAACTTTCAAATATGTGAGGCAAACATTCATATATGTTATTAAAAAAACTTTTATGATAAATGTATTTCGATTTATTTACCATTTTAGCTTATGTTTGCATAATTACTATAACATGGCAAGTTTTGCACTTGGCGACAGTTTGTTGATAGTAGAATTCCCCCATTCTGTGATTCATTATGATCTAAAAATACAACGAAGTGTATGAAACTTGAAAGATATTGGTGTAACAGGAATAAATCTTTAATATATATATATTTATAATTTGAAGCTATTTACTTCTAGGTTTTGAAGACTGTATAATGCATTCAAGGTGATGTTTACATTACAAACCAAGAGTTGTCCTAAGATAAGATTATAACAACTAAAAATTATTAATAATCCATATTATAGTTATAAGAATTATAAAATAAGTGTTTAAAATAAATACTTTATATAAAAAAAGAAGTTTCAATTAGAATATTATAGAACTTACCTCGCACAAATATGCTCCAGTACCGGGTATCCAATTATTGCGCCGACTATTTATTAGCAATTGTTTTTCTCTTTTTTCGTTTCTATGAAAGTGAAATAACCCAAATCCCTTTCTAGAATGACTAGAGCAGTTCGGTGCAGAACAACCACCCATAATTATTTCAATGATATTTAATAAAGTGAAAATGCGAATAGAGCTAATGCTAATGGATGGCTCTTCCAGCTAGGGTGGGCTTCAATATGCTTGATAAGTCAGCCTGTAGTAGAGGAGCTCTACTGTGACTTTGGTACGTCACAGAACGTCGCAGTACGTCTCGGCAATGTCATATTGAGGTCACAGCGAAGTCATTTCGGTAATTTTCATGGTCGTTTGTGACGTCGCATATTAACTTGTTTGTGACGTCACATTGTAATTGCCATTGTAATGTCGTCACATTGTTATGTGTTAATTAAATTGTGGAAACGTCACAGAATATAGTCATAATGAAGTTACAAAGTTACTAATATGTAACGTCGCATAGAGGTCACAAATATGATGTCACATTGTGACCCAGGTGTCACGTGACTAGAACGTCACTGTCACACATGTGACGATCTTTGCTGTGAGGTGTGAGGTAAGTCCCTTACAGGTGACTCTGTTGATTAGATTTTGATACGATTAGGAATAAAATAACCTGCCTTTTTTTTGCGAAATGGCCCGCAAAATTGTCAAAATCTAAAATAAAAGACTATGTATGCTCTATATCAATTAAATGCTTTTTTATATGTGAATTTTGACGATAACATCAATCCCATTAATCTAGGACCAGCCGTTTTCGAGATATATTACTTCTTTTTTTTTTCGCATTTCTGTCACGCCTTCTTTATAAATACTCCCAGTTACCAAATGAAAACGAAAATTGTATTGAAAGTGTAAATTCAGTGTAATTTTAAATAATTATGTGTGTTATTTTGTTCAATTGAAGTCACGTTGATGAATTATGAAAGAGATAAAGATAGAATGAATTTCAGTCTGTAAGGAAAGTCATATGCTACCCCCATCACATTTTTACAATTTGTGCCTTTTTCTAATTTGTTAAACGTTTAATGTTATGTTTAATTTGTTAAACGTTTCATGTTCTTCCGTTACTTCTTCGTTGCCTTTTTTTTTGCAAAATTTTGACGCAAAAATCGTCAAAATCGAAAATAAAAGACTGAGTATGCTCAGATGTACCAAGTAAATGCTTTTTTATATGTAATTTTTTACAATGAAAAGAATAAGAACAACCCCATTACTCTAGGACAAGCCGTTCTCGAGATATTTAATTTGTTTTGGTATTTTTGCTACTCTGGTTTTGAAAATACGACCATTTACCAAATAAATACGAAATTTGATTTCAACGTGCAAGTTCAGTGTTATTTTGTGCAAAAAAAAAAAAAAAACAATTTAATGAATTATTAAACGGATAAAACGTGCAAGGATTTTGTCTTTTTCTTCTTCAACACAGACCGTCCGACCTACCCGAAGGTGTAAGGTATCTGTTTGGACGGCCGGGAAGTACCACCCAATATAGACCGGAACCCAGTAGAGGAGGCATCCGTACCCTCCTTCCCCTACCACCAACCTCTCAGAAGGACTTACGGATCCACATGTTTAACGTGATCGTACTCGGCATGAACACGGCGGCAGTTGTGGCAGCGTGCAAATCCAGCGCGCAAACCACCGAGCTACCGCGCCCGAAATGTGACAACAGCACGCGGTGTTCCCAGGTGGTCACCCACCCAAGTACTAACCGCGCCCGATGCTGCCTGACTTCGGTGATCTAACGAGAACCAGTGTTTTCAGCACGGTACGGCCGTTGGCAAATTTAAGTCTGTAGAGAAAATCATATACTGCCCACATCAGATTATCTTAAACAGCTTTTAATACTCCTTACTTTCACTATTAGACTTAGCTTATCTGTCTGAGCAGAAAAACATATAGCCACTTAAATGAGTTTTAAATAATTTTTGGGGCCATACTTTCTTATTAGAAATTAAACAAATTGAAAGCTTTGATAAATACGTTCGATTATATATATATATATATATATATATATATATATATATATATATATATAACAAAAAAACTGAAGTGTGCATCACGTGACTTACGCTAAAGAATAATTTAGAGAATGTTAAAGAATTAAAGAATAATTTGAGAAGAAAATGTAAAATTTGATTTAGAGAATCCTTAAATTTTAGGATTTTTGATATTTTGATACACTCATGTCCAACAGTTAAGCAACAAAATGAGAATTATGATGTGGGGCAGCACATGACTTTCGCTGCAGACTCATATTCGCGTTCTCTTTATTTCTTCAATAATTCATTAAATTGAGTTTAATTGCACAAAATAGCAACCATTATTATCTAAAATTATACGGAATTTACACACTTTTAATACAATTTTCGTTTTCATTAGGTAACTGGACTTATTTACAAAGGTGGCGTAGCGAAAATGGGAAAGGACTAAAATATCTCGAGAACGGATAGTTCTAGAGTAATGGGGTTGTTCTTATTCATTTCATCATCAAAAATTGTGTGTAATACAAGCTTTTAATTGATATATTTGGGCATACGTAGTCATTTATTTTAGATTTTTGTGGGTCATTTCGCAAAAAAGGCAGGATTTTTTTTTTCCAAATTGTTTTCCAAAATCTAATCAGCACCAGGATAACGCACAAGTGACCTATAAAATTTTATGAAATTTGATTAGTTTTTGAGCTAAAATGGATACAAACTCTGCACATACGCACACACATAAATGTCACACTAAAAATAGATTTTTCGTATTCTAGAAGTCCCAAGACGTGTAAATCGGTCGAAAACTCGTGATTTTCGATATGATTCTAATACTTTCCTTTTACATTACCATGTATAACAAGGAAAATAAAACACATTTTTTAAAAGATATCGTCAAGATTTATTTATAAAAATAAGGATTGATATGTATGAATAGCATATATGGCAACGGTGTGTGTATGGCATGGTTTGTAAAATTTAAATTTGATGATTTTATTTCGAATTACTATTTCAACAAGTAAAAATCTGATGTAGGCAGCACATGACTTTCCCTGCAGACTTATATCAACGTTCTCTTTATTTTAATTAAATTTAATTCACTTTTAATTCAATTTTCGTTCTCATTTGAAAACTAGACTTTTTTTCAAAGCTGGCGTAGAGAAAATACAAAAAAACTAAAATATCTCAAGAACGGCTAGTCCTAGTGTAATGGAGAGGGTTTTATTCTTTTTTCCGTTAAAAATTACGTATGAAACAAGCATTTAATGGATATATTTGAGCATACGTAGTTTTTTATTTCAGATTTTCGCGATTTTTGCGGGCCATTTTGCAAAAAGAGGCAGGTTATTTTTTTTTCAAATCGTACCAAAATCTAATCAGCACCAGAGTGACCCACAAGTGACTTATCTACCAAATTTTGTGAAATTCGGTCCATTAGTTTTTCAGATAGAGTGAATACAAACTTTTGCAAGCCATTTCGCAAAAAAAGGCGGGTTCTTCTATTCCGATTCCTACCCAAAACTAATCAGCACCAGATTCTCCCACAAGTGACTTACGTACCAAATTTTATAAAATTCGGTCCATTAGTTTATTAATTAGAGTGGATACAAAATCCGCACAGACAGACAAACACACAGACACACACACATAAACGTCACGCTAAAAGTAGTTTTTTCGTATTCTAGAGGTCTCGAAACGTGTAGATCCGTCGAAAACTCGAGTTGCGATTTTCAGCATGATTCCAATACTTTCCCTATACATTACCATGTATTGCAGGGAAAGTAAAAAAATCTGATGTGGGCAGCACATGACTTTCCCTGCAGACTTATATTAACGTTCTCTTTATTTTAACTAAATTTATTTCACTTTTAATTCAATTTTCGTTCTCATTCGGTAACCGGGCTTATTTTCAAAGGTGGCGTAGGGAAAGTACGAAAAACTAAAATATCTCGAGAACGACTAGTCCTAGTGTAATGGGGTTGGTCTTATTCTTTTCGTCGTTAAAAATTACGTATTAAATCAGCATTTAATGGATTTATTTGAGTATACCCAGTTCTTTAGTTTAGATTTGGACGATTTTTGCGGGCCATTTTGCAAAAAAAGGCAGGTCATTTTTTTCCGAATCGTACCAAAATCTAATCAGCACCAAGGTAACCCACAAGTGACTCATCTACCGAATTTTGTGAAATTCGGTCCATTTGTTTTTCAGTTGGAGTGGATACAAGCTTTTGCGGGCCATTTCGCAAAAAAAAGGCGGGTTCTTTTATTCCGAATCGTACCCAAAACTAATCAGCACCGGACTCGCTCACAAGTAACTTACCTACCAAATTTTGTGAAATTCGGTCCATTAGTTTTTTAGTTAGAGTGGATACAAAATCTGCACAGACAGACAGACACACACACAGACGTCACGCTAAAAATAGTTTTTTCGTATTCTAGAGGTCTCGAAACGTGTAGATCCGTCGAAAACTCGAGTTGTGATTTTCGGCATGATTCCAATACTTTCCCTATACATTACCATGTATTGCAGGGAAAGCAAAAATGACCAGAGAAAATTTCAAAAATTGAAATAACTTTTCGGTGTGGATTTCGTATCGGTACTAATTCTGCTATTTCAAGTCTAAATTTTCATTTTATTTTATTTATGACCGAAAGGTCACTGGTCAATTTCCTTTCAATCGTAGCCATTTATTAAATCCTAAATGCATTACAGTTATCGACCCACAGCTGAGATTGTTTTAAATATAAAAATCTGATGTGGGCAGCACATGACTTTCCGTGCAGACTTATATTTACGTTCTCTTTATTTTAATTACATTTAATTCACTTTTAACTCAATTTTCTTTCTCATTTGATAACTGGACTTCTTTGCAAAGGTGGCGTAGAGAAAATAAGAAAAAACAAAAATATCTCGAGAACGGCTAGTCCTAGTGTAATAGGGCTGGTCTTATTCTTTTCTTCGTTGAAAATTACGTATTAAACACGAATTTTATGGATATATTTGAGCATGCGTAGTTTTTTATTTTGGCGATTTTTGAGGGCCATTTTGCAAAAAAAGGAAGGTTATTTTTTTCCGAATCCTACCAAAATCTAATCAGCACCAGGGTGTCCCACATGTGACTTACCTACCAAATTTTGTGGAATTTGGTCCATTAGTTTTTCAGCTAGAGTGGATATAAGCTTTTGAGGGCAATTTCGCAAAAAAAAGGCGGGTTCTTGTATCCCAAATCATAGCCAAAACTAATCAGCACCAGACTCGCTCACAAGTGACTTACCTACCAAATTTTGTGAAATTCGGTCTATTAGTTTTTTAGTTAGAGTGGATACAAAATCTGCACACACAGACACACACACTGACGTCACGCTAAAAATGGATTTTTCGTATTCTAGAGGTCTTGAAACGTGTAGATCCGTCGAAAACTCGAGTTGCGATTTTCGACATGATTCCAATACTTTCCCTATACATTACCATGTATTGCAGGGAAAGTAAAAAGTAATAATATTGCTGACTGTTAATATACGCCGGTAATATTTTATTATTTGATATTATGTAATGAACGTTTTCGTTTAATCGGCACAGGATAACCTCCAAAATCTAATCATCAAGAACTCTGCACTTTGATAAAGGGCGCAGTTAGTTAAATGTAGAAAACCCGGTCACAGACTGTCGCCAAGCGCGCCAACCTTGATATTTTGGTTGGCGGTTGAGGGCGCTGAAGTCGAGTGAAATATCTGTTTATATTAATCTGTGGTTAAAATAATCAGAACAGTCATGTTCGGGATCAGAAATCTAGATAACGCCTCTATACGCGTATTTCACGCTATAAAATTAAATAATGCTTAATTTTATGCTCCGATTTTATAAACAAAAACCCCTTTTTTAGAATCGCAAATTAAACAGATTTGGCTTGAAAATAGTAGCAATTTCTTATTTTATCCAGCATCACGTACATATTACAAATTCATCATAACGAGAGTTGATTTTTATGCTTCTGTGCAACGCACTTTTTACCAGAAGGTAGATGTATATCGAATTGATGTACAAATGGTTGGAGAATGGTAAGAACATCGTCTTTGGAGCATCAGATTGATGTACGCCGAACGTAGACTGCAGTCAAAGGATTAGTGACGAAAGGCGTAGTATCAGCGCCTGCACGCGTTGTTCTTATTTATAACTAACTTTACAAATAGTTTTACATTTTTTTGATATTCTTAAAATAAAAATTAGCGTTTAACTTTCGTTGCAGTTTTAATATGAACCGTTGGGTTAATTGTATCCGCTGAATATTTTAATATGAATAAATTCTAACCGCGTTAAAAGTAGCTTTATTTTGATTTCCTCACGGCAGATCAATAGTTTTTTTCGGAAGTTAGGGGAAAATGCCATCCAATCCAATTGATTTCTTTCTGCAACTTTTCTGTTGTGTACGTTTTTTACATACTTTGACGATGAGGTTTTGGCTAAGCTCATATTTCTGCATACTAGTGTTGTATATTGATATTAATTATTGCGAGTTCATTGTTAATTACACTATGACGAATTTATAATTCAAGATTGCTTGGAAAATTGACAGGAAATAAAAAAAAAAGTTCCTAAAAATCCAAAGTTTAGTAAACATTTAAAAACTCATTTCATAAAGTTTATAAGGTATATTAATTGTTCCATCAGATATACAATGCATTTTGTTTATTAACATAAATAAAGAGTATAGTGAATTTCTCAAATCTTTTTTTTTTCAACGTAGAAAAGTTAAAAAATTATATCCTGTTGGGCGATAACCCTATAATTTTTTCTTATACAAAATACAATAAATTTAATAAATACCTGGAAATTTGAGGGTAATTGCACGTTTGTTAAAAATTATTCTTCTGGTAACCAAAATACTCCTTCAAATCAAGTGTAGGCGTATTTTTACTCTTCTGGAAAATTTTCTAGCTCGATCTCTGCTCGGGACGAATTTGGGAATGCTTAGAGATGTCTTTCTAAAAGTACAGCTTTTAAGCTCTAATTATTGCTGTAGGGGCAAAATATTCTTTTTTTTTTCAAAAATCTTATAAACGTAGGATTATTTATATTTCAACATCTTAAGATGTTGAGATTCGAATTTTTTACTTTCCCTGCAATACATGGTAATGTATAGGGAAAGTATTGGAATCATGCCGAAAATCGCAACTCGAGTTTTCGACGGATCTACACCTTTCGAGATCTCTAGAATACGAAAAAACCATTTTTAGCGTACGTCTGTGTGTGTGTCTGTCTGTGTGTCTGTCTGTCAGTGCAGATTTTGTATCCACTCTAACTAAAAAGGTAATTAACCGAATTTCATAAAATTTGGTAGGTAAGTCACTTGTGGGCGAATCTGGTATCCACTCTAACTAAAATACTAATGGACCGAATTTCACAAAATTTCGGTAGATAAGTCACTTGTGGGTTACCCTGGTGCTGATTAGATTTTGGTACGATTCGGAAAAAAATAACCTGCCTTTTTTTGCAAAATGGCCCGCAAAAATCGTCAAAATCTAAACTAAAGAACTAGGTATACTCAAACATATCCATTAAATGCTCGTTTAATACGTAATTTTTAACGACGAAAAGAATAAGACCAACCCCATTACACTAGGACTAGCCGTTCTCGAGATATTTTAGTTTTTCGTATTTTCTCTACGCCACCTTTGAAAATAAGTCCGGTTACCGAATGAGAACGAAAATTGAATTAAAAGTGAAATAAACTTAATTAAATAAAGAGAACGTGAATATAAGTCTGCAGGGAAAGTCATGTGCTGCCCACATCAGATTTTTACTTTCCGCATAATGAAAGGAAAGTATTGTGACAAAGTTGAGAGTTCGAATTCGCGTTTTCTATGTACGTTTACTAGCATATATGAACTCGAATCGAACGATTTTGAGGTGATGTCTGTGTGTGTGTTCGTGAGTCTGTGGAAGCGATATCTTGAGGCAGTCTTACAGGACTCTTTGGCCGGAAGGGTGGGGGAGAATAAATCTTTAAGGGAGCAAGTATTCCATTTGCTTTATGTAAATATATCTAAATGCTGTCAGATAAATAGATACAAAGATAATGTGCAATGTATCCGGGGGGGGGGGGCGAATAATCGTCTCCGGAGGGGCTTCGCCCTCCCCCCGGATGTTTGCCTGAAAGAAACACTGGATATCGCACGAACAAATGGAGCGTTTCTTACCAAATTTGGTACAAGTATTACAATCGGTGAACACTGGAATCAGTGAACACAATTGAATATTCTGAAGACCCCTCGCAAATTTTTAATTGAAATTTTGAAAAAAATCATCAAAACATCAGAATTTTCAGTAATGTTACGTAAATAATAATTTCTTTAGTAGTTTCTAATTAAAATGTGATTGACATAATTTACGCTAGCAGTAAATAACGTTAGCATGGAAAATTGCTTAGCTTGATATATTGCATCTCCTTCAAAAAAATTTATCTTAAAAATCACATAAAATTTAAAATGTATTAACTATTGCGAAATGTGATTACTTTTCACTTATAACATCAAGCGATAGATATGTAAACATCATTTTCATGGATCTAATTAGCTCCATTCATGAGAGAGGATTCCTTATGTAATAGTTTGGCATTTTGACGCCCAGTAATTTGCCAATAGTCATTTATATATAAGAAATGATCTTCTTTATGTCTGTCTATAACGCTTGGCGATCAATTTGGCGAACTTGGTGATTTATTTTGCGAAATACAGCCAACTTGACTGTATTTCGTCCCAGATTGACGAAAATATCGTTAAAATTGCAAAAATGAAACTATGTTAACGACAATGATGCCAAATTGTTGAAACCGTTACAAAAATATATGGACTATATTGCTTGTTGCTGATGCTATCAATATTGGTAACTGTTAATTTAGAGTTGTGTGAAATCTAATCTAATCGGGCACTTCGAAATAGTTCTACATGCTGTAATCCGGAAAAGCCTCCAATGTATAATTCAGCAATAAAAACATTGTGCCGTAGATCTTTATACATAATTTTTTTACTTAAAAGAAGTGCATTCATTGCATTATATAGCGAAAGTCATGTGCTTCCCGCATAAGATTTTTTAAAACTGTAGAAGGCGTTCTTTAGAAGTTCCTTACATTTTATAATCACACATTTTAAGGTACACTTTGTCTTTTGCCTAATTTTACATATCAAGTAGAGTTTCGAAGCAAAGGCGTGATAAAATACATGCTAAATTTCATAGATTGCTTAAACTTTTAGGCAGAAAGGCTGCCCTTCCAGTATTATTATTTCTGATAAATAACAGAAACTGCAAAGACTGACGAAAGATGCTGATGTAACTTCTCTGGTTTCAGTTCTTTGTATATGCAAACGCCCATTTTAGGACAAATTTTCTTTTATTACTTATATATATATATATATATATATATATATATATATATATATATATATATATATATATATATATATATATATATATATTTATATATATATATATATATATATATATATATATATATATATATATATATATATATATCCAAATAGAATCAATAAAAATGGATCAAGTTCAGAAGTTTAGTACCACTAATTTCCCAGAAGGTTGTGACACCCTCTCCCTGGTTAAGCGTGCTTTGTGCCGCTGCAACACTCCCGGTAGCCGGTACAAACTTCAGCACGATAAATAAAATCAATTCCCTATACCATCACAACTCTCAAACCACGTACTAACTTCCCAGGACTTCCACCACAACACTCGCTGAATCTCAACCAAAAACAGAGTCCCCCCTTTCCCCTATAAAAACCAAGTCCTCTAGAATTAATATTAAATTTCGACACACTAAAAACCAACCAACCATTTCCCGGCCATCCAAACAGCTGCTCTTAGTCTACGGACGAGTCGGGTGGTCTGGGCTTTCGACACTAAAAACCAACCGGCCGGACGACCACCTTGCTGCTCAAGTCCTCGGATGAGTCGGTCGTTCTGGGCTTTCGACACTAAAAACTAACCGGCCGTCCAAATAGCTGCTCATGTCCTTGCTGACGAGTCGGACGGTCTGTATCTTCAACACTAAAACCAAAAATTAACATTTAAAAACACTATTGTACAGCATCAGCGCTTACAGCTATATAGATCCTCAATAAAATATCCGACAAAAGTTCAAATCTCTTTACTAAAACCTATACTCTTTACCACTATATTTACATAAAATTCAAACTGTAAACGAAACTTTTAGGCGCTATGCAGCCTCTACACATAGCTTACCTAATATATATCCAAATGGAACCAATAAAAATAGAACAAGTTTTTTACCACCAGTTGGCTGGAGGGGGCGTATATACGTATAATATACACGCTAAAAATAGTGTATATTATTCGTATATATTTTATATATATATACGTATTTTTCAAATCAGCTAGGATCAAGGAATGTTCAAAGTACCTATAACATTTCAGATTTTCTGAAAATACCGAGTTTTTTACCAATCCTTACACATTCAGCATATGCGATAATATTTAAGAAATGTAGTAACAAGATTTCTAATGGTTGAAATTCTTTACGCAGCATCTAATTTGAGCTAAAATTGCACATTTGTCATCGTTTCCAGTTAAATATTTATTCTGCCCCTCCATCTCGTCATTTTCGCATCCGTAACTGATAAGTGTATATTATACTTGATAAACACGCGTTTCCAAGGGCCCGTAATTCAGCTTCCAAGAAAGTTAAATATATTAATCTTTTTTATTTGTTAACCCGTCTTAAAGCTGATATAAACAAAGTAAAAAACAATATGTAACATCCGAAATCAGTGGAGTCGACAAGGATTTGAGAATCAAACCCCCTCTACGAACCCATTGAATTTTGAAGATATGATACATGGATAAGTAAGTGGAAAACAAAATATTTGGTTACCCCCTCCCCCCCTTCAGGAAATCTAAACTTTCATTTCATTTAATTCATGGCCCAAAGAATCCTAAATTAGAATTTGTGACGTCAGATAAAAGCAGTCTACCGCCCACCTCCCACAGAGCTAGAGATTGCTAAATATATAAAGTGAAATAATTGTATAACCGTTAATATTTTAATAATATATTCTATATAAATAATGTTTTTGTTTAATGTTATACTATAAATCCAATGTAAACAAGATCAAGAACGCTGCTCCAAATAGAGGACGCAGCTATCTGAAATACTCAGGAAAACATAGTTAAACTCAATGATTAAAAACGTAAATATGTAAATGATAAAAATATTTAGAGGATCACAATTTTTAAAAAAAATACGTGCATACATATATATATATATATAATATATATACACGTATTTTTCAAATCAGCTAGGATCAACGAATACTCAAAGTACCTATAACATTTCAGATTTTCTGACTATACCAAGTTTTTGACAAATCCCTACTCTTTCTGAGCGAGCGATAATATTTAAGAAAAGTGATGACAAGATTTCAACTGGATGAAATTCTTTACATCTTATGCAATATCTAATTTGGGCTAAAATTGCATATTTGTCATCTCTTTCAGTTGAACATTTATTCTGCCCCGCCAACTCGTCATGTTCGCATCCGTAGCTGATAAGTGTATATTATACTTGATAAACCTGGATTTCTAAGGGTAGCTAAATACTTGATTCTTCTTCTTCTGTTAACTTGTCTTAAGCTGATATAAACAACGTAAAAAAATATGGAACATCCGGAAGCAATGGCGTGGATATGATATATGGATATGATATATGGGTAAGTGGAAAACAAAATATTTGGTTACGAACCCCCCCCCCCCCCCCTCAGAAAGTCTAAACTTTCATTTCATTTAATTCATGGCCAAAGAATCCTAAATCAAAATATTTATCGTCTGTTATGTATAGATAAAAGCATAGTCTACCGCCAACCTACCACAGAACTAGAAATTGCTAAATATATAAAGTAAAATAATTATGTAACCCGTTAATATTTTAATGGTATATTTTATATAAAAAATGTTTTCGTTCAATGTAAAACGTTAAATTTATAAAAGCTACATCAAGAACGCTGCACCAAATAGAGGACGCAGCTAGTTGAAATAGTCAAAAAAACATATTTAAACTCAATGATTAAAAACTTGAATAACGTAATTATAGAATAAATATATAAATAATGCAAGATAAAAATATTTTGAGGATCACGTTTTCTTCTTTTGTTGTTGATTATGAGGATACGCGTTTCTGCATGTGCGACTCACCGAACCACTAACTCACCCAAATATAGTCAAAAAGGTAGTTCAAAAGAAAAAAAAAATGTTAAAAACCACTGCAGTAAAGCGACTTCTACTCAATGGTGTAACTAGGAATTTTTGTCCCTTAAATAAAATATGGAAAAGCCTCAGGGTCCAAATTTTATTTTTCTGAGACTAAAATTTTGCTTCCAAAATAAAAACATTTTTTTAAATGTTTTTATTTTGAGGGCCCCCAAAATTTTGGGCACTCCGTTAAAACTTCCAAAACCAAAATTTTTGAGCCAAAACTAAAATTTTAGTCCCCAGAAATAAAAGCACGTAAGAAAATGCTTTATTCGAATGAAAATATCGCCGAGGTGCCCCTTTCCGGTTCCTGCAGTACCTGTATACTAAATTTCATGACCGTACGATGCTTAGATTTTCCGCTACAGGCAGCACAGACATCTCCCGTTATTGTGTATGATTATATATATATATATATATATATATATATATATATAATAAAAAAAATGTGAAAGTCCAATGAAAGAAAAGTGAGAAGCTGTAACTCGAAAAACCTAACAAGCTTATATATACATATATATATATATATATATATATATATATAAAATCCAAGAAAAAGAAGAATGAACTGCACAAATATAAGGCTATATTGAACATAGTATTATATGAGAATATTCTAAATAATGGTAAAGATTTCTATCAACAAATAAAAGGTCCCCCTATGGGGGGAGGATGCTCCTCTATGTTAGCAGATCTCTACCTTAACAAGTACGAAGAAGGTACTTTTATTCTAAATGAAATACCTTATTTTAGATTTATGGATGACATTCTTTTTGGATGTATTAAAAACACCTCTGATTTCGATTTCAGTTTCTATCCATCAAATCTGGAATTAACGGAAACTGAAAAGATTCACGATAGTGAGATTAGTTATCTTGATCTATGTATCAATTTCACTGAAAATGAAAAAATATATACAAAGCTATATGATAAAAGAAATTATTTTGATATAAACATTAACTGCATCATCGATTGGAAATCAAACTTGAGCGCCAATATTTTCCGCAATATCGTTAGAAATCATTTTCTACGAAACTGAAGATTGCATACTTATAAGGATGATCGTATCAAAAGTGATAAAAAATTCATAAAGGAAGCGTTGAAACAGCACTATCCAATAGGATACCTCAAACACTACTATAATGCATTGCACTGCAAGGAAATTAATGCATTTGATAGTGATATTGGCAATGCATCGAATCGCTCAGCACTTTATATATGAATTGTTGAATGATCTGTCATTCGGTTTAACTTCTTATTTCAACCTGTCTCAATCCAATTTTTTCTCCAATCGGTCCATGCATTCACTTCTGGTATACGTCTTTTGCTTTGACGTTCCAAGGAAATATGACCACAGGCACGTAACGGTTCCGGGAGTGTTTCCTTAGGAGTAATAGCTGGCTATAACCGGGAACAAGGAGTCACAATCCCCCTTGGTCACTTGTTATTTCCCTGTTGGTACTTATATCACATCTCTATATTTTTTTATCTTCTTATATACAAGACATTAATAGAGCTGCATTGCGCCTATATGACTTGGCAATTTCTATTAGTTTACAATCGGGTACGTTTCGTACTTTGGTATTTACAATATTATATATATATATATATATATATATATATATATATATATATATATATATATATATATACATATATACATAAAAGGCATTATTTAAAAAATATCCACAAGATTTAATTGCAAAAATAAACGGACTAACATGCGGACTAACATAATTATTTATTTAGCCACGCCCATTTTCTTCGTTTGGCGTTCTCGTGGGGGTATTGATATAATGTTTATTTCCAATTAATCCGAAAGAATGAGAGCTAAATTTTATTCTGATGATTTCATTCCAAATCACTATTTCAGCAAGTAAAAGAATCTGATGTGAGCAGCACATGACTTTCTCTACCGACTCAATACATTTGTATATTTATTTCTTTCATAATTCATTAAATTGAGTTTTAATTGCACAAAATAACGGATAATTATTTGACATTACACTCAATTTGTTGTTTTAATCCAATTTTTGTTTTTATTTGGCAACTGGACATATGTTCAAAGTCGGCGTATAGATAAATGCTAGAAAAGTAAAATATCTCGTGAACGGTTAGTCCTGCAGTTGTGGGGGTTGGTCTCATTATTTCCTTCGTCCAATATTACGTATAAAACAAGCATTTTATTGATAAATTTGAGCATATATAGTCTTGTATTTTAGATTTTGGCGAATTTTGTAGATAATTTCGCCATAAAAGGCAGAATCCTTTTTTCCGAATCGTACCAAAATCTAATCAGTACTAGAGTAATCCACAAGTGACTTATTTACCGAATTTTGTGAAATTTGGACAATTAGTTTTTATTTAGAGTAGATAGATACCGATTTTTGCGAGCCATTTGCAAAGAAAAGCAGGCTCTTTTTTTCCGAATCGTATGAAAATGCAATCAGCACCCAGTAACATATCTATCAAATTTTGTGAAATTTGGGCAAATTGTGTTTCAGCTAAATAGAATACATATATTGCACAAACAGACACACACACAGACGTTACGCAAACAATAGTTTTTTCGGGTTCTAAAATACTCGAAACGTGTAGATCCGTCGAAAACTCGAATTGCGATTTCAGACACGATTCCAATATTTTCTCTACATTACCATGTCTTGTGGGGAAAAGAAAAATGACCAGGTAAATTTTCAAAAATTGAAATAAAGTAACTTTTCGGTGTGGATTTTGTATCAGCACTAATTCTGCTACAATAAACTTAAATGCTCATTTTAATTTAATTATAGCCCAAAGAGCATATGAGCATTTGCTAAGAGCATTGCTAGGATCCATTTTATGAGCATTGCTAGGATCCATAATATTCTTAATTACAATTATATTTTAAATAATTCATCTCTATCTCGATGTACTCATATTATTGATTTAGGTATCACTTTCAATGATACTTTTAACTTTCAGAGACATATCGATAATATTATTAAAAGAGCCTACTAAAGACTTGGTTTCACCTTAAGACGTTTTTGCTAGTTCTGATACGATTATTACTTTCCTTATATACATAATGTATAAGGAAAGTATTGTGACTGGGTCGAAAATTCGAATTCGAGTTTTCGACGGGAGAGCACGTTTCAAGCATCCCTGATCACGAATCAAACATTTTTGAAGTGATGTCTGTGTGTGTGTGTGTGTGTGTGTGTGTGTGTGTGTGAAAGTATGTGTGTGTGTGTGTCAGTGAGTCTGTGGAGACGATAACTGACGAACGAATAAACCGATTCGAACCAAATTTGGTACAAAAATCACAATCCGTAAACACTGGAAGCCTATTGTTTTTATACGTAATCGAATGTTCAGAACCCCCCTAAATTTTCGAATAAAATTTTGAAAAAATCGTCAAAACATCAAAACCGCTAATAAAGTTACGCAAATAGACATTTCTTATGTAATTTTTCATTAGAAAACGATTGGCATAAATTTTAGAACGCTAACATGAACCGTTCTCGAGATATTGTACATTTTTAAAAAAAATTATGAAAAAGTCACATAAAAAAAAAAATTCCTATTGAGAAACATGTTCACTTTTCATATGTAATACCATGCGATAAATTGAGTGACATCATTCTCGTGGATCTAGCTTGTTCCATTCATGAAAAAATATACTTTGAATATTATTTTTGTATTTAAACGCCAATAGTCATTTATCTGCTGTAAGAATAACTTTTTTCTTAGTGCATAACGTTTGGCGAGATTTTGGCGACGAATTTGGCGGAATGTCGCCAACTTGGCGACTTTTTTCAAATGTTGCCAAATTAATGAAAATCTCGCCAAATGGATAAAAATGATGCTAAATCAATGAAAATGACGACTAATTGTCAAAAATTCAATATCTTGGAAAGAATATTAGTATCTACTATAAGAAAAACCTATTTTTTTACTGTAAAAGTAGTAAATTCATTACATTATATAAGGAAAGTCATGTGTTGCCCACATCAGATTTTTTGTATTTATAATACCCTTGTTAAACCAATCTTGGAATATTATGCAATGATTTGGGACCCTGTTTACAACCTGCATTCTCAACGGATAGAAATCGTGCAAAATAAACTATTACGTACAATTGATTACAGATTGACTGGCTATTATCCTTATGATATGCATACAAGGGAACTCAGACAGAAATATAGTTTAATGTCTCTTAAAAAAAGAAGAAGCTGGTCCTGCCTCTTGTTTTATTATAAGGTTTTAAATAATACTATTGATTACCCTACTTTACTTTCTTACCTGGAATTCCACATACCTGTCAATAATACCAGGAAAAAAACTCTTTTTCACAACAATACTACTGTTAAACACAACTACATTAAATGCTATTCTATCTATACATTTGTTGATCTATATAATACCTATTGTTCTGATATTGATATATTTAACTTGACTCCTGCCTGTTTTAAAAAAGACTGTTTCAATGCGCTTGATATGTTTACTACGTAGTATTCTTGTATTATATGTTCTGTACTTTTTAATTTCTTGTGTGGCTACTGTAACTGGATTTCATCTGTAGTTGCCACGTAAATTGAATAAAATAAAATAAAAATAAAATAAAAGAGTCATAGAAGATCAATTTCATTTTAACGGCTGTCATATAGACAGTCATCAGTTAAGCCCTAAATAGGCAACAGTATTCTATCACTCCACAAAGCAAAAGATTGCTAAAAATATAAAATGAAATATTCATGCTGACCATTAATAGATACCAATAATATTTTAATGATATATTTTATATGAAAAATGTTTTCAGGTAATTCATGCTTAAAATGCACATAAGAGTACCGTCTCAAGAACGTTGCATCGAATAAAGGATGTAGCTGTACATGTTTACCCCGCCGAATTACTTATTTTATTACTTTCCTTATATGCATAATGTATAAGGAAAGTATTGTGACGAGGTCGAAAATTCGAATTCGAGTTTTCGACGGGAGAGCACGTTTCAAGCATCCCTGATCACGAATCAAACATTTTTGAAGTGATGTCTGTGTGAAAGTATGTGTGTGTCAGTGATTCTGTGGAGACGATAACTGACGAACGAATTGACCGATTCGAACCAAATTTTGTACAAAAATCACAATCCGTAAACACTGGAAGCCTATTGCTTTTATACGCAATCGAATGTTCAGAACCCCCCCTAAATTTTCGAGTAAAATTTTGAAAAAATCGTCAAAAAATCAAAACCACTAATAAAGTTACGCAAATAGATATTTCTTATGTAATTTTTCATTAGGAAACGATTGGCATAAATTTTTGAACGCTAACACAAACCGTTCTCGAGATATTGCACATTTTTCAAAAAAATTATCATAAAGTCATATAAAATTAAAAAAAATATTTCCTATTGAGAAACATGTTCACTTTTCATATGTAATACCATACGATAAATTGGGTGACATCATTCTAGTGGATCTAGCTCGTTCCATTCATAGAAAAAGATACTTTGAGTAATACTTTTGTATTTGAGCGCCAATAGTCATTTGTCTGCTGTAAGAATAACTTATTTCTTCATCCATAACGCTTGGCGAGATTTTGGCGGAATGTCGCCAACTTGGCGACTTTTTGAAATGTTGCCAAATTAACGAAAATCTCGCCAAATGGATAAAAATGACGCTAAATCAATGAAAATGACGACTATATGTCGAAAATTCAATATCTTGGAAAGAATATTAGTATCTACTATAAGAAAAACCTATTTTTTACTGTAAAATTAGTGAATTCAATTCATTATATAAGGAAAGTCATGTGTTGCCCACATCAGATTTATTTTTTATTTCAAGATGCATTAAATTGAAATTAATTGCAGAAAATAACATGGATACTTGGAAATAACGTGCATACATGGAATATATGGAAAATAACATGGAACGCTGCACCAATGAAACGGCACAGCAAACTGAAATAAACTGTACAAAACATTGTCGGGATCAATATATAAAACGCAATAAAGCCGATCTGATAGCTGAGAGGTATAAGGCAAGTCTTTCCTGGTGACTGCCTGGTTGTGGATTCGAATCCTATATGCGGGCATAGTTATATGGTGTCAGTTTAGGGTGTGATACATGATACTAGGGCAACATCATGTGAGGGCAAAACAGTTCACTATTCGGCCTCCAAAAACTGGATGAATGGTTAAGTAATAAGTACCCGACCATGGGGAAAAAAACGATTTCGAAATTTTGTTGCCAATATATGTTTTAGAACTTCCTGAAGACGTTTCGACTATTTTTAGAGTAACGTCCGTCTGTGGTCGATTTATTGTGTTTACACGATAGCTGAGACGAATACCAATGGATTTTCACGAAACTGCATATATCCGGCTTTGTTTTCGAAAAATTTGGACCTAGATGGAATATTTTGAAATTTGAGTGAAAACTTCGAAACATATTCGAAATTTTATATATTCATGACATGGCAGCATAGGACAAATTAATTTTTCTTTTCCCCTTGCAAAATTGTCAAGGGAAAAAAAAATCACAAGCTAGTTAAAAATGGATTCTGCTATGAGAATGTCGAGTTGAGCCACACTACAATTAATTTTTACTTTCCCTGCAATACATGATAATGTATAGGGAAAGTATTGGAATCATGCCGAAAATCACAACTCGAGTTTTCGACGGATCTACACGTTTCAAGACCTCTAGAATACGAAAAAACTATTTTTAGCGTGACGTCTGCGTGTGTGTCTGTGCAGATTTTGTATCCACTCTAACTAAAAAAGAAATCGACCGAATTTCATAAAATTTGGTAGGTAAGTCACTTGTGGGCGACTCTGGTGCTGATTAGTTTTGGGTACGATTCCGGATAAAAGAACCCGCTTTATTTTGCGAAATGGCCCGCAAAAGCTTGTATCCACTGTAACTGAAAAACTAATGAACCGAATTTCGCAAAATTTGGTAGATGAGTCACTTGTGGGTTACCCTGGTGCTGATTTGATTTTGGTACGATTCGAAAAAAAAAATAACCTGCCTTTTTTTTTTGCAAAATGGCCCGCAAAAATCGTCAAAATCTAAACTAATGAACTAGATATACTCAAATATATCCATTAAATGCTCGTTTAATACGTAATTTTTAACGACGAAAAGAAAAAGATCAACCCCATTACACTAGGGCTAGCCAACAATTACCTTACACCTTTCTGGTAGGTCGGACGGTCTGGGTTTCAACAACAACACTAGGACTAGCCGTTCTCGAGATATTTTAGTTTTTCATATTTTCTCTACACCATCTTTAATAATAAGTCCGGTTACCGAATGAGAACGAAAATTGAATTAAAAGTGAAATAAATTTAAAAATAAATAATAAGAACGTGAATATAAACGTCTGCAGGGAAAGTCATGTGCTGCCCACATCAGATTTTTATTTTTATTTTAGAGTGTTTCATATTTACTTCATATATTTATATACTGCTGATTGTACGTCAATTTTTAACCTGGAGTGCAATGGAGATTTAAACTGATGGAGTGCCAATTTTTAAACTGGGGCTTACTTCAAATAATGGATTTACTGCTGATGGTAATCAATTGGTAAGTCAATTTTTAAATTTTTGTTAGGGAGTCCTCCAAAACCAACTGGGCCCCCATCTTCTGTTCGCCAAGCCCTGAGGTAAAAGGTTACGTAACCCTTCTTTGAAGAATGAGCTGCAGAAGCCAAGAGCGTACCCCTCTCCGATTAAACAGGTTGTATAATCATGCCTCCGAAATTGCACAAGGCGGCCTGCTTCATGTTCTAATTATCGTCGGGTCATCGGAAAAGAATATCAGGCGAACCTGTTTGCAGACGATTATTTCATGCAGATATATTTATTGCCAGTGTTTCAGATCTACCGAATAATGGTCTTATGTGCATTTTTATTGGCCATCGTGTAATGTAATTATGTATAAATGGAGAGGTCAAGTTCCTGAAAAAGTATTTAAAGGTACAGTTGAGTAGTACTAATGACTGTCATGTCAAGCGACGTCGGAAATTAAAACTGTGATAGAAAAATGATAACATTCCATAATTCACATTCTTAATTTCATTATTGCCAATCGTCTGAAATTATGATCAGTGAATGACTTATGCTCAGGCCGTACCCTGGGATCCCCAAATACTACAATGAAGCTCATAATTTTTTTTTTTTTTAAGTTTCTAAAGCAACTAATAATATCGGCATTGTGTAAGAAAATCTCAGCAAAATTTTAAGTTAAATTTAAATTGCTATTATTCCTGTATCTTGAAAGTGCTGTTTCATTGGAGGCAAAAATTTTGTCATGTTATTATTTTTGCTATTGTTTTTAGATAAAGGTGGCTATGGTATGACCTAATGAGGGGGATTACAGTCTAGATTTCATTTTCTAATAAGAAGCCTATGCAGAGTCCACTCCGATTATAAGAGCTTGCAATTTTGTTCCAATATCTCAAAGGTAGAGCGTCGGCTGGTCAGTTCGGAGAACCAAGGTTCGATTCCCGGTTGGGGCAGCAAGGTTCTTTACAATCGCGCCCAAACAAATCAACCCTGTAGGTTAGTGCAAAGATGCCGGAGGTCTGAACGTGACCCTAGTACGACTAGCACGGATTCAGTGGACTCTGAAAGATTGAGAAGCGATTTCAAAATTGAGAGGATAACAACTACGCAGGGTGCTAACCTGAGTAAAAATAGTAGTGGCAAGAGGCTAATCTGAGGTAAAAATAGCAGGAGGTGGTCAATCAGATTGTCAGTTGCCCGCCAATCTGACATTAGATGGTGGAGAATGCAGAGTTCGCTTTGATAAGAGCTGGCAATTTCGTCCCAATAGCTCAACGGTAGAGCGTCGGCTGGCCAGTTCGAAGATCCAGGATTCGATTCCCGGTTAGGGCAGTAGGGCTCTTTACACCTATGAAGTACTAAAATGTAATTTCTGTGCCAATGATGGGGATTATGATAGCCCTCACTTAACTATATCACTGTGTAACTCATGTGTCATCGGAGATTAGAATAGGGCTGTAGTCAGAAACGAAATCCAAAAGGAGCTGAAGTGAATTACAAGGGGGGAGGGGAATCAACAGCACTGAAGGAGGGGCTCACTATAGAAGATGTTTCCGGGGGGGGGGAATAGGGGGATTGGAAATGCACTAAAATAATAAATTTTAGCCTTTGAATAAATCGTTATATTTAAAAAATATTTTAATTATTACTAAATACAGTATATCACATAATATTAACTCTGTAACTACTTATCAGGTATAGCATGATAATATATAACTATATAACCAAGTTATAGAATTATACATTCTAGAATAATACATTATCAGTTGATAATACATAACCCTAGAATGTCTAACTGTGAAACTTTATTGAATATTTTAAAATTAAATATGTAAATACATTTATGATCATCAACATAATCAGAAATTCAGCCATAAAAATTCTTATTTCTGTACAAAACGAAGTAATTTACAATTATTACAAATATTTATATTATATTATATTATATTATTTATATTATATTATATTATATTTACAAATCTGAAAAATGAGTTTTTCGTATAAATTTTTGATGACATGTTATATGTTTCATACCACTGCTAAAATTTAAATATTTTTATCAGGGGGGCTCAGTGTAGTTCTCTTGGATGGGGGGAGGCCCCCTTTGGCCTCTGCCTGGCTACGGCCCTGGATTAGAACAACCGATCTCCGGCTGAACAGACAACACTGTATAGATTGAGATAATAAGATGTCAATTATGATGTGAATAGCATCTATGCTAGGATTTTCTGTGGCAGAAATCGAAGCCATACGAAAAATGGACGTTTATATCTCTAAGTGGACTGCCTTCAGTGGACACGAAAATTGGACACTTCGGGGCTTATACCTCCGAACCTAAAAGAGAAAAATCTGATGTGGACAAAACATGATTTTTCTTATATAATGTAATGAATTTACTACTTTTACAGTAAAAAGAATTGGTTTTTCTTATAGTAGATACTAATATTCTTTCCAAGATATTGAATTTTCGACAATTAGTCGTCATTTTCATTGATTTAGCGTCATTTTTATCCATTTGGCGAGATTTTAGTTAATTTGGCAACATTTCAAAAAGTCGCCAAGTTGGCGACATTCCGCCAAATTCGTCGCCAAAATCTCGCCAAGCGTTATGCACTAAGGAATAAGTTATTCTTATAGCAGATAAATGACTATTGGCGTTCAAATACAAAAGTATTACTCAAAGTATCTTTTTTCATGAATGGAACGAGCTAGATCCGCGAGAATGATTTCACCCAATTTATCGCATGGTATTACATATGAAAAGTGAACATGTTTCTCAATAGGAATTTTTTTTTTTTATATGACTTTTTGATAATTTTTTTGAAAAATGTACAATATCTCGAGAACGGTTCATGTTAGCGTTCTAAAATTTATGTCAATCGTTTTCTAATGAAAAATTACATAAGAAATGTCTATTTGCGTAACTTTAATAGTGGTTTTGATTTTTTGACGATTCTTTCAAAATTTCATTCGCAAATTGAGGGGGGGGGTTCTGAACATTCGATTGCGTATAAAAACAATAGGCTTCCAGTGTTTACGGATTGTGATTTTTGTACCACATTTGGTTCGAATCTATCCATTTGTTCGTCAGTTATCGTCTCCAGAGACTCACACACACATACACACACACACACACACACACACACACACACACACACACACACACAGATTTCCCTGATCACTTCAAAAATGTTTGATTCGTGATCAGGGATGCTTGAAACGTGCTCTCCTGTCGAAAACTCGAATTCGAATTTTCGACCCCGTCACAATACTTTCCTTATACATTATGTATATAAGGAAAGTAAAAATGTATATAATTTTTCTTGTTTTGTTGGAAATAGTATCCATATTAGAAATATATAAAAATAATTTCAAAAGTTTAATATTTTTAACATTTTTTTTTTCGAAAAAACTTAAAAAAGTATCTGTCCGAGCTAGTGTTTTTTCTCACTTTTCTTCCTTTCACTTAAAATTTCTTCGAAACAACACAAGAAAGATATAAATGGTACCAGGACGGTATATAATCAGTGCCGAGAAGGCGTCCTAGTGCGCCTTGGCACGTCTACACACTGAAAATAAGCAACACTTACATAAACAGCCAGAAATCGAGTGTAAAGCTAGCTTAAAATAAACTACGCCAGAGACAATGTACATTTAAATCCCAAAAAGAATATTATTACGTACTTTGAGAAGCATTTCAGTTGTCACCGTGTTAAAGGCCCTAATGATACAACTTTTTCACAGATTATTGATTTCCGTATGATTTATTACTTTTCGTATACGCGTTTGGTTTGTTCCTTATGTCAATTTTTACACTTTAAACAATTTTATATAACTTTGTAATTGACTTTTATTGTCTATCTCGCTTTGTTGCCTAGTTCGTTATCTTAACTTCTTAAATTCACAGCTTATTGGCGGCGCAATGACTTTCATTCGATTGGGAGCGTCACTTTACTATAAATCCTTCTTAACGTACACAATTTTCTAGAACTTTGTAATTGGCTTTTATCATCTATCTCGCTTTACTGCCTTGTTCGAATCCTAACTTCTTAAATCCACCGCTAGGGTTCGCCGCAATCACGTTCATTCAATCGGTCGTGGTAACTTTACTATAAATCCTACTTAACGTGTACAATTTTCTAGAATTTTATAATTGGCTTTTATCGTCTATCTCTCTTTACTGCCTAATTACTGCCTCGCTTTACTGCCTATTCAAATCCTAACTTCTTACATTCACCGCTAGGGAGCGTCATAATCACTTTCATTTGATCGGGTTTGGTCACTTTACTATAAATCCTACTTAACGCGTACAATTTTCTAGAACTTTGTAATTGGTTTTTATCGTCTATCTCGCTTTACTGCCTAATTACAGCCTCGCTTTACTGCCTACTCAAATCCTAATCTTACATTCACCGCTAGGGGCGTCGTAATCACTTTCATTTGATCGGGCTTGGTCACTTTACTATAAATCCTACTTAAAGTGTACAATTTTCTAGAATTTTGTAATTGGCTTTTATCGTCTATCTCTCTTTACTGCCTAATTATAGCCTCGCTTTACTGCCTATTCAAATCCTAACTTCTTACATTCACCGCTAGGGGGCGTCGTAATCACTTTCATTTGATCGGGCTTGGTTACTTTACTATAAATCCTACTTAACGCGTACAATTTTCTAGAACTTTGTAATTGGCTTTTATCGTCTATCTCGCTTTACTGTCTGTTCGAATCCTAACTTCTTACATTCACCGCTAGGGGGCGTCATAATCACTTTCATTTGATAGGGCTTGGTCACTTTACTATAAATCCTACTTAAAGTGTACAATTTTCTAGAATTTTGTAATTGGCTTTTATCGTCTATCTCTCTTTACTGCCTAATTATAGCCTCGCTTTACTGCCTATTCAAATCCTAACTTCTTACATTCACCGCTAGGGGGCGCCGGAATCACTTTCATTCGATCGCGCGTGGTCACTTTACTATACATCATACTTAACGTGTGCAAATTTCTAGACCTTTGTAATTGGCTTTTATCGTCTATCTCGCTTTATTGCCCAGTTTGTGATTCTAACTTCCTAAATTCACCTCTAGAGGGCGCCGCAATCACTCTCATTCAATCGGTTGTGGTCACTTGATAAATACTACTTAACGTATACACTGAGCAAAGTCCATTTCGACGATAAGAGTTTGTTCCGTCCCAGTAGCTCAGCAGTAAAGTATCGGGTGGCCAGTACGAACATCAGTGGTTCGATTCTCGGTTGGGGCAACAAGGTACTTTACAACTCATCGACCTTTCTTAAAAAGTTATTGAGCTTTTCTAAAAAATCCTTTAGAGAAAAATAACAAATATATCTGCCCCTTATCGGTCAAAATGATTTTAATGGCTGAATCAGAGGTTTAAGATTAAAACTTTGATAGCATTGATCTCAAATGTCATTTGGGAGAAAGTAGGTCATAATTAGATCGCAGCTTACAACGTCGTATAATGGCTTATTTTATATATTTATTGATAGCTATCGTGTCGATTCTATTAAGATTATTTGTACGCTAATGCGTTAGAAAGCCTACTGAATCTGCCCTTTACTGTGAATAAATTTATTTAATTATTTATTACTTTCCGTGCAATACATGGTAATATATAGGGAAAGTGTTGGAATCATGTCGAAAATCGCAACTCTAGTTTTCGACGGATCTACACGTTTTAGGACCTCTAGAACACGAAAAATCCATTTTAACGTGACGTCTGTTGTTGTTGAGACCCAGACCGTCCGACCTACCAGAAAGGTGTAGGGTAACCGTTTGGACGGCCGGGAAGTGCCACCCAATTTAGACCAGAACTCAGTGGAGGAGGCATCTACAGGGACAGTACCCTCCTTTCCTTACTACCAACCTCTCGGAAGGGCTTACGGACCCACATGTTTAACGTGATCGTACTCCGCATGAACACGGCGGCAGTTGTGGCAGCGTGCAAATCCAGCACGCAAACCACCGGGCTACCGCGCCCGAAATGTGCCAACATCACGGGGTGTTCCCAGGGGGTCACCCAGCAACGTGGAGTCTATGTCTGTCTGTCTGTGCAGATTTTGTAACTCTAATGTATGTATCCACACTAACTCAAAAACTAATTGACCGAATTTTATAAAATTGGGTAGGTAAGCCACCTTGTGGCTAACTCTGGTGCTGATTGGATTTGGGTACGGATCATGATAAAAGAACCTGCCTTTTCTTTGCGAAATGGCCTGCAAAAATTGCCTGTATCCACTTCAGTTGATAAACTAATAGACCAAATTTCACAAAATTTAGTAAATAAGTCATTTATAAGTTACCCTAGTGCTGATTAGATTTTGCTACGATTCGGGAAAAAAAGAACTTGTTTTTTTTTTTGCGAAATGGCAGCAAAAATTGTTAAAATCTAAAATAAAAGTTATACTCAAATATATCAATTAAATGCTTGTTTTATATGTAATTTTTGCGATGAAAAGAATAAGACCAACCCCGGACTAGCCGTTCTCGAGATATTTTAGTTCTTTTGCATTTTCTCTACGCCACCTTTGAAAATAAGTTTAGTTACCAAATGGAAACGAAAATTGAATTATAAGTGTATATTTAGTGTAATTTCAATTAATTATGCGTGTTATTTAGTGCAACTAAACTCAATTTAATGAATTATGAAAGAATTAAAGACAGAATGAATTTAAGCCTGTAGAGAAAATTATATGCTGTCCACATCAGATTTTATTTTGATATACTTGCATATATATATCCAGCCTTGCTCGTAATTTAAATGTGCAAAATTCTAGAATTATTCTAAAATATTACTAGAATTAACAATTCTAGTAATATTCTAAATAATTCTAGTAATATTTTCAATAATTCTAGTAATATTCTAAACGATATTGTTCTTTAAAAAATGCAGCTTAATATTCTAAATAATTCTAATAATATTCTAAATAATTCTAATAATATTTTCAATAATTCTAGTAATATTCTAAACGATATTGTTCTTTAAAAGATGCAGGTTAATATTCTAAATAATTCTAATAATATTCTAAATAATTCTAATAATATTTTCAATAATTTTAGTAATATTCTAAACGATATTGTTCTTTAAAAGATGCAGGTTAATATTCTAAATAATTCTAATAATATTCTAAATAATTCTAATAATATTTTCAATAATTCTAGTAATATTCTAAACGATATTGTTCTTTAAAAGATGCAGGTTAATATTCTAAATAATTCTAATAATATTCTAAATAATTCTAATAATATTTTCAATAATTCTAGTAATATTCTAAACGATATTATTCTTTAAAAGATGCAGGTTAATATTCTAAATAATTCTAATAATATTCTAAATAATTCTAATAATATTTTCAATAATTCTAGTAATATTCTAAACGATATTGTTCTTTAAAAGATGCAAGTTAAATATTTAATTTAATTTTCCTAAAAATACGTATAAGAATATTTATTCTCGCTATAAATAATAATAAAAAAAAAATCTGATGTGGGCAGCACATGATTTTCGCTACAGACTCATTCTCTTTCTCTTTCTTTCGTAATGCAATCAGTTAAATTTTTCAGGATTATATGAATACTTATTTAAAATTACATAGATGGTTGTTGGTTGATTTAAAGTTTTGTGCACGAAATCCTAAGAGGAAATGCTGCACCAAACATATGGTAATACAAACAACTAATTTTAAAACACAGGAATTACAGTTTTAACTTCATTTTTATTTTGCGAGTGGGCGTATTTTAAAATGGTGGCGTTGTAGGGGGGGAAAAAACTGAAGTATTTTGAGAACCGTTAATCTAATAATATTTTCATTATTCGTTAATCTAATATTCAGTCCGAGTAATAGGACTGATCTTTCCTGCCTCAAAAATTATGTATGAAACAAACATTTAATCAATACATTTAAGAAAATGAATTTTTAATATCATATTTTGACGATTTTTGACCGTTTATCAAAATAAGAAGAATCTATTGATCCGAATCGTACCAAAATCTAATTAGCACCAGGGTAATCTCAAAGTGACTTATCTACAAATTTGAAGACATTTCATCTAATAGTTGAGTTAGAGAGAATACATAACTTTCACAGACACACACACACACACGCATGTTACTTTAAGAATAAGTGTTTCGTGTTCTATAGAACTTGAAACGTCAAAACTCCAATTCAGATGTTCGACACGATTTCAATAATTTCCTTATGCACCAGAAAGGTCCTGTTGATGTCAAATTTACAGGTATTTATCGCCTTCCGTATAGGTATTTCGTTCGTTCCTGGTGCCGATCACTACACATTTGATAATGCTCTACAACTTTCTAATTGAATTTTTTCGCCTACCTCTCTTTGTTGCTGAGTTCGTTATTCTAACCTTTTAAATTCTCCACTGGGTGGCGCTGCAATCGCTTTTATTCGATCTGGCTCGGTCACTTTACTTTCGATAAACTGAACTTGTACATTTATGGTCCCTTTCCTAGCAAAGTTATTAGGGTGCTCATGGTCTATCCGAGGAAATCTGTATACTATTTAATATTTGGAAAGAAAAATGTTAAATTAAAATGCAGTGCATGCTTCATTTTAACATGAAAACGAAGGTGTAAAGCGGGGATGTAAAAGTAGAGTTAAAACTTCATATTAAGAAATGTCGATGTCGTTTGAGATAATAATTCAGGTGGCGCTGGGATAAGATAAGTAGTCCTGCATTGTATGCGAAAGGCCTAAAATATTTATTTAAACTGTCCATTTTGTAAAAAAATCAATTATGAGCGCAATGCAAAGTAGAACTGAAACAATGAAGAATATTCCTACGTATTCAAAATTATTTTTACCTTTCAATTTATTTTTATCTCTCTATATTCTGTACTCTATCCTACAACTATGAAAACATACTGGTTAAATATACTGATAATTAAGAAATTCTTAATTTAAAAATATTCAAAAATACATATACTAAATACAATTTCTTTCTATTGTGTCAGCTAACAATAGTGGCTACTTTACTGACTCTAGCGACACCTAGATATAATTCTCAAAGCATTATGTCATTTTCAAGCGTTTTATTCACATGAGTTTTATCTCCTTCTTTCCAACTCCATGATGTAAAGTGTTACAGAACGCCCAGTTTTCAGTTCTAACAACAATAATAAGACGATAAGCTATAAAAATAGCTTTCTCCCATGTCCCTAATAGATAAAAAAAGCTTCACTTATTTCTTAAATTAGACCCAGAGCAGTGCTGCAGAGGTCAAAGTTTATCTCGCTTACAACGTGCAAGAACGATCTAGTAAAATCTTATAATCAAAATCCAAATTGCCACTTGTTCTCAGCTACCAACCATCCCGAAATATTATACGATCACGAGGAAAAGAACCAAGGAGTTGGCAGACGATGATTTACGATGATATTTTTCATTTTCCTCAATCGCCACTGATAAAAAGCTATTGCAGTTGATTCTCGCTTGATTTGGTAGCAGGAAAAAGTACTTCAACTGGCGCTTGGCCTTTTCCGTGGTTTTATTTCAAGCTGTCGAAATGTTACTGCCTCATTAACGCGTGGAATTGTGTTTTTAGTGCCGAGCCATGGAAGTTTTATGTCCTAAACTGAAATCGTCTGCTGCTGTTAATTAGTAAAGTTCTACTGGCAGCTGAAATGGATTCTTAACGGGTCATTTCGCTATGATGATAGCACTGATAGAGGATTGTGGGATACTGTTATGATAACTAGCTTGGAAAGTAATAAAACATTTAAACCAGCCATTGTGGAAAAGATTGAAATCGATATAGGTTAAGGCATAATGTTCTTTGTAAAAATCTGATGCGGGAGCAAACAGCCCATAACTCTTTTTATTCTAGCAAAAATCCAGACTTTAAACAACTTACCCATATGAAGCGCACGACCTGTGAAAGGTTTCGAATTAAAACTTAATTTAACACGTAATTATGAAATTAGATGTGTAAAAAATATCGTGAAATATCTCAACAATGGTTCATGATAGCGTTTTAAAATGTGTGCGTTTTGTAATGAAAAATTACGCATGAAATTTGTCTTGGTACAAGTTGTACCAGACATTGTTTTGTGATTTGTGAGTCCGTATGTATCTGGTTAGAACTACAGAATTCTGGCAAGGAAGTATGAAGCGCTTGTGCACGGACAAAAGGTTTTTTTTCTCCTTTTTTTGTGGACTCCATGGGAAATGTCATGATAAAATTATTAGACATCATTTCGAAAGCAAGGACGACTGCACTTGGGATGAATGTCTGGTACAACTTGTACCAAGACAGAAATTATTATTTCTGTCTATACTTTCCTTTCCTTATACCTTATACTTATACGTTATAATACTTTCCTTATACATTATACTGTGAAAACAGTATACGGCAAATTACCCTATGCATTATCTATATAAATAAAAATGAAAATATGTCTGTCTGTCTGTCTGTCTGTCTGTCTGTCTGTCTGTCTGTCTGTCTGTTTGTCACACCATCACGGGAGAACGGCTGAACCGAATTTGATGAAATTTTGTGGGTAGCCCAGAAATAGCCCCACTTAAAATTATATCCGTGTTTTGAGTTTCTACGACCAGTGGTTCTCGAGATATTAGTAAAAAACGAAATTTTCGTTTGTCTCATCATCACGGAAAAACGGCTGATCCGAATTTAATGAAATTTGGTGAATAGCCTTGAAATATCCCCCCATAAATTTTGTCCAAGTTTCGAGTTTCTAAGACCTGGGGTTGTCGAGATATTAATGAAAAACGGAACTTTTTCCTAGGAGTTCTACTCCCTAACTCCGTGGTTTATCCAAACGAAAAGCTTGAAAATCGTTTGAAAGTGAATTAAAATTTAATCTCTGAGTTTGATGGGAGATTTTTTGCGTTAATTAGTCACTTTCTGAAAACATGAATTGTTTGAAACATGATTTAAAGGGGAAATCTATCTCCATGGTTCATGGTTTATTTAAAACAAGCTTTTACGGAACAATGAGAAGTATAGAGAAATCAAAATCGTTATTTAATTTCGCAGTTTATGTTATAAGACATGACATATTTAACATGTTATAAGATTCTATCTTATATCATGTTACTCAGAAACGCAATTAAATTAAATCTGTCTGTTAACTTTAATAATTATTTTTCCGATTTGAATAATAAATAAATGGATATAAAAATATATTTTAGAAAAGAACGATTTGATTTTTCTTATAGCATTTTTGACTGGATAATATCAATTACGGTCTTCAGGTTTAAAAATTATTATTATTTATATTTTCGGGGATTATTGATTCAAGGATTATTGATATTTTCAAGTTATTATGCAATTATTTTATTATGACAAAAATTGTTTAAACTCATATATTGTATGTTGTACGAATCTTCTACAAATACACGTGTATATCTTTTAATCTACGAGAATATAAGTAGTACAGGTATATTGACATATGTTTTGATATATATTGGCATATATTGGAATCAATTACGACCTTCTGGTATAAAGAGTACGGATATTATTGATGTTTTCAATTTATTACGTCATCTTTTTTATTTTGGCAAATATTTTTGAGACGCATATTGTAATACGGGTAATCTTCTACTAACACATTGGCATATTTTCTGATCTGCGACAATATAATTAGTACGGGGTTGCATATATTCATTCAATTCCTATTTTTTCTTCTGTAAATTTGCTTACAAAAGGGGGCAGGATGTTTTATTCTTCAGATCTGATCGTGAAGATAATTTTACATAGTGAGAACATATATTCTTAAACTTCTCTTTAGGAGCAATAAATTTAATATTTTAACAGAATTTGCACATGATTGCGAACTTTAAGTTTCTTTAAATTATACACTCCGTACGAATAACGGGTGTGCTGTTAGTGGCTAATAAATTTTAACATTTTAGGAGGATATATCATGTTGCTCGGCATCGCAATTAAATTAAATGTGTTTGTTAATGTTTTTATTATTTTTTTTCGATTTAAATAATAAATAAATGGATAAATGGATATAAAAGTATATTTTATGAATGGACGGTTTGATTTTTCTTTTAATTATATTAATTGCTGACTGCGTACATCAATTTCATTTATTTTGGCAAAGAGTTTTCAAGCTTATATCGTATTTAGCTACTAAACTCATATATTGTGTTTAGCCAATAAATTCATATAGCCGATTGTTGAAACAGAAAAAGAGTAGAGCGGGTATATCTTCTAATACAATTGTAGTGTTTTCATTTAGTATATTGAAACGGGATAAGAATGTTTCATTCAGATCTGCAAATTCAAAGCTACGAATTTGGAGGGATATCGCTAATTTGACAACTTTTCTTAAACTTTGCCAAATTGACGGAAATGTCGCCAAATTGATATAAACGACACACAAACAGCTGCCATAAACCTTCGGGTTGGTCGTGTGGCTTGGGTCTTCTACATATCAATGAAATTTTTTTTTGTTTTGTTAGAAGAGAGTACTGAAATGATGTTTGGTTAGCATTTATCTGTCAGACCAACCATCCTACTTAGTAATACATTTAGCGAATTTTTAAAATGTCACCAAATTGATAAAAATGTTTTCAAATCTATAAAAATATCTTGAAATTGATAAAATTGCGCTACATAAATGATATTAATTGTTTTTTGTTAGGGGATAGTATTGTGATGATATTTCGTCAATTTGTCGCCAAGTGGAACTGTCAGTTCTACAGTCCCACTTGGCGATAAATTTGGCGATTTTTTAAAATGTCGCTAATTTGACGAAACTGTCGCCAAATGTTCAATAGAAATATAACTATTTAGACGATATTTTTTCTACCAATTTATTTGAAGCAAATGATATCATGTCGCTTAGCAACGGATTTAAATCCAATGTGTTTATGCGGCAGACGATTTTTATTAAATCCTTTCCGATTTGAATAATGAAGATATGTATATAAAATAAATTTCATTGCCATTTCATTTTGGACTGGATAATATCAATTATACTCTTCAGGTTTAAACATTATTATTATTGATATTTTCCGGATTTATTGATTCAGGGATTATTGATATTTTAAAGTTATTACGCCATTGTTTTATTGCGGCAAAAATTGCTGACACACGCATATTGTACGTTGTACGAGTAATCTTCTAGGAATGCACGGGTATATCTTCTAACCTACGAGAATATAAGTAGTACAGGTATATTGGCATATATTTTGACATATATTGGCATATATATTGGAATCAAGTACAGTCTTCTGGTATGAAGATTAAGGGGATTAATTATATATTCAATTTATTACGTCGTCTGTTGTATTTTACCAAAAAACATTTGTGACTCATATTGCAAAACGTGAAATCTTCTACTAATAATCGGACATTATAAGTAGTACGTGTATATCTTCCCATATAATTTTAGCACTTTAATTTTGACATATATTGGAATAAATGACTGTCTTCAGATTTAAAGATTACGGGTTTATTGGTATTTTCAATTTATACATGTAATCTACTAATACAGGTTATATTTTCTAATATTCGCGTATATAATTAGTACGGGTCCCATACAATTTTAACGCTTTTATTTTGCATATATTGATTCAATTCCATATTTTTTTTTATATTTGCTTACATAAGGGGTCCAAGATGTTTTATTCTTCAGATATGTCCATGAAGATAATTTTATATAGCGAGAACAGAGATTCTTAAACTTCTTTTTAGGAGCATTATATTAAATATTTTAACAGAATATTTTGATTAAACATGTCATTTAGTATACTATAAGAATTTGGGCATGATTATGAATTTCAAGTTTCTTTATATTATATACTCCGTACGAAGAACGGGTATACTGCTAGTCTATATAAATAAAATTGAAAATCTGTCTGTCTGTCTGTCTGTCTGTCTGTTTGTCCCATCATCACGGGAGAACGGCTGAACCGAATTTGATGAAATTTTGTGGGTAGCCTAGAAATAGCCCCACTTAAAATTTAGTCCGTGTTTTGAGTTTCTACGACCAGTGGTTCTCGAGATATTAGTAAAAAACAAAACTTTCGTTTGTCTCATCATCACGGGAAAACGGCTGAACCGAATTTAATGAAATTTTGTGGATAGCCTTGAAATAGCCCCCCATAAATTTTGTCCAAGTTTCGAGTTTCTAAGACCAGGGGTTGTTGAGATATTAATGAAAAACGGAACTTTTTCTTAGGAGATCTACTCTCCAACTCCGTGGTTTATCCAAACGGAAAGGATGAAAATCGTTTGTTTTAAACGCCAAAATGAAATAAAACTTTATTTCCGAGTTTGGTGCAGGGTTTTTGCATTAATTAGTCACTATAGGAGAACATAAATTGTTTGAAACATGAATGTAAATGGAAAAATCTACCTCCATGGTTCATCTCTCACAAGCTTTTACTCAACGATGTAAAGTATAAAGAAATCAAAATGGCTATTTAATTTCGCATTTTATGAGGAAGATTCTATCTTATATCATGTTGCTCGGCAACGGAATGAAATTAAATGTGTTGTTAATATCAATTATTATTTTTTTTATTTGTATAATAAATAAATGGATGTACAAATATATTTTGTAAATGAACGGTTCGATATATATATTGCGGACTGCGTACACATCACTTTCATTTATTTTAGCAAAGAGGTTTCAAGCTTATATATTGTGGTTAGCTAATAAACTCATATATTGTGTTTACCTAATAAATTCATTTAGCCAATTGTTGAAGCAGAAAAAGAGTAGAACGGGTGTATGTATCTTCTAATACAATTTTACTGTTTTTACTTAAAATATACAAACGGAATCAGGATATTTTGTTCTTCAGATCTGTAAATTCAGAGCTACGAATTTAGAGGAATATCTCTAAATAACTTGGTAACTTTTCTTAAACTTTACCAAATTAGTGGAAATGTCTCCAAATTGATAAAAATGACCAAATCAATGAAATTAAATTTGTTTTTTTAGAATAAAGTACTGAAATGATGTTTCTGTAGCATTTGTCGGTCAGTCCATCCATCCTACTTAGTAACACATTTAAGGAATTTTTTTAATATCACCAAATTTGTAAAAATATTTCTAAATCCATGAAAATATCATGAAATTGATAAAATCGCGCTTAATAAATGAAATTAATTGTTTTTTGTTAGGGGATAGTATTGTGATGATGTTTCGTCAATTTGTCGCATAATGGGATTATCAGTTCTACAGTCCCACTTGGTGATAAATTTGGCGATTTTTTAAGTTATCGCTAAATTGACGAAAATATCGCCAAACCTTCCATGGAGATTGCATTATTCAGATGATATGATTTCCATCAATTTATTTAAAGCAATTGATATCATGTCGCTTAGCAACGGATCCAATATGTTATGCGGCATATGATTTTTATTAAATCTTTTCCGATTTGATTAGTAAAAATATGTATATAAAATAAATTTCATTGACATTGAATTTTTGACTGGATAATATCAATTACGGTCTTCAGGTTTAAACATCATTATTATTGATATTTTCGGGGACTGTTGATTCAGGGATTACTGATATTTTCAAATTATTATGGAATTGTTTTATTATGACGAAAATTGTTGAAACTCAAATATAGTACGTTGTACGAGTAATCTTCTACAAATGCATGGGTATATCTTCCACTCGAGTATATCTTCCACGAGAATATAAGTAGTACAGGTATATTGGCATATATTTTGATATATATTGGCATATATTCGAATCAATTACGACCTTCTGGTATTAAGATTACGGGGATTTTTGATACTTTCAATTTTTTATGTCATCTCTTTTATCTTGGCAAATATTTTTGAGACACATATTGCAATACGGGTAAACTTCTACTAACACACTGGCATATTTTCTAATATGCGACAATATAAGTAGTACGGGGTTGCATATATTGATTCAATTCCTTTTTTTGTAAATTTGCTTACAAAAGGGGCCAGGATGTTTTATTCTTCAGATCTGCCCGTGAAGATAATTTTCAATAGTGAGAACAGATATTCTTAAACTTCTCTTTATGAGCAAAAAGTTTAATATTTTAACAGAATTTGCACATGATTGCGAATTATAAATTTCTTTATATTATATACTCCGTACGAAGAACGGGTATGCTGCTAGTCTATATAAATAAAAATGAAAATCTGTCTGTCTGTCTGTCTGTCTGTTTGTCCCATCATCACGGGAGAACGGCTGAACAGAATTTGATGAAATTTTGTGGGTAGCCCAGAAATAGCCCCACTTAAAATTATATCCGTGTTTTGAGTTTTTACAACCAGTGGTTCTCGAGATATTAGTAAAAAACGACATTTTCGTTTGTCTCATCATCACGAAAAAACGGCTGAACCGAATTTAATGAAATTTGGTGGATAGCCTTGAAATATCCCCCCATAAATTTTGTCCAAGTTTCGAGTTTCTAAGACCTGGGGTTGTCGAGATATTAATGGAAAACGGAACTTTTTCCTAGGAGTTCTACTCCCTAACTCCGTGGTTTATCCAAACGAAAAGCTTGAAAATCGTTTGAAAGTGAATTAAAATTTAATCTCTGAGTTTGATGGGAGATTTTTTGCGTTAATTAGTCACTTTCTGAAGACATGAATTGTTTGAAACATGATTTAAAGGGGAAATCTATCTCCATGGTTCATGGTTTATTTAAAACAAGCTTTTACGGAACAATGAGAAGTATAGAGAAATCAAAATCGTTATTTAATTTCGCAGTTTATGTTATAAGACATGACATATTTAACATGTTATAAGATTCTATCTTATATCATGTTACTCAGAAACGCAATTAAATTAAATCTGTCTGTTAATTTTAATAATTATTTTTTCGATTTGAATAATAAATAAATGGATATAAAAATATATTTTAGAAAAGAACGATTTGATTTTTCTTATAGCATTTTTGACTGGATAATATCAATTACGGTCTTCAGGTTTAAAAATTATTATTATTTATATTTTCGGGGATTATTGATTCAAGGATTACTGATATTTTCAAGTTATTATGCAATTATTTTATTATGACAAAAATTGTTTAAACTCATATATTGTATGTTGTACGAATCTTCTATAAATACACGTGTATATCTTTTAATCTACGAGAATATAAATAGTACAGGTATATTGACATATGTTTTGATATATATTGGCATATATTGGAATCAATTACGACCTTCTGGTATAAAGAGTACGGATAATATTGATGTTTTCAATTTATTACATCATCTCTTTTATTTTGGCAATTATTTTTGAGACGCATATTGTAATACGGGTAATCTTCTACTAACACATTGGCATATTTTCTGATCTGCGACAATGTAATTAGTACGGGGTTGCATATATTCATTCAATTCTGTAAATTTGCTTACAAAAGGGGGCAGGATGTTTTATTCTTCAGATCTGATCGTGAAGATAATTTTGCATAGTGAGAACATATATTCTTAAACTTCTCTTTAGGAGCAATAAATTTAATATTTTAACAGAATTTGCACATGATTGCGAACTATAAGTTTCTTTAAATTATACACTCCGTACGAATAACGGATTAAATTAAATGTGTTTGTTAATGTTTTTATTATTTTTTTTCGATTTAAATAATAAATAAATGGATAAATGGATATAAAAGTATATCTTATGAATGGACGGTTTGATTTTTCTTTTAATTATATTAATTGCTGACTGCGTACATCAATTTCATTTATTTTGGCAAAGAGTTTTCAAGCTTATATCGTATTTAGCTACTAAACTCATATATTGTGTTTAGCCAATAAATTTATATAGCCGATTGTTGAAACAGAAAAAGAGTAGAGCGGGTATAATACAATTCTAATACAATTGTAGTGTTTTCATTTAGTATATTGAAACGGGATAAGAATGTTTCATTCAGATCTGCAAATTCAAAGCTACGAATTTGGAGGGATATCGCTAATTTGACAACTTTTCTTAAACTTTGCCAAATTGACGGAAATGTCGCCAAATTGATATAAACGACACACAAACAGCTGCCATAAACCTTCGGGTAGGTCGTGTGGCTTGGGTCTTCTACATATCAATGAAATTTTTTTTTGTTTTGTTAGAAGAGAGCACTGAAATGATGTTTGGTTAGCATTTATCTGTCAGACCAACCATCCTACTTAGTAATACATTTAGCGAATTTTTAAAATGTCACCACATTGATAAAAATGTTTTCAAATCTATAAAAATATCTTGAAATTGATAAAATGGCGCTACATAAATGATATTAATTGTTTTTTGTTAGGGGATAGTATTGTGATGATATTTCGTCAATTTGTCGCAAAGTGGAACTGTCAGTTCTACAGTCCCACTTGGCGATAAATTTGGGGATTTTTTAAAATGTCGCTAATTTGACGAAACTGTCGCCAAATGTTCCATAGAAATATAACTATTTAGACGATATTTTTTCTACCAATTTATTTGAAGCAAATGATATCATGTCGCTTAGCAACGGATTTAAATCCAATGTGTTTATGCGGCAGACGATTTTTATTAAATCCTTTCCGATTTGAATAATGAAGATATGTATATAAAATAAATTTCATTGCCATTTCATTTTGGACTGGATAATATCAATTATACTCTTCAGGTTTAAACATTATTATTATTGATATTTTCCGGAATTATTGATTCAGTGATTATTGATATTTTTAAGTTATTACGCCATTGTTTTATTGCGGCAAAAATTGCTGACACACGCATATTGTACGTTGTACGAGTAATCTTCTAGGAATGCACGGGTATATCTTCTAACCTACGAGAATATAAGTAGTACAGGTATATTGGCATATATTTTGACATATATTGGCTATATATTGGAATCAAGTACAGTCTTCTGGTATGACGATTAAGGGGATTAATTATATATTCAATTTGTTACGTCGTCTGTTGTATTTTACCAAAAAACACTTGAGACTCATATTGCAAAACGGGTAATCTTTTACTAATAATCGGACATTATAAGTAGTACGTGTATATCTCCCCATATAATTTTAGCACTTTAATTTTGACATATATTGGAATAAATGACGGTAAAAAATTAAAGATTACGGGTTTATTGGTATTTTCAATTTATATATGTAATCTACTAATACAGGTTATATTTTCTAATATTCGCGTATATAATTAGTACGGGTCCCATACAATTTTAACGCTTTTATTTTGCATATATTGATTCAATTCCATATTTTTTTTTTTTATATTTGCTTACATAAGGGGTCCAAGATGTTTTATTCTTCAGATATGTCCATGAAGATAATTTTATATAGCGAGAACAGAGATTCTTAAACTTCTTTTTAGGAGCATTATATTAAATATTTTAACAGAATATTTTGATTAAACATGTCATTTAGTATACTATAAGAATTTGCGCATGATTATGAATTTCAAGTTTCTTTATATTATATACTCCGTACGAAGAACGGGTATGCTGCTAGTATAATATAAGTAAGAAAAATAGATTATACATCTAGGTACATATGTTTGACCCTTGAGAAAACCCTATTTTTACCTGGCAGTTGCTTTTTACTTTCTCTGCAATACATGGTAATGTATATAGGGAAAATATTGGAATTGTGCAGAAAATCGCAACTCGAGTTTTCGACGGATCTATACGTTTTGTGACCTCTAGAATACGAAACAACTATTTTTAGCGTGGCGTCTATGTGTGTGTGTGTCTGTCTGTCTGTGCAATGTATATATCTACTCTAATTCGGAAACTAATAGATCAAATTTTACAAAATTTGGTAGATTGTGAGATACCCTGATGCTTATTAGATTTTGGTACGATTCGTTAGGGGGGAAAAAACCTGCCTTTTTTCGCGAAATGGCCCTCAAAAATCGTCAAATGAAGATGAGAATTGAATTTAAAGTGCAAATTCAGTGCCATTTTAAATAATTATGGTTGTTATTTTCTGCAATTAAACTCAATGTAATGAATTATTAAAGAGAACGCGAATATGGGTGTGCAGAGAAAGTTATGTACTGCCCACATCAGATTTTTAATGCAACAAAGGGAATAAAGCGAATTTCGTATATTTGCAAAGGAAGTCTTGTGCTGCACACATCCCATTTTTTATCATGTCTTTTATCTTCAAATTTGGGCTCGCATATTGTATGCGAAAAACTTCCCCTCTTGTGTCCGTTTCTCTGACGATGTCATAACGTAACGCATGGCTGATCAACACAAGTGATGAGGACTGGCAGAAAAAGTGAACGCTCCGTATAAAATTGTGACGTCTGGGAACCAGGAACTTCAAACGAATTGATTTCTCAGATACGTTCGACTGTTGATGTATGTGCATTAAAATTTGTTTCGAAGCTGGAAGTATATGTGTAAAATATCCTAAGTTTGTGGATTGACTCGATATAATTAATATCGGAATTAGTATATATATATATATATATTATACAGGTATATATATATATATTATTAGTAATATATATATATTATACGTGGTGTCCCAAAAAGATTGAAACGCGCTTTAATTCTTTACCTGTTGGCGGTAAGTGGGTAATGTAAATTGCAAAAATGTTGAAAGTAAGTTAGGAAATAAGACTACGTTAATGAAATAGTACTCTCATTTATTTTCAAAAAGTTACACTTTTAAATTTTTTTTACAACCCCCTTAGACAAATTGGGTCAATCAGAAAAATTTTATTTTTAATGCAACAAGATCGTTAAAAAACCCCGCATATCTGTATATATATATATATATATTGTCAAAAAGTAATTGTGAGTTATTGTAAGTGTGATTTCAGATGATTTTGTAATGTAGTATTTCACGGTGTTTTAATATTATATATATATATATATATATATGTATATATATATATATATATATATATATATATATATATATATATAGTACTCTCATCATATAGTACTCTCATTCATTTTCAAAAAGTTACACTTTTAAAATTTTTACGACCCCCTTAGACAAATTGGGTCAATCAGAAAAATTTTATTTTTAATGTAACAAGATCGTTAAAAAACCCCGCATATCTGTATCATAATATATATATATATAGTACTCTCATCATATAGTACTCTCATTCATTTTCAAAAAGTTACACTTTTAAAATTTTTTTACGACCCCCTTAGACAAATTGGGTCAATCAGAAAAATTTTATTTTTAATGCAACAAGATCGTTAAAAAACCCCGCATATCTGTATCATATCTGTGTATGTATATATATATATATATATATATATATATATATATATAACACATTAGCCTTTCTATTATTGCCCCTCCTGATTGTATATTATCACTTGCCTTTTCGAATTACTGTTATTATTTCTTACGAATGGCAGCAGTAGATCATATCTTTTTCTTTTGAGAATGGCAACACTGGTCTCTTCATTCTGGGTTCCCGGGTTCGATAGGTTCGTGCATTTGTTGAGATAGATTCCAGGTATTCTTTTTTCCTTTTATTTTCTCTTCTTTATGTATGTTGTCCAAGTAGAAATAGTTTATAGATATAATCTATCTATTTCTTCAGAAACATACATTTTTGTGTTTGCTTCTACAAGACACTTAGACTTGAGGAAGAGTTTTGAAGAAGTGAACAAATTCATGATTTAAGCCTAGACCTTGTCCACGTGTATAACATTACTGCTTGGATTTCATCTGTTTTTCTTTTATAGATTCCATATCATTGATTTTTGATAATTTTCTTTAACTTGATGATTCCAAATTTGTATTTTTTTTCCCATTTGCATGAAGATTTGCTGATTTATACTTTTATTTTGTAAGCTTGTTAGAAAGTTAGGTTTTTCGAGTTACAGCTTCTCACTTTTCTTTCATTGGAATTTCAAACATTTATTATATATATATATATATGATGCAGAAATTTTAATCTTCCCCAATTAACGTACCATTTTCTTTCATAATTCTCATTCCAAATTTCTATCTCATGTCCCGCGCATATTGTAACCACATCAAATTATATCCCACGTTCTTTATATTATCAAAGAATGCACGTACTTCTTCTTTACCTCCACAACAGCATATTCGACCACTAATCCTAACCAGTACGTAAGCTTTCTCATCTAAAATTGCATTCTATCACATTTTTTAAATATGGAAACAGCGAGGATAGCATGTTTCCCATACCGTCATCAGATTTAACGCTTCGACATAACTGTAACTTATATGAAACCACGGCAGATTACTGAGATCTCTTGCAAGATGGACGTCAATGGAGAGCTTGGCCAACGTAAAAAATCCTGACGCTGTGAAAGTAATAAGTTAGATTTTATGTAACTCTCTCTAACTAGCCTCTTTAATAAATCACTTCTACGAAGATTATATATATATATATATATATATATATATATATATATATATATATATATATATTCGTAGAAGTGATTCATTAATATAATATACAAATAATATATATGTATGTGTATGTGTGTGTGTTTAAGTTCGCAAATTGTTAGTTTAAAATTAAGGTGGCAATACGTCTGTCAGAACATTATATATACCGGGTGGTCAGAATTAAAACACCCATACTCTGAGCTCTCTATACATCGAACTACTCAGTGTAAAGACTCCAAAATTGTTGAACCCACTATTCAAGACATGAGGAAAGGGATTACGCGAAAAAAAAAATTAGTTCCAGAAACACCGATAGGTGGCGCTGTACAACAGAAAATATGCTGAAAGACACAAAAAAAAACAAAAAAAACATGCGATATTTAATTTTTCTTTTTTAATTTCTTTTGCTGATATGAAAAAAAAAGAAGATAAAAAAGTGAAGAAACTTAAACTGTCATTGAAACTGCAATTTCGCACTGTAAGCACAAAAATTTGCATAAACCCTTGGTTTGCAGCTACTATGTTTTGGGCATATAAAAGGGGATAAAACTGGGAAATTTTCATTCTTATCAGCGATGGCTGTCACACTGCCAGAACGCGCTTTGCTTGTGAAGCTATTTTATGAAAACAAAGGACATGCTGCAGCTGCACTTCGAGAGTTTCGTCGACTTAAGAATTTGCGCAAAGGTCCATTACTTCCACAAGCTGATCGCTCGATTCGAGAAAACTGGACATCTTGGAGTTCAGCCGGGTCGAGGATGCAAATCGACTCGTTCAGATGTCGTTGACGATGTTGCCACCGCTATTGTTGAACAATCAATGGATAACGTTACACGCAGCATTCCCTGCATCGATAAGGTCCTTGTGATATAAATGTTTGGTACGTTCGAATAAAATGTGTTACAAATGTGTATTTTGTGTCTTTTCAGCATATTTTCTGTTGTACAGCGCCACCTATCGGTGTTTCTGGAACTAATTTTTTTTCGCGTAATCCCTTTCCCCATGTCTTGAATAGTATGTTCAACAATTTTGGAGCCTTTAGCCATTTTTGGAGCCACTGAGTAGTTCGATCTATAGAGAGCTCAGAGTAGGGGTGTTTTAATTCTGACCACCTGGTACATTCAGCTGAAATATAAGTTACTTCTATATTAATATAACAAATGACAGCAAGTCATTAGTTTTGTAATAAATTTTGCATTAAGCTTAATATTGAATACTTACCATTCAATGTAATTTTAAAGAGGTAAAATGTGTTCCTAAAAATAGCCCAGTTTCTCTCTTCTGGCTATAGCCCTAATAATGCCACACACTTTTCTCTAAATTTTTATTTCCTCATAAAATTGTAAAGGCGGGAAAGTATTTTTCGAAACATTTCGAATTCGAAATTTTGACGGATAAATGCGTTTTAAGACCCTCTGAATCCAATTAGAACACTTTTGGGAAAAGTGTAGTGGTGTGTGGCCACGACGACTCAAAAAGGAGTGCAATATTATGTGCGGACAGATTATGTGAAAAACTAGAACTAGATAGAATTTTTAGTCATTCTCATGATTATAATTCGAATAATTCAAGTTTTAAGATAGCATTATTTTCTCTAAAACACAATGATCATTTTCAAATGACATAATATATATTACATAGTATGCAATAAAAATAGTTTATTTGAATTGATAATAAACTATTTTTATGGCAGATAAGTTCGAATGCATCGCATCCGTCGGCGTCACTAGACTGTTGTCAACAAAAAAAAGATACTTTAAAAAAATTTCGAACTATTTTAAAAGAATAACTTGGCTTTGAATTTGGAAAAAATATACTCAACTATCGACGTCACTAAAAGTTGTTGCCAACAGAAAAAATCTGATGTGAGCAGCACAAGACTTTCCCTGCAGATTTATATTAACGTTCTCTTTATTTTAATTAAATTTATTTCACTTTTAATTCAATTTCCGTTCTCATTCTGTAACCGGGCTTATTTCCAAAGGTGGCGTAGGGAAAGTACGAAAAACTAAAATATCTCGAGAACGGCTAGACCTAGTGTAATGGGGTTGGTCTTATTCTTTTCGTCGTTAAAAATTACGTATTAAACAAGCATTTAATGGATATATTTGAGCATGCGTAGTTCTTTAGTTTAGATTTTGATGATTTTTGCGGGCCATTTTGTAAGAAAAGGCAGGTTATATTTTTCCGAATCGTACCAAAATCTAATCAGCACCAGGATGACCCACAAGTGACTCATCTACCGAATTTTGTGAAATTCGGTCCAGTAGTTTTTTAGCTAGAGTGGATACAAGCTTTTGCGGGCCATTTCGCTCAAAAAGGCGGGTTCTTTTATCCCGAATTGTATTCCAAACTAATCAGCACCAGCCCCGCCCAAAAGTGACTTACCTACCAAATTTTGTGAAATTCGGTCCATTAGTTTTTCAGTTAGAGTAGATACAAAATCTGCACAGACAGACAGACAGACAGACACACACACACACACACACACACGTCACGTTAAAAATGGTTTTTTCGAATTCTAGAGGTCTCGAAACGTGTAGATCCGTCGAAAACTCGAGTTGTGATTTTCGGCATGATTCCAATACTTTCCCTATACATTACCATGTATTGCAGGGAAAGTAAAAAATATGATGTGAGCAGCACATGACTTTCCCTGCAGATTTATATTAACGTTCTCTTTATTTTAATTAAATTTATTTCACTTTTAATTCAATTTCCGTTCTTATTCTGTAACCGGGCTTATTTCCAAAGGTGGCGTAGGGAAAGTACGAAAAACTAAAATATCTCGAGAACGGCTAGTCCTAGTGTAATGGGGTTGGTCTTATTCTTTTCGTCGTTAAAAATTACGTATTAAACAAGCATTTAATGGATATATTTGAGCATGCGTAGTTCTTTAGTTTAGATTTTGATGATTTTTGCGGGCCATTTTGTAAGAAAAGGCAGGTTATATTTTTCCGAATCGTACCAAAATCTAATCAGCACCAAGATGACCCACAAGTGACTCATCTACCGAATTTTGTGAAATTCGGTCCAGTAGTTTTTTAGCTAGAGTGGATACAAGCTTTTGCGGGCCATTTCGCTCAAAAAGGCGGGTTCTTTTATCCCGAATTGTATTCCAAACTAATCAGCACCAGCCCCGCCCAAAAGTGACTTACCTACCAAATTTTGTGAAATTCGGTCCATTAGTTTTTCAGTTAGAGTAGATACAAAATCTGCACAGACAGACAGACACACACACAGACGTCACGTTAAAAATGGTTTTTTCGAATTCTAGAGGTCTCGAAACGTGTAGATCCGTCGAAAACTCGAGTTGTAATTTTCGGCATGATTCCAATACTTTCCCTATACATTACCATGTATTGCAGGGAAAGTAAAAAAAGGGGGGGGGGGGGGCTTTAAACTGTTTTAAAAGAATAGCTTGGGTGTGAAATCTGAAAAATATGCTCATCCATGGGAGACTAGGCTATTGTCAACTGAAAAAATAATCTTTTAAAGAATCAATACAAAATATTTTAAAAGAATAACTTGAGTTCAAAATCAGAAAAAGAAGCATTTTTTTTCATTCTATAATTATTGTGATATAGATGAAACTTAACACTATGGAATATGAATGTATGAGAAAGTCAAGTGGAGTTTCACAATCCCGATATTTATCAATAAAAAGCTCTAATAAAAGCCTCAGATCGCAGCCGACCTATTGTCTTTTATAGGTCACTTACCTACTTAAACACGCCCAAATAGACCATCCCAAATTTTTAACTCTGTTCAACTACACAATTTCTTGGAACTATGAATGAAACGGAAGTGATGCCACCGGAGATTTATACATCCTTAACTCCAACCTCAAAAAAATGATATTTAACTTTTTTTTTTTTCGTAGTTTAGCTTCTCCCCGAAAAGCACCGGAAAACCATCGGAACAATAGGACTTGCCGCGACAAAGAGCGAAAGAAGCGTGCGCAGCAGACGTTCGAAAATTCGAAGAGCAGCTGCTCCTGTACCTTGTGCTGTACCTTTTTCTTGCGCGGATGCGTGCTGCTGGGCAGGTGTGTGGAGAGGAAAGGCCACGTGGCAAGCACGGACCAGGGATAATAAGTGGAGGATATCCGGAATGATTGTGATTTTTCTTTGGATAGAACGAAAAAATTGAATCTGCGGATAAAGAAGAGAAAGAAAGGCGCAAGGTTTGGGATGCAGTGTTGTGAGAATAGAAGTTATATGATTCGTTCTAAAATCATAGTTGAATGTAAATCTTACGTTTAGGCAAGGTCTGGCATGGATAATGGTACAAAAACTGTACCAGAATCCAGAAAGGGTTATATATGGTACCAGAAAAGGTTATAGCAACCCTGCCCACGTAGGGCTTCAATAACCTTTTCTGTGGCCCTAGGTTAAAGTAAATTCTTGGGCATCCCCATAAAACCAGCCGCCTTGGGCCGCCCAGGTGGTGTAGTGGATAGCGTGTTCGGCTGCTGTCTAAAGGGCTCGGGTTCGAATCCCGATTAAGTCATGGAGACATGTGTGGCTACTGTAACTGGATTTCGATCTGTTGTTGCCACGTTAATTGAATAAACAAAAAAAAAATTAAAAAAACTGCTACAATAAAAGAAATGTATATTGAGCACGGAATATGCCCCCTCCCCCCCCTCAAAGCTTCGAGAGTTTCCGGCATTTGCTTACTTTGACTATGGTCAAAAATGGCCTTGTACTACTCAGGACCGCGGGCGTAGCCAGGATTTAATTTCAGGGGGGGGGGGGTTGAACATTTATTTTGGTTGTCTGAAAATTAAAATTTTCAACAGTGAAAATTAATTATATGCATTTTTGCTGCCCAGTATAACTGAATAAAAAAATATATATATAATTATTACTTGTTGTAGTTTAATTAGGTAAAATTGATTGGGATTGATTTCGGAGGGAGGACGGTCACTAAGATCCCTCCGCCTACGCCCTTTCTCAGGACTATTAGTATGCTTTTATATAGATACTAATATTTAAGTCTGTTAAAGACAGGGAATTTACCACTCTTGAAAATTAAGTTTCAACTTTTTTTAATAAGTTTAATTTTGTTTACAATATATAGCCCCTACGGTAAAAAATAATCGTCTTAATCGAAAATAGGCTAGTTTCTATCCCATGATCCATATGCAAAGTTCCTGCTCCGTTATGTTCTGTCGATACTATAAGCGTGCAAAGTTCTAGGTCACCTGGGGAGAAAAACTTCTGAAAAGTCTGGAAATATTTTTTGATATACCATTTGGTCTTTTGGTTTAAAAACTCGGCTCCGTCAGGTTCTACCCCATGATCGATACTATAAGTAAGTAAATAATCAATCTTCTCACTGCAGGGTCTTAAAAGCAAAAACACATGTTAGACATTTATTATATAGATTATTTTTAGTGCTAGTGTACATTTTAAGGTAAACCAACAATAGTTGTTCTCTATTTCTAAAATTATTATTTAAAATGCCTTAAAAGTTTATTTTCTCGAGTTGGCAACAGCATTAGTTATGTCGACCAAAAGTCTGCATTTGACTGATTTGTGTTAAACTGTTAAAATATGCCATTTTGATACTATCCATATAAAATATATGTATTGTTTTCTCCCAACAGCATTGTTCTGGGAAATTATCATTGTTTATCCATCTTGCATAATAATTTTTTTGCTTTTCTTGCATTTTTTTAAAGATCCATTAGTGCATTATACATTATACCTAAATCAACTTTTTGATGGTATTTTATATTATAATCCTGCATTTTATCATTAGGCATTTGTGCACCAGTTTATAGTGCTCTTTACAACGTTTTGGTTACAACCTGTTTATCAACTTGTAGTTGAGCATATTAAGATCATGATGCTAAAATTCCCATTGAGGACAAATTATCCATTGGGGACAAGGTAGTTTCGATCTCGGAAATATTTTATATCATGCAAAATTTCCTAAAATATTGTTTACCCAAGAGGCAGGGGGGGAGGCTAAAATTCTAATCCAGAACCTAAAGTGAAAAGACTAGCGTATGTGTTAGTATTTTCATAAATCCATATTTTTACTTTCCCTGCAATACATAGTAATATATCGGGAAAGTATTGGAATCATGCCAAAAATCGCAACTCGAGTTTTCGACGGATCTACAGGTTTCGAGACCTCTAGAATAGGAAAATACTATTTTTTGAGTGACGTCTGTGTGTGTGTGCCTGTCTGTGCAATGTATGTATCCACTCTAACAAAAAAACTAATGGACCTAATTTCATAAAATTTGGTAGGTAAATCACTTGGGTGAGACCTTGGTGCTAATTAGTTATTGGTACTATCCGTAAAAACAGAACCCGCCGTTTTTTGCGAAATGGCCAACAAAAATTTCATGTATCCACCCTAGCTAAAATACTAATTGACCAAATTTCACAAAATTTGGTTAGATAAGTTACTTGTGGGATACTCTGGTGCTGATTAGATTTTAGTACGATTCGGAAAAGAACAAGCTGCATTTTTGTACGAAATGGCTGTCGAAAAGCGTCAAAATCTAAAAAAAAAAAGACTACCTATGCTAAAATGTATCAATTAAATTTTTGTTTTATACGCAATTTTTCACGAGGAAAAGAGTATAACACACTCCATTATACTTTAGGACTAACCGTTCTCAAGATATTTGAGATTTCTTGCAATTTTGTTACGCCGACTTCAGAAAAATGTCCAATTACCAAATAAAAACAAAAATTGAATTAAAAATGCAAATTTAGTGCTATTTGGTGCAATTCATCTCAATCTAATGAATTATTAAAGAAATAAAGAAAATATGATTTTGAGTCTGCAGGGAAAGTCATGTGCTGCCCACATCAGATTTTTACTTTCCCTGCAATACATAGTAATATATAGGGAAAGTATTGGAATCATGCCGAAAATCGCAACTCGAGTTTTCGACGGATCTACACGTTTCGAGACCTCTTGAATACGAAAAAACTATTATTAGCGTGACGTCTGTGTGTGTGTCTGTTTGTGTGTCTATCTGTCTCTCTGTGCAGATTTTGTATCCACTCTAACTTAAAAACTAATGAACCGAATTTCATAAAATTTGGTAGGTAAGTCACTTGTGGGCGAATCTGGTGCTGATTAGTTTTGGGTACGATTCGAGATAAAAGAACTCGCCTTTTTTTGCGAAAGAGCCCGAAAAAGCTTGTATCCATTCTAGTTGAAAAACTAATGTACCGAATTTCACAAAATTCGGTAGATAAGTCACTTGTGGGACACCCTGGTGCTGATTAGATTTTGGTACGATTCGGAAAAAAATAAACTGCCTTTTCTTGCAAAATAACCCGCAAAAATCTACGAAATCTAAAATTAAAAACTACATACGCTCAAATATATCCATTAAATGCTTGTTTAATACGTAAGTTTTAACGAAGAAAAGAATAAGACCCACCCCATTACACTAGGACTAGCCGTTCTCGAGATATTTTAGTTTTATCATGTTTTCTCTAAGCCACCTTTGAAAATAAGCCCAGTTACTAAATGAGAACAAAAATTGAATTAAAAGTGAATTAAATTTAATTAAAGTAAAGAGAACGTGAATGTAAGTCTGCAGGGAAAGTCATGTGCTGCCCACATCAGATTTTTTTTTTCAACGTATAAATGTAATGTAATTAAATTTTCGAATAATCGATTTTTTGGATTACTAATTTTCGAATGTGGGACATTTTACTGTATTTATCATTCAGATGAGGCCTTTTATGAAAGTTTGCTTCGGGCCTCAAAAAACCTCGGGACACTACTGAGGAAGACTATATTAGCGAAAGGTTTGACACTTTTCTCTTCAGCAGTTACATTTTTCACAGTGCACTCAACTCCACTCATCATAACTGTCCAATTACTCCTTACTCCTACCGGCACTTTCCCAATTAACACCTCCGAACAGGCACGGCCCGCCATTTCTCGATCCAATTAGACGTGAGCTGATGACTTCGTTGCCTTATATTGGACTCGAATCGCTGAACACAATGTTGCACATTTTCCTCCATTATCAGTCACTTTGTCGGCTGTTTATGGATCCTTTGTTCTAACGGTGATATCCAAATATAGGAAGCTGGGATTATGAAGATAGGGAAAAACTATCAGAAACATACGACAATCCCAGAGAAGAACTTTCCACTCAGGCCTCAGCCTAGGACGGTAGATTTTGATAGGCGGCAAATTTGTGAACGAGTGCAATTTTGGAATTTTAAAATTACATAAGTATGAGAATTGTGAAAGTCGTCTGATTCTTACTTTCCCTGCAATAGTACATGGTAATGTATAGGGAAAGTATTGGAATCATGTCGAAAATCGCAACTCGAGTTTTCGACGGATCTGCACGTTTCAAGACGTTTAGAATACGAAAAAACCATTTTTAGCGTGACGTCTGTGTGTGTGTCTGTCTGTATGTGTGTATGCCTGTCTGTCTGTGCAGATTTTGTATACACTCTAACTAAAAAACTAATGGACCGAATTTCACAATATTTGGTAGGTAAGTCACTTGTGAGCGAGTCTGGTGCTGATTAGTTTTGGGTACGATTTGGGATAAAAGAACCCGCTTTTTTTTTTGCGAAATGGCCCGCAAAAGCTTGTATCCACTCTAATTGAAAAACTAATGGACCGAATTTCACAAAATTCGGTAGATGAGTCACTTGTGGGTTACCCTGGTGCTGATTAGATTTTGGTATGATTCGGAAAAAAATGACCTGCCGTTTTTTGCAAAATGGCCCGCAAAAATCGTCCAAATCTAAACTAAAGAACTGGGTATACTCAAATATATCCATTAAATGCTGATTTAATACGTAATTTCTAAAGACAAAAAGAATAAGACCAACCCCATTACACTAGGACTAGCCGTTCTCGAGATATTTTAGTTTTTCGTACTTTCCCTACGCCACCTTTGAAAATAAGCCAGGTTACCGAATGAGAACGAAAATTGAATTAAAAGTGAAATAAATTTAATTGAAATAAAGAGAACGTTGATATAAGTCTGCAGGGAAAGTCATGTGCTGCCCACATCAGATTTTTACTTTCCCTGCAATACATGGTATAATGTATAGGGAAAGTATTGGAATCATGCCGAAAATCGCAACTCGAGTTTTCGACGGATCTACACGTTTCGAGACCTCTAGAATACGAAAAAACTATTTTTAGAGTGACGTCTGTGTGTGTGTCTGTCTGTCTGTCTGTGCAGATTTTGTATCCACTCTAACTAAAAAACTAATGGACCGAATTTCACAAAATTTTGTAGGTAAGTCACTTGTGGCCGGGGCTGGTGCTGATTAGTTTTGGGTACGATTCGGAATAAAAGAACCCGCCTTTTTTTGTGAAATGGCCCGCAAAAGCTTGTATCCACTGTAGCTGAAAAACTGGACCGAATTTCACAAAATTCGGTAGATGAGTCACGTATAGGTCACCCTGGTGCTGACTAGATTTTGGTACGATTAAAAAAAAAATAACCTGCCTTTTTTTGCAGAATGGCCCGCAAAATTTATCAAAATCTAAACTAAAAATCTACGTATGCTCAAATATATCCATTAAATGCTTGTTTAATGCGTAATTTTTAACGAAGAAAAGAATAAGACCAACCCCATTACATTAGGACTAGCCGTTCTCGAGATATATTAGTTTTTTTCGTATTTTTCCACGCCACCTTTGATAATAAGTCCGGTTACCGAATGAGAACGAAAATTGAATTAAAAGTGAAATAAATTTAATTAAATAAAGAGAACGTGAATATAAACGTCTGCAGGGAAAGTCATGTGCTGCCCACATCAGATTTTTACTTTCCCTGCAATACATGGTAATGTATAGGGAAAGTATTGGAATCATGTCGAAAATCGCAACTCGAGTTTTCGACGAATCTACACGTTTCAAGACCTCTAGAATAAGAAAAAACCATTTTTAGCGTGACGTGTGTGTCTGTCTGTCTGTGTGTCCGTCTGTCTGTGTGCCCGTCTGTCTGTGTGTCTGTCTGTCTGTCTGTGCAGATTTTGTATCCACTATAACTAAAAAACTAATGGACCGAATTCCACAAAATTTGGTAGGTAAGTCACTTGTGAGCGAGTCTGGTGCTGATTAGTTTTGGGTACGATTTGGGGTAAAAGAACCCGCCATTTTTTGCAAAATGGCCTTCAAAAATTGTCAAAATCTAAACTAAAGAACTAGGTATACTCAAATATATCCAATAATATAAGCTCGTTTAATACGTATTTTTTAACGACGAAAAGAATAAGACCAACCCCATTACACTAGGACTAGCCATTCTCGAGATATTTTAGTTTTTCGTATTTTCTCTACGCCACCTTTGAAAATAAGTCCGGTTACCGAATGAGAACGAAAATTGAATTAAAAGTGAAATAAATTTAATTAAAATAAAGAGAACGTGAATATAAGTCTGCAGGGAAAGTCATGTGCTGCCCACATCAGATTTTTTATTTTCTCGATGTTTATTGCACAATGTGTTGTTTTCTCTAAAATTTACGAATTTAACGACGAAATTAACGACTTTTGACCGATAAGCCACGTTTCAAGACCCCTTCGAACCTTTTTGGAAGCATGTCCGTGTATATGGGTGCAGGGGTAAGGCGTCAGTAGGTGACAAGGTAGACAACACAAATAATTTGCAACCTAAGGCTGCCATTCCTGCGACTGCCATAGAATGCACAAATTTTTTAGGACTAATTCAAGAACCAGAGTTGCTAGAAGACTCAAATTTGGCATATCGTTTCTTTTTGCAAAAACTTTTATTTTATTTTATTTTATTTAATTTTTTATTTATTATTATTATATATTTGTTTTTTTATTCATTTATTTAACATTATGGGTCCATCTTGTCTTGGGCTCGCAATAGAACGGTAAACCTTTTTGGAGATTAACAGGAAAACCGGAGCAGCTAGGAAGCTCAAATTTATTACTTTGTCTTTTGCTGTTATTTTTTGGATTGTGAACCTTACCGGTCTAGCTCATCCAGGTCTCCCTCAGTCTGAAAACACATGTTTCTTGTGAAATTTAAGCGAGCGAAAACTAATTTTAAAAGATCCACATAAACATTTACTTTAAAACACACAAAAATAGAAAACAATGTAGAAATATTTTATTTACTAATTTTGGTCTTTTATCACTATTCTCCACCGTTTGCGTGTGGATACAATAACTCAAACCAGGACGCATCTACCGCTACCAAACTTATTCAAATTTATTTGCATTAAAGGAAAAACTAAAACCAGATAAAATTTTTAGTAATTTGCACAGTTAGAACTTATGGAAATTTAAACATTTTCATAGCATTATTTCCCATGAAAGAACAGGATCATTTCTCGAAAGAAAGATAATTGAAACTAGGTTATGAATAGTATAGCAACCTTCTACGTATACCAGAATGAAGTCATCAGAGGGCAGGGCTTATGATATCATCAGGGGACGTGGCAACTTGTGATAAGAAGTTGCGTTTTAAAAGGGGCGTGACTTGCGATCATGTGCCACGTTTCGTCAAAGAGGATATATTTTGATCATAGATGTTCTAAAGAATAGATGGAGTTTTCTTATATTTTCAAATGCTAAAAATCCGGGTGTAATAGCTCAATCTAAACTCTCACTTTGACCTCGTGGTTTTGACGAGAACGTATCAAAAATTTTCACTGATTGGCTACTTGTTTTGGCATTCTGCTCGTCAACTGTTCTTTACTTTATATCCACGCCTTCTTTGCGTGCACTAATGGGATTTGAACATCGACCACCATCGCGGATCATAAGTGCCGATACCCTTTCTTAATTATTTCGCGGAAGTAGGGGGTCATCCGAAAAAACTCCCAACTGTTTAGGCCCATCCCACCTAAGAAATATCTTTGGACCGTTTTGTAAGAAAGTGTCAACTATCTATTATATAGGATATCTACGGTTTTGATGTCGTAAAAAATAACAAGTTTTTTTTAATGAATTATTTAGATGACGTCATGGGACACGCCGTGTGATGTCGTCATGTAGAGAGAGGCTACTACTGCTATAGACGTTGATGGTTTCAAAATAGTTCATAATAATAAAGATAAGTCAAATAAAGGCAATTCGTCGTCATCACTAAGCTGTTGCTATCGTTAAAAAAAAAATACTTTTAAAGAATTTTTATGAAAGTCTTTAAAATAATTATTTGCATGAAATATGAAAAGATACATTTTTTTTCCTTTATGAAGTTTTTTTAATACAAGAATTAAACGCAATGAAACATAAATGCTTAGCCCTGTTCAAAACGCGAGCTTAGTCAGACCGGTTGCACCTTTGCGTTAGCATTAGCCAATCAAATTCCTTGAAAAGATCCATTTTGTGCTGTTTCAAACATCCGATTCGAACGGTCGTCACTTCTGAACACGGACCTCGATAAAATCGAGTGTGATAAATTGATTCACACTCAAGGATTTTTATCTAAACACGGCTACAAAGCGATCAACCAGACAGGCGTCAGGTGAATGCAATGAAGGAAATCTAATGAGTAATTTAAAATATTCGAACAATATCAAGAAACTTCGAATTCCGGATAGAGCAGAGCTTTCCCGCCATTTTCTTGTTCTCTATGCCCGCACCACTGCGGGTCACATCGGTTCCCGATTTCCTATCCATCACGTTGAATTTGAACTCTTCCTTAACACGTGCTCCATTGTTATTTAGCTGTGGACGATTGGCAACAGTTCTGGAAATAAAGAATTTCTTTGTTGAAAGAAAAGCTTTGATTGGACAATAAAAAAGATTTAACCTCAACAAGCGCAAGATGTGGATCTCTGGAGAGAATAAAAAACAGTTATTCATCCTTTTTAGATTGAGATGACCGTGTATTTGTCCTTTAGAACAAAAAAAAAAAAAAAAAGCTATGGTGTGAATGTCATTGTATGTAAGATAATGTCTCTTAAATTAAAGGAAAATATTATACGGACATTTCCGGGTTGAAAGGTAGAGTTTATTTGTTTATTTATTTATTTATTTTACACTTAAAAAAATTTAATCTGTTCTGTGTAAAGAACTGCGGAATCAAACCACAGGAAATATATTCATTGAAATAGACTTTTTTTCAGTTAGATGGTACTAATATACCCCTAAGAAATATATCAGAAATATCGTCTGCTGTTTTCAGACGATAATTTCAGTGTCTCCTTTTTTTATCAATCGAAAAACATGGCGTTTTCCCAGTGCAGGATCTTATCTTTAGAGATATTTCTTCTAGTTGGATTCTGTGATTATGAACTTGGCCATTGCAGCCTCCGAGTTCAATATTTTTCAAATTCGAAGCCATCTGCGTAGTATTGACTTTGTTCTGCGTAGTATTGACTTTGTTCTGCGTAGTATTGACTTTGTTCTGCGTAGTATTGACTTTGTTCTGCGTAGTATTGACTTTGTTCTGCGTAGTATTGACTAGGTTTAGATTTAGAGTAGATAAATACATTGCACAGACACACACACAGACGTCACGCTAAAAATGGATTTTTCGTATTCTAGAGGTCTCGAAACGTGTAGATCCGTCGAAAAGTCGAGTTGCGATTTTCGACATGATTCCAATACTTTCCCTATACATTACCATGTATTGCAGGGAAAGTGAAAATAAAGTCTGCTAATTTTCATTTGTTTCATAGCTTCGTTTTCCTATTGCCATTTGGCTATGTGGAGTTAATATGCATTCCTATGAGATTCTTTAATATCCATAAAAAATCGACTCATTTCAGAGTATAAAAATAAAGTCTGCTAATTTTCATTTGTTTCATAGCTTCGTTTTCCTATTGCCATTTGACGATGTTGAATTAATACGCATTCCTATGAAATTCTCTAATATTCATAAAAAATCGACTAAAAATCTGATGTGGGCAGCACATGACTTTCCCTGCAGACTTATATCCACGTTCTCTTTATTTTAATTAAATTTAATTCACTTTTAATTCAATTTTTGTTCTCGTTTGGTAACTGGACTTACTTTCAAAGGTGGTGTAGAAAAAATACGAAAAAACTAAAATATCTCGAGAACGGCTAGTCCTAGTGTGATGGGGCTGTTCTTATTCTTTTCCTCGTTATAAATTACGTATAAAACAAGAATTTAATGGATATATTTCAGCATACTTAGTTTTTTTATTTTAGATTTTATCGATTTTTGCGGGCCATTTTGCAAAAAAAAGGCAGGTTATTTTTTTCCGAATCGTACCAAAATCTAATCAGCACCAGAGTGACCCACAAGCGACTTATCTACCAAATTTTTGAAATTCGGTACATTAGATTTTCAGCTAGAGTGGATACAAGCTTTTGCGGGCCATTTCACAACAAAACGCGGTTTTTTTTTTATCCCGAATCGTACCCAAAACTAATCAGCACCCGATTCGCCGACAAATGACTAACCTACCAAATTTTATGAAATTCGGTCAATTAGTTTTTTAGTTAGAGTGGATGCAAAATCTGCATAGACAGACAGACACACACACAGACGTCACGCTAAAAATAGTTTTTTCGTATTCTAGATGTCTCGAAACGTGTAGATCCGTCAAAAACTCGAGTTGCGATTTTCGACATGATTCCAATACTTTCCCTATACATTACCATGCATTGCAGGGAAAGTAAAAATCTGATGTGGGCAGCACATGACTTTCCCTACAGACTTATATCCACGTTATCTTTATTTTAATTAAATTTATTTCACTTTTAATTCAATTTTCGTTCTCATTCGGTAACCAGACTTATTTTCAAAGGTGGCGTAGAGAAAATACGAAAAACTAAAATATCTCGAGAACGGCTAGTTCTAATGTAATGGGGTTGGTCTTATTCTTTTCTTCGCTAAAAATTACGTATTAAACAAGCATTTAATGGACATATTTGAGCATACGTAGTTCTTTAGTTTAGATTTTGACGATTTTTGCAGGCCATTTTGCAAAAAAAGGCAGGTTATTTTTTTCCGAATCATACCAAAATCTAATCAGCACCAGGGTGACTCATAAATGACTCATCTGCCGAATTTTGTGAAATTCGGCCCATTAGTTTTTTAGTTAGAGTGGATGCAAGCATTTGTGGGCCATTTCGTTTCCCTATTGCCATTTTACTATGTCAAATTCAATATACATATATACATTCCTATTAGATTCTTTAATATCCATGAAAAATCGACTCAGTTCAAAGTATAAAAATAAAGTCTGCTAATTTTCATTTGTTTCATAGCTTCGCTTCCCTATTGCCATTTGATGATGTCGAATTAATATACATTCTTATGGGATTCTTTAACATCCATAAAAAAATCGACTCATTTTAAAGTATAAAAATAACATCTGCTAATTCTCATTTGTTTCATAGCTTCGTTTCCCTATTGCCATTTGACTATGTCAAATTCAGTATACATATATTCCTATGAGGTTCTATTAATATCCATGAAAAATCGACTCATTTCTAAGTATAAAAATAAAGTCTGCTAATTTTCATTTGTTTCATAGCTTCGTTTCCCTATTGCCATTTGACGATGTTGAATTAATATGCATTCCTATGAGATTCTTTAATATCCCTAAAAAATCGACTCATTTCAAAGTATAAAAATAACTTTTGTTACTTTTCATTTATTTCATAGCTTCGTTTCTCTATTTCCATATCCATACAAAATTTCCTTTAATATCCGTAAAAAATCGACTCATTTAAAAGTATAAAAATAACGTCAGCTGATTTTCATTTATTTCATAGCTTCGTTTCCCTATTGTCATTTGACTATGTCAAATTCAGTATACATATGTATATATACATACATTCTTATTAGATTCTTTAACATCCATAAAAATCGACTCATTTCAAAGTATAAAAATATCGTCTGCTAATTTTCATTTGTTCCATAACTTCGTTTCCCCATTGGCATTTGACAATGTCAAATTCAATATCCATTTGTGCATTCATGTAATTACCTTAAGTGAATATCTAACATCTCTTCTTATTGTAGTTTAATGCTTCTGTGATGAGGCACTAAAAATAAACTTCATTATGTTTCCCATTACCCCATATTTTACCGATGTCCATTTATGTAGGAAGCAGGAAAGGTCACGACGTCATTAAATCACAAAAGAAAATATCGCGAACCTAAATTAAATGGACTTTTACGGCATTCAACTTGATGGGATAATTTTATTCTGTTGTTCGTTCCATCTTCCTGGTGAAAAATATTTAAAGATTGTTTATTGGGAGCAAGAGTGGAGTTGAGATGTCCATGCACCATTTCTCGGTATTCTTTTAGAAAAATTATCCACAAAAATGTAAATAAAATAGGAAATATGATGCTTAACTTTATTAGAAAAATTGGTATGTAATTTTGATAACAAAACAAAAAAATCTGATGTGGGCAGCACATGACTTTCCCTGCAGACTCAAATTCATTTTTTCTTTATTTCTTTAAGAACTCATTAAATTGAGTTTAACTGCACAAAATGACACTAAATTTGCATTTTTAATTCAATTTCTGTTTTTATTTGGTAATTAGACATTTTTCCAAAGGCGGCATAAAAAAACGCGAAATATCTCAGATATCTCGAGAACGGTTAGTCCTAGACTAATAGAGTTGTTCTTATTCTTTTCCTCGTCAAAAATTACGCATAAAAAAAGCATTTAATTACATTTGAACATACGTAGTCTTTTTTTAGATATGGACGATTATTGCGGGCCATTTCGTAAATAAAGGCAGGTTGTTCTTTTCCGAATCGTACCAAAATCTAATCAGCACCAGAGTATCCCACATGTGATTTATCTACCAAATTTTGTGAACTTTGGTCAATTTGTATTTCAGCTAGAGTGAATACAAGAGATTTTTACAGGCCGTTTCGCAAAAAAAAAGGCGCGTTCTTTTTTTCCGAATTGTACCAAAACTAATCATCACCAGGATCCCTTCCAAGGGTCTTACCTACCAAATTTTATGAAATTCGGTCCATTGGTTTTTGAGTTAGAGTGGATACATACATTGCACAGACACACAGACAGACACACACACACACACACAGACGTCACGCTAAAAATAGTTTTTTCGTATTCTAGAGGTCTCGAAACGTGTAGATCCGTCGAATACTCGAGTTGCGATTTTCGGCATGATTCCAATACTTTCCCTATACATTACCATGTATTGCAGGGAAAGTAAAAAAATCATTTCCACTACACTGTGGAAAATCATTTTTGAGATATCTCCATGCTATTTTTGGAATATATAATTCTTTTACGGAAAAAAAAAGTTCTAAATATTGTTTTCATTTTTTATAGGAGACTTAAATATTAAAAAAAAAACTTTTTTCATAAACTACACAATTTAGAATGCTACTAGCCGAATACCCGTTGAAAATCAACGGTATCGCAATAAGCAACCCCTGAATAATGTAAATTTTTTAATAATTCGCTTTTCACATTTGTTCGACAAATCGAATATTTTGGTGTGCAGAACCCCCTAAAGAAGAAAATATTGGGAAACTAAATTTGCGCATTTCTTCCTTTCGAATTATTTACCCGTACACTACATTAAATTATATCTCATCCCGAGACACCCCTATATTATTATTTCTCCTTTGGAACTTTTTTCTGTGAAGCACACCCATAAATGAACATTTTTGAAAAACTCTCTTTGTCTTGGGTTTTTTATCAGATGATTGGCCCATATACCTAATATCAAGCCTCTGTCACATTTAAAAGGAAGCGTGCCTCATTTATTCCGAAAATCGAACATATTAGTGTGCGGCACCCCTTAAAGTAGCAAATATTGGAAATCTGAAATTTCACGCTTTCTTCCTTTCAAACTATCTACCCGTACACCAAATTTGAAGTCTCTATCCTATCGAGAAGCATTTTTTTCTATCACTTCACTTTTCGAACGTTTTTCTGTGTAGCACCCCGTCAATGAACATTTTTGTCAAACTGTATTCATGTTTGGTGTTTTTGTCAAATAGTTAGCCCATATACTAAATTTCAAGCTTCTATCACATTGTAAAGAAGGCGTTTTTCATTTGTTCGGCAAATCGAAAATTTTAGTGAGCGGCACCCCCCTACAATAGCAAAAGTTTGAAAACTGAAATTGCTCACTTTCCTTCTTTCCAACTATTTACCCGTACACCAAATTTGAAGTCTCTATCTCATCGTGAAGTATGCATTTCTAGCATTTCATCTTTCGAATGCTTTTGTGTGGAGTACCCACCCCCTTAACTATACATTTTTGAAAAACTCTATTCTTTTTCTGATTTCTATGAGATGATTCGCCCATATACCAAATATTAAGCCTCTATCACCTTTTGAAAGTGGCGTTTCTCCTTTATTCCGAAAATCGAACATTTTAGTGTGCGACACCCCCTAAAGTAGAAAATTTTGGTAAACAGAAATTATACACTTTCTTCCTTCCACACTATCTACCCTTACACCAAATTTGATATCTCTATCTCATTCCGAATTATGGTTTTTTATCAATTCACTTTTCGAACGTTTTACTCTGGAGCACCCCCTTAAACGAACATTTTTGAAAAACTATATTTGTCTTGGGTGTTTCCATCAAATGATTAGCCCATATACCGAATTTCAAGCCTCTATCAAATTTTAAAGGATCGTTTTCTCATTTATTCTGCAAATCGAATATTTTGGTGTGCGGCACCCCCTTAAGTAGAAAATATTGGAAATCTGAAATTGCACGCTTTCTTCCTTTCGAACGATTTACCAATACACCAAATTTGAAGTCTCTATCTCATCGCAAAGCATGATTTCCTATCATTTCACTTTTCGAACGTTTTAGTGTGCGGCACCCCCTTCAGTAGAAAATATTGGAAATCGGAAATTGCACACTTTCTTCCTTTCGAACAATTTAGCCATACACCAAATTTGAAGTCTCTACCTCATCGCAAAGTATTCTTTCCCATCATTTCACTTTTCGAACGTTTTAGTGTGCGGCACCCCCTTAAGTGGAAAATATTGGAAAACTGAAATTGCACACTTTCTTCATTTCGAACGATTTACCCATACACCAAATTTGAAGTCTCTACCTCATCGCAAAGCATGCTCTATTATCATTTCACTTTTCGAACGTTTTGGTGTGCTGCACCCCCCCTTAAGTAGAAAATATTGGAAATCTGAAATTGCACACTTTCTTCCTTTCGAGTGATTCACCCATATACCGAATTTGAAGTCTCTATCTTTTCGCAAAGCATGCTTTCCCGTCATTTCACTTTTCGAACGTTTTGGTGTGGGGCACCCCCTCTATAGAACGTTTTCAAAAAATTCGATTTTTCCAGGGGGTTTTATCGAACGACCGAGCCGTGTACCAAATTGCAAGTCTCTATCTATTCGGAAAGTGCCTAAAAAAAGCGTGACAGACAGACAGACAGACGGACAGACAGACGGACACTTGGCAATTAGTATATATAGATTATAATTTGAACATATTTATAATTTTAGAAATAAAGGCACAAAAAACGATCAAGTTATATTATCGGATTTGGAATTGCATTTATTATACAGAGGGCCGCGATAATCAGATAAATTTATGAGTTTTCGATGTTATTTATATAGACTAGCAGATATACCCGGTATTGCTCGCGAATTACAATATGAGCAAATTCTAGTAGTATTCTACATTCTATATACAAAACTATCTTCACGTGTAGATCGGAAGAACAAAACATCCTGATCCCGCTTGTAAACAAATTTAGAATAAAAAAAACTGTTTTGCCAACCTACGCCAAAAAGAAAACACTAAAATGGAAGAAGAAGATATACCCGGGCCATTTTTATCCTGTTTCGACAGTTGACTATACGCAATAAAAAATACATAAATATGAAAATCTTTACCAAAATTGAACAAATAACTTAAGAAATTGAAAATATCAGTAATTTTCTTAGTCTGATATTCCAATGCCGTAACTGCTATAATAATATCAATATATAATTTATTTCTGAAATACAAATCTTGATTAGATCTAGGAATTGTCATAACACTCCTCCATGTCATCACTGGTACTCAGTTAAAAGCCCTGGATTATCGCTCCAATATGATGGCTCTAGGAGGCCCATTTAAACAGCGTTGATCAGGTTAAGGAGCGGCCATACTAAAGATACGAGGTTTGAACGAGGAGATAGAGTTCCCCCTCTTCCTCGGTTACTGACTCTCATCTTCTACACTGCATGGGAGCCTTTTCTACTAGTAGAGAACTATCTACTAGTAGAGGACCATAGACGTCAAAGATAGACAAACCCTTCTTCGAATCTTAGCATTGAAAGTTCTTATTAACAAGATCTCTGTACTCGATATGTTTATGAGCGGGTCTTTAGGGGCTGTAATTGGACCTCGCTGTCCAACACAGTGATGAGGACCAGTAGGGGTAACTTCATTGCTTTATGGGCGGCGTGAACTTTTGGACTTGAACTAGCATTTTCTAGGTCAAGAGACGTACGTAGCAACAACAATATATAATTTATAAAATTTATTTTTCTACCAATTATTTTATTATTTAAATCAGATAAATTGATAAAAAAAATCGTCTGTCTTATGAACACATTTAATTTAATGCCATTGCAAAGCAATGCGATATAAATTTCTTTAAATAAATTTCAAAAAATAATCGTCTGCATAATATTATTTCTATGGGAGGTTTAATTTTTTGCTTTTTTTTATTTATACCTCGACAACCCCCCTGATCCTAGAAATTCGAAACAATAACGATGCCAAATTTGAAAGAAATCCATTAAAAACTGTGGATTTATACATGGAACAGACAAGCATTCAATTTTATTTACATCGATTTGTTATAAAAAGATAGCATCCCACTTACTACTTAGCATGGAGTTAGAAAGAAAGAGACAGAACTTCTATGAATCATACGCTTGAAAATGCCATAATGCTTTGAGAATTATATCTAGGTGTCGCTAGTGTCAGTAAAGTAGCCGATATTGTTAGTTGACACAACAGAAAGGCGTAGTATTTAGTATATGTGTTTTTGATTATTTTTAAATTAAGGCTTCCCTAATTGTGAGTATAATTAACCAGTATTTTTTCATAGTTGTAGGATAGAGTACAAAATATAAGGAGATAAAAATAAATTGAAATGTAAAATGATTTTGAATACGTAGGAATATTCCTTATTGCTTCAATTCTACTTTGGATTGCGCTCATAATTTATGTTTACAAAATGGACAGTTTAAATAAATACTTTTGGCCTTTCGCCATAGAAATGCAATAATGCAGGACTCCTTACGAGTATCTTTCCTTATAGTTATGAGTTAAAGTTAATTGTTACTCTTAATTTGCTGTGTTCTTTAACCTTTGTTTATTTAACCGAAAGTTTAACGAGAGTTTATTCTAGCTTTTGCTGCTAAATTCATTGAGTTAGTTTCTACGACAGACGATTTTTTCCGTTTCTTTAAAAATTATTCTAACTTTTATAAAGGTAATTTTCATTGAGTCAGACATGGAGTCATCCTACTTGGTCTTACCCTTATTCCATTCTACTTAGTCTTACCCTTATTCCATTCTACTTAATCTACCCTTATTCCATCCTACTTAGTTTTATCCTTATTCCATCCTACTTAGTCTTACTCTTATTCCATCCTTAGTCTTACCCTTATTCCATCCTACTTAGTTTTATCCTTATTCCATCCTATTTAGTCTTACACTTATTCCATCCTACTTAATCTTACCCTTATTCCATTCTACTTAGTTTTACCCTTATTCCATCCTACTTAGTTTTACCCTTATTCTATCTTGGAATAAGGGTAAAACTTAAGTATACCGTTATTCCAATATAGAATAAGGGTAAAACTTAAGTATACCCTTATTCTAATATAGAATAAGGGTAAAACTAAGTAAGTAATAAGTAGTTTTACCCTTATTCTATCTTGGAATAAGGGTGAAACTTAAGTATACCCTTATTCCAAGATGGAATAAGGGTAAAACTTAAGTATACCCTTATTCCAAGATGGAATAAGGGTAAAACTTAAGTAAGTTTTACCCTTATACCATCCTACTTAGTCTTACTCTTATTCCATTCCACGTAGTCCTACCTTTATTCCATCCTACTTAGTTTTATCCTTATTCCATCCCACTTAGTCTTACCCATATTCCATCCCACTTATTACCCAAGGAATCTTTCCGGCATCGTTAATGAATCATATAAAACTAAATTCCAAACAATCCTTCCAATTCTGTTATGTTATTACAGCTGAACTAAACAATGCACTCATTACAAACCGAAATCAAACAGAGAAGCGTTTATCCAACCTTATCTGATAACACCTCATTTGGGACTCGTGGGATAAATACACACAATACCAAGAAACGGTTTCATTCTAAAAAACGCATTCTGTGCTAGAAATGCGGAAATTATATCCCGAAAGGGTTAGGGGTGGTTATTAAAGAGTGTGTTTGGTTTGATTTCCTACACGTCGCCGTATACACTTACACGCACATGCTCCAATGACCATTCAGTTCGTCATATCGTTAAGATGTTTCTTCTCGAAGTGAATGCTTGTTTGTTTTTAATAAAATCAACTGGTCAGTGGCGCAACTCGACTTTGTTATACCATACTAGCAGCCTACCCATTCTTCGTACGGAGTATATAATATAAAGAAACTTATAATTCGCAATCATGTGCAAATTCTGTTAAAATATTAAATTTATTGCTCCTAAAGAGAAGTTTAAGAATATCTGTTCTCACTATGCGAAATTATCTTCACGGGCAGATCTGAAGAATAAAACATCCTGGCCCCTTTTGTAAGCAAATTTACAAAAAAAAAAAAAATCTGATGTGGGCAGCACATGACTTTCCTTGCAGACTTATATTCACGTTCTCTTTATTTTAATTACATTTAATTCACTTTTAATTCAATTTTCGTTCTCATTTGATAGCTGGACTTCTTTTCAAAGGTGGCGTAGAGAAAATACGAAAAAACTAAAATATCTCGAGAACGGCTAGTCCTAGTGTAATGCGGTTGGTCTTATTCTTTTCTTCGTTAAAAATTACGTATAAAACAAGAATTTAATGGATATATTTCAGCATACATAGTTTTCTATTTTAGATTTCGTCGAGTTTTGAGGGCCATTTTGCAAAAAAAGGCAGGTTATTTTTTCCCGAATCGTACCAAAATCTAATCAGCACCAGGGTGATCCACAAGCGATTTATCTACCAAATTTTGTGAAATTCGGTACATTAGATTTTCAGCTAGAGTGGATACAACCTTTTGCTAGCCATTTCACAAAAAAAGGCGGGTTCTTCTATCCCGAATCGCACCCAAAACTAATCAGCACCAGATTTGCCCACAAATGACTTACCTACCAAATTTTATGATATTCGGTCAATTAGTTTTTTAGTTAGAGTGGATACAATATCTGCACAGACACACAGACAGACAAACAGACAGACAGACACACAGACACACGCACAGACGTCACGCTAAAAATAGTTTTTTCGTATTCTAGAGGTCTCGAAACGTGTGGATCCGTCGAAAACTCGAGTTGCGATTTTCGACATGATTCCAATATTTTCCGTATACATTACCATGTATTGCAGGGAAAGTAAAAAGTAAAACGGAATTGAATCAATATATGCAACCCCGTACTACTTATATTGTCGCAGATTAGAAAATATGCCAGTGTGTTAGTAGAAGATTACCCGTATTACAATATGAGCCTTAAAAATCTTTGCCAAAATAAAAGAGATGAGGTAATAAATTGAAAATATCAATAATCCCCGTACTCTTTATACCAGAAGGTCGTAATTGATTCCAATATATGCCAATATATATCAAAACATATGCCAATATACCTGTACTACTTATATTCTCGTAGATTAGAAGATATACCCGTGCATTTGTAGAAGATTACTCGTACAACGTACAATATATGAGTTTAAACAATTTTTGTCATAATAAAACAATGGCATAATAGCTTGAAAATATCAATAATCCCTGAATCAATAATCCCCGAAAATATCAATAAATAGCGTTTAAACCTGAAGACCGTAATTAACCGTTGACACATATTATCCAGTCAAAAATGCTATAAGAAAAATCAAATCGTTTTTTTTTCTAAAATATATTTTTATATCCATTTATTTATTATTCAAATCGAAAAAATAATAATTACAATTAACAGACAGATTTAATTTAATTGCGTTTCTGAGCAACATGATATAAGATAGAATCTTCCTCATAAACTGCGAAATTAAATAACCATTTTCATTTCTTTATACTTTTCATTGTTCAGTAAAAGCTTGTGAAATATAAACCATGGAGATAAATTTCCCATTTAAATTATGTTTCAAACAATTCACGTTTTCAGAGAGTGACTAATTGGCGCAAAAAATCTCCCATCAAATTCAGAGATAAAATTTTAATTCACTTTCAAACGATTTTCAAGCTTTTCTTTTGGATAAACCACGGAGTTAGAGAGTAGAACTCCTAGGAAAAAATTTCGTTTTTCATTAATATCTCGACAACCCCTGGTCTTAGATACTCAAAACGTGGGCTAAATTTATGGGGGGCTATTTCAAGGTTATCCACAAAATTTCATCAAAGTCGGTTCAGCAGTTCTTCCGTGATGATGAGACAAACGAAAATTTCACTTTTTACTAATATCTCGAGAACCACTGATAGTAGAAACTTCAAACATGAACTAAATTTTAAGTGGGACTATTTCCAGGCTATCCACGAAATTTCATCAAATTCGGTTCAGCCGTTCTCCCGTGATGACAGGACAAACAGACAGACATACAGACAGACAGATTTTAAATTTTATTTATATAGATTCCATTTTCAGTAAACATATTTATTTAATTCTCAAAATTTTACAAGAAAAATTTTGAAAAATCTGTATTCTGAGTCTACTGATTACAATTTTGTCCCTTCACTTTAAAGGACAAAATTTGTTGATTGATACCATACTTAACAATGTATACCCCCACCCCCCACCCCCGGCAGGGGGGAGAACTTTTCCCAGAGGGAAGGCTAATGACGTAACAAAAAACAAAAGTGTATTACGGCTATTTTCCACAATAATAATTGAAACTATTAAGTCTTATGATCATTCAGCCATAAATAAACCCTTTTACGTATTATTATGTAAAATTTTGTTTTCATGCTGCCATGCTAGAAAATCTAATGTGGGCAGCACATGACTTTCCTTGCAGACTCAAATTCATTTTCTCTTTATTTCTTCAATAATTCATTAAATTGAGTTTAATTGCACAAAATAACAGCCATAATTACTTTATATTACACTGCTAGCGGTTTAAAGTCATTCGTTTTCTAATAAAAAAAAATATGTATGAAATCATATTATATTTATTATTATTAAAGGTTCTGATTTTTTTATGCTTTTGTCAAACAATAATCCGAAAATGGGGGAGATTTCCAAACATTCGATCGCGTTTAAAATCAATAGGGTTCAGGTGTTCACTGTCTATAATAATCGCACAAAATGTTTTCAGAAACGCTCCATTATTTCTTGAGATATCGCTTCCACAGACTCGCAGGCACACTCACTAATACATACACATACTAGCACGCAAACACTAACATGTCAAATATATAGTCAAACTATCGCACTTCCAACAAAAATCGCTTAATTCATAAATTATTTTGTAAATGAATCCAAAAAAATGCCACCATGATTTTGTCTTACTTCTATTTTTAGCACTTTACAACATAGTTGAAAAGTATTTATGACTTTGTTCATTCTGTCTGTCTGTCCGTTAGTACAATAACTGCCGTAAAAATGACTTTATCAAAATGAAATTTTAGTATGTTGTTCAGACGGCCTGTGGGACCTATGGGAATATAAATGAATAATATCACCCAATTAGTTTTGGATTGAACCCGGGTTGAAGAAATGAAATACATTGAAATCTATCGGACCTAATTTTTCAAACATTTTTTAAGCGAATTTGAAATTCACATATTGCTTCGAAAGTTTTAGAAAATATTCAAATTATCCCATAAAATATATAAAAAAAAATTTCAGCAAAATATATTCAGTAGTTTTTAAAATAAAAATTGAAATAATAATTACACCCTTTATATGAACAGATCACGTGACCATTATATGAAGATATCACGTGACCCACTTCAAAATAAAATATGGCATCCATCTTGTGTCAAAATCGTAATTTTTAAAGATCTTTTTAATTCATATTTAGTACCGCTTTATTGTTGCTTAAATTCTGTGCATCTACATACTGAAACACACAATTACAATATATTTGAGTTTAAATGATCATCAAACTTTGATTATTTCTACAACGAAGTCTAATTTTCACTTATGGAGAATGTAAACACCAAAAGATGTAGAATGAGTTGTATAAAAATTGCTGCATTTCTTTAACGCAAAATTATTTAGCTCATGGAGTCTGCAATATAGCTGATATGAATTAAACATTCATTGATTTTACAAAGAGAAGTTGACGATTTTTTCGATGAAGTTTTAAGCATAGAGTTTAATTACTTGAACCTCCATGGTTTTAAGTTTTTAAATAAAATAAATTATTATAGCATTGGGATGAATGAAAGGAATGGAAAAAAGTTTATGAATGAAATGCTGCTTTTATATAGAGGCTATTTATATTTCGATGACGTCATTTGAATAAAGTTCATTTGTTTTCGATGAAGTTTTCAAATATAATAAATGATTGTAGTATTATGATAATTTAAAAAATATTACCGAGGAATGTATCGCATTTTAGAGATGTTTAAACCATGCAATTTATATTTTAATGTCGTCATTTGAATGAAGTTCAATTTTTTTTCGATGAAGTTTTAAGTTTTCAAATATAATACATTAATGTAGTATTGTGATAATTTTAAAAGTATTACCGAGGAATGTATCGCATTTTAGAGATGTTTATATAAAATTGCATTGAAGTTGGAAAGTGTTTCATAATCAATGCTTTATGCATGATTGATCTTTCTTGTCTTTTTTTCAAGGAAGTGATTAGTACTTGAAAAAAATTAAAGTAATTTATGTGTGTAATTAATATATTCCCCATGACATTTTGATAATAATAACTTCTATAGAACAATGCGATGTATTACCTTTTACCGTGATTTATAAAGTTTTTGCAGAAGAAATGTATCAGGATAGATAGACAATGCACTAACTGGATATCATAAAATGATTTCCATTGTGTGGAAAAAAGGGTCATTACTCAAGTGCTTATTACTAAGATATTGTTCGATTACTTTATTGGGTTACTGTACACACACCGACATACACATACTAACACACACACACACACACACACTAACATACATACATACACAAACATATATACAACCACACTAACATACATGCACACAGATCTATACCTAACATAAATACACACACACGCTAACATACTTATACACACTAACGTACATACATACACACTAACGTACATCCCGACCGTCCAAACAGTTACCATACACCTTTTTGGTAGATCGGACGGTCTGGGTCTCAACAACAACAAAACTAACGTACATATATACACTAACATATATATACACACGCACTAACATAGATACACAGAGACATATAATACTTTATAAATACATATATACACTAACATATATGCAAACACACTAACATACATGCACAGAGATATATACCTAACTTAAACATACAAACATACACACACTAATATACATACACACTAACGTACATACATACACTAACATATATATATACACACACACTAACATAGATACACACAGACATATACTAATAGACATCACATCAAAATCCTTCGATTCAAATTCCGGGATCTTTAAACGTGTTCTTCCTTCGAAAACTTGAATTCGAATTTTCGACCCCGGCACAATATTTTCCCTATACATTATGCTATGTTAAGTATGTAGGGAAAGTAAAAATTTGATGTGGGCAGCACACAACTCTCCCTACAAACTCATTTTTTTTTCAATTTTTAAATACATTAATCATATTCTTCAATTTTTAAATACATTAATCATATTCTTCAATTTTTAAATACATTAATCATATTCTCATATACAAAATCAAACATAATAGATGCTTATTTGAAATTACATGGCATTTATACTTTTAAAGCCACTTTCCTTCTCAATTGGAGCCGCTGTTTAAAATGCCACAATGTCGTTAAGATTTCAAAAATCTGAAACACTTTTAGTTCTTGGATTTGTTTTACTTTTTACTTTCCCTGCAATACATGGTAATGTATAGGGAAAGTATTGGAATCATGCCGAAAATCGCAACTCGAGTTTTCGACGGATCTACACGTTTCGAGACCTCTAGAATACGAAAAAAACATTTTTAGCGTGACGTCTGTGTGTGTGTCTGTCTGTATGTCTGTGTGTCTGTCTGTCTGTGCAGATTTTGTATCCACTCTAACTAAAAAACTAATGGACCGAATTTCACAAAATTTTGTAGGTAAGTCACTTGTGGCCGGGGCTGGTGCTGATTAGTTTTGGGTACGATTCGGAATAAAAGAACCCGCCTTTTTTGAGAAATGGCCCGCAAAAGATTGTATCCACTGTAGCCGAAAAACTAATGGACCGAGTTTCACAAAATTCGGTAGATGAGTCACGTATAGGTCATCCTGGTGCTGATTAGATTTTGGTACGATTCAGAAAAAAATAACCTGCCTTTTTTTGCAGAATGGCCCGCAAAAATTATCAAAATTTAAACTAAAAAGCTACGTATGCTCAAGTATATCCATTAAATGCTTGTTTAATGCGTAATTTTTAACGAAGAAAAGAATAAGACCAACCCCATTACATTAGGACTAGCCGTTCTCGATATATATTAGTTTTTTTCGTTTTTTCCACGCCACCTTTGAAAATAAGTCCAGTTATCAAATGAGAACGAAAATTGAATTAAAAGTGAATTAAATTTAATTGAAATAAATAGAACGTGGATATAAGTTTGCAGGGAAAGTCATGTGCTGCCCACATCAGATTTTTACTTTCCCTGCAATACATGGTAATGTATAGGGAAAGTATTGGAATCTTGTCGAAAATCGCAACTCGAGTTTTCGACGGATCTACACGTTTCGAGACATCTAGAATACGAAAAAAATATTTTTAGCGTGACGTCTGTGTGCGTGTCTGTGTGTCTGTCTGTATGTGCAGATTTTGTATCCACTCTAACTAAAAAACTAATGGACCGAATTTCATAAAATTTGGTAGGTAAGTCACTTGTGCGACGAATCTGGTGCTGATTAGTTTTGGGTATGACTCGGGTTAGAAGAACCCGCCTTTTTTTGCGAAATGGCCCGCAAAAGCTTGAATCCGCTCTAACTGAAAAACTAATGGACCGAATTTCACAAAATTTGGTAGATAAGTCACTTGTAGGCCACCCTGGTGCTGATTTGATTTTGGTATAATTCGGAAAAAATAACCTGCCTTTTTTTGCAAAATGGCCCTCAAAAATCATCAAAATCTAAACTTAAGAACTACGTATTGTTAAATATAGCCATTAAATATTTGTTTAATACGTAATTTTTAGCGAAGAAAAGAATAAGACCAACCCCATTACACTAGGTCTAGCCGTTCTCGAGATATTTTAGTTTTTCGTATTTTTCCTACACCATTTTTGAAAATAAGTCCTTTTTTCAAATGAGAAGGAAAATTGAATTAAAAGTGAATTAAATTTAATTTAAATAAATAGAACGTGAATATAAGTCTGCAGGGAAAGTCATGTGCTGCCCACATCAGATTTTTACTTTCCCTGCAATACGTGGTGATGTATAGGGAAAGTATTGGAATCGTGCCGAAAATCGCAACTCGAGTTTTCGACGGATCTACACGTTTCGAGACCTCTAGAATACGAAAAAACTATTTTTAGCGTGACTTCTGTGTGTGTGTCTGTCTGTGCAGATTTTGTATCCACTCTAACTAAAAAACTAATGGACCAAATTTCATAAAATTTGGTAGGTACACTTGTGGGCGAATCTGGTGCTGATTAGTTTTGGGTACGATTCGGAATAAAAGAACCCGCCTTTTTTTTTGCGAAATGATCCGCAAAAGCTTGTATCCACTCTAGCTGAAAAACTAATGGACCGAATTCCACAAAATTTGGGAGCTAAGTCGCTTGTGGGTCACCCTGGTGCTGATTAGGTTTTGGTATGATTCGGAAAAAAATAACCTGCCTCTTTTTGCAATATGGCTCTCAAAAATCGACAAAATCTAAAATAAAAAACTACGTATGCTGAAATATATCCATTAAATGCTTGTTTTATACGTAATTTTAAATGAAGAAAAGAATAGGACCAACCCCATTACACTAGGACGTGCCGTTCTTGAGATATTTTCGTTTTTTCTCTACGCCACCTTTGAAAATGAGTCCAGTTACCAAATGAGAACGAAAATTTAATTAATAGTGTATAAAGTTTAATTAAAATAAAGAGAATGTGTATATAAGTCTGCAGGGAAAGTCATGCGCTGCCCACATCAGATTTTTATGTTTAGATCCGCCCAATGCTGGTTTCAATACTTTTCCCTATTCGTTTTAAAATTCAAGGAATCTAACCTACTCTTCTAACACATGTTGCCATTTCAATAAAATAAAAAATACGTATATATTTTTTCCAAATAATGGCTCCCTTTGTTCCTCATCCTCATTCCAGGATTCTTCTATTGTGTACGTTCTTCTGGCCTCTGCACGTAAATGAAAACACTCCCTTGATTGTTGTGCTAAAACAACCTCTGATTAGCGCACTTGCGCTACTCTGTGCGAAATAATGTTGCTGACACTTGTGCAGGTAAACGTTTCGTGCATGCTGGTTGGGCACGGAAAGGGTTCAATTAAAAAAAAAATCTGATGTGGGCAGCACATGACTTTCCTTACAGATTTAAATTCATTTTCTCTTTATTTCTTCAATAATTCCTTAAATTGAGTTTAATGGCACAAAATAACATCCATAATTATTACTGATTTTGCACTTTTAATTACTTTCCTTATATACATAATGTATAAGGAAAGTATTGTGACTGGATCGAAAATTCGAATTTGAGTTTTCGACGGGAGAGCACGTTTCAAGCATCCCTGATCACGAATCAAACATTTTTGAAGTGATGTCTGTGTGTGTGTGTGTGTGTGTGTGTGTGTGTGTGTGTGTGTGTGTGTGTGTGTGTGTGTGTGTGTTTGTGTGTGTGTGTGTGAGTGTGTGTGTCAGTGGGTCTGTGGAGACGATAACCGACGAACGAATAGACCGATTCGAACGAAATTTGGTACAAAAATCACAATCCATAAACACTGGAAGTCTATTGTTTTTATACGCAATCGAATGTTCAGAACCCCCCTAAATTTTCAAATGAAATTTTGAAAAAATCGTCAAAAAATCAAAACCACTAATAAAGTTACGCAAATAGACATTTCTTATGTAATTTTTCATTAGAAAACGATTGGCATAAATTTTAGAACGCTAACATGAACCGTTCTCGAGATATTGCACATTTTTCAAAAAAAAATATCAAAAAGTCATATAAAATAAAATAAAAATTTTCCTATTGAGAAACATGTTCACTTTTCATATGTAATACCATGCGATAAATTGAGTGACATCATTCTCGTGGATCTAGCTCGTTCCATTCATGAGAAAAGATACTTTGAATAATACTTTTGTATTTGAACGCCAATAGTCATTTATTTATATGCTGTAAGAATAACTTATTTCTTAGTGCATAACGCTTGGCGAGATTTTAGCGACGAATTTGGCGGAATGTCGCCAACTTGGCGACTTTTTTAAAATGTTGCCAAATTAACGAAAATCTCGCCAAATGGATAAAAATGACGCTAAATCAATGAAAATGACGATTAATTGTCGAAAATTCAATATCTTGGAACGAATATTAGTATCAACTATAAGAAAAACCTATTTTTGTGCTGTAAAAGTAGCAAATTCATTACATTATATAAGGAAAGTCATGTGTTGCCCACATCAGATTTTCTTTTAAATCAATTTCCGTTTTCATTTGGTAATAGTGTTATAGTAAATAGTGTTTTCGTGCTCTAGAGGTTCCAAAACGTGTAGATCCGTCGAAAACTTGAGTTACGATTTTCGACACGATTCCAATACTTTCCCTATACATTACCATGTATTGTGGGAAAAGTAATACACGATTAATATCGTCTGCTGTGGTATCGAGAATTAGAATTTTTGCATTTACTCAGGAAAAGAACACAACGGTTTTAGAACCTGATATACTGATAGGCCGATTGTAGGGCTTCCAGTCATTGAAAGTGGCTTATATATAAACATTAATTCCATAAAAAATGCTTAAATAAGGCCCCGATAATTTTCTACCCCTTAGGTTCCCAAGTCAGTGAATCAGCGCTGTGTAAGGCATTGCCTAGCATGTTCGGAGTGGGGTGTGAGTTATCATATCTGGACGTCAATCGGGAGACTAGAGACTAATAATTCGTTCTATTATGATTTATAAGGGGAATGAGGTTTAATAAATCGAATGGATACACATCAACTTTAATTAACTTTTAAAATTAAAGAAAACCAAGAATATGTTTAAAAAGTCATTTAATAAAATCTCTTTTCCTCGATGTGCATAAATTTTCAAAGCCAAAGCGCTTTCGGGCATATCAGCATGCCCTTCATCAGTGGCGAAGTGAAAAATACAGTGCCAACAAATGCTTACATATAGGTCAAATCGGCAGACAAAATGTACATATTATCCATTTACGATTTTACAATAGTTACATTATATTATTTTTTAAGCAAGGCATTTAAAATTTAAATAATTATTAAATATCAAATTACAATAAGGGGAAAGATTCATAACCAAACTGAATGTCGTCGTTGAAACACGAATTACATCAATTGTCAAATTCACAGAAAATTATGTAAAGTTTTGACTCACAAAGAGTCGAAAAGCATAAGTCTTTTAATCCGTTGCAATAACCTCCGTAATATTTTACTTTATGAATCCCTTTTTACTTTCCTTATATACATAATGTATAAGAAAAGTATTGTGACGCGGTCGAAAATTCGAATTCGAGTTTTCGACGGGAGAGCACGTTTCAAGCATCGCTGATCACGAATTGAACATTTTTAAAGTGATGTCTGTGTGTGTGTGTCTGTGTCAATGAGTCTGTGGAGACGATAACTAACGAATGAATGGACCGATTCGAACGAAATTTGGTACAAAAATCACAATCCATGAATACTGAAAGCCTATTGATTTTATACGCAATCGAATGTTCAGAACCCCCCTAAATTTTCGAATGAAATTTTGAAAAAAATCATTAAAAAATCAAAACCTTTAATAAAGTTGCGCAAATAGACATTTCTGATGTAATTTTTCATTAGAAAACGATTAACACAAATTTTAGAACGCTAGCATGAACCGTTCTCGAGATATTGCACATTTTTCAAAAAAAAATTATCAAAAAATCATGTAAAAAAAAAAGTATTACCTGTTGAGAAACATGTTCACTTTTCATATGTAATATCATGCGATAAATTGGGTGACATCATTCTCGTGGATCTAGCTCTTTCCACTCATGAAAAAAGATACTTTGAGTAATACTTTTGTATTTGAACACCAATAGTCATTTATCTGCTGTAACAATAACTTATTTCTCCCTCCATAACGCTTGGCGAAATTCTGGCGACGAATTTGGTGGAATGTCGCCAACTTGGCGACTTGTTTAAATGTTGCTAAATTAACGAAAAACTCGACAAGTGGATAAAAATTAGGCTAAATCAATGAAAATGACGACTCATTGACGAAAATTCAATATCTTGGAAAGATTATATCTGCTATAAGAAAAACTTATTGTTTTTACTGTTAAAGTAGTAAATTCATTGCGTTATATAAGGAAAGTCATGTAATGTCCACATCAGATTTTTATTTATCTTGTACCGTGATTCTATTTGTAATTTTGATCCTGTTGAGACCCAGAGTTATGCTTGGCGACTCGTTCTCGACTCCGTGCGAGTCAAATTCTTACATAATTTTCTGTGAATTTAACAATTGATGTAATTTGTGTTTAGATGACATACATACCTTGTTTATAAAATAATATAATGTAACTATTGTAAAATCGTAAATGGATAATATGTAAATTTTACCTGCCGATTTGACCTATATGTAGGCATTTGTTGGCACTGTATTTTTCACTTCGCCACTGGTGAAGGGCATGGTGATGCCCGAAAGCGCTTTGGCTTTGAAAATTTATGTGAGGAAAGGAGTTTTTATTAACACTAGAACGACGGATATTTTGAACTACCTAGAACTACGGGCAGCGGTCAATTTGCCCGCCATAGAAAAAAATACAACACACCTTTAATTCAAAACCAAAACATCATAGTTACAGCATTTAGGATGTTTTTTCGACACATTTTTTGCAATAAGCGTTCTTGATGCACCGTTCTTGAAATTTTCCACAGGTGGGCTTATCGCATGATGAACACAAATATTGTGTTTTATTACGGCAGAACGAGCACTGACGATGTTTGTTACTTTCCACTACCTTTCCGTAAGGGAGGGCTGCTGGACGCTGCTTGGTTGCACAGTGCTCGGATTGCTTGCTGTTCGTTCACGAGATTCAAAATATAGCACCGTCAAGCAATTTGCGAAGAATTGCACGCGCGAAATAAAATATAGGCATTTATGGCCGCGAAATCCAGAACATTGTAGAGGATGTACATAGGCCATCTTCTTGATGCCGATCGCGTCGTATAGAGGCGGCTCATTTGGTCTAGAACATCTACGCCGCACTTTGAGGAATTGTAAAATTTTACAGTTTCTGGAAGTTTTATTTGCGTTATCGGCAATTTCAACGTGTTTATGCAGGGTACTCAAGTTACACGGAACGACGACAGCGGACGACTTCCTAGAACGACGGGAGATGTCATTTTGATCTCTGCCTTCGTTCTAGAAAGATCGTTGATATGTTGTTCTCTTATTATAAAACCTAGAATAAGTTTCTTCTGTGTTTTCAATAACTTTAAGAAAAGCCATAAATTTTCAATGGGCTGGGATTAGCCGCTTTGGAGGAATCGTTTTTCAAAGTAGTTATACGGTCAAAATGACCGCTTCCGTCTTTCTAGTGTTAAATGACTTTTTGAACCTATTTTGGTTGTCTTTAATTTTTAAAAGTGAAGTTTAATAGTCTAAATTTGGCGCCTGTACAAAATAAAATAGTGCCTGAGGGCTGCCGGAGGGTGTTCGGTGTACCCTTCAGAATTGTTTCAAGAAAGGAGGGTGTCAGTAATATTAGGTACACTTTCTCAAAATAAGTCTTTAACAAATATGAATGTCTGTCTATGTGCTTGTGTGTGTGTGTGTCTTTGTCTGTACGCCGAAGTGGAAAATCTAAGCCCCGTATAGTAACTACATTTGGTATAAGTATATAGGGTGTTTAAAAAAAGATCCAAACTTTACGAGGTGGTAGTACACATCAAACCAAACATTTTTCGTCATAATTTACCGTAACATCTTCGTCATAGTTTACCGTAATGAAACGTAAAGGCGTTGCATGGCGCTTACTCGTTGTGAAGCGGCCGCTCCGCAAACTTAAAAGCGTCACTCTGGTTGTTATTTTGTGGTTGAAGAGGAAAACCACGAACGCAAATTTCATCTGGGGAAGAAGAAGAACCCTTATGCAAATGTTCGTAACACCGAATGTACGGTCTTATCAGTTTACAACAGTTATTCGCAGCTCCAACTTTTGAGACGATGGAGAAATTTACAAATAGGGAAAAAGCCGATATGCATTTCATCTATGAAGCTACAAATGCGAATGGCAGAGAGGCACAACGGCTGTACTGGGAACGTTTCCCCCATAGGCGGTTGCCCAATCGTGAAACATTCTAATGCTGGCATCGGAAGCTCTGTCGATCGGCAGGTTGGGCGAGGTGGTCCCATAGCTTGGCCCCCCCATGATCGCCCGATCTGTAGTGTCTCCTTTTTGTGGGAATATCTCAAGAGTCTTGTCTATGACACTTCCCTTAAATCTGAAGAAGAACTCGTCGCCAAAATTTCAGCCGCTGCTGCCGAAGTGCGTGACATTCCTGTTCTGTTCGAGAGAGTTCGTCAATCCCTCCATCGCCGCTGTTATACATGCATTTAGGTTGGCGATCGCTCTTTTGAGCCATTACTGTAATTATTGTTTATGAAATGCCATTTTATAACTTCTAAGTCATTCTGCCGATCCGGTGGTCGAGCGATCAGGGACAAGCGTTTCCGTCTGATCGCTGGATTGCCGGGTTGCGGGTTCGAATCCCGCCAGCGGGCATGGATGTTGTCGTGTCGAGGCCAAGTCAGACTTCCTCCCTTCGGGGAGCCTCTATAAAAGTGAAGCTGCAAATCCCCTCCCACTTCGCCATGGGATACCCTGGGGGGGGGGGTCTTGTGGACGTGGTGTGTAGGCGCTCCTTCACCACGGGGGAATTAGTAACGAACGAATGAAGTCATTCTGATGTTTTCGACTCACCTCGTCGGTTTCACTATTAAGCGTCCACTGGCGCCATTACGTTTCATTTCCGACCCGGTAAACTAAGACGGTTTGGTTTTGTTGTTGTTGAGACCCAGACCGTCCGACCTACCAGACAGGTGTAAGATAACAGTTTAGACGGTCGGGAAGAACCACCCAATTTAGACTGGAACCCAGTGGGGGAGGCATCCGCAGGGACCGTACCCTCCTTCCCCTACCACCAACCTCTCAGAAGGACTTACGGACCCACATGTTTAACGTGATCGTACTCCGCGTGAACACGGCGGCAGTTTGGGCAGCGGAGGGAATTGAACCCGAGCCCATCGAGTTCAACTCCCTCGCGCTAACCACTGGGCTACCGCGCTCTCAGAGACGGTTTGGTGTGTATTACCACCTCGTAAAATTTGGCCCATCTTTTTTCTGCTTACTGCTGGTACAGTGCCTAGAAGAGACAGTGTGCCAACCTAATTCGAAAACCGGAGTCCCTAAAAACCGCCACCACCAGATATCTCTGGTCTCGAATAACAGATCAAAAGCCAAGGCATTAACATTGAAACTAATGGGAATTTACTGCAAATGAAATGACCGATATCTTTGGAATTAATTGAACTCATGTGAAATTTGGTGTGATTATTGCAAGTGGTATACACAAGAAGTCATTTGATTTTCAGAGAGATTGAGCTAGGGATATATTCGTATTTTTAAAACGTTCAAATTCGAAGAAACTTAAATATACCACAAAAGCCAACGATATGTTAAACTTGGAATTTTTAGATACACCCGGTCTCGAGTTATTCCACAAAAACTGGTGAATTTCTAAGGCGGGCCAAAGACAGGCTAACCCGATACGGTTCAAAATTGAAAGAATTAAAATATACCCCAAAAGAGAGAGAGAGAGAGAGAGAGAGAGAGAGACAGAAAAGGAAATATTAAATTTAGATATCCTACTTTCTCTGATTTTCGAGTTATTCTCTGAAAACGGGTAAAGTCCTATGACGGGCCCAGGACAGGCTAGCCCGATAATCTTCAAACTCGAAAGAACTGAAATGTACCGCAAGAGGAAACGTCATACCGAATTTCACGTTCTTGTGATAAATGAACCTAATTATTTTGGACCTCAAAGTTTGAACAAACACCAGATCAAGTTAAATAAAATTTTAAAATACAAATGTATCCTTAGCTCAATCTCTCTGAAAATCAAGTGACATTTTGTGTATACCATTTGCAATAATCACGCCAAATTTCACACAAATTCGTCAGTTATTTCCAAAGATATCGAGCATTTCATTTGCATTAAATTCCCATTAGTTTCAATGTTAACTCCTCAGCTTTTGGTCTCTTATTCGAGCCCAGAGCCATCTGGCGGAGAGGGCTTTACGGGATCAGCTCCCAGCATTGGGAGGTATAGCCGGTCGGCACACTATTACTTCTAGGCACTGTACTGCCGGATAAATCCTGAAACACCTCGAAGCAATATATTTACTTTCCTTATATACATAATGTATAAGTGTACTTAGTGTATACATAGTAATACATAGTAATACATAATGTATACATAATGTATAAGGAAAGTATTGTGACGGGGTCGAAAATTCGAATTCGAGTTTTCGACAGGAGAGCACGTTTCAAGCATCCCTGATCACGAATCAAACATTTTTGAAGTGATGTCTGTGTGTGTGTGTGTCAAAGTGTGTGTGTGTGTGTGTGTGTCAGTGAGTCTGTGGAGACGATAACTGACGAACGAATGGACCCATTCGAACGAAATTTGGTACAAAAATCACAATCCGTAAACACTGGAAGCCTATTGTTTTTATACGCAATGGAATGTTCAGAACCCTCCTAAATTTTCAAGTGAAATTTTGAAAAAATCGTCAAAAAATCAAAACCGCAAATAAAGTTACGCAAATAGACATTTCTTATGTAATTTTTCATTAGAAAACGATTGACGTAAATTTTAGAACGCTAACATGAACCGTTCTCAAGATATTGCACATTTTTCAAAAGAATTATCAAAAAGTTTTATAAAATAAAAACAATATATTTCCTATTGAGAAACATGTTCACTTTTCATATGTAATACCATGCGATAAATTGGGTGACATTATTCTCGTGGATCTAGCTCGTTCCATTCATGAAAAAAGATACTTTGAGTAATACTTTTGTATTTGAACGCAAATAGTCATTTATCTGCTGTAAGAATAACTTATTTCTCCGTCCATAACGCTTGGCGAGATTTTGGCGACGTATTTGGCGGAATGTCGTCAACTTGGCGACATTTTTAATTGTTGCCTAATTAACAAAAATCTCGCCAAACTGATAAAAATGACGCTAAATCAATGAAAATGACGACTAATTGAAGAAAATTTAATATCTTGGAAAGAATATAAGTATCTACTATAAGAATAAAATTTTTTTAACTGTAAAAGTAGTAAATTCATTGCATTGTATAAGGAGAGTCATGTGCTGCCCACATCAGATTTTTAATTTAAATATTAATTAATTTAATATTGAAGCGAAAATTTTTGGGAGAAAGAAGGAGGGCGGCTACAACATACACCCCACCTGAATTAAGGTATTACTTTTAAACTTATCGGTACGAATACGAGTAAACATTGGAGTAACAGTAGAATGGACGCGTTTAAAATTAAATTCCCGACAAAACCGAACCAGGGGATAGACATTAGGTGCTGAGATAAGTTTTGCGTGGCGTTTCGAGCGTTAAATCATTATCTCAATTTTAGACATCTGAAATATGCTGTTTTAATATTACTTTCCTTATATACATAATGTATAAGGAAAGTATTGTGACGGGGTCGAAAATTCGAATTCGAGTTTTCGACGGGAGAGCACGTTTCAAGCATCCCTGATCACGAATCAAACATTTTTGAAGTGATGTCTGTCTGTGTGTGTGTGTGTGTGTGTGTGTGTGTGTGTGTGTGTGTGTGTGTGTGTGTCAGTGAGTCTGTGGAAACGATAACTGACGAACGAATTGACCGATTCGAACCAAATTTGGTACAAAAATCACAATCCGTAAACACTGGAAGCCTATTGTTTTTATACGCAATCGAATGTTCAGAACCCTCGTAAATTTTCGAATAAAATTTTGAAAAAATCGTCAAAAAATCAAAACCACAAATAAAGTTACGCAAATAAACATTTCTTATGTAATTTTTCATTAGAAAACGATTGGCATAAATTTTAGAGCGCTAACACAAACCGTTCTCGAGATATTGCACATTTCTCAAAAAAATTATCAAAAAGTCATATAAAATAAAAAAAAAATATTTCCTATTAAGAAACATGTTCACTTTTCATATGTAATACCATACGATAAATTGGGTGACATCATTCTCGTGGATCTAGCTCGTTCCATTCATGGAAAAAGATATTTTGAGTAATATATTTGAATTTGAACGCCAATAGTCATGTATCTTCTATAAGAATAACTTATTGCTCCGTCCATAATGCTTGGCGATATTTTGGCGACGAATTTGGCGGAATGTCGCCAACTTGGCGACTTTTTGAAATGTTGCCAAATTAACGAAAATCTCGCCAAATGGATAAAAATGACGCTAAATCAATGAAAATGACGACTAATTTTCGAAAATTCAGTGTGTTGTAAAGAATATTAGTATCTACTATAAGAAAAACCTATTTTTTTACTGTAAAAGTAGTAAATTCATTACATTATATAAGGAAAGTCATGTGTTGCCCACATCAGATTTTTTTATTTATGTTGTGTGAATTTTATAATCAAACGTCTTTCATTCCAATATATATTTCGCTCGTGTGATCTGGCTCAAACCTAGACTTCGCACCACTGGTCACGTTCGTGCGCGCGATCGTAAAAACGGGACCAGTCAGTCCTTCATTCTGCTCCTTTTTGATTGGGTTAATAGAGCGTCAGCCCGTAATGAGGCCCAGCGACGTGATAATGTCCCGTGTCGGCTAAGAATGGCAGTGTTTTGTTTATTTTATTTTATTTTATTTTATTTGTTTTGCTTCTGCGTGAATAGTGCATTTTGCGTGCATGTAAACATTGTGATATCTTCATGTTCGGGCACTAAGTGTGTTGATGGAAGGTGTTTTCTTGGGGGTTGCTTTCTAGGGTAAAATAGAATCGAGTTTTTTTTGTTTTTTTTAACTCAGTTTTAATTTTATCCGTATTTCCGGGGATATTGTTCAGTTTTGTCCCAATTTGACCATGAACCATGATCTATGCTTTCATTATCTATATATAGGCCCAACAAAAGGGCATTTTTCCGCAGTTTGTTCCCCCCACTGATATGCATTCGTTTATAAGATGTAATTGTACATATTGTGAGGCAAAACAGTTTATTTATTTATTTATTTATTTATAAAGAAGAAAACTTCCACATCTAAATATGCCGAGCCCTAAGTCGCCAGCGAGTATGCCGAGCCCTAAGTCTGCTGCGGCAGCAGATGACTTTCCTTACAGACTCAAATTCATTTTATTTTTATTTTTGTGTGGCTACTGTAACTGGATTTCATCTGTAGTTGCCACGTAAATTGAATAAAATAAAATAAAAATAAAAATTCATTTTCCCTTTATTACTTTCTTTATATACAATAATGTATAAGGAAAGTATTGTGGAGGGGTCGAAAATCCGAATTCGAGTTTTCGACGGGAGAGCACGTTTCAAGCATCCCTGACCACGAATCGAATATTTTTGAAGTGATGTCTGTGTGTGTGAAAGTATGTGTGTGTCAGTGAGTCTGTTGAGACGAAAACTGATGAACGAATGGACCGATTCGAACGAAATTTGGTACAAAAATTACAATCCGTAAACACTGGAAGCCTATTATACGCAATCGAATGTTCAGAACCCTTCTAAATTTTGAGTGAAATTTTGAAAAAATCGTCAAAAACTCAAAACCTCTAATAAAGTTACGTAAATAGACATTTCTTATGTAATTTTTCATCAGAAAACGATTGACATATCTTGGAAAGAATATAAATATCTACTATAAAAATATTTTTTTTTTCTTTTTTTTTCTGTTAAGTAGTAAATTCATTGCATTATATAAGGAAAGTCATGTGCTGCCCACATCAGATTCTTCTTTAAGAACTCATTAAATTGAGTTTAATTGCACAAAATAACACTAAATTTGCATTTTTAATTCAATTTCTGCTTTTATTTGGTAATTGGACATTTTCTCAAAGGCGGCATAAAAAAATGCGAAAAATCTCAAATATCCCGAGAACGGTTAGTTCTGAGTAATAGAGTTGTTCTTATTCTTTTCCGCGTCAAAAATTAAGTATAAAATAAACATTTAATTGATACATGTGAACATACGTATTTTCTTTTTAGATATTGGCGATATTTGAGGGCCATTTCGTAAAAAAAGGCAGGTTGTTCTTTTCCGAATCGTAACAAAATCTAATCAGCACCAGAGTATCCCACATGTGATTTATATACCAAATTTTGTGAAATTTGGTCAATTTGTATTTCAGCTAGAGTGAATACATGAGATTTTTCGCAGAAAAGGCCCTTTTTTCCGAATTGCACCAAAAGCTAATCAGCACCAGGGTCACACCCAAGTGTTTTACCTACCAAATGTTATGAAATTCGGTCCACTAGGTTTTGATTTAGAGTGGATAAATACATTGCACAGACAAACAGACACACAGATAGACAGACACACAGATAGACATACACATAGACGTGACGCTAAAAATAGATTTTTCGTATTCTAAGGTCTCGAAACGTGTAGATCCGTCGAAAACTCGAGTTGCGATTTTCGGCATGATTCCAATACTTTCCCTATACATTATGTACCATGTATTGCAGAGAAAGTAAAAAATTAATATTGTTATAATAGGACATGAAAGTTACTCGCGATAAAACGGAAAAATAAATGAATGAAATATAATGTTTGAATAAATTGATAAACATATGATTGATTAGATAGATATGAATAAATTGGTGCCAAACTATGTATTCCAACAGAAAAAATATGAATAATCGATTTATCATATCAATACAAAATCAGTTCGAACTGAACGCCCTTGTCAGTTGCCAGCGCCGTATATGGCACAACTGCTATTTATGCAATCTAAGAAATTGTATCAACATGGAAATCTGATGTGAGCAGAACAGAACATGACTTTCACTACAGAGTCAAATTTATTCTCTCTTCTTTTTTTTTTCTTCCATAATTCATTAAATGGAGTTCAATTGCACAAATTATTTAAATTACTCTGAATTTATTCAATTTTCTCTGTCATATCTAGACTGGACGAATTTTCAAAGGTGACGTGGCGAAAATTGCGAAAAGGCTCGCCAAAATCCAATATAAATGACTACATAAGCTAAAATGTATTAATTAATTGATTGTTTTATACGTAATTATTGACGAGGAAAAGAATGAGACCAACCCCATAACACTAGAGCTGACCTTTCTCGAAATAATTTGTGTTTTTCCGCATTTTTGTTACACCGCCTTTGAAAAAAAAATATCCAGTTACCAAATAAAAACAAAAATTGAATTAAGATCGGAAATCGAGTGTTATTTCGTACAATTAAACTCAATCTAATGAATTACTAAAGAAATAAAGAGAAAATGTATTTGAGACTGTAGGGAAAATCATGTACTGCACATATCAAATTTTATAAATTTGTTTACAAACGGGACCAGGACACCTGTGCAGATAATTTTGTACATCGAGAAATATATTCTTACACTTCTCTTTAGTGAAATTAAATTAAACAATCTAAATGATTTTTACTTTCTCTCACGTGGTATTGAGAAAGTACAGTTTTCAAGAAAATTTTCGATTTCGAGATTTTGATGCCAATACATGTTTTAGGACCTCCTGAACACGTTTTGACTATTTTTGGAGTGATGTCTGCCTGATGTTTGTGGTCGATTTCTTGTGTCCATAATAGCAGCCACAAATATTAATGCATTTTTTCACGAAACTATATATCCGACTTCGGTATCAAAAATCTAGAACTGAATAGAATTTTTTTAAAACTTCGAAAGTTATTCGAAATTTTATATTTTTTTAACATGGCAGCATAGTGTGAAATTCGACATAATCGTGCATAGAAGTGCTTATTTATAGCTCAATGCTCCCGAACGATCATATTTTCAATCATATTTGTGAAAAATAGTCGTGATGGAATAGTCGTGACGTCATTAGTCCCCCCGGGAGGGGGGTGGGGGGTACATTGTCGAGTATGGTATCAATCGAAATAATTTTTCAAGCGAAATATCAATTTCGAAATATCAAATTTTTTCAATCGAATATTCTTTAAAGTGAAAGGGTACCACGCTACAGTTGTAAAAATTTGGATCCCCAATACCGATTTTTCAGATATTTTCTTGTAAAATTTGAAAATGAAAAAAAAAATGAATTCTGGTATGAGAAAGTCGAGTGGAGCCAATTATCCAGCTAATTTTTATAGACCAATATCATATAGAATACTGCAGAAATTTACACATATTTTTAAATCACGAGCAACGCCGCGAACATCTGCTAGTATCAATATAAAATCAATCGAAACCGACACCTGCCATTAAAGCAGTGTGACAGCTGTTATGTATTCAATCCAATAAACATATTTCACAAAAGAGTTTAACGATGGTGTTGAGAAGAACAAACAATTCAGAAACAGATATGCCCTATAAACGACAGACGATTCCGAGGAACGGCAGTAACTAACTCCACGATTGTGAAATTCTAGACCAGTAAAAAGCCGAGAGCCACCTATTTCGTAATGGCGTGTGTTACGAAATAGGTAAGAATCTGATTTATGCAATGGGCTGCATCTTTATTTGGGTTGTCTTTCTCTTGGCCCCTTTTGCATCATTTTTTACTTTCCCTACAATACATCGTAATGTTTAAAGGGCAATTTTGTTTCCCTAGTGCTGATTAGAATTTAATATAATTCGGAAAAAAATCTGCCTTTTTTTATTTTCCTTATATACATATAATGTATAAGGAAAGTATTGTGACGGGGTCGAAAATTCTATTTCGAGTTTTTAACGTGAGAGCACGTTTCAAGCATACCTGAACACGAATCAGACGTTTCTGAGATGAAGTCTGTGTGTGTGAAAGTATGTGTGTGTGTGTGTGTGTATGAAAGTATGTGTGTGTGTGTGTGTGTGTGTATGAAAGTGTGTGTGTGTGTGTGTGTGTGTGTGTGTGTGTGTGTGTGTGTGTGTGTGTGTGTGTCAGTGAGTCTGTCGAAACGATAACTGACGAACGAATGGACCGATTCGAACGAAATTTGGTACAAAAATTACAATCTGGGTTCTTCATAATAATCCATGAATACTGGAAGCCTATTGTTTTTATATGCAATCGCATTTTCAGAACCCCATAAATTTTCGAGTGAAATTTTGAAAAAAATCATCAAAAAATAAAAACCTTTACTAAAGTTACGTAAATAGTCATTTTTTCTTATGTAATTTTTCATTAGAAAAGGATTAAAATAAATTTTAGAACGCTACTATGAACCGCTCTCGAGATATTGTACATTTTCAAAAAAATTATCAAAAAATCATATAAAATTAAAAAATATATATTACCTATTGTTGAAATATGTTCACTTTTCATAAGTAATATCATGCGATAAATTGAGTGACATCATTCTCGTCGATCTAGCTAGTTCCATTCATGAGAAAATATACTTTAGGTAATACTTTTGTATTTGGAAGCCAATAGTCAGTTATCTGCTAGAAGAATAACTTATTTCTCCATCTATAATGCTTGCCGACGAATTTGGAAGAATATCGCCAACTTGGCGACTTTTTTAAATGTTGCCAAACTGATAAAAATGACTCTAAATCAATGAAAATGACGACTAAATGATGAGGTATAATTATTAAAGTATGTTAATATATGGACTATATCGCTTATTGAGGACGCTATCAATATTGATGACTGTTTAGAGTTGCGCGAAGTATAAGTTAATTGAATATTTTGTAATAGTATTACATGTTGTCATCCTGAAAATCGCCCAATGTACAGTTAGTTCAACGATAAAAACACAGCACCGTGGATCTTACACATTATTACTTTCCCTGCAATACATGGTAATGTATAGGGAAAGTATTGGAATCATGCTGAAAATCGCAACTCGAGTTTTCGACGGATCTACGCGTTTCGAGACCTCTAGAAGACGAAAAAACTGTTTTTAGTGTGACGTCTGTGTGTGTATGTGTGTCTGTCTGTCTGTGCAATGTATGTATCCACTCTAACTCAAAAACTAATGGACCGAATTTCATAAAATTTGGTAGGTAAGTCACTTGGGTGTGACCATTAAAAATAAGTGCAGTAAAAACGCCATCAAATAAGTATATCATGAAAAGTTATATAAAATTAAAAAAGAAATTGAAAAATTGTTATCTACCAAATTTATTTTAAAACGTGAAGCCTCTCTCATATACAAACTAATTAAACTCTTGGAAAGATATTTATTATATAATATATCTATTTTTTCTTTCTGGAGGATATCGCAAAAGTCAGAATTTAATTGAATTCGTTTTTCTCCCTATATTAAATAATTTTTAATTAAAAAACTACCTAACATATTTTACTGAAATTTTTTTTATGTATTCTATGAGATAAAGTAAATATTTCCTAAAAATTTCGAAGCAATTTGTGAATATTAAATTCGCTTAAAAAATGTTTGAAAAATTAGGTCCCATAGGGTTCAATGTATTTCATTTTTTCAACCCGGGTTCAATAAAAAACTGATTGGGTGATATTATTTATTTATATTCCCATAGGTCCCACAGACCGTCTGAAAAACATACTAAAATTTCATTTTGATAAAGTCATTTTTAAGACAGTTATCGTGCTAACGGACAGACAGACAGACAGACAGACAGAATGAACAAAGTCATAAACACTTTTCAACTACGTTGTAAAGTGTTAAAAACTAAATATGCTCAAATACATCCATTAAATGCTCGTTTTATACGTAAATTTTAACGAAGAAAAGAATAAGACCAACCTCATTACACTAGGACTGACCGCTCTCGAGATATTTTAGTTTTTTCGTATTTTCTCTACACCACCTTTGAAAATAAATCCAGTTACCAAATGAGATCGAAAATTAAATTAAAAGCGAATTAAATTTAATTAAAATAAAGTTAACGTGGATATAAGTCTGCAGAGAAAGTCATGTGCTGACCACATCAGATTTTTATGCTTCCAATAATTTTCTGAATAAATCTCTGAGTTGCACATGCTGTGAACATTTTTCCCAATATTCATAGCGCTACGGCATTAAGTGTGAATTTGCTCCTTTATCTGCTCGTGTAAGGGAGTCATGGGTTTAAAAACTTGTGACTCTTTCAATGTAATGCGTATTCACGCAATCTCAGCTGATATCCTACATTTTATACATAGCCTCTCACGACATCTTCTTTCCCTCTTCGTGCATCAGAACAAAGGAAAAAAGAGAAGTCAAGGCCAACAATCCGTCTTTCCTGGCATTATTCAACACCGAGGATGGCGGCGGGGTCGAAATGCAAGGGCAAATATGTAAATCAAATTCTTTTTGATTTCATATTTATTTTTATCACCTCAATCTTGATTACGCAACTGATTTCTTGATAAATGAATCCCAGTTGTGTTCATAGTTTCAAAAAATCCCGACAGGTGGCATTTCTAAACTTTGAACCTAGAGTCCCTGTATTCTAGGCACTGTACATCATTTTATAAATGTTGTACAAATCCATTATGTATAAATCCACTGGCCATTTCGCAAATAAAAGAAATTTCTTTCTTTCTGAATCGTACCTAAATCTAATCAGCATCAGGGTAATCCACAAGTGACTTGTCTACCAAATTTTGTGAAATTTGGTCGATTAGTTTTTCAACTAGAGTGGATACAGACAATATTTTCGGGTCATTTCGCAAAACAGGCAGGTTCTTTCATCTTGCATCCTACCAAAATCTAATCAGCACCAGGGTCATCCACAAAGGACTTACCTACCGAATTTTATAAAATTCGATCCATTAGTTTTTGAGTTACAGTGGATACGAAATCTTCACATGCAGACACACACACAGAGAGAGAGAGAGAGAGAGATGTCACGTTAAAAATAGTTTTTTCGTATTCTAGACGTCTCAAAATGTGTAAATCCGTCGATATCTCGAGTTGCGATTTTCGACATGATTCCAATACTAGCAACTTCACTGTAAAAGCTAAAAGCATACCGAAAACATTCTTCGTCTTCGACCCAGACTGTCCGACCTACTCGAAGGTGTAAGGTACCTGTTTGGATGGCAGGGAATTACCACCCAATTCAGACCGGAACTCAGTGCGGGCGGCATCAACAGGGACTTACCCTTCTTTCCCTACCACCAACTTCTCGGAAGGACTTACGAATCCACATATTTAATACGCCCGTCGTCCACGTGAACAAGGGGACAGTTTGGGCAGAGGCGAGATTTGAACTCGAATCGTCTGAGTGCGCGCACGCTAATCACTGGACTGCCCCACCCCCTCTAGTTTGAAGCTTCTTCTTCTTCGGCCTAGACCATCCAACCTACCCGAAGGTGCAAGGAATATGTTTGGACGGCCGGGAATTGCCACCCAATTTAGGCAGGAACCCAGTGGGGGAGGCAACCATAGGGACCGTAAACCCTCCTTCACCTACCACCAACCTCTTGAAAGAACTTGCGGACCAACATATTTGACGTGCCCTTACTCCGCGTGAACAAAAATACAATTTGGTCAAAGGCAGAAATCTAACTGAGGCCGTTCGAGTGCTAACCACTAGGCTGTCCCATTCCCTCCGAATACATTGCCTTCCCATTAGCTAACAATATATATTCAACCGTTAAACCTCCTCCGTACGGATATCGCCCCCCCCCCCCCCATTCACTCAAGATCCAAGATACCGTCTACGCCTGTCGCAGCAAAAATAACTACTCACTTATTACACCACAGCCTATTATAAATGTCCTACTGCGGAAAACATTGTTCTCAGGTAATAACCCCTCGCAGGGAGCGGCAATTTTCTACGCTACTTGCAACTGACGACCTTGCGATATCCAAGGCCACCCTGGGGTTGTTCAAGGACCCCGGGGAGATAGCTTTTTTTTTCTCGTCATAATCATGAGTCTAGTATAAATGGTCGATTATTCAATAGTTTGGAAATATCTTCGTGCCTCATAATATAATAGATTATTCTTGCTGAAGATGAATTTGAATTTTTGTGTTTTATTTGATAGTGACTATTTCCACACACACACTTAACGAATAGTTAGTGGCCATTTGTCCCACAATAAACGTATGCTCCAATATTTTGGTTTTAAGATCAGGAGTTACGTTATGGTATTTTGTGGTTCAGCCCCAGTTTGCAGGTGCCCATCAAAACAGGATGTGCAGATGGATGGACTTCGAAGATCAGATTTTAATGAAAAATATGCCACAATGTCCAAGCCAAACGAAATCATAGAGTTCGCGGGCTTTTTGAATTAACTTTCGAAGAGTAAGTATCAAGTGTTGTGGGGATTTTACGAAGACGGTTGTGTCTGTAGGGGTTTGAAAGACCAATGGACCTGCTCTGTGACCCATGGGCGACGCCCCTGACAGTAGAGTCCTGAGGTTTTCTGAGGCCCCAAACGAACTTTCATAAAAATGCCTTATCTGAGCAATAAATACAGTAGACCGTCACACATCCGAAAATTGGTAATCCGAAATATCGGACATCTGACAATTTAATTATGTTGTTATTACAAGTTTAAAAATAATAACAAAATACGAATTCATTAAAAGACAAACATATACGTTAGTTTCTTTTTACTTTTCCTGCAATACATGGTAATGGGTAAGGAAAGTATTGGAATCAAGCCGAAAATCGCAACTTTAATTTTCGACGGATCTACACGTTTTGAGACCTCTAGAATACAAAAAACTATTTTTAGCGTGACATCTGTGTGTCTGTCTGTGTATCTATCTGTCTGTGCAATGTATGTATCCACTCTAACTCAACTAATGGACCGAATTTCATAAAATTTAGTAGGTAAGTCACTTGGGTGTGACCCTGGTGCTGATTAGTTTTTAGTACGATTCGGGATAAAAGAGCCTGCCTTTTTTTTTGAGAAATTGCCCCATAAAAATTGCCTGTATCCATTCTAGCTGAAAAACTAATGGACCGAATTTCACAAAATTCGGTAGATAAGTCGCTTGTGGGTTACCCTGGTGCTGATTGGATTTTGATAGGATTCAGAAAATATAACCTGCCTTTTTTTTTGCAAAATGGCCCGCAAAAATCATCAACATCTAAAATAAAAAACTACGTATGCTCAATTATATCCATTAAATGCGTGTTTTATACGTAATTGTTAACGAAGAAAAGAATAAGACCAACCCCATTACACTAGGACTAGCCGTTCTCGAGATATTTTAGTTTTTTCGTATTTTCTTTAAGCCACCTGTGAAAATAAGTCCAGTTACCAATTGGGAACGAAAATTGAATTAAAAGTGAATTAAATTTAATTAAATTAAAGAGAACGTGGATATAAGTCTACATGGAAAGCCATGTGCTGCCCACATCAGATTTTTTCTCTTTAGATTCTGGGATAAAAGATCCCCCCCGAGTCGTTAATATTTTGGAGATCTTTGTATGATGTCAAATATTTCCGGGTAAAAAACTACATTGTCCAAATGGTTAATTCGACCCTGGTTATATAACAAAGCGCACCATGGGAATTATAGTATCATCATCTCAATATGCTCAACTACAATTTGATAAACGGGCTGTAGCCAAAACGTTGTAAAGAACACTATAAACTCATAAACTCATACAGAAATGACTAATAATAAAATGTAGAATTATATAAAATACCAAGAAAATGTTGGACTAGATATAATGAATAATGCACTAATGATTCTTTTAAAAATTGCAAAATAAGTCAAATAAAAATAATAAATAATTTACAACATTTTGAGGCCCCCTGCAAGCATAAAGCCCCTAATGGCCGCTTGGGGTACTTGGCCCCCGAGACGAATGAAAGCGGTTTCAATAATTTCAGGGGCGGATTTTAAAACTTGAGAGAGAGAGAGAATTTTGGACAGTTTTAGGGAAATAAACTGAAAACAACATCGAAAAGAGTGGCATAGGTGTGTTGTTGTTGTTGAGACCCAGGCAGTTCGACCTACCAGAAAGGTGTAAGGTAACTGTTTGGACTGCCGGGAAGAACCACCCAATTTAGACCAGAACTCAGTGAGGGAGGCATCCACAGGGACCGTACCCTCCTTCCCCTACCACCAACCTCTCGGAAGGACTTACGGATCCACATGTTTAACGTGATCGTACTCCGCATGAACACAGCGGCTGTTTTGGCAGCGCAGGGAATCGAACCCGAGCCTATCGACTGCAATTCCCGCGCTCTAACCACTGGGCTACCGCGCCCTGGCATAAGTGTATGAAATAGGTGTTCGAAACTCTGTCAGAGACATCCGATGGACAGAAAGTTGGTCCCTCTGCAATGTTTCGGGTGAGTCAGTTTTGAGCACCTATTTCTCCTCTATCCTATAGAGCATGGGCACGAGCGTAAATAAACAACGTGCGCAGTAGAATGCGCAGAAACGTAAAGATAAAAGGGCATTATTTTTACCATAACGTGTCATGGTAAACGGACGATGATGGCCAATAAAAATTGCAACTAAACCCATTAAGCGTCTAAATTTATCTTTGTAATGAAAATAAGTTATTTAGAATACTTGAACAACAATTTATATTTAAAGATTTCATTTGCCAAAGTGCACTTTAAGTGATTTAAGTGAATTTACAGTATTTCTCATTTTTACCGTTGTCACTGACTAACATTCGAAAGATGTATACATTTACTAGAACATTCTGCAATGTAGCGCGCAAGAAGGGGACGGCGCTTAACGAATTTTCTTAAAATAAAAACTCGTGTATATATTTTAATGAAAGTGAATATTTTATTTTCCGGCTAATTAAAAATATCCATCAAAGAAGATAAATTTAGTTATATCTTACTAAAATTAGAAGTTAAACGATTGTAAATTTCCAAAGTAGCCAATTTTAATACAGAAATAATGAAAATTTCCATACTGATAAGCAAACGAGTATTACTTTCCCTGTAATACATGGTAATGTATAGGGAAAGTATTTGAATAATGCCGAAAATCGCAACTCGAGTTTTCCACGTATCTACACGTTTCGGAACCTCTAGAATACGAAAAAACTATTTTTAGCGTGACGTCTGTGTGTGTGTCTGTGTGTCTGTCTGTCTGTCTGTGCAGATTTTGTATCCATCCACTCTAACTAAAAATCTAATTGACCGAAATTCATAAAATTTGGTAGGTAAGTCACTTGTGGGCGAATCTGATGCTGATTAATTTTGGATACGATTCGGGATAAAAGAACCCGCCTTTTTTTGCGAAATGGCCCGCAAAAATTGCTTGTATCCACTCTAGCTGAAAAACTTGCAGACCGAATGTCACAAAATTCGGTAGATAAGTCGCTTGTGGGTCACCCTGGTGATGATTAGATTTTGGTACGATTCGGAAAAATATCCTGCTTTTACAGCAGATAAATGACAATTGGCGTTCAAATGCAAAAGTATTACTCAAAGTATATTTTTTTGAGCATGAAACGCGAGCTAAATCCACGAGAATGATGTCACAAATTTATCGCATGGTATTACATATGAAAAGTGAACATGTTTTTCAATAGGAAATATATTTTGTTTTATTTTATATGATATTTTAATTTTTTTTTTTTTAAATGTGCAATATCTCGAGAACGGTTCATGTTAGCGTTCTAAAATTTTCGTCGATCGTATTCTAATGAAAAATTATATAAGAAATGTCTATTTGCGTAATTTTATTAGCGGTTTTGATTTTTTGATGAATTTTTTCAAAATTTCACTCGAAAATTTAGGAGGGTTCTGAACATTCGATTGCGTATAAAAATAAAAATCTTCCAGTGTTTACGGATTGTAATTTTTTGTATCAAATTTCATTCGAATCGGTCAATTCGTTCGTCAGTTATCGTCTCCACAGGCTCATTGACACACACACACACACACAGACATCACTTCAAAAATGTTCGATTCGTGATCAAGGATGCTTGAAACGTGTTCTCCAGTCGAAAACTCAAATTCGAAATTTCGACCCCGTCACAATACTTTCCTTATACATTATTGTATATAAGGAAAGTAAAAATAAATATTGAGAAATTGATTGTATACATTTAATAGAAAAAGTCATGAAGTCAAGTGATAAAAAGCGATAACATTATATGCAAATTTTATAATCAAAAATTTACATCCGGTCATTTGACCGGTCATGGTACGTTTAGTGTTAATGAGGCACGGAATTTAAAATATTTTCTCAACACTTTCCCTTTAAAATACCATCCAGTGTTACAATACTTTCCCCAAAAAATTGTTTTCGTGGAACTTCTGGAGTAAAAACAATTCGAATTCCGGGTTTTCGACGTATCAGCACATTTCAAACATTCCTGAATACGATTTGAACGTTTTTGAGGTGGTGTGTGTGTGTGGAAGCGATGTCTTGTGAAGTAATGGAGCTAACGAATGAAGCTTTCAATGGAGTTTAAACGAATGGATTTTTGCACGATTATTACACTAAAACCCTAATTGATTCAAAATGCGATCGAACGTTCGGTTGACACCCCCACTCCCCAAGATTTTCGAATGAATTTTTGAAAAAAAATCATAAAAGAATCAGGACACTCTAATGTTAAATAAATAAATTTATTAAATTATTTATTATTAAATAAATAAATATTAAATAAATAAATAAATAAAATTTATTAAATTATTAAATAAATAAATAAATAAATAAATAAATAAAATTTATTAAATTATTAAATAAATAAATAAATAATAAAATTTGAAACGTAATTTTTGTTAAGAGGTGAAAGGAAAAGGTATTGATAAGTTTAAAAAAATAACATTTTTTTAATTTTACAAGTCTGCCAGAGTCGTGTGAGCCTAAGGTTTTAGAACGCTCTTGGGTAAGCGCCATTTTGCCAGGTGTTGCCGCCCAAGTCTTGATTACTAGGTGTGGTTTTTTCAGACTTGGACGTATGGAGGTTTCTGGGTAGGTGGGACGTCAAATGGACATTGACGGGCTATTAGGCTTTGTTGTGCTTGGAAGTAGCGAGGAATGTGTGGAATGGAAAGCGGAATGCCTTGAGAAAGAACGTGTGGAAATCCAAAAATATGCTGCGGTGTGTTGTGTTGATCGGTTTTTACTTTCTCGTAGTCTTTCTATATTAAATGAAAGTAACTGACGCTTCCGCCGCCGCCGCAGCTGTTTGAAGAATTTCTAGTTTCTCTGCTTTGTACCGCAAAAACTATTGCATATAAAAATTAGAAATTTGGTACATTTGTAGAGAAAGCTTTGGGGAACACTATGAACTAAACCGTTTTATATATATATATATATTGTCTCTCTGTATTAAAAAAAAAATCTGATGTGGGCAGCTCATGACTTTCCTTATATAATGTAATGAATTTACTACTTTTACAGTAAAAAAAAATGTTTTTCTTATAGTAGATACTAATATTCTTTCCAAGATATTGAATTTTCGACAATGAGTCGTCATTTTCATTGATTTAGCGTCATTTTTATCCATTTGGCGAGATTTTCGTTAATTTGGCAACAATTCAAATAGTCGCCAAGTTGGCGGCATTCCGCCAAATTCGCCACCAAAATCTCGCCAAGCGTTATGGACGAAGAAATAAGTTGTTCTTACAGCAGATAAATGACTATTGGCGTTCAAATACAAAAGTATTACTCAAAGTATCTTTTTTCATGAATTGAAAGAGCTAGATCCACGACAATGATGTCACCCAATTTATCGCATGGTATTACATATGAAAAGTGAACATGTTTCTCAATAGGAAATATTTTTTTTTTCATTTTATATGACTTTTTAATAATTTTTTTGAAAAATGTGCAATATCTCGAGAACGGCTCATGTTAGCGCTCTAAAATTTATGTCAATCGTTTTCTAATGAACAATTACATAAGAAATGTCTATTTGCGTAACTTTATTAGTGGTTTTGATTTTTTGACGATTTTTTCAAAATTTTATTCGAAAATTTAGGGGGGTTCCGAACATTCGATTACGTATAAAAACAATAGGCTTCCAGTGTTTACGGATTGTGATTTTTGTAACAAATTTGATTAAAATCGGTCCATTCGTTCGTCAGTTATCGTCTCCACAGACTCACTGACACACACACACACACACACACACACATACTTTCACACACACACACACACACACAGAAATCACTTCAAAAATGTTTGATTCGTGATCAGGGATGCTTGAAACGTGCTCTCCCGTCGAAAACTCGATTTCGAATTTTCGACCCCGTCACAATACTTTCCTTATACATTATGTAGTAATATGAAAGTAATATGAAATTTGGTACACTTGTAGAAAAAGCTTCGGGGACGACGCTGAAATAAACCGATTTTCGATACATATTTTAGTTTAAGAAATATTTAATGTCAAAGTCAAAATATTTGAACTGCGGGTTCGCGCCCTGGAAAGCCTAACAATAGCAAGATCACGAATTTTTACAGGCAGGTAACTGCATAGTTGAATGTTTGCAGAACGGAGCCCTTTTCTACTTTCCCTGCAATACATGGTAATGTATAGGGAAAGTATTGGAATCATATCGAAAATCGCAACTCGAGTTTTCGACGGATCTACACGTTTCGAGACTTCTAGAATACGAAAAACTAGTATTAGCGCGACGTCTGTGTGTGTGTGTGTCTGTGTATTTGTCTGCCTGTCTGTGTGTCTGTCTGTGTATCTGTGCAATGTATGTATCCACTCTAACTCAAAATCTTATGGATCGAATTTCATAAAATTTGGTAAGTAAGTCATTTGAGTATGACCCTGGTGCCGATTAGTTTTTTTGCGAAATGGTGCGTAAAAATTTTCATGTATCCACTCTAGCTAAAATGCTAATTGACCAAATTTTACATAATTTGGTCGATAAATTACTTGTACGATACTCTGGTGCTGATTAGATTTAGGTACTATTCGGAAAAGAACAACCTGCCTTTTTTTACGAAATGGCCCTCAAAAATCGACAAAATCTAAAAAAAAGCTAGGTATATTCAAATATATCAATTATATACTTGTTTTATACGTAATTTTTGATCAGGAAAAGAATAAGAACAACTCTATTACTCTAGGACTAACCGTTCTCGAGATATTTGAGATTTTTCGCATTTAGTTATGCCGCTTTTTGAAAAAATGTCCAATTACCAAATAAAAATAAAAATTGAATTAAAAATCTGATGTGGGCAGCACATGACTTTCCCTGCAGACTTATATCCAAGTCCTTTTATTTTAATTAAATTTAATTCACTTTTAATTCAATTTTCGTTCTCATTTGATAACGGGACTTATTTTCAAAGGTGGCGTGGTGAAAATACGAAAAAAAACTAATATATCTCGAGAACGGCTAGTGCTAGTGTAATGGGGTTGGTCTTATTCTTTTCTTCGTTAAAAATTACGTATTAAACAAGAATTTAATGGATATATTTGAGCATACGTAGCTTTTTAGCTTAGATTTTCACAATTTTTGCAGGCCATTCTGCAAAAAAAGGCAGGTTATTTTTTTCTGATTCGTACCAAAATCTAATCAGCACCAGGGTGACCTATACGTGACTCATCTACCGAATTTTGTGAAGTTCGGTTCATTAGTTTTTCAGCTAGAGTGGATACAAGCTTTTGCGGGCCATTTCGCAAAAAAAAGACGGGTTCTTTTATCCCGAATCGTACCCAAAACTAATCAGCACCAGATTCTCCCACAAGTGACTTACCTACAAAATTTTGTGAAATTCGGTGTATTATTTTTTTAGTTAGAGTGAATACAAAATCTGCACAGACAGACAGACAGACACACAGACAGACAGACACACACACAGACGTCACGCTAAAAATGGTTTTTTCGTATTCTAGTGGTCATGAAACGTGTAGATCCGTCGAAAACTCAAGTTGCGATTTTCAACATGATTCCAATATTTTCCCTATACATTACCATGTATTGCAGGGAAAGTAAAAATCTGATGTGGGCAGCACATGACTTTCCCTGCAGACTTATATAAACGTTCTCTTTGTTTTAATTAAATTTATTTCACTTTTAATTCAATTTTCCTTCTCATTCGGTAACCGCACTTATTTTCAAAGGTGGCGTAGAGAAAATACGGAGAACTAAAATATCTCGAGAACGGCTAGTCCTAGTGCAATGGGGTTGGTCTGATTATTTTCTTCGTTAAAAATTACGTATTAAACGAGCATTTAATGGATATATTTGAGTATACCTAGTTCTTTAGTTTAGATTTTGACGATTTTTGCTGGCCATTTTGCAAAAAAAGGCAGGTTATTTTTTTCCGGATCGTACCAAAATCTAATCAGCACCAGGGTAGCCCACAAGTGACTTATCCACCGAATTTTGTGAAATTCGGTCCATTAGTTTTTCAGTTAGAGTGGATACAAGATTTTTCGGGCCATTTCGCAAAAAAAGGCGGGTTCTTTTATCCAGAATCGTACCCAAAACTAATCAGTACCAGCCCCGCCCACAAGTGACTTACCTACAAAATTTAGTGAAATTCGGTGTATTAGTTTTTTAGTTAGAGAGGATACAAAATCTGCACAGACAGACAGACACACAGACAGACAAAAAGACAGACAGACAGACACACACACAGACGTCACGCTAAAAATGGTTTTTTCGTATTCTAGAGGTCTCGAAACGTGTAGATCCGTCGAAAACTCGAATTGCGATTTTCGACATGATTCCAATACTTTCCCTATACATTACCATGTATTGCAGGGAAAGTAAAAATCTGATGTGGGCAGCACATGACTTTCCCTGCAGACTTGTATCCACGTTCTCTTTATTTTAATTAAATTCATTTCACTTTTAATTCAATTTCCGTTCTCTTTCGGTAACCGGACTTGTTTTCAAAGGTGGTGTAGAGAAAATACGAAAAACTAAAATATCTCGAGAACGGCTAGTCCTAGTGTAATGGGGTTGGTCGTATTATTTTCGTCGTTAAAAATTACGTATTAAACAAGCATTTAATGGATATATTTGAGTATACCAAGTTCTTTAGTTTAGATTTTGAAGATTTTTGCGGGCCGTTTTGCAAAAAAAGGCAAGTTATTTTTTTCCGAATCGTACCAAAATCTAATCAGCACCAGAGTGACCTATACGTGACTCATCTACCGAATTTTGTGAAATTCGGTTCATTAGTTTTTCAGCTAGAGTGGATACAAGCTTTTGCGGGCCATTTCGCAAAAAAAGGCGGGTTCTTTTATTCCGAATCGTACCCAAAACTAATCAGCACTAGCCCCGCCCACAAGTGACTTACCTACCAAATTTTGTGAAATTCGGTCCATTAGTTTTTTAGTTACAGTAGATACAAAATCTGCACAGACAGACAGACAGACAGACACACAGACACACGCACAGACGTCACGCTAAAAATGGTTTTTTCGTATTCTAGAGGTCTCGAAACGTGTAGATCCGTCGAAAACTCGAGTTGTGATTTTCGGTATGATTCCAATACTTTCCCTATACATTACCATGTATTGCAGGGAAAGTAAAAATGCAAATTTAGTGTTATTACTTTCCCTGCAATAATTGGTAATGTATAGGGAAAGTATTGGAATCATGCCGAAAATCACAACTCGAGTTTTCGACGGATCTACACGTTTCGAGACCTCTAGAATACGAAAAAACCATTTTTAGCGTGACGTCTGTGTGTCTGTGTGTCTGTCTGTGTGTCTGTCTGTCTGTGCAAATTTTGTATCCACTCTAACTAAAAAACGAATGGACTGAATTTCACTAAATTTTGTAAGTAAGTCACTTGTGGGCGGGGCTGGTGCTGATTGGTTTTGGGTACGATTCGGAATAAAAGAACCCGCCTTTTTTTGCGAAATGGCCCGCAAAAGCTTGTATCCACTCTAGCTGAAAAACTAATGGACCGAATTTCACAAAATTCGGTAGATGAGTCAAGTATAGGTCACCCTGGTGCTGATTAGATTTTGGAACGATTCAGAAAAAAATAACCTGCCTTTTTTTGCAGAATGGCCCGCAAAAATTGTCAAAATCTAAACTAAAAAGCTACGTATGCTCAAATATATCCATTAAATGCGTGTTTAATGCGTAATTTTTAACGAAGAAAATAATAAAACAAACTCCATTACACTAGGACTAGCCGTTCTCGAGATATTTTAGTTTTTCGTACTTTCCCTACACCACCTTTGAAAATAAGCCCGATTACCGAATGTGTACGAAAATTGAATAAAAGTGAAAGAAATTTAATTAAAATAAAGAAAACGTTAATATAAGTTTACAGGGAAAGTCATGTGCTGCTCACATCAGATTTTTTAGTTCAATTAAACTCAATCTAATAAATTATTAAAGAAATAAAGAACATATGAATTTGAGTCTGCAGGGAAAGTCATGTACTGCCCACATCAGATTTTCACTTTCCCTGCAATACATGGTAATGTATAAAGAAAATATTGAAATCATGCCGAAAATCGCAACTCGAGTTTTTGACGGATCTACGCGTTTCGAGACCTCTAGAATACGGAAAAACTATTTGTGCAGATTTTGTACCCACTCTAAATCAAAAACTAATGGACCGAATTTCATAAAATTTAGTAGGTGAGTTGCTCGTGGACGAATCTGGTGCTGATTAGATTTTGGTATTAATCAGAAATGAACAGCCTGTCTTTTTTTACAAAATGGCCCGCAAAAATGTCATGTATCCACTCTAGCTAAAATACTAAATGACCAAATTTCACAAAATTTGGTAGTTAAGTCACTTGTGGGACACCCTAGTGCTGATTAGATTTTGGTACGATTCGGAAAAAAATAACCTGCCTTTTTTTGCAAAATGGTCCGCAAAAATCGCGAAAATCTAAAATAAAAAGCTACGTATGCTCAAATATACCCATTAAATGCTTGTTTAATACGTAATTTTTAGCGAAGAAAAGAATAAGACCAACCCCATTACAATAGAACTAGCCGTTCTCGAGATATTTTAGATTTTTCGTATTTTCTCTACGCCACCTTTGAAAATAAGTCCAGGTATCAAATGAGAACGAAAATTGAATTAAAAGTGAATTAAATTTAATTAAAATAAAGAGAAAGTGGATTATAAGATTGCAGGGAAAGTCATGTGCTGCCCACATCAGATTTTTTATTTTGGAAACGTAAGTGCAAAACTCCCGGTGTGACGTCACGTGCCCATGCTCAATAGAGAACCCTAAAATTCCTATCTCTATTAAGTTCATTTGCGTCCGTCAAGATTTCTATCTGAAATTCAAACTGGTCTAGAGTTAAAGCTAGAGACCGATGCCCACAAACGACGGGGCATTACACTTCGACAAGGTCGTCCAGTCGCGGACGAAAAAAAAACTAGATTTCTGGCAGATGTCGTTTAGATGTAGAATGCAAACGTTGAGATTTCTTATATGTCGCCATCTCTATGGGTGTCACGTGCCCCGACCGAATAAATTTACTTGATGGGTGCATAATGAAGATAACCAAGAATTCCGAATTCTAGATTCTGTTGATAGAAATTACATCCAGCTGGTCAGTTTTAACAATCCATACAGGACCGTAGCCAGGCAGGGGTCAGGGAAGGCTAACCCCCACCCCCGGTGTACTCATCCCCCTTGATAAAAATATTAAATTTTTACTTTGGTACATGGTAATAACTTTACTTTAATACATGGTAATGTATAGGGAAAGTATTAGAATCATACCGAAAATCACAACTCAGAGTTTTCGACGGATCTACACGTTTCGAGACCTCTAGAATACGAAAAAACTATTATTAGCGTGACGTCTGTGTGTGTCTCTGTTTGTGGGTCTGTCTGTGCAATGTATGTATCCACTATAACTAAAAAACTAATGGACCGAATTTCATAAAATGTGGTAGGTAAGTCACTTGGGTGAGATCCTGGTGCTGATTAGTTTTTGGTAGGATTTGTAAAAACAGAACCCGTCTTTTTTTGCGAAATGGCCCGCAAAAATTGTCTGAATCCACTCTAGCTGAAAAACTAATGGACCGAATTTCACAAAATTCGGTAGATAAGTCGCTTGTGAATCACCCTGGTGCTGATTAGATTTTAGTACGATTCGGAAAAAAATAACTTGCCTTTTTTGCGAAATGGCCCGCAAAAATCGTCAAAATCTGAAATAAAATTACGCATGCTTAAATATATCCGTTAAATGCTTGTTTCATACGTAATTTTTAACGGAGAAAAAAATAAAACCATCTCCATTACACTAGGTCTAGCCGTTCTCGAGATATTTAATTTTTTTTCGTATTTTCTCTGCGCCACCGTTGAAAATAAGTCCAGTTACCAAATGAGAACGAAAATCAAAATAAAAGTGAATTAAATTTAATTAAAATGAATTGAACGTGAATATAAGTCTGCAGGGAAAGTCATGTGCTGCCCACATCAGATTTTTAGTAGTGATATAAAATTTCCTCCAACATGTCATTCAAATTTTGCATAAAAAATCCGAGAATTTTATAAATTATTACTTCGTTTCAAAGATTTTTTGATTTAGCTAAATTTGTGGTTATACAGATAATCAATTTATTTACATATTTATTTTTAAAATGTTTAAATTAAAAAAAAATTAAGACAATAGTATTTATGATACTATTGTATTATTGCGGCGTTCCCTGTTATACGTTATTGAATCAAAATTAACGAATAAGTAGATAAGAATTAATATTAAGTGTTAACTTATATTTACTTTCAGAATGTTATTTTCAATTAATTATCAGCTTTGCTACTAGTTAATGATTATATTAAAATCAATTGTAATTATTATATATTATTATTGATTTATATTAGCTATATGGATTCTCCTAATAAACTCTTAGCTTACAAATATAAGTACGCAATTACTTATTTGTTAATAATTTATATGGTTTTAAATATATAAAAAAATTTGATGTGGGCAGTACATGACTTTCCCTGCAGACTTATATTCACGTTCTCTTTATTTTAATTAAATTTAATTCACTTTTAATTCAATTTTCGTTCTCATTTGATAACTGGACTTATTTTCAAAGGTGGAGTAGAGAAAATGCGAAAAATCTAAAATTTCTCGAGAACGACTAGTCCTAGTGTAATGGAGTTGATCTTATTCTTTTCTTCGCTAAAAATTGCGTATTAAACAAGCATTTAATGGATATATTTCAGCATACGTAATTTTTTATTTTAGATTTTGTCGATTTTTGCGGGCCATTTTGCAAAAAAAAAAGACAGGTTATTTTTTTTCGAATCATACCAAAATCTAATCAGCACCAGGGTAAGCAATAAGTGACTTATTTACCGAATTTTGTGAAATTCGGTCCATTAGTTTTTCAACTAGAGTGGGTACAATCTTTTGCGGACCATTTCGCAAGAAAAAGGCGGGTTTTTTTTATCCCGAATCGTACCCAAAACTAATCAGCACCAGATTTGCCCGCAAGTGACTTACCTACCAAATTTTATGAAATTCGGTCCATTAGTTTTTTAGTTAGAGTGGATACAAAATCTGCACAGACAGACAGACACACAGACACACAGACAAACAGACAGACACACACACAGACGTCACGCTAAAAATAGTGTTTTCGTATTCTAGAGGTCTCGAAACGTGTAGATCCGTCGAAAACTCGAGTTGCGATTTTCGACATGATTCCAATACTTTCCCTATACATTACCATGTATTGCAGGGAAAGTAAAAAATTCTTAGAACTAACATTTATTAACATTTTTTTATGTGTATACTGTGTGTTGTCGCCAATAGTCTGCTTGGCGAAATGGAAAAGTACCAATAATTCATTAGATTGAGTTTAATTGCACCAAATAACACTAAATTTGCATTTTTAATTCAATTTTTGTTTTTATTTGGTAATTCGACATTTTTCCGATAGCGACGTAACAAAAATGCAAGGAATCTCAAATATCTTGAGAACGGTTAGTCCTAAAGTATAATGGAGTGTGTTATATTCTTTTCCTCGTCAAAAATTGCGTATAAAACAAGAATTTAATTGATACATTTCAGCATACGTACTCTTTTTTTATGTATTTTTTTATTTTGGCGATTTTTGCGGGTCATTTCGTAAAAAAAGGTAGGTTGTTATTTTCCGAATCGTATCAAAATCGAATCAGCACCAGAGTGTCCCACAAGTAACTTATCTACCAAATATTGTGAAATTTGGTCAATTAATATTTTAGCTAGGGTGGATATATGAAATTTTTGCGGGCCATTTCGTAAAAAAAGCCGGGTTCTTCTTTTCCGAATTGTACCAAATTCTAGTCAGCAGCAAAGTATCCAACAAGTAACTTATCTACCAAATTTTGTGAAATTTGGTCAATTAGTATTATAGCTAGAGCAGATAAATGAAATTTTTACAGACCATATCGTAAAAAAAGGTTTTTTTGTTCTTACGAATCGTACCAAAAACTAATCAGCACCAGGGTCACATCCAAGTGACTTACCTACCAAATTTTATGAAATTCGGTCCATTAGTTTTTGAGTTAGAATGGATACATACATTGCACAGACAGACACACAGACAGACGTCACGCTAAAAATAGTTTTTCCGTATTCTAGAGGTCTTGAACGTGTAGATCCGTCGAAAACTCGAGTTGCGATTTTCGACATGATTCCAATACTTTCCCTATACATTACCATGTATTGCAGAGAAAGTAATAGTTGAAAATATATCAGCATTATGCCTTACCCTAAAACATTTTCAGAAACAGCCAAAATAATTCTGAAAAGTAAGATGGAATCTATGTGAACCATCACTTGTCATTTTCTCCAATTTGATTCTAAATTCCAGAACAAGCACCTGATGAGTTGGAAACATCATTTAAGACTCCAAATGTAACAGTTTACTCCATGCGTGTTGAAAATATGACATCGTAATTGCATTCTAAAGCTTCCAAATAAGCTCAGAACACGAACAACTAAACCAGGGCAAACGGAAGTGACATCATCGCCATCTTTAGTGGACAGAGTAACTGCTGTTTACGTTATCAGACGTGGTGAATGGAGTTATGGTAATCATTTGTATATCTTTACGCTGTTTATGGAACTTTTTTTAAAATGTTTTTTGGTTGAGGTTGAAAAATGGCGCGAAATGATGTCAAGTACCGCTTTGACTTCGAGGTCTTTATACGTCCATTGTAAGGCTTTTCACTTGAAAAGGACTACATCTAATTCATGAAATGGATATGGCAACATTTGATATGTGGTATGGAAACATTCATCGTATGGAGATAAAGGAAAGAAGGTAAAACTTCATATTGAAAAACCTGATATGGGCAGCACAAGACTTTCGCTACAGACGCAAGTTCATTTTTAACACTTTGCGACATAGTTGAAAAGTGTTCATGACTTTGTTCATTCTGTCTGTCTGTGTGTCTGTTCGCACAATAACTGCCTGCCGTAAAAATGACTTTATCAAAATGAAATTTTAGTATGTAGTTGAGACGGTCTGTGGGACATACGGAAATGTAAATTAATAATGTAACCTAATTAGTTTTGGATTGAACTCTGGTTGAAAAAGTGAAATGCATTAAACCCTATAAGACGTAATTTTTCAAACATTTTTTAAGCGGAGTTAAAGTTTACAAATTGCTTCGAAAAGTTTAGGAAATATTCAAATTATCCCATAAAATATGCAAAAAAAATTTCAACAAAATATGTTCGGTAGCTTTTAAATAAAAATTAAAATAATAATTACACCCATATTATATGAATGGTAGGGGAAGGAGGGTACGGTCCCTGTGAATACCTCCCCCACTGGGTTCCGGTCTAAATTGGGTGGCACTTCCCAGCCGTCCAAACAGTCATCTTACACCTTTCTGGTAGGTCTGACGGTCTGGGTCTTAACAACAACTCATATTATATGAAGAGATCACGTGACCTACTTCAAAATAAAGTATTGCATCCATCTTTTGTTTTTCCCAGAGTAAACATCATGGGTTTTTAAAAGTTCTTTGAACTTTATATTTAGTGTTACATCCGTCCTAAAACCGCTTGATTTTTACGTATTTTCTGTGCATCTATATTCTGCGCCAACGCAATTACAATATATTTAAGTTTAAATGATCATCAAACTTTCTACAACGAAGCCTAATTTTAATGGATGCATAGTGTAAACAAATGATTGTAAGCTGAGTTGTATAAGAATTGCTGAATTTCTTTAATGCAAAATTATTTAGCTCATGGAGTCTGCAATATAGCTGATATAAATGAAACATCCATTGATTTTACAAAGAGAAGTAGACGATTTTTTCGATGAAGTTTTAAGCATTATTTAACTCTGGAGTCTTGGAATAAAAGTGTATGAATGAAATATTTATGGCTTTTACATAGACGATTTATACTGCCAGATGATTTATATTTCGATGACGTATAAAGTTCATTTTTTTTTTCGATGAAGTTTTACGTTTTCAAGTAAAATAAATTATTGATAATTAAGTGGGTGTGATAATTAAAAAAATTTCACCCCTGAACGTATAGCATTTTAGAGATGTTTAAATAGAATTGCATTTCGGGTGGAAAGTGTTTCATAATCAAAGATAATACATGATTGATCTTTCTTGTTCAATGTTCCGGGGTCCCTCTGTTGTCGGGGCCCGGGACAGATCCTCCGCATGCCCCTCAGGCCCCGACCCTAACTTGTCCCTTACATCCTGAGTTCAATCTTAACTAAATTAAATGCCGGCGTGATAGAATTGAATTACCCGGATATAAATGTTAACAATCGGAAGGCGACAACCCAGTGGTTAGCAAGCGGAAAATCGCACTCGGACGGTCAGAGTTCAATTCCCGCCTCTTCCCAAACTGTCGTCGTGTTCACTCAAAGTACACTACGATCACTTTAAACATGTGGGTCCATAAGTCCTTCCGAGAGGTTGGTGGTAAGGGAAGGATGGCACGGTCCCTGTGAATACCTCCACACTGGGTTCCGATCTAAATTGGGTGGCACTTCCCGGCCGTCCAAACAGATACCTTACACCTTCGGGTAGGTCGGACGGTCTGTGTTGAAGAAGGTTTTAACAACCGGTTATATGGCACGATCATCAGTTGCAGCAAGCGTCTTAAATTTTAAAATGATGAAATTTAAGAGAAAATTGATACAAAATCGAGAGAGCAGAAGGAAGAATGGAAAATCCGAACTCCTGCATAATTTGGAGAGTTTGCATGAGAATTGCAATCTTGGAAGTTTTTTTAACAATCCCGGTATTTCAGAAATAAAAAAAAACTTCTTAATCCCGCAATAGAATTAGGAATTGCATTTAAAGGAAGCCAAATTTTATACTCTTGCTTTTCGTTTGTATTTGCCAAATATTACATGCATGTGAAAGATAATAGTACTTTACAATTTTCAAATGCAAAGCTTTCAGTATAAGAACTTTCGAATACAATGAACATTTTTATAAAAAGGGGAATATATTTTGGTATTTTGTCGCGTTTTTAATGTGCACTGACTATATGCTCATAAAAACATTGAATAATTGTGAACTAACTATATGAAATAATATAAATTAAATAAAGGGCAATAAAAATATGAAAAACTTTACAATAAAGGAATATATGTCCTTTGACATATATACTGGAAATTGTAAATGACATATATTGAACACATTGCATATAAAATTTATAAATAAAAGCATCCTAACGTTAATACATACATTTCGCATAATGTAAGTTTTATTATGCTCATAAAAACATTGAACAATTATGAACTATATTAAGTAATATAAATTAAATTACGGGCAATAAAAATATGAAGAAAAAACCCAAAGAACTTTACAATAAAAGAATATATGTACTTTGACATATATACTGGAAATTGTAACTGACTTAAATTCAACACATTGAATATAAAATTTATAAATAAAAGCATCCTAACGTTAATACATACATTTTGAATAATGTAAGTTTTATAATAAAACAGGTGGGTATTAAATGCTGTTCCCGTCACTTGCCTTTCAGTTTGACGTCTATAATAGTCCATATGCTAATATATTTTTTTTTAAATCTGATGTAGGCAGCACATGACTTTCCTTATATAATGCAATGAATTTACTACTTTTAAAGTAAAAAAAAATAGATTATTTTTATAGTAGATATTTATATTCTTTCCAAGATATTGAATTTTCGACAATGAGTCGTCATTTTCATTGATTTAGCGTCATTTTTATCCATTTGACGAGTTTATCGTTAATTTAGCAACATTTAAAAAGTCGCCCAGTTGGCGACATTCCACCAAATTCGTCGCCAAAATCTCGCCAAGCGTTATGGACGGAGAAATAAGTTATTCTTACAGCAGATAAATGACTATTGGCATTTAAATACAAAAGTATTACTCAAAAGTATCTTTTTTCATGAATGGAACGAGCTAGATCCACGAGAATGATGTCACCCAATTTATCGCATGGTATTACATATTAAAAGTGAACATGTTTCTCAATAGGAAATATTTTTATTTTATTTTATATGACTTTTTGATAATTTTTTTGAAAAATGTGCAATATCTCGAGAATAGTTCATGTTAGCGTTCTAAAATTTATGTCAATCGTTTTCTAATGAAAAATTACATAAGAAATGTCTATTTGCGTAACTTTATTAGAGGTTTTCATTTTTTGACAATTTTTTCAAAATTTCCCTCAAAAATTTACAGAGGTTCTGAACATTCGATTGCGTATAAAAACAATAGCCTTCCAGTGTTTACGGATTGTAATTTTTGTACCAAATTTCGTTCGAATTGGTCCATTCGTTCGTCAGCTATCGTCTCCACAGACTCACTGACAGACACACATACTTTCACACACACACACACACACAGACATCACTTCAAAAATATTCGATTCGTGATCAGGGATGCTTGAAACGTGCTCTCGAATTCGCGAATTTTCGAATTCGAGATTTTGAAGCCAAAACATGTTTTAGGATCCCCCGAACCCGTTTTAACTATTTTTGGAGTGATATCCGTTTGTCTGTGGACAATCTCTCGCGTACACTATAACTGCTACAGATATTAATGGATTTCCGCGAATCTTTATATACGCTTTTAATTTCGAAACTCTAAAATTAGATAGTGTGTTTAGAAACTCAGGCAAAAACTTTTTTTAACATGGCAACATGGGACAACATTTGTTATAATCATGCATAAAAGGGGTTGTAAGCAACAAAAATATGTACTAGAAAATAGGGATGTCACGAAACCAAAAAAAATTCGATACCAAATATTCGATACTATCGGATTACCTAAGAACCGATATAATCCGATAATATTAAATTGATTTATATTAACCTGAAAAACAAATATTTCTATAGGGAATAGGAAATATTCTATAAAATACAGAAATCCGAATTGTAATCACGGATATAAGAGTATAGAAATACAGGAATAAAAAGAAAATTAAAACTTTTCTATTAATCGTACGTCTAATGAGACGTGAATTGTGATGAACATCTGTTAATAATCTTCTCCACACTTTTGCCAAAAATCGTTTGTAGCAGAAAACATTCACGGTAAAAAAAGGTTGTTAGCTTGTAGAAAAGGGGGTAGTAGGGAGGCTCTTTTACTACACAGGGGCCCGAAAATATTGGCGGCGGCGGCGGCATTGGTCGCGAGCCTGTATCTCCAATCTGATCCCAATAAAAAGGTGTAATTTATACAATTTAACTAAACATATTATAGCATACGGCGACATATATAATATAGCAGGCACTGAAGTCCATGGACGCCAATGCCTGCAAAGGGGGATCGAACGGACGCCAATGTCTGCTAGGGAGGATCGAACTGCTTGATAGAGTATGTCAAATACCTGTCTTTTTGAGAGGTTTTTCATTTAAGATTGACGCTGTCCCACTCGTCAGCAAAATGTTAATAAAGGTGAATATTATGTAGAGAAAATTCCATTATGTAGTGTAAATCCCGTGCTGCTCCCATCAGATTTTTTTTTTTTTATTTTGCTAGAAATATATTTTAAAAAATCTGATGTGGGCAACACATGACTTTCCTTATATAATGTAATGAATTTACTACATTTACAGTAAAAAAAATAGGTTTTTCTTATAGTAGATACTAATATTCTTTCCAAGATATTGAGTTTTCGACAATTGGTCGTCATTTTCATTGATTTACCGTCATTTTTATCCATTTGGCGAGATTTTCGTTAATTTGGCAACATTTCGAAAATCGCCAAGTTGATTTCGCCAATTCGTCGCCAAAATCTCGCCAAGCGTTATGGACGAAGAAATAAGTTATTCTTACAGCAGATAAATGACTATTGGCGTTCAAATACAAAAGTATTACTCAAAATATCTTTTTTCGTGAATGGAACGAGCTAGAACCACGAGAATGATGTCACCCAATTTATCGCATGGTATTACATATGAACATGTCTCTCAATAGGAAATATATATTTTTACTTTCCTTATATACATAATGTATAAGGAAAGTATTGTGACGGGGTCGAAAATTCGAATTCGAGTTTTCGACGGGAGAGCACGTTTCAAGCATCCCTGATCACGAATCAAACATTTTTGAAGTGATGTCTGTGTGTGTGTCTGTGTGTGTGTGTGTGTGTGAAAGTATGTGTGTGTGTGTGTCAGTGAGTCTGTGGAGACGATAACTGACGAACGAATGGACCGATTCGAACCAAATTTGGTACAAAAATCACAATCCGTAAACACTGGAAGCCTATTGTTTTTATACGCAATCGAATGTTCAGAACCCCCCTAAATTTTCGAATGAAATTTTGAAAAAATCGTCAAAAAATTAAAACCACTCATAAAGTTACGCAAATAGACATTTCTTATGTAATTTTTCATTAGAAAACGATTGACATAAATTTTAGAACGCTAACGTGAACCGTTCTCGAGATATTGTACATTTTTTAAAAAAATTATCAAAAAGTCATATAAAATAAAAAGGAAAATATTTCCTATTGAGAAACATGTTTACTTTTCATATGTAATACCATGCGATAAATTGAGTGACATCCTTCTCGTGGATCTAGCTCGTTCCATTCTTGAAAAAAGATACTTTGAATAATACTTTTGTATTTGAACGCCAATAGTCATTTATCTGCTTTAAGAAAAACTTATTTCTTAGTGCATAACGCTTGGCGAGATTTTGGCGACGAATTTGGCGGAATGTCGCCAACTTGGCGACTTTTTTGAAATGTTGCCAAATTAACGAAAATCTCGTCAAATGGATAAAAATGACGTTAAATCAATGAAAATGACGACTAATTGTCGAAAATTCAATATCTTGGAAAGAATATTAGTATCTACTACAAGAAAATCCTATTTTTTTACTGTAAAAGTAGTAAATTCATTACATTATATAAGGAAAGTCATGTGTTGCCCACATCAGATTTTTTTATTTTATATGACATTTTGATAATTTTTTTGAAAACTGTGCAATATCTCGAGAACGGTTCATGTTAGCTTTCTAAAATTTATATCAATCGTTTTCTAATGAAAAATTACATAAGAAATGTCTATTTGTGTAACTTTATTAGTGGTTTTGATTTTTCGACGATCTTTTAAAAATTACATTCGAAAATTTAGAGGGGTTTTGAGCATTCGATCGCGTATAAAAACAATAGGCTTCCAGTGTTTACGGATTGTGATTTTTGTACCAAATTTGGTTCGAATCGGTCCATTCGTTCGTCAGTTATCGTCTCCACAGACTCACTGACACACACACACACACACATTCTTACACACACACACACACACATTCTTACACACACACACACACACATTCTTACACACACACACACATTCTTACACACACACACACACACACAGACATCACTTCAAAAATGTTTGATTCATGATCAGGGATGCTTGAAACGTGCTCTCCCGTCGAAAACTCGAATTCGAATTTTCGACCCCATCACAATACTTTCCTTATACATTATGTATATAAGGAAAGTAAAAATCACATCTTTTGCATGCACTTAAGTGGATGATGCTCATAATTTTAATCTACAAATCATAATTAACATTCTATAATTCAGATGGCATCAATGTACATAAAGCCAAAGCACTCTGTTTACCCGGTTTCAATCTCGATTTCAAGGTCATGCCTGTTCCTCTGGTGGAACAATTTTCCCACCACGGCGCTGCGGAATTGGAACAATCCGAATTATATTAGTTATGTTTTTGTTTTTGTTTTCTCCCACCTCGCTCAAGGTCGTTCACGATTTTGCTGGCTGCCCCGAAGCACTAGAAGCTTTGTATACGGGTGGAAAACAATGGGTGAGAAAAGAAAGGTTAATTGCCAATGAGAATTGTAAACAAGAAATGTTTGTGCTTATGTGTGTACTGTCCAAATTTCAGCATAAAAATGGCTCAAATTCCGTAGTACTGTTAACGTGGAAATTGCGGTGTGTAAATGTAAGCTAATCTCCGATCACTATTGATTGTCTTATTTTCATCGTTTTCAGACATTTCAAGGGAGAAATAAATTAATTTTTGAATTATTACTTTCCTTATATACAATATGTATAAGGAAAGTATTGTGACGGGGTCGAAAATTCGAATTCGGGTTTTCGACGGGAGAGCAGGTTTCAAGGATTACTGATCACGAATCAAACATTTTTGAAGTGATGTCTGTGTGTGTGTGTGAAAGTATGTGTTTGTGTGTGTGTGTGTGTGTGTGTGTGTGTGTGTGTCAGTGGGTCTGTGGAGACGATAACTGACGAACGAATGGACCGATTTGAGCCAAATTTGGTACAAAAATCACAATCCGTAAACACTAAATTTTCCTAAATTTAGTGTTTATTTAGTGTTAATTTAGTGTTTCCTAAATTTTCCCTAAATTTTCGAATGAAATTTTGAAAAAATCGTCAAAAAATCAAAACCATTAATAAAGTTACGCAAATAGACATTTCTTATGTAATTTTTCATTAGAAAACGATTGACATAAATTTTAGAACGCTAACACGTGCCGTTTTTGAGATATTGTACATTTTTAAAAAAAAATATCAAAAAGTCATAAAATAAAAAAAAAATTCCTATTGATAAACATGTTCACTTTTCATATGTAATACCATGCGATAAATTGGGTGACATCATTCTTGTGGATCTAGCTCGTTCCATTCATGAAAAAAGATACTCTGAGTAACACTTTTGTATTTGGACGCCAATAGTCATTTATCGGCTGTAAGAATAACTTATTTCTTAGTGCATAACGCTTGGCGAGATTTTGGCGACGAATTTGGCGGAATGCCGCCAACTTGGCGACTTTTTGAAATGTTTCCAAATTAACGAAAATCTCGCCAAATGGATAAAAATTACGCTAAATCAATGAAAATGACGACTAATTGTCGAAAATTCATTGTCTTGGAAAGAATATTCGTATCTACTATAAGAAAAACCTATTTTTTTACTGTAAAAGTTGTAAATTCATTACATTATATAAGGAAAGTCATGTGTTGCCCACATCAGATTTTTTTTCAGTAGTTTGATTTGAAGAATTGCCAATAAACGATTTTGGTATTTGAAACGTTACTCATATAACATAGTTACCACCAGTTGCTTCGCAAGAAAAAAAGAAAAGTGAATTGCTGGAGGGGGGAAACAAAGTATTTTGTTTCCCATTTCTACAAATATAATTTCTCAGAACTTCCACTTCAGAGGGATACGATTGACCCTGGAAGGGGTTATGACAGCCCCGCCCCCCCCCCCCCCCCGTCATGGTACTTTACCTGCGAGAGAGAATAATTAGTATGATAAAATATAATTAAAAACTTAGACTGATGTAACTATAAATTAAAGTGTCTCAAGAACATTTGATTATGGGGTGGAACAGTCCAGTAGTTAGTGCGCGGGGGCCCCAGTTTGATTCCCGGTTCCGCTCAAACTGAGCACGCGGAGTACGGACACGGTCCGTAAGTACTTCGGAGAGGTTGGTGGTAGGGGAAGGATGGTACGGTCCATGTAGACGCCGCCCCACTGGATTCCGATCTAAATTGGGTGGCTGTTCCCGGCAGTCCAACCATATACCTTACACCTTCTGGTAAGTCGGACGGTTTGGGTCGAAAGAACTATTGATTATGCACCAATAGAGTTATAAGAGCTTTTATTTTTCTATTCAGGATGGCATACAAACGAATTTTGTGTCCAGCGTTCTCGAGTTATAGCTGAAAGAATGGTAGAGCAAAAAATACCGCAATTTATAAATTTAACGGAGAAAATTCCACGTGTATGCAAAGTTTGAAGTTTTTACCTTCAGCAGTCAGAATTTTTTTTTTAAGAACTTTTTGGCCGGGGGGGGGGGGCGAAAAAAATTTATGTGGGAAGTTTTCTATTTGTCCTATATAAATATATCTAAATGCTGTGTCACATAAATAGAAACTAGACAAACATAAAATGTCTCGGGGAGGGTGGGGAACGAATACTCGTCTCCAGGGGGGCTTCGCCCTCCCCCCCCCCCCGGAGGTATGCCTGAAAGAAACACTTGCAGTTTTAATTGTGTAGTTAATTCATGTCTTGGTCAGCCAGTCTCACTGAGCTGTATAATATTGATATAGATATCAATAAGTAAAATTCACTTTGCGCTAAGGAAAACTAGAGCAACGTAAATAAGCACAAATAACACAATAATGCAGCATACAGCTATTTCGAGGATACGTTGGGTCCCCTTCGTCAGTGCAAGAATACCAACAAACCCGATGTCCAAAAGATGATGCCTCTTTTGGACATTAACATACATGTTGTATGTGCACGAATAGTGTATGAATAGTACGCACTTATTGCAACTATATTAAATTCTATCCTAAGCTATTAATATTAACAAAGTCTGCCAGTATTTCCTCTTTTCCTTGACCATACCATGTACAGTCACTAATCTTAACCTCTGCGTAAACTTTCTCATATGAAACGGCATCTCCATCACATTTTTGAAGCATAATAACGCGAAGACCGGTATGTGACCCATGTCATTATTCCCCTCCGCCATGACTGTAACTGCGTGAAACTATACTGTCTGCATTGATATTTCTTGCGAACTGGTTGGCCAATGTAATAAATTGCGCTCAGCCCAATGTTTTTGTATTTTTACTTTCCTTATATACATAATGTATAAGGAAAGTATTGTGACGGGGTCGAAAATTCGAATTCGAGTTTTCGACGGGAGAGCACGAATCAAACATTTTTGAAGTGATGTCTGTGTGTCTGTGTGTGTTGTGTGTGTCAGTGGGTCTGTGGAGACGATAACTAGCGAACGAATGGACCGATTCGAACGAAATTTGGTACAAAAATCACAATCTGTAAACACTGGAAGCCTATTGTTTTTAAACGTAATCGAATGTTCAGAACCCGTCTAAATTTTCGAGTGAAATTTTGAAAAAATCGTCAAAAAATCAAAACCGCTAATAAAGTTACGCAAATAGACATTTCTTATGTAATTTTTCATTAGAAAACGATTGGCATAAATTTTAGAACGCTAACATGAACCGTTCTCGAGATATTGTACATTTTTCAAAAAAATTATGAAAAAGTCACATAAAAAAAAAATTCCTATTGAGAAACATGTTCACTTTTCATATGTAATACCATGCGATAAATTGAGTGACATCATTCTCGTGGATCTAGCTCGTTCCATTCATGAGAAAATATACTTCGAGTAATACTTTTGTATTTGAACGCCAATATTTATCTGTTATAAGAATAACTTATTTCTCCGTCAGTAAAGCTTGGCGAGATTTTGGCTACGAATTTGGCAGAATGTCGCCAACTTGGCGACTTTTTGAAATGTTGCCAAATTACCGAAAATCTCGCCAAATGGATTAAAATGACGCTAAATCAATGAAAATGACGACTAATTGTCGAAAATTCAATATCTTGGAAAGAATATAAGTATCTACTATAAGAAAAACCTATTTTTTTTACTGCAAAAGTAGTAAATTCATTGCATTATATAAGAAAAGTCATGTGTTGCCCACATCAGATTTTTTTGTTTTGTAATTGTGTTTTAAAAGTATCATTTAATAAATTAAATTTTTGTAACTAAAATGTATCTTCCCTGGACTAACTCGACATATATATACATATATATATATATATATACATACATATATATATATATATATATATATATATATATATATATATATATATATATATATACACCTCTTCGTTATATTTTAACTGTCAAATTCACTTTCTCTTGAGCAATCACCTTATGAATGCTGAAGTGAGAGAGAAAAAAAAAGCTTATTATTTTTTGAAACCCAACCTTCTCTCTCTATAATACAAACATCCCCCTCTACAGCCTTAGGATTTTGCATAGCTTCAACGTTGTTTAAGGTCAGGCACACACAACAGCACGTAATTTTTGTAGCGTAATTTTGTTATTACTGAGCAAGCAGGCGTAACAGCGAAAGTCTGCAAGCGGATTAAAGGGGATTAACTTTAAAAGCTCTTTATTTTTTTTCTTTTTTTTTTCTTTTTCGGAGAGAAAGGAGTGGGAAGAATGCCTAAATAGAATGGATGTTTATGTAATGAAAAGTAACAACAGGGGAAGTGAAAAAATGTTGGACTGCTTCCGCAACTTGGAGTTGTGATTATGCTGGATGTCTGTACGAGGTGTTGTGTTAGCCCTCGGTGACTGAATTTCCTGTGAGGTCGTTTTATTAGATTGGCGGGATTTTTTATTCCCCTTCAGAGTTCAATTATTTTTAGAAGTTGAAAGAAAAATTATATTAAATTAAAAGATTTTTACTTTCTTTTACTATTACTAGCTGTATACTCGTTCTTCGTTACTTAATATACGGGGTGTCCAGTGTTATCGGTTCCCAATGGCTATTTCCTCAGCCGTTCGTCACAGAGATACACTTCCAATTGCAAAAATGTTTTAAATTTTAAAATATATTATCTTAGGAGCAGTTTAAATCAATAAATGCATTTCTGAAAGAAATACGAAATATAAATTTTTATGCACTCCCACGGTCCTACCAATTATATTTAGGAAAATCATCCTCATACAATTTTATGCAAAATAAAAAAAAAATCATCCTTTTACGACCAAAATTGACCGACTTATAGCTGTTTAAAGTTGGATCACTTTTTGTGCTGAGAAATGATCAATACGGTCCCTGATTGGTTGGTTGCCTGGAGAAATGGTCAATACAGCCCCTGATTGGTTGGTTGCCTAAAATGGGACATTCTTATGCGTGAAAAAGCGATTTAAGTCATAAAGTTTAATGCTTCATGACTCGGTGAATTTTGGTCGTAACAGGAAGATTTTTTTTTATTACTTTCCTTATATACATAATGTATAAGGAAAGTATTGTGACGGGGTCGAAAATTCGAATTCAAGTTTTCGACGGGAGAGCACGTTTCAAGCATCCCTGATCACGAATCGAACATTTTTGAAGTGATGTCTGTGTGTGTGTGTGTGTGTGTGTGTCAGTGAGTCTGTGGAGACGATAACTGACGAACGAATGGACCGATTAGAACCAAATTTGGTACAAAAATCACAATCTATAAACACTGGAAGCCTATTGCTTTTATACATAATCGAATGTTCAGAACCCCCATAAATTTTCGAATGAAATTTTGAAAAAATCGTCAAAAAATCAAAACCGCTAATAAAGTTACGCAAATAGACATTTCTTATGTAATTTTTCATTAGAAAACGATTGGCATAAATTTTAGAACGCTAACATGAACCGTTCTCGAGATATTGCACATTTTTCAAAAAAATTATGAAAAAGTCACATAAAAAAAAAAAAATTCCTATTGAGAAACATGTTCACTTTTCATATGTAATACCATAAATTGAGTGACATCATTCTCGTGGATCTAGCTCGTTCCATTCATGAAAAAATATACTTTGAATAATACTTTTGTATTTGAACGCCAATAGTCATTTATCTGCTGTAAGAATAACTTTTTCTTAGTGCATAACGCTTGGCGAGATTTTGGCGACGAATTTGGCGGAATGTCGCCAACTTGGCGACTTTTTTGAAATGTCGCCAAATTGATGAAAATCTCGCCAAATGGATAAAAATGATGCTAAATCAATGAAAATGACGACTAATTGTCGAAAATTCAATATCTTGGAAAGAATATTAGTATCTACTATAAGAAAACCCTATTTTTTTACTGTAAAAGTAGTAAATTCATTACATTATATAAGGAAAGTCATGTGTTGCCCACATCAGATTTTTTGAATTGTACTTTGGGGGGGTAAAGGAACATGTTTTCTTTTTCATGACCTGAAGTATTTTCATGGTGTCGTACTGCCAACGATCAGGAATCGAGCGCTTATTTAGAACGTATCAAATGAGCTTATTTAGGGCGTATCAAAGAAGCTTATTTAGCGGGGCGTATTACGCCCGCGTTGAATAATTATCATAGTTTCTCATAGAGGAATGATTTTGGTTCAAAATAAATGATCCTGGGAACATTAGTGACAGAGAGCAAAATGACGGAGTGGCATTTTAATAATGGGAAGCTTATGTTACAGTTATATTTTAGTCGTATAGTTTATATGATTATAATCTTTCAAAGCTGAGAAACTGCTTCGGGTAGATAAATTGAAAAGAGAACGCATAATTAGTGGTCAATATTGGTTGTCATATTTGCAGTTGTCGATAAAAAGGACAAAGGTTATTATGTGGTAATATTAATGACGTGGGATAGAATTCACTAAGGTCATGTGAAGCGCGTGGCATAAAACAATAATTAGGGAAAAGAAATAGGAAAGAAAACAATACTTTAACTTGGGGAGGTTAAAATTCCTGCTTCATGCATAGTGGGCAGCTTATGCTATAGTTTTATTTTAGTCGTATAGTTTATGATTATAGTCTTTCAAAGCTGAGAAACTGCATCAGATAGATAAATTGGAATGAGAAAGCTTAATTAATGGTCAAGATTGGTTGCCATATATTATTATTTATTATAATTTCAGTGGCTAAAATATACTGTACGTTATAATTTGTTACTAAAAAGCGCTGTTCTTACTATGACTTCAGGCGAAGTCACATTATTATGATCAAATATACACGTCAAATATTTCCAATTCAATTAAAATCTTATTTTTTTTTTTTTACTTTTCTTATATACATAATGTATAAGGAAAGTATTGTGACGAGGTCGAAAATTCGAATTCGAGTTTTCGACGGGAAAGCACGTTTCAAGCATCCCTGATCACGAATCAAACATTTTTGAGGTGACGTCTGTGTGTGTGTGTGTGAAAGTATGTGTGTGTGTGTGTGTGAAAGCATGTGTGTGTGTGTGTGTGTGTGCGTGTGTCAGTGAGTCTGTGGAGACGATATCTCACGAACAAATAGACCGATTCGAATGAAATTTGGTACAAAAATCAATATCCGTGAATACTGGAAGCCTATTGTTTTTAAACGTAATCGAATGTTTAGAACCTCCTAAATTTTCGAGTGAAATTTTGAAAAAATCATCAAAAAATCAAAACCCTTAATAAAGTTATGTGAATAGACATTTCTTATGTAATTTATCCTTAGAAAATGATTAACATGGACTTTAGAACGCTAACATGAGCCGTTCTCGAGATATTGCACATTTTTCAAATAAATGTATCAAAAAATCCCATAAATTAAAAAATAATATATTAACTGTTGAGAAACATGTTCACTTTTCATATGTAATATCATGTGATAAATTGGGTGACATCACTTTCGTGGATCTAGCTCGTTCCATTCATGAAAAAAGATACTTTGAGTAATACTTTTTTATTTGAACGCCAATAGTCATTTTTCTGCTATAAGAATAACTTATTTCTCCGTCCATAACGCTTGGCGATATTTTGGCGACGAATTTGGCGGAATATCGCCAACTTGGCGACTTTTTTAAAAGTTGCCAAATTAACGAAAATCTCGCCAAATGGATAAAAATGACACTAAATCAATGAAAATGAAGACTAATTGACGAAAATTCAATCTTGGAAAGAATATAAATATCTACTATAAGAAAAACCTATTGTTTTATTGTAAAAGTAGTAAATTCATTGCATTATATAAGGAAAGTCATGTGTTGCTCACATCAGATTTTTTTTATTCTACGTTAGATCTAATTGCCCGCCATGTTCGTTCATTTCAATAAACGAAAGATAAAAAGTTAAAAATTACTTAATTTGTTCTACCGCCATCGCATTCCCTGTTGCTATTTATTTGTTTACCGTTACAATCGCGGTTTGCGAAGGACATTTTTGTTGCCAATCCGCTCGTCCTGAAACAGTTAAACGTGATTTGAATTCCAGATGAATTCAACAGCGATCGCTAATAGTTCGTAATCGTATGTTTGGTAATTCAATTTTGGTTTTCTACAACCCACCCTTTATGCATCGGATCTTATAATTGCGTCTGCTTTGCCAAGGTTGAAGTAGAGTGCTTTTGTTTTGTAATTAAACAGCTGTCACTGTTCTTGAGCAGAGGACAAACACTGTAGTGTAAGTCGTGTCAGGGCGCCACATTGGTACTTTTTTTAAGTTACCAGGGCGCGCCCTGCATCATAAAATGACCGTAAATATTTAGTTCAAAATTTGCTATTTTAATAAACAATGTGTTAACAACTATGACACAACCGTATTGTGTAGCTTAACTTAGTTACTACTAGTATTTTATGTCGTGATGAATTTTGTAAAGCGCCCTGCCACTATTTATTACTTTCCTTATGTACATAATGTATAAGGAAAGTATTGAGATGGAGTCGAAAATTCGAATTTGAGTTATCGTCGGGAGAGCACGTTTCAAGCAAGCATCCCTGAACACGAATCAGACGTTTTGGAGATGATGTCTGTGTGTGTGTGCGAAAGTGTGTGTGTGTGTGTGTGTGAAAGTGTGTGTGTGTGTGTGTGTGAAAGTGTGTATGTATGTGTCAGTGAGTCTGTGGAGACGATATCTCAGGAACGAATGAAGCGATTCGTATGAAATTTGGTACAAAAATCACAATCCGTGAATACTTGAAGCCTATCGTCTTTAAACACAATCGAATGTTTAGAACCCCCCTAAATTTTGGAATGAAACTTTGAAAAAATCAAACCCTTTAATAAAGTTACGCAGATAGACATTTCTTTTGCAAATTTTCTTTAAAAAGCTATTGACACAAACGGCATTAACCGGTCTCGAGATATTGCACATTTTTAAAATAAATTTATCAAAAAATCAAGTAAAATAAAAAAAAATATTAACTGTCGGGAAACATGTTCACTTTACTTTTCATATGTAATATCATGCGATAAATTTGGTGATATCATTCTCGTGGATCTAACTTGTTCCATTCACGAGAAAAGATACTTTGAGTAATACTTTTGTATTTGAACTCCAGTAGTTATTTATCTGCTGTAAAAATAACTTATTTCTCCGTCCATAACGCTTGGCGAGATTTTGGCGACGAATTTGGCGGAATGTCGCCAACTTGGCGACTTTTAAATGTTGCCAAATTAACGAAAATCTCGCCAATTGGATAAAAATAACGCCACATCAATGAAAATGACGACTAATTGATGAAAATTCAATATCTTGGAAAGAATATAAGTATCTATACTATAAGAATAACATTTTTTACTGTAAAAGTAGTAAATTCATTACATAAGGAAAGTCATGTGCTGCCCACATCAGATTTTTTTACTATTACACACACCACTGACAAAACAGCGCTCTTTGGTAAGTTCTCAAGCACTACAATAGCTTAAGTTTTGCAGTAAATCGACCATTCCTGATGGAATAAAAGCAACTGCAGCGCCCCTAGCGGAAGCTTTGGAAAGTTAAAATAGCCAAGCCAAGACGATATATTACGGGGCGCCTATGCATGAGCACTTATCCCCATATCGAATATATAGAATGTCCAATTTTGTAAAGTTTACTTATTTGTTGGTTTTTGTCATTCCTTAGCAAGATGGAGTTAAAATAAATAACTCGGGAACAAAGCGAGACAGCCAATTACAAAGCCGAGGACAAAAAAAAGCCAATTACAAAGTTGTAGAACATTATGTGATGAGTAGGAAAGATGTATATAGAAATGAATTTTATGGAAATTACATTTTTGACTGAATTATACTATCAATTACGGCTTTCGTGTGATAAAAGATTATTAGGGTTATTGATATTTTCAATTCCTTAAGTCATCTGTTTTATTTTGGCAAAGATTTTTCAAACTAATAAATCGAGTTAAGTCAATTGCTGAAACAGAATAAAAATTGTACATAAAGTATCTTCTAATACCATTTTAGCGATTTCTTTTTGGCGTATATTTATCCATCTTCATATATTTTGTAAATGTGTTTACATACGGGAAGCAGACGTGTTCATCAGATCTGCCTGTGATGATAATTTTGTATAGCGAGAACAGAGAATATTGTACTTCTTTTTGGGAGAATTATTATGTACAGAAATCTGATGTATAATAATGCAGATTTGAATTTAAGAAATAATATGATCGCTTACTTTGACAGGGGTTGATGGTATCACCATGTTGCACACTCTGGTAATACTACCTTTTAATAGATATACATTGCCTTTCATATACGCGTATACGCATTTTGCGGTTCCTGGTATCGATTGCTCTACAACTTTGAGTTTTTTCGTCTATCTCACTTTGTAATTGAGTCAGTTAACCTAAATTTGTAAATTATCCGCTAGGGGGCGCTGCAGTGACCTTCAATCAATCGGATCTGGTTACTTTACTATTATAGACGGGCCTAATGTGCACACTCCTGGGCCCTTCCTTGCAAAATTATTGGGGTGCTTAAGATGCTATGGAGGAAAATGATAATGTGAACTTTAATGTGGATATAAATAATATCAAAATATTTTATATCAACACAGATAAGTCAAATGCATTCATAGACGTTCTTAAGCTGTTGCTAGCTTGGAAAGAGAATTTTATAAAATAATTTTTACGAAATATTTTAATAGAATAACTTGCGTATTGTTGCGAACGCGCAATATTATTTTTGGCGCCTCCTCTTTCGTCTGTCTCGAAGGTCAGGCGAAGAGTTCGTGACGTCAGCATGATGTGAAGATGACGTAGACCCAGGATTTCCCAGTCAGAAGAAGGGTTGCCAAACTTGGCAATTTAGCGATATTTGGCGATTTCCGGAATATTCCAGAAACTTCTCGATAGAACGATTATTCTTTGAGATATAGAGATTCCCAGAAGTTTCTATAGAGAGGTTATTATAGAAACTCATCCCACCGTTGGAGTTCAGTTGACAATATAGGAGTTACAGTGAACTGTGACTTTTGTCAATGTTTCGAGAATAGTAACCGTTGTTTTGTGAAATTATTTTCGCCAGTATTTTAAGAATATTATCTCTTTTTCTGTGTAATTAGTGAAGCATTTAAGTGCTGTTTTGTTGTATATTGCCCCTGTTACTTTCCTTATATGCATAATGTATAAGGAAAGTATTGTGACGGGGTCGAAAAATTCGAATTCGAGTTTTCGACAGGAGACTACGTTTCAAGCAACCCTGATCACGAATCAAACATTTTTGAAGTGATGTGTGTGTGTGTGTGTGTCAGTGAGTCTGTGAAGACGATAACTGACGAACGAATGGACCGATTCAAACCAAATTTGGTACAAAAATCACAATCCGTAAACACTGGAAGCCTATTGTTTTTATACGCAATCGAAAGTTCAGAACCCCCCTAAATTTTCGAATGAAATTTTGAAAAAATCGTCAAAAAATCAAAACCACTAATGAAGTTACGCAAATAGACATTTCTTATGTAATTTTTCATTAGAAAACGATTGACATAAATTTTAGAAAGCTAACATGAACCGTTCTCGAGATATTGAACATTTTTCAAAGAAATTATCAAAAAGTTATATAAAATAAAAAAAAAATATTTCCTATTGAGAAACATGTTCACTTTTCATATGTAATACCGTGCGATAAATTGGGTGACATCATTCTCGTGGATCTAGCTCGTTCCATTCATGAAAAAAAGATACTTTTGTATTGGAACTGAGAGTAATACTTTTGTATTTGAACGCCAATAGTCATTTATCTTGTGTAAGAATAACTTATTTCTCCGTTCATAACGCTTGGCGAGATTTTGGTGACGAATTTGGCGGAATGTCGCCAACTTGGCGACATTATTAATTATTGCCAAATTAACAAAAATCTCGCCAAAATGATAAAAATGACGCTAAATCAATGAAAATGACGACTAATTGAAGAAAATTCATTATCTTGGAAAGAACATAAGTATCTACTATAAGAATAACATTTTTTTTACTGTAAAAGTAGTAAATTCATTGCATTATATAAGGAAAGTCATGTGTTGCCCACATCAGATTTTTTACTATATATATATATATATATATTACTATATATATAATAATATATATATATATATATATTATATTATATTTAATTACATTTTAATCTATTAGTTTAGGTGATATAAGCTTCCGAAATGTTTGCATTTTTCGTAACGCTCCGATTTCAGGCAGAAACTCCAAACAACAGATGTTATTCACATCCAAAATTAATTTCTGAATTTTGGATACCAGACCTCCGTGTTATTTGATAGATTTTTTTTTCAGAAAAGTCATTATTCTTCGTCAGGGTCGACACAATATACAGTTTCCAAAATATGAATTAATGATGCCATTGGGGAGAGTACTGGAGCATGGAAAGCAGAAAGGAAGTATACTGCGGTAATGTGTGAGAAAATATTTACTGCAACACGAGCATAATCACATGCTCTACATTTGCAGTAACTGTAGAACTGGAGATTTTGCAAAACAGGATGATGCTTTGAGTAGGCAACAAATTAGACTGCCATGTCTCTAAATCTGATATTAAAAAATCTGGTATCTCATATTCATGTTTATCTCTTCAATAATTCATTAAATTGAGTTTAATTGCACAAAATAACACCCGTAATTATTTTATATGACACTAAATTGGCACTTTTAATTCAATTTTCGTTTTCATTGGGTAACTGACCTTATTTTCAAAGGTGGCGTAGCGAAATTGCGAAAAAAAGAAAAAAATCTAGAGAACGGCTAGTCCTAGTCTAATGGGGTTGGTCTTATTTTTTTCATCGTTAAGCATTGCGTATAAAATAAGAATTTAATTGTTATATCTGAGCATATGTAGTTTTTTATTTTAGATTTTGACGATTTTTGAAGTCCATTATGCAGAAAAAGGTAGGTTATTTTTCCGAACCGTACCGAATTCTATTCAACATCAAGGTCACATCACAAGTGACTTATTTACTAAACTTCGTAAAATTTGATGTATTAGTTTTTCAATTAGACTGGATACAGGCAATTTTTGCTGGCCATTTAGCAAAAGAAAGACGGGTTCTTTTATCCTCAATCGTACCGAAAACTAATCAGCACCAGGGTCATACACAAGTGACTTACCTACCAAATTTTATGAAAGTTGGCCCATTAGTTTTTGAGTTAGAGTGGATACATACATTGCACAGACAGACACAGACAGACAAACAGACGCACGCGCGCACACACACACACGCACTGATGTCAAGCTAAAAATGATCTTTTCATGTTCTAGAAGTCCCAAAACGTGTAGATCCATCGAAAAGTCGAGTTGCGATTTTCGGCAGGATTTCAATACTTTCCCTATACATTATCATATCTTACAAGGAAAGTAAAAAATCTTATGTGGGCAGCACATGACTTTCCCTGCAGACTTGTATTCACGTTCTCTTTATTTCAATTAAATTTAATTCACTTTTAATACAATTTTCATTCTCATTTGATAACTGGACTTATTTTCAAAGGTGGAGTGGAGAAAATACGAAAAAAACTAATATATCTCGAGAACGGCTAGTCCTAGTGTAATGGGGTTGGTCTTATTCTTTTCTTCTTTAAACATTACGTATTAAACAAGCATTTAATGGATATATTTGAGCATACGTAGCTTTTTAGTTTAGATTTTGATAAATTTTGCGGGCCATTCTGCAAAAAAAAGGCAGGTTATTTTTTTCCGAATCGTACCAAAATCTAATCAGCACCAGGGTGACCTATACGTGACACATCTACCGAATTTTGTGAAATTCGGTCCATTAGTTTTTCAGCTAGAGTGTATACAAACTTTTGCGGGCCATTTCGCAAAAAAAGGCGGGTTCTTTTATCCCGAATTGTACCCAAAACTAATCAGCAGTAGACCCGTCCACAAGTGACTTACCTACAAAATTTACCCCCAAAACTAATCAGCACCGGGAGAGCACGTTTCAAGCATCCCTGATCACGAATCAAACATTTTTGAAGTGATGTCTGTGTGTGTGTGTGTGTGTGTGTGTGTGTCAGTGAGTCTGTGGAGACGATAACTGACGAACGAATGGACCGATTCGAACCAAATTCGGTACAAAAATCACAATCCGTAAACACTGGAAGCCTATTGTTTTTATACGCAATCGAATGTTCAGAACCCCCCTAAATTTTCGAATGAAATTTTGAAAAAATCGTCAAAAAATCAAAACCACTAATAAAGTTACGCAAATAGACATTTCTTATGTAATTTTTAATTAGAAAACGATTGACATAAATTTTAGAACGCTAACATGAACCGTTCTCCAGATATTGTACATTTTTCAAAAAATTATCAAAACGTCATATAAAATAAAAAGAAAAATATTTCCTATTGAGAAACATGTTCACTTTTCATATGTAATACCATGCGATACATTGGGTGACATCATTATCGTGGATCTAGCTCGTTCCATTCATGAAAAAAGATACTTTGAGTAATACTTTTGTATTTGAACGCCAATAGTCATTTATCTGCTGTAAGAATAACTTATTTCTTAGTGCATAACGCATGGCGAGATTTTGGCGACAAATTTTGCAGAATGTCGCCAACTTGGCGACTTTTTGAAATGTTGCCAAATTAACGAAAATCTCGCCAAATGGATAAAAATGACTCTAAATCAATGAAAATGACGACTAATTGTCGCAAATTCAATATCTTGGAAAGAATATTAGTATCTACTATAAGAAAAATTATTTTTTTTTATTAAAATTGGTAAATTCATTTTATTATATAAGGAAAGTCATGTGTTGCCCACATCAGATTTTTTTAACTTTTAAAGTAGTAAATTCATTGCATTATATAAGGAAAGCCACGTGCTGCCCACATCAGATTTTTTTAATGCAACAATATCATTAAAAAAAAAACGTATATCTGTATCTTTAAAATCAACTTAATAATGATAAAGGAAAAAATCTGACTTATGCCACTTTTCCGTATCATGTGAAAGGCTGTTTCATCAGTGAAAATAGGGATCATAAGAAAATTGACGATAGAAATTTATATCAAAAATACGTTAATGTGTGTTAAAAATTTTTATTGGCATGTCTCAATGTGAAAAGTGCTTAAGAATCCGTGATTGCATCGTGAGCCTCCGTGAGAATCCGTGATTGCATCGCGGAATTCGCAAAAATGTCTCCTATGTATTATCATCCAGTTTTATCTTTTTACTTTCCTTATATACATAATGAGGAAAGTATTGTGACGGGGTCGAAAATTCGAATTCGAGTTTTCGACGGGAGACCACGTTTCAAGCATCCCTCATCACGAATCAAACATTTTTGAAGTGATGTCTGTGTGTGTGTGTGTCAGTGAGTCTGTGGAGACGATAACTGACGAACGAATGGACCGATTCGAACGAAATTTGGTACAAAAATCACAATCCGTAAACACTGTTTTTAAACGCAATCGAATGTTCAGAACCCTCCTAAATTTTCGAGGTAAATTTTGAAAAAATCGTCAAAAAATCAAAACCACTAATAAAGTTGCGCAAATAGATATTTCTTATGTAATTTTTTATTAGAAAACGATTGACATAAATTTTAAAACGCTAACATGAACCGTTCTCGAGATATTGCACATTTTTCAAAGACATTATCAAAAAGTCATATAAAATAAAAAAAAATATTTCCTATTGAGAAACAAGTTCACTTTTCATATGTAATACTATGCGATAAATTTGGCGACATCATTTTCATGGAACTAGCTCGTTCCATTCATGAAAAAAGATACTTTGAATAATACTTTTGTATTTGAATGCCAATAGTCATTTATCTGCTGTAAGAATAACTTATTTCTCCGTCCATAACGCTTGGCGATATTTTGGCGACGAATTTGGCGGAATGTCGCTAACTTGGTGACATTTTTAATTGTTGCCAAATTAACCAAAATCTCGCCAAATGGATAAAAATGACGCCAAATCAATGAAAATGACGACTCATTGAAGGAAATTCAATATCTTGGAAAGAATATAAATATCTACTATAAGAATAACATTTTTTTAGCTGTAAAAGCAGTAAATTCATTGCATTATATAAGGAAAGTCATGTGTTGCCCACATCAGATTTTTTGTGATATGTCAGACATTTACATTTCTAATTTGATATAGAGGTCCCCATTCACAATATTCAATTTTCAATTAAATATAACTCTTTTGAAAATGAATGGGAGGACTATTTCGTTATCGTAGTCTTATTTCCTACCTTACTTTCAACATTTTAGCAAATTAAATTGCCCACTTATCTCCAACAAGTAAAGAATTAAAGCGCGTTTCAATTTTTTTTTCGGAACACTCTGTATAGAAACCGCATTATGAGAGTACCGCGTTGGTTGAGGAGGGTTGACTGTACTTTCATTTATGTGACAAACAGATTCATCCAATTCCCACACACATCAAAATATCAAGAAGCATGCATTCAGTATATTCCCTGAATTGTTTGCGCCGGACATGCAGTTATCTGCCTGTAAATAGTATCACCGTGCAGAGAGTCTTACCCCTTGATAGAGCTGTCACGTCAGCAGCCGCGGCTGTGTGTTTCAAATAACTCTATCAGCAGCATTTTAAGATAAACAGGCACTTAACGCTGAATGTTAAACATTTCAAAAACATCTAAAAACAGATAACCTTCTGGAAGAAATAGAGATACGACTGTATGGCGTAAGTACCTGTCACAATTGCAACATGGGCTTGGTGTTTATGAGAAATGCGTGTGATTTTGTCACCACATAAATCTTCACGATTTTCGATTTTCGCAAAAAATAAAAATAAAAATGTTGCGATTTTTAAATTAATTTTGAATTAATTGCAAAACACGATAAAAAAGAAATCTCAAGAATATTCATTCCACCAAAGCAAGAGAGAGAGAGAGAGGGAGAGAAAGAGAGAGAGATTGAACTCCATTCTTCAAGATATAGAATTTTCGTCAATTTGGCATCATTTTTGTCAATTAAACATCACTTTACCCCTACACTATAAAACATTCTGAAACCTTTGCGTATTTTTTTTTTCAGATACTTTGTCGATAATTTCGGCAAACTAACAGAAAAGCCGCAATGGCGCAATTACAAATATTCGAGAAATTTTCAGATTTATTTCTGAAATATTCAGCTAACTATCGTCTGTCGGGGCGTTATCTTAGTATTTATACACACACACACACACACACATATATATAATTACGCTTTATTATTTCCTCTTTATGTCTTAATTTCTTATATTTCTTTGTATTTTGTAGAAAATTTTGGGGAGGGAGAGATATGATATACATATATATATATATATATATATATATATATATATATATATATATATATATATATATATATATATTATCATAACTATCAAGAGCCTTACTCCCCATTGCCGACAGCTGATTCCCTTGAAACTTTCAGTTTTTTGCTTGCAAATGTTTTACAGTGTGGTGGCATTTTTAAAAGTCGGCGATATTTCAACAAGTTCGTCGCCAAGGTCGTCGGTTAGTCTCTAAATTTGTCGCCAAGCGTTGCATATAGACAAACAGATGAGGAGAAGATCATTTCTAATATATAGTATTAACCGATGGTTTAAGTTCTAATGAAAAGATGTTTTTTCTTATGAATGGAACGAGCTAGACGCACAAGAATAGTGTTAGTAATGTTTTTCTATAATATTGCATGTGGAATATCCACCTACTTAACGCTACTTTTTTTTTCTTTTTCTTTTTTTCTTTTAACTTTCTGTAATGTTTTGATAAATTTATTTTTTAAATGTCCAATATCTCGAGAATGATATACGCTAGGGTAAAATTAAAAAGCGTGTCCGTTTTGTAATGAAAAATTACGTATGAAATGATTATTTATTTATCACTATTGAAGGTCCTGATTTTTTAATAATTATTTTCGAAAATTGATTCTGAAATCGAGTAGTCTTTCGAATATTGATTGGATTCCGTTTAAAATAAATAGTGTTCCAGTGTTCACTGATTGTAATAATCGTACCAATTTCTTAAACACTCCATTCGTTCTTGAGATATCACCTTTACAGACGAATACACACACGCTAACATACACACTAACATATATACTCAAACATTAAGATACATACTAACATACTATTTACTAAAACATTAAAATGCACACTAACATACGCATTAACATATATACTCAAACATTAAGATGCACACTAACATACACACTAACATATATACTCAAACACTAAGATGAGATGCACACTACCATATATACTCAAACATTAAGATGCACACTAACATATATACTCAAACATTAAGATGCACACTAACATATACACTCAAACATTAAGATGAGATGCACACTAGCATATACACTCAAACATTAAGATGCACACTAACATATATACTCAAACATTAAGATGAGATGCACGCTAGCATATACACTCAAACATTACGATTCACACTAACATAGACAGTAACATATATACTCAAACATTACGATACACAATAGTATATATACTCAAACATTAAGATGCACACTAACATGCACACTAACATATATACTCAAACATTATAATGCACACTAACATACACACTAACATATATACTTAAACATTAAGATGCACACTAACATACATACTCAAACACTAAGATGAGATGCACACTAGCATATATACTCAAACATTATGCACACTAGCATATATACTCTAACATTAAGATGCACAATAACATACACACTAACATATATACAAATTACCAACAAATGACTTTGTTCTCTTGTCTTTTGTGTCTTTCTTCTTTCCTTCCTGCGTCACTGGTCCTGTATCGGCTGTACCGAAACAGAAGGTCATTAGAAACAACAACAACAACCAACAAATGACAAATCTCACAGATCCAATATTCATTTTTTTATTTTAAAACCATCCCGCAGACGTAAAAATAATAGCCAAAGTGCTTTCGGACATTTTACATGTCCATCCTCAGTGGCAGTACAATTAGAAATGATGCCAACGTGCTTAAATACACTTCAATACTTTCAAGAAAAATGTGCATATCATGAAATTGTCAGTTATACAAAAAGGTGAGTTATGAGTCAGATATTATAATTTATACAAAGCTCAAGAGCAAGTTCTTCTAAAAAGTTTAAAAATATATGATTTTTAAAAAACACACAATAATTATAAATCAATGTAGATCTGCAACGGCTTAATATGCAGGGAATCAAGAACGAGTCGCCAAGCATAACTTAGGACCTGAACAGGGTCAAAATTACGGAGAACCGTATAAATAAATAACAAGAAAGATCAATCATGCTTAAAGCATTGATTATGAAACACTTTCCAACTTCAATGCAATTTTATTTAAACATCTCTAAAATGCAATACATTCTTCGGTAATATTTTAAAACTTATCACAATACTACATTAATTTATTATATTTCAAAACTTAAACCTTCATCGAAAACAATGAACTTCATTCAAATGACGGCATTGAAATATAAATTGCCTAGTTTAAACATCTCTAAAATGCGATACATTCCTCGGTAATAATTTTAGAATTATCATAATACTACGACAATTTATTATATTTGAAAACTTCATCGAAAACAACTGAAATTCATTCAAATGACGTCATAGAAAAAATAATACGCCTGGCTCTCTCTATAAAAGTAGCATTTCATTCATAAACAATTTCCCATTCATTTCATTCATCACAAAACTATAATAATTTATTTTATTTAAAAAGTAAGACCATGGAGCTACAAGTAATCAAACTCTATACTTAAAACTCCATCGAAAAAAATCGTCCTTCTCTTTGTAAAATCAATGAATATTTCATTCATATCAGCTATGCAGACTCCATGAGCTAAATAATTTTGTGTTAAAGAAATACAGCAATTCTAATACAACTCATTCCACATTTTGCTGTTTACATTATACATAGTGAAAAATAGGCTTCGTTGTAGAAATAATCAAATTTGGATGAGCATTTAAACTCAAATATATTGTAATTGCGTTGTTTCAGTATGTAGATGCACAGAATTTAAGCAAAAATAAAGTGGTTTTAGGACGGATACAACACTCAATATGAATTAAAAAGAACTTTAAAAATCACGATTTTGAGACAAGATAGATATCATATATCATTTTAAAGTGGGTCACGTGATCTTTTTCATATCGTGGTCACGTGATCGCTTCATATAAGAGGTGTAATTATTATTTTAATTTTTATTTAAAAAACTGCTGAATATATTTCGCTGAGTTTTTTTTATATATTTTATGGAACAATTTGAATATTATCTAAAATTTTCAAAGTAATTTGTGAATTTTAAATCCGCTTAAAAAATGTTTGAAAAATTAGGTTCCATAGGGCTCAATGTATTTCATTTTTTCAATCCGGATTCAATCCAAAACTAATTGGGTGATATTATTCATTTATATTCCCATAGGTCCTACAGACCGTCTGAACAACATACTAAAATTTAATTTTGATTAATCGTGCTAACGGTCGTGCTAACGGACAGACAGACAGACAGACAGAATGAACAAAGTCATAAACACTTTTCAACTTTGTTGTAAAGTGTTAAAAAGGGATTCATAAAGCAAGATCGAACGGGGGCTATTACAGCTAACTAAAAGAAAAGTTTTTTCAAAAAGAGGGCGAAAATTATCTTTATTCACGAACTGGGCAAGGGCAGTCGTTAATTTACCATTTTTTATGTATCTTGCATGTTCGAACAAACGGATACCAACCGTACGTTTACCGCTTATATAAAATTTATAGATATTATCCGGAGAAAGGCGTGGTACAACATACACCCTAGAAAGATTTTTAAAGTTAATATTATCCTTAAACTTATCAATTCGCATTCGATTGAATAAAGTGGTAACAGCTGAATGGGCGGGTTTAAATTTAAATTCAGTACAAAAATTAATAAGGGGGCTAAAAATTTTAGAATGGTAAGGACAACTAGCTTTAAACTGCAAACAATCGTTAATAGGAATAAGACTAGAAAAGGATTGTAAAAACTTTTGGCGGATCTTAAGATCCACCAAACTAGAAAAGGGTTGTAAAAACTTTTCTTCAAGACCCGCTTCTTCAATAATATATTGAGTTTAATTGCACAAAATAACAGAATTAATTATTTTAAACTAGCAGCAATTACCCGCCGTTGCTTGGGATTTACGATGCAAAACTCTTTCGGTTCAGCTGTCCTCCTGTTATATTGGATCATACATACATACATACATATTTTTCTTCTTTATATATATAGATTCAAATATTAAAATTTGATGAGTAAGCCTGTGAAAAATAAACCACTGTGATAGAGTTTCCATTTAAACTCATATTTCAAACCTGGATTTTCAAACGTAACTAATACGTTCAATAAACATCCACAAAACTTTAATTGACTCTCATGTTTTAAACCAAGGATTCCCAACCTTTTTCGTTGGGAATCATGGAGTTAGAGAGTAGAACTCCTGGGGAAAAGTTTCGTTTTCCATTAATATCTCGACAACCCTTGGTCTTAGAAACTCCAAACTTGGACTAAATTTATGAGGCGCTATTTCAAAGCTACCCACAAAATTTCATTAAATTCGGTGAAGCTGTTCTCCCGTGATGATAAGACAAATGAAAGCTTCATTTTTTTATTAATATTGCGACAGCCCCTGTTGTAAGAAACTCGAAACATGAACTAAATTTAAAGTGGGGCTATTTTAAGACTACTCACAAAATTTCATCAAATTCGGTTCAGCCGTTCTCCCGCGATGTTGGATTATACATACATACATACTTTTCTTCTTTATATATATAGATTACACTGAATTTGCACTTTTAATTCAATTTTCGTCTTCATTTGATAACTGGACTTATTTTCAAAAGTGGCGTAACGCAATTGCGAAAAAAATTAAATATCTCAGGAACGGCTATCCCTAGAATAATGGGTCGTATTCTTTTTCATCGTCAAAAATTATGTCTAAAATAAGCATTTAATTGCTATATTTGAGCATATGTAGTCTTTTCTTTTAGATTTTTGAGGGTCATTTTGCAAAAAAAAAAGGATGTTCTTCTTTCCCGAATCGTACCAAAATCTAATCAACACCAGATTAACCAAACAATGATTTATCTGCCAAATTTTGTGAAATTTGGGCCATTAGTGTCTCAGCTAGAGTGGATTCAGGTAATTTTTGCGGGCCATTTCGCAAAAAAGTTCGTTAATTTTTATCCCGAATGTTACCAAATTCTAATCAGCACCAGGGTCATCCACAAGGGACTTACCTGCCAAATTTTATGGAATTCTGTCAATTAGCTTTTCAGTTAGAGTGGATACAAAATCTGCACAGCATTTTTGCGGACCATTTTGCAAAAAAAAAAAAAAAAAAAGGCAGATTATTTTTTTCCGAATCGTACCAAAATCTAATCAGCAACAGGGTAACCTACAAGCGACTTTTCTACCGAATTTTGTGAAATTCGGTCCATTAGTTTTTCAGCTAGAGTGTATACGGGCAATTTTTGCGGGCCATTTCGCGAAAAAGACGGGTTCTTTTATCCCGAATCGTACTAAAAACTAATCGGCCCCAGGGTCACACCCAAGTGACTTACCTACCACATTTTATGAAATGCGGTCTATTAGTTTTTGAGTTAGAGTGGATACATACATTGCACAGACAGACAGACGGACAGCCACACAGATAGACAGACAGACAGACACACACGCAGATGTCACGCTAAAAATACTGTTTTCGTGTTCTAAAGGTCTAACAACTTGTAAATCCGTCGAAAAGTCTAGTTGCGATTTTCAGCACGATTCCAATATTTTCTCTATACATTACCATGTATTGTAGAGAAAGTAAAAAGTTATCTGTATGGTCGTTGCAGGCAATTAGTATGAAATATAAAAGTATGCTAAAGTTGACTGAAATTCCACACAAATTTTCCCCCCATCATCATCCCAGTCGGCCGATTCCTTTCACTGTAGATCGCAATCTCAACCCCATCGTCACTGACCCTAGCAGCACCTCAAGATCACTCTCAACGGCCACCTCTACGCCCCGTGGCCCCCGAATGGGGCTCTCGCCCTTGCACACAAAGGGCCCACTGTCTTCTCGGAATGATCCTTTTGTGAGGGCTCCCATTCAGAGTTGAGAGACAATGTGCTGCCGTCTCTGGATGGTTGATCTTCGAGGTCTGCAGTTGAGAGTGAAAAGGAGCCGAAACGGATTTGAGGAGGTACTGTAGCGGAGCAGTGGATGAAGTTGAGGATGCTGGGTACAATGGCGAACTTCACAATAGGCACTCCAGGCCCGTGCCTGAGGCGGTAAATTTTAATGGGAGGCAAATTTATTACTATGCAAAATTTTGAAATTATAAACTATGAAATTAACTTCAGAGTGGCTCCACTCTATTTTCTCATACCATAATCCATTTTTATATCGTTGATCCAAATGATTACAATTATAGCGTGTTACCCCTCACTTTAAAGGGCGCGACAAATTTTTTAAATTGATACCATATTTGACAATGTACCCCCCTGGGAGGGTAACTTCTCTCCCCCCCCCCCGAGGGGGACGAATAACGTCACGAACCCAACAATGGTATCACGGCTATTTTTCAGTGCAATGATTGAAACTATTAAGTCTCGTTCGTGATCATTGTTCCATAAATAACCTTTTTTATGCATGATAAATGTCAAATGTTGTCCTATGCCGGCATGTTAAGAAAATATAAAATTTTGAATCAATTTCGAAGTTTTCGCTCGAATTAAAAAAAAAAATCTATTTAGTTCTAGATTTGTCGAGAACCAATCCTGATATAAAGTTTCGTGAAAATCCAATAATATTTGTACAAGCTACCCTGTACAGAAGAAATCGACCATAGATGTCAGACAGACAAACGGACATCACTCCAAAAATAGTCAAATATGTGTTCAAAAGCTCTTAAAACATATATTGACATCAAAATCTCGAAATCGAAAATTTTCGCGAAATCATTACTTTATCAATACTACGTACGAGAAAGTAAATATTTTAAATTATCCATTTCTACTTAATAAAGTTCTAAATTTCAAAAACCGTTTCACATTAATGCATAAAAATGGCGCACATATTACAGGTCTGTTAACATGGAAATTGGGCTATGTAAAACATTCTTTCACCTCCGATCACTTATTTGTATTATTTTAAACATATTCCCTCATTTTACCCTAAAAATCAATCGCAAAAAAAAAATATTTTTTCAGTAGTTTGATTAAATAAAATAGCCAGCAGACGATTTCGGTATTTAAAGCGTATATTGTTACAAATGGAATAAAAAAAAAAAAAAAAAAAAAAAAAAAAAAAAAAAATGTATAAAAGAAATCGTCTGCTGTAACTATAAATCAAATTATCTCTCAAGAACGGTTGGTTGTACAGCAGTAGAGTTAGTTAAGAATTTTAGGATTCTATTTTTTTCTGCGAAGGATAGTATAAAACTACATTTTATCTGTCTAGCATTTCTCGAGAATGGAACAATGGAAGAATGGAACAAAGGATTACGAGATTCATAAATTTTTCGAACGAAATTTCAAGATTTTAAATTTTTCTCATTCTTTATACATTATACGCCAAGTCACACGTGTATGCAAAGCTTCACGATTCTACCTTCAACAATTTGGCTGTGCAATTCATCCCTTAGTCACTCAGCTGTGTGATACAGACTAGATCTTAAGCCGGTTATATCACAGGGTACACAAAATTATGTAAAACATTCCTTCTCATCTGTCCGCCTGCAGAACTTGCAGTCATAAAATCCCCAGAGACATGCGCACCACTTACCCCTCTCTGTTAATAATATTAATTATTATATGACATCTCACAAAATATAATTACTACACTACTCCCCCCCCCCCCCCGAAGAAAATGCAATGAATTTATCACACCCTTAAAAAGAACCTGTCCCACGTACAGTAAAACTTATTTTGAATAAAGAACTTTATATTCTAAACAAATATGATATGGGCAGCACATGACTTTCCTTATATAATGCAATTAATTTACTACTTTTACAGTAAAAGGAAATAGGTTACGCAAATAGACATTTCTTATGTAATTTTTCATTAGAAAACGATTGACATAAATTTTAGAACGCTAACACGAGCCGTTTTTGAGATATTGTACATTTTACAAAAAAAATATCAAAAAGTCATAAAATAAAAAAAAAATTTCCTATTGATAAACATTTTCACTTTTCATATGTAATACCATGCGATAAATTGGGTGACATCATTCTTGTGGATCTAGCTCGTTCCATTCATGAAAAAAGATACTCTGAGTAACACTTTTGTATTTGGACGCCAATAGTCATTTATCGGCTGTAAGAATAACTTATTTCTTAGTGCATAACGCTTGGCGAGATTTTGGCGACGAATTTGGCAGAATGTCGCCAACGTGGCGACTTTTTGAAATGTTGCCAAATTAACGAAAATCTCGACAAATGGATAAAAATGACGCTAAATCAATGAAAATGACGACTAATTGTCGAAAATTCAATGTCTTGGAAAGAATATTCGTATCTACTATAAGAAAAACCTATTACTTTCCTTATATACATAATGTATAAGGAAAGTATTGTGACGGGGTCGAAAATTCGAATTCGAGTTTTCGACGGGAGAGCACGTTTCAAGCATCCCTGATCACGAATCAAACATTTTTGAAGTGATGTCTGTGTGTGTGTATGTGTGTGTGTGTGTGTGTGTGTGTGTGTGTGTGAGAAAGTATGTGTGTGTGTGTGTGTGTCAGTGAGTCTGTGGAGACGATAACTGACGAACGGATGAACCGATTCGAACCAAAATTGGTACAAAAATCACAATCCATAAACACTGGAAGCCTATTGTTTTTATACGCAATCGAATGTTCAGAACCCCCCTAAATTTTCGAATGAAATTTTGAAAAAATCGTCAAAAAATCAAAACCACTAATAAAGTTACGCAAATAGACATTTCTTATGTAATTTTTCATTAGAAAACGATTGACATAAATTTTAGAACGCTAACATGAACCGTTCTCGAGATACTGCACATTTTTCAAAAAAATTATCAGAAAGTCATATAAAATAAAAAAAAAATATTTCCTATTGAGAAATATGTTCACTTTTAATATGTAATACCATGCATTAAATTGGATGGCATCATTCTCGTGGATCTAGCTCGTTCCATTCATGAAAAAAGATACTTTGAGTAATACTTTTGTATTTGAACGCCAATAGTCATTTATCTGCTATAAGAATAACTTATTTCTTCGTCCATAACGCTTGGCGAGATTTTGGCGACGAATTTGGCGGAATGTCGCCAACTTGGCGACTTTTTGAAATGTTGCCAAATTAACGTAAATCTCGCCAAATGGATAAAAATGACGCTAAATCAATGAAAATGACAACTAATTGTCGGAAATTCAATATCTTGGAAAGAATATTAGTATCTACTATAAGAAGAATCTATTTATTTTATTGTAAAGGTAGTAAATTCATTACATTATATAAGGAAAGTCATGTGTTGCCCACATCAGATTTTTTTTTTACTGTAAAAGTAGTAAATTCATTACATTATATAAGGAAAGTCATGTGTTGCCCACATCAGATTTTTTTTCAATAGTTTGATTTGAAGAATTGCCAATAAACGATTTTGGTATTTGAAACGTTACTCATATAACATAGTTACCACCAGTGGCTTCGCAGGAAAAAAAGAAAAGTGAATTGCTGGAGGGGGGAAACAAAGTATTTTGTTTCCCATTTCTAAAAATATAATTTCTCAGAACTTCAACTTCAGAGGGATCCGATTGACCCTGGAAGGGGTTATGACAGCCCCCTCCCCCCGTCATGGCACTTTACCTGCGAGAGAGAATAATTAGTATGATAAAATATAATTAAAAACTTAGACTGATGTAACTATAAATTAAAGTGTCTCAAGAACATTTGATTATGGGGTGGGACAGCTCAGTAGTTAGTGCGCGGGGGCCCGAATTTGATTCCCGGTTCCGCTCAAACTGAGCACGCGGAGTACGGACACGGTCCGTAAGTGCTTCCGAGAGGTTGGTGGTAGGGGAAGGATGGTACGGTCCATGTAGATGCCGCCCCACTGGGTTCCGATCTAAATTGGGTGGCTGTTCCCGGCAGTCCAACCATATATCTTACACCTTCTGGTAGGTCGGACGGTTTGGGTCGAAAGAACTATTGATTATACACCAATAGAGTTATAAGAACTTTTATTTTTCTATTCAGGATGGCATACAAACGAATTTTGTGTGTCCAGCGTTCTCGAGTTATAGCTGAAAGAATGGTAGAGCAAAAAATACCGCAATTTATAAATTTAACGGAGAAAATTCCACGTGTATGCAAAGTTTGAAGTTTCTACATTCAGCAGTCAGAATTTTTTTTAAAGAGCTTTTTGGCCGGGGGGGGGGGCGAATAAAATTTATGTGGGAAGTTTTCTATTTGTCCTATATAAATATATCTAAATGCTGTGTCACATAAATAGAAACTAGACAAACATAAAATGTCTCGGGGAGGGTGGGGGCGAATACTCGTCTCCAGGGGGGGGGGGCTTCGCCCCCCCCCGGAGGTATGCCTGAAAGAAACACTTGCAGTTTTAATTGTGTAGTTAATTCATGTCTTGGTCAGCCAGTCTCACTGAGCTGTATAATATTGATATAGATAGCAATAAGTAAAATTCACTTTGCGCTAAGGAAAACTAGAGCAACGTAAATGAGCACAATAATGCAGCATACAGCTATTTCGAGGATACGTTGGGTCCCCTTCGTCAGTGCAAGAATACCAACAAACCCGATGTCCAAAAGATGATGCCTCTTTTGGACATTAACATACATGTTGTATGTGCACGAATAGTGTATGAATAGTACGCACTTATTGCAACTATATTAAATTCTATCCCAAGCTATTAATATTAACAAAGTCTGCCAGTATTTCCTCTTTTCCTTGACCATACCATGTACGGTCACTAATCTTAACCTCTGCGTAAACTTTCTCATATGAAACGGCATCCCCATCATATTTTTGAAGCTTAATAACGCGAAGACCGCTATGTGACCATGTCATCATTCCACTCCGCCATGACTGTAACTGCGTGAAACTATACTGTCTGCATTGATATTTCTTGCGAACTGGTTGGCCAATGTAATAAATTGCGCTCGGCCCAATGTTTTTGTATTTTTACTTTCCTTATATACATAATGTATAAGGAAAGTATTGTGACGGGGTCGAAAATTCGAATTCGAGTTTTCGGCGGGAGAGCACGTTTCAAGCATCCCTGATCACGAATCAAACATTTTTGAAGTGATGTCTGTGTGTGTGTGTGTGTGTGTGCGCGTGAAAGTATGTGTGTGTGTGTGTGTGTGTGTCAGTGGGTCTGTGGAGACGATAACTGACGAACGAATGGACCGATTCGAATGAAATTTGGTACAAAAATCACAAACCGTAAACACTGGAAGCCTATTGTTTTTAAACGTAATCGAATGTTCAGAACCCGCCTAAATTTTCGAGTGAAATTTTGAAAAAATCGTCAAAAAATCAAAACCACTAATAAAGCTACGTAAATAGACATTTCTTATGTAATTTTTCATTGGAAAACGATTAACATAAAATTTAGAATGCTAACATGAACCGTTCTCAAGATATTTAACATTTTTCAAAAAAATTATCAAAAAGTCATATAAAATATAAAAAATATATTTCCTATTGAGAAACATGTTCACTTTTCATATGTAATACCATGCGATAAATTGGGTGACATCATTCTCGTGGATCTAGCTCGTTCCATTCATGAGAAAATATACTTCGAGTAATACTTTTGTATTTGAACGCCAATATTTATCTTTTATAAGAATAACTTATTTCTCCATCAGTAAAGCTTGGCGAGATTTTGGCGACGAATTTGGCAGAATGTCGCCAACTTGGCGACTTTTTGAAATGTTGCCAAATTAACGAAAATCTCGCCAAATGGATTAAAATGACGCTAAATCAATGAAAATGACGACTAATTGTCGAAAATTCAATATCTTGGAAAGAATATAAGTATCTACTATAAGAAAAACCTATTTTTTTTTACTGCAAAAGTAGTAAATTCATTGCATTATATAAGGAAAGTCATGTGTTGCCCACATCAGATTTTTTTGTTTTGTAATTGTGTTTTAAGAGTATCATCTAATAAATTAAATTTTTGTAACTAAAATGTATCTTCCCTGGACTAACTCGACATATATATACATACATATATATATATATATATATATATATATATATATATATATATATATATATATATACACCTCTTCGTTATATTTTAACTGTCAAATTCACTTTCTCTTGAGCAATCACCTTATGAATGCTGAAGTGGGAGAGAAAAAAAAAGCTTATTATTTTTTGAAACCCAACCTTCTCTCTCTATAATACAAACATCCCCCTCTACAGCCTTAGGATTTTGCATAGCTTCAACGTTGTTTAAGGTCAGGTACACACAACAGCGCGTAATTTTTGTAGCGTAATTTTGTTATTACTGAGCAAGCAGGCGTAACAGCGAAAGTCTGCAAGCGGATTAAAGGGGATTAACTTTAAAAGCTCTTTTTTTTTTCTTTTTTTTTCTTTTTCGGAGAGAAAGGAGTGGGAAGAATGCCTAAATAGAATGGATGTTTATGTAATGAAAAGTAACAACAGGGGAAGTGAAAAAATGTTGGACTGCTTCCGCAACTTGGAGTTGTGATTATGCTGGATGTCTGTACGAGGTGTTGTGTTCGCCCTCGGTGACTGAATTTCCTGTGAGGTCGTTTTATTAGATTGGCGGGATTTTTTATTCCCCTTCAGAGTTCAATTATTTTTAGAAGTTGAAAGAAAAATTATATTAAATTAAAAGATTTTTACTTTCTTTTACTATTACTAGCTGTATACTCGTTCTTCGTTACTTAATATACGGGGTGTCCAGTGTTATCGGTGCCCAATGGCTATTTCCTCAGCCGTTCGTCACAGAGATACACTTCCAATTGAAAAAATGTTTTAAATTTTAAAATATATTATCTTAGGAGCAGTTTAAATCAATAAATGCATTTCTGAAAGAAATACGAAATATAAATTTTTATGCACTCCCACGGTCCTACCAATTATATTTAGGAAAATCATCCTCATACAATTTTATGCAAAATAAAAAAAAAATCATCCTTTTACGACCAAAATTGACGGACTTATAGCTGTTTAAAGTTGGATCACTTTTTGTGCTGAGAAATGATCAATACGGTCCCTGATTGGTTGGTTGCCTGGAGAAATGGTCAATACAGCCCCTGATTGGTTGTTGCCTGAAATGGGACATTTTATGCGTGGAAAAGCGACTTAAGTCATAAAGTTTAATGCTTCATAACTCGGTGAATTTTGGTCGTAACAGGAAGATTTTTTTTTTATTTTGTATGAAATTATATGAGGATGATTTTCCTAAATATAATTGGTAGGACCGGCGGACCGTATAAAAATTTATATTTCGTATTTCTTTCAGAAATGTATTTATTGATTTAAACTGTTTCTAAGATAACAGATTTTAAAATTTAAAACATTTTTGCAATTGGAAGTGTATCTCTGTGATTAACGGCTGAGGAAATAGCCATTGGGCACCGATAACACTGGACACCCTGTATAATATACAGAAACTTGGTTCACAATTTACGATGTGTTAATATTTGGAGTTTTTCTTTCTGAAATTGATTTCTAACTTTGTGGATTTAAAAGATTTTGTGCTAAATATTTTAATTTAGTATTATATTATCATTATGAGTATTATGCTAAACTTTCACTTAAATTCGATGAAAATTCGCTGAGATAGCAGTAATTTTTACTTTCCTTATATACATAATGTATAAGGAAAGTATTGTGACGGGGTCGAAAATTCGAATTCGAGTTTTCGACGGGAGAGCACGTTTCAAGCATCCCTGATCACGAATCAAACATTTTTGAAGTGATGTCTGTGTGTGTGTATGTGTGTGTGTGTGTGTGTGTCAAAGTATGTGTGTGTGTGTGTGTGTCAGTGAGTCTGTGGAGACGATAACTGACGAACGAATGGACCGATTCGAACCAAATTTGGTACAAAAATCACAATCCGTAAACACTGGAAGCCTATTGTTTTTATACGTAATCGAATGTTCAGAACCCCCCAAATTTTCGAATGAAATTTTGAAAAATTCGTCAAAAAATCAAAACCGCTAATAAAGTTACGCAAATAGACATTTCTTATGTAATTTTTCATTAGAAAACGATTGGCATAAATTTTAGAGCGCTAACATGAACCGTTCTCGAGATATTGTACATTTTTCAAAAAAATTATGAAAAAGTCACATAAAAAAAAAAAAATTCCTATTGAGAAACATGTTCACTTTTCATATGTAATACCATGCGATAAATTGAGTGACATCATTCTCGTGGATCTAACTCAATCCATTCATGAAAAAATATACTTTGAATAATACTTTTGTGTTTGAACGCCAATAGTCATTTATCTGCTGTAAGAATAACTTTTTCTTAGTGCATAACGCTTGGCGAGATTTTGGCGACGAATTTGGCGGAATGTCGCCAACTTGGCGACTTTTTTGAAATGTTGCCAAATTGATGAAAATCTCGCCAAATGGATAAAAATGATGCTAAATCAATGAAAATGACGACTAATTTTCGAAAATTCAATATCTTGGAAAGAATATTAGTATCTACTATAAGAAAAACCTATTTTTTTACTGTAAAAGTAGTAAATTCATTACATTATATAAGGAAAGTCATGTGTTGCCCACATCAGATTTTTTGAATTGTACTTTGGGGGGTAAAGGAACATGTTTTCTTTTTCATGGCCTGAAGTATTTTCATGGTGTCGTACTGCCAACGATCAGGAATCGAGCGCTTATTTAGAACGTATCAAATGAGCTTATTTAGGGCGTATCAAAGAAGCTTATTTAGCGGGGCGTATTACGCCCGCGTTGTATAATTATCATAGTTGCTCATAGAGGAATGATTTTGGTTCAAAATAAATGATCCTGGGAGCATTAGTGACAGAGAGCAAAATGACGGAGTGGCATAATAATGCCAAGCTTATGTTACAGTTATATTTTAGTCGTATAGTTTATATGATTATAATCTTTCAAAGCTGAGAAACTGCTTCGGGTAGATAAATTGGAAAGAAAACGCATAATTAGTGGTCAAGATTGGTTGTCATATTTGCAGTTGTCGATAAAAAGAAGGACAAATGTTATTATGTGGTAATATTAATGACGTGGGATAGAATTTACTAAGGTCATGTGAAGCGCGTGGCATAAAACAATAATTTGGGAAAGGAAATAGGAAAGAAAACAATACTTTAACTTGGGGAGGTTAAAATTCCTGCTTCATGCATAGTGGGCAGCTTATGCTATAGTTTTATTTTAGTCGTATAGTTTATGATTATAGTCTTTCAAAGCTGAGAAACTGCATCAGATAGATAAATTGGAATGAGAAAGCTTAATTAATGGTCAAGATTGGTTGCCATATATTATTATTTATTATAATTTCAGTGGCTAAAATATACTGTACGTTATAATTTGTTACTAAAAAGCGCTGGTCTTACTATGACTTCAGGCGAAGTCACATTATTATGATCAAATATGCACGTCAAATATTTCCAATTCAATTAAAATCTTATTTTTTTTTTACTTTTCTTACATACATAATGTATAAGGAAAGTATTGTAACGAGGTCGAAAATTCGAATTCGAGTTTTCGACGGGAGAGCACGTTTCAAGCATCCCTGATCACGAATCAAACATTTTTGAGGTGACGTCTGTGTGTGTGTGTGAAAATATATGTGTGTGTGAAAGTATGTGTGTGTATGTGTGTGTCAGTGAGTCTGTGGAGACGATATCTCACGAACAAATAGACCGATTCGAATGAAATTTGGTACAAAAATCAATATCCGTGAATACTGGAAGCCTATTGTTTTTAAACGTAATCGAATGTTTAGAACCTCCTAAATTTTCGAGTGAAATTTTGAAAAAATCATCAAAAAATCAAAACCCTTAATAAAGTTACGCGAATAGACATTTCTTATGTAATTTATCCTTAGAAAATGATTAACATGAACTTTAGAACGCTAGCATGAACCGTTCTCGAGATATTGCACATTTTTCAAATAAATGTATCAAAAAATCCCATAAATTAAAAAAATATATATTAACTGTTGAGAAACATGTTCACTTTTCATATGTAATATCATGTGATAAATTGGGTGACATCATTTTCGTGGATCTAGCTCGTTCCATTCAATTCATGAAAAAAGATACTTTGAGTAATACTTTTGTATTGGAACGCCAATAGTCATTTTTCTGCTATAAGAATAACTTATTTCTCCGTCCATAACGCTTGGCGAAATTTTGGCGACGAATTTGCGGAACTTTTTTAAATGTTGCCAAATTAACGAAAATCTCGCCAAATGGATAAAAATGACACTAAATCAATGAAAATGAAGACTAATTGACGAAAATTCAATCTTGGAAAGAATATAAATATCTACTATAAGAAAAACCTATTGTTTTATTGTAAAAGTAGTAAATTCATTGCATTATATAAGGAAAGTCATGTGTTGATCACATCAGATTTTTTTATTCTACGTTAGATCTAATTGCCCGCCATGTTCGTTCATTTCAATAAACGAAAGCTACAAAGTTAAAAATTACTTAATTTGTTCTACCGCCATCGCATTCCCTGTTGCTATTTATTTGTTTACCGTTACAATCGCGGTTTGCGAAGGACATTTTTGTTGCCAATCCGCTGGTCCTAAAACAGTTAAACGTGATTTGAATTCCAGATGAATTCAACAGCGATCGCTAATAGTTCGTAATCGTATGTTTGGTAATTCAATTTTGGTTTTCTACAACCCACCCTTTATGCATCCGATCTTATAATTGCGTCTGCTTTGCCAAGGTTGAAGTAGAGTGCTTTTGTTTTGTAATTAAACAGCTGTCACTGTTCTTGAGCAGAGGGCAAACACTGTAGTGTAAGTCGTGTCAGGGCGCCACATTGGTACTTTTTTTAAGTTACCAGGGCGCGCCCTGCATCATAAAATGACCGTAAATATTTAGTTCAAAATTTGCTATTTTAATAAACAATGTGTTAACAACTATGACACAACCGTATTGTGTAGCTTAACTTAGTTACTACTAGTATTTTATGTCGTGATGAATTTTGTAAAGCGCCCTGCCACTATTTATTACTTTCCTTATGTACATAATGTATAAGGAAAGTATTGAGATGGAGTCGAAAATTCGAATTTGAGTTATCGTCGGGAGAGCACGTTTCAAGCAAGCATCCCTGAACACGAATCAGACGTTTTGGAGATGATGTCTGTGTGTGTGTGCGAAAGTGTGTGTGTGTGTGTGTGTGAAAGTGTGTGTGTGTGTGTGTGTGTGTGAAAGTGTGTATGTATGTGTCAGTGAGTCTGTGGAGACGATATCTCAGGAACGAATGAAGCGATTCGTATGAAATTTGGTACAAAAATCACAATCCGTGAATACTTGAAGCCTATCGTCTTTAAACACAATCGAATGTTTAGAACCCCCCTAAATTTTGGAATGAAACTTTGAAAAAATCAAACCCTTTAATAAAGTTACGCAGATAGACATTTCTTTTGCAAATTTTCTTTAAAAAGCTATTGACACAAACGGCATTAACCGGTCTCGAGATATTGCACATTTTTAAAATAAATTTATCAAAAAATCAAGTAAAATAAAAAAAAATATTAACTGTCGGGAAACATGTTCACTTTACTTTTCATATGTAATATCATGCGATAAATTTGGTGATATCATTCTCGTGGATCTAACTTGTTCCATTCACGAGAAAAGATACTTTGAGTAATACTTTTGTATTTGAACTCCAGTAGTTATTTATCTGCTGTAAAAATAACTTATTTCTCCGTCCATAACGCTTGGCGAGATTTTGGCGACGAATTTGGCGGAATGTCGCCAACTTGGCGACTTTTAAATGTTGCCAAATTAACGAAAATCTCGCCAATTGGATAAAAATAACGCCACATCAATGAAAATGACGACTAATTGATGAAAATTCAATATCTTGGAAAGAATATAAGTATCTATACTATAAGAATAACATTTTTTACTGTAAAAGTAGTAAATTCATTACATAAGGAAAGTCATGTGCTGCCCACATCAGATTTTTTTACTATTACACACACCACTGACAAAACAGCGCTCTTTGGTAAGTTCTCAAGCACTACAATAGCTTAAGTTTTGCAGTAAATCGACCATTCCTGATGGAATAAAAGCAACTGCAGCGCCCCTAGCGGAAGCTTTGGAAAGTTAAAATAGCCAAGCCAAGACGATATATTACGGGGCGCCTATGCATGAGCACTTATCCCCATATCGAATATATAGAATGTCCAATTTTGTAAAGTTTACTTATTTGTTGGTTTTTGTCATTCCTTAGCAAGATGGAGTTAAAATAAATAACTCGGGAACAAAGCGAGACAGCCAATTACAAAGCCGAGGACAAAAAAAGCCAATTACAAAGTTGTAGAACATTATGTGATGAGTAGGAAAGATGTATATAGAAATGAATTTTATGGAAATTACATTTTTGACTGAATTATACTATCAATTACGGCTTTCGTGTGATAAAAGATTATTAGGGTTATTGATATTTTCAATTCCTTAAGTCATCTGTTTTATTTTGGCAAAGATTTTTCAAACTAATAAATCGAGTTAAGTCAATTGCTGAAACAGAATAAAAATTGTACATAAAGTATCTTCTAATACCATTTTAGCGATTTCTTTTTGGCGTATATTTATCCATCTTCATATATTTTGTAAATGTGTTTACATACGGGAAGCAGACGTGTTCATCAGATCTGCCTGTGATGATAATTTTGTATAGCGAGAACAGAGAATATTGTACTTCTTTTTGGGAGAATTATTATGTACAGAAATCTGATGTATAATAATGCAGATTTGAATTTAAGAAATAATATGATCGCTTACTTTGACAGGGGTTGATGGTATCACCATGTTGCACACTCTGGTAATACTACCTTTTAATAGATATACATTGCCTTTCATATACGCGTATACGCATTTTGCGGTTCCTGGTATCGATTGCTCTACAACTTTGAGTTTTTTCGTCTATCTCACTTTGTAATTGAGTCAGTTAACCTAAATTTGTAAATTATCCGCTAGGGGGCGCTGCAGTGACCTTCAATCAATCGGATCTGGTTACTTTACTATTATAGACGGGCCTAATGTGCACACTCCTGGGCCCTTCCTTGCAAAATTATTGGGGTGCTTAAGATGCTATGGAGGAAAATGATAATGTGAACTTTAATGTGGATATAAATAATATCAAAATATTTTATATCAACACAGATAAGTCAAATGCATTCATAGACGTTCTTAAGCTGTTGCTAGCTTGGAAAGAGAATTTTATAAAATAATTTTTACGAAATATTTTAATAGAATAACTTGCGTATTGTTGCGAACGCGCAATATTATTTTTGGCGCCTCCTCTTTCGTCTGTCTCGAAGGTCAGGCGAAGAGTTCGTGACGTCAGCATGATGTGAAGATGACGTAGACCCAGGATTTCCCAGTCAGAAGAAGGGTTGCCAAACTTGGCAATTTAGCGATATTTGGCGATTTCCGGAATATTCCAGAAACTTCTCGATAGAACGATTATTCTTTGAGATATAGAGATTCCCAGAAGTTTCTATAGAGAGGTTATTATAGAAACTCATCCCACCGTTGGAGTTCAGTTGACAATATAGGAGTTACAGTGAACTGTGACTTTTGTCAATGTTTCGAGAATAGTAACCGTTGTTTTGTGAAATTATTTTCGCCAGTATTTTAAGAATATTATCTCTTTTTCTGTGTAATTAGTGAAGCATTTAAGTGCTGTTTTGTTGTATATTGCCCCTGTTACTTTCCTTATATGCATAATGTATAAGGAAAGTATTGTGACGGGGTCGAAAAATTCGAATTCGAGTTTTCGACAGGAGACTACGTTTCAAGCAACCCTGATCACGAATCAAACATTTTTGAAGTGATGTGTGTGTGTGTGTGTGTCAGTGAGTCTGTGAAGACGATAACTGACGAACGAATGGACCGATTCAAACCAAATTTGGTACAAAAATCACAATCCGTAAACACTGGAAGCCTATTGTTTTTATACGCAATCGAAAGTTCAGAACCCCCCTAAATTTTCGAATGAAATTTTGAAAAAATCGTCAAAAAATCAAAACCACTAATGAAGTTACGCAAATAGACATTTCTTATGTAATTTTTCATTAGAAAACGATTGACATAAATTTTAGAAAGCTAACATGAACCGTTCTCGAGATATTGAACATTTTTCAAAGAAATTATCAAAAAGTTATATAAAATAAAAAAAAAATATTTCCTATTGAGAAACATGTTCACTTTTCATATGTAATACCGTGCGATAAATTGGGTGACATCATTCTCGTGGATCTAGCTCGTTCCATTCATGAAAAAAAGATACTTTTGTATTGGAACTGAGAGTAATACTTTTGTATTTGAACGCCAATAGTCATTTATCTTGTGTAAGAATAACTTATTTCTCCGTTCATAACGCTTGGCGAGATTTTGGTGACGAATTTGGCGGAATGTCGCCAACTTGGCGACATTATTAATTATTGCCAAATTAACAAAAATCTCGCCAAAATGATAAAAATGACGCTAAATCAATGAAAATGACGACTAATTGAAGAAAATTCATTATCTTGGAAAGAACATAAGTATCTACTATAAGAATAACATTTTTTTTACTGTAAAAGTAGTAAATTCATTGCATTATATAAGGAAAGTCATGTGTTGCCCACATCAAATTTTTTACTATATATATATATATATATATTACTATATATATAATAATATATATATATATATATATTATATTATATTTAATTACATTTTAATCTATTAGTTTAGGTGATATAAGCTTCCGAAATGTTTGCATTTTTCGTAACGCTCCGATTTCAGGCAGAAACTCCAAACAACAGATGTTATTCACATCCAAAATTAATTTCTGAATTTTGGATACCAGACCTCCGTGTTATTTGATAGATTTTTTTTTCAGAAAAGTCATTATTCTTCGTCAGGGTCGACACAATATACAGTTTCCAAAATATGAATTAATGATGCCATTGGGGAGAGTACTGGAGCATGGAAAGCAGAAAGGAAGTATACTGCGGTAATGTGTGAGAAAATATTTACTGCAACACGAGCATAATCACATGCTCTACATTTGCAGTAACTGTAGAACTGGAGATTTTGCAAAACAGGATGATGCTTTGAGTAGGCAACAAATTAGACTGCCATGTCTCTAAATCTGATATTAAAAAATCTGGTATCTCATATTCATGTTTATCTCTTCAATAATTCATTAAATTGAGTTTAATTGCACAAAATAACACCCGTAATTATTTTATATGACACTAAATTGGCACTTTTAATTCAATTTTCGTTTTCATTGGGTAACTGACCTTATTTTCAAAGGTGGCGTAGCGAAATTGCGAAAAAAAGAAAAAAATCTAGAGAACGGCTAGTCCTAGTCTAATGGGGTTGGTCTTATTTTTTTCATCGTTAAGCATTGCGTATAAAATAAGAATTTAATTGTTATATCTGAGCATATGTAGTTTTTTATTTTAGATTTTGACGATTTTTGAAGTCCATTATGCAGAAAAAGGTAGGTTATTTTTCCGAACCGTACCGAATTCTATTCAACATCAAGGTCACATCACAAGTGACTTATTTACTAAACTTCGTAAAATTTGATGTATTAGTTTTTCAATTAGACTGGATACAGGCAATTTTTGCTGGCCATTTAGCAAAAGAAAGACGGGTTCTTTTATCCTCAATCGTACCGAAAACTAATCAGCACCAGGGTCATACACAAGTGACTTACCTACCAAATTTTATGAAAGTTGGCCCATTAGTTTTTGAGTTAGAGTGGATACATACATTGCACAGACAGACACAGACAGACAAACAGACGCACGCGCGCACACACACACACGCACTGATGTCAAGCTAAAAATGATCTTTTCATGTTCTAGAAGTCCCAAAACGTGTAGATCCATCGAAAAGTCGAGTTGCGATTTTCGGCAGGATTTCAATACTTTCCCTATACATTATCATATCTTACAAGGAAAGTAAAAAATCTTATGTGGGCAGCACATGACTTTCCCTGCAGACTTGTATTCACGTTCTCTTTATTTCAATTAAATTTAATTCACTTTTAATACAATTTTCATTCTCATTTGATAACTGGACTTATTTTCAAAGGTGGAGTGGAGAAAATACGAAAAAAACTAATATATCTCGAGAACGGCTAGTCCTAGTGTAATGGGGTTGGTCTTATTCTTTTCTTCTTTAAACATTACGTATTAAACAAGCATTTAATGGATATATTTGAGCATACGTAGCTTTTTAGTTTAGATTTTGATAAATTTTGCGGGCCATTCTGCAAAAAAAAGGCAGGTTATTTTTTTCCGAATCGTACCAAAATCTAATCAGCACCAGGGTGACCTATACGTGACACATCTACCGAATTTTGTGAAATTCGGTCCATTAGTTTTTCAGCTAGAGTGTATACAAACTTTTGCGGGCCATTTCGCAAAAAAAGGCGGGTTCTTTTATCCCGAATTGTACCCAAAACTAATCAGCAGTAGACCCGTCCACAAGTGACTTACCTACAAAATTTACCCCCAAAACTAATCAGCACCGGGAGAGCACGTTTCAAGCATCCCTGATCACGAATCAAACATTTTTGAAGTGATGTCTGTGTGTGTGTGTGTGTGTGTGTGTGTGTCAGTGAGTCTGTGGAGACGATAACTGACGAACGAATGGACCGATTCGAACCAAATTCGGTACAAAAATCACAATCCGTAAACACTGGAAGCCTATTGTTTTTATACGCAATCGAATGTTCAGAACCCCCCTAAATTTTCGAATGAAATTTTGAAAAAATCGTCAAAAAATCAAAACCACTAATAAAGTTACGCAAATAGACATTTCTTATGTAATTTTTAATTAGAAAACGATTGACATAAATTTTAGAACGCTAACATGAACCGTTCTCCAGATATTGTACATTTTTCAAAAAATTATCAAAACGTCATATAAAATAAAAAGAAAAATATTTCCTATTGAGAAACATGTTCACTTTTCATATGTAATACCATGCGATACATTGGGTGACATCATTATCGTGGATCTAGCTCGTTCCATTCATGAAAAAAGATACTTTGAGTAATACTTTTGTATTTGAACGCCAATAGTCATTTATCTGCTGTAAGAATAACTTATTTCTTAGTGCATAACGCATGGCGAGATTTTGGCGACAAATTTTGCAGAATGTCGCCAACTTGGCGACTTTTTGAAATGTTGCCAAATTAACGAAAATCTCGCCAAATGGATAAAAATGACTCTAAATCAATGAAAATGACGACTAATTGTCGCAAATTCAATATCTTGGAAAGAATATTAGTATCTACTATAAGAAAAATTATTTTTTTTTATTAAAATTGGTAAATTCATTTTATTATATAAGGAAAGTCATGTGTTGCCCACATCAGATTTTTTTAACTTTTAAAGTAGTAAATTCATTGCATTATATAAGGAAAGCCACGTGCTGCCCACATCAGATTTTTTTAATGCAACAATATCATTAAAAAAAAAACGTATATCTGTATCTTTAAAATCAACTTAATAATGATAAAGGAAAAAATCTGACTTATGCCACTTTTCCGTATCATGTGAAAGGCTGTTTCATCAGTGAAAATAGGGATCATAAGAAAATTGACGATAGAAATTTATATCAAAAATACGTTAATGTGTGTTAAAAATTTTTATTGGCATGTCTCAATGTGAAAAGTGCTTAAGAATCCGTGATTGCATCGTGAGCCTCCGTGAGAATCCGTGATTGCATCGCGGAATTCGCAAAAATGTCTCCTATGTATTATCATCCAGTTTTATCTTTTTACTTTCCTTATATACATAATGAGGAAAGTATTGTGACGGGGTCGAAAATTCGAATTCGAGTTTTCGACGGGAGACCACGTTTCAAGCATCCCTCATCACGAATCAAACATTTTTGAAGTGATGTCTGTGTGTGTGTGTGTCAGTGAGTCTGTGGAGACGATAACTGACGAACGAATGGACCGATTCGAACGAAATTTGGTACAAAAATCACAATCCGTAAACACTGTTTTTAAACGCAATCGAATGTTCAGAACCCTCCTAAATTTTCGAGGTAAATTTTGAAAAAATCGTCAAAAAATCAAAACCACTAATAAAGTTGCGCAAATAGATATTTCTTATGTAATTTTTTATTAGAAAACGATTGACATAAATTTTAAAACGCTAACATGAACCGTTCTCGATATATTGCACATTTTTCAAAGACATTATCAAAAAGTCATATAAAATAAAAAAAAATATTTCCTATTGAGAAACAAGTTCACTTTTCATATGTAATACTATGCGATAAATTTGGCGACATCATTTTCATGGAACTAGCTCGTTCCATTCATGAAAAAAGATACTTTGAATAATACTTTTGTATTTGAATGCCAATAGTCATTTATCTGCTGTAAGAATAACTTATTTCTCCGTCCATAACGCTTGGCGATATTTTGGCGACGAATTTGGCGGAATGTCGCTAACTTGGTGACATTTTTAATTGTTGCCAAATTAACCAAAATCTCTCCAAATGGATAAAAATGACGCCAAATCAATGAAAATGACGACTCATTGAAGGAAATTCAATATCTTGGAAAGAATATAAATATCTACTATAAGAATAACATTTTTTTAGCTGTAAAAGCAGTAAATTCATTGCATTATATAAGGAAAGTCATGTGTTGCCCACATCAGATTTTTTGTGATATGTCAGACATTTACATTTCTAATTTGATATAGAGGTCCCCATTCACAATATTCAATTTTCAATTAAATATAACTCTTTTGAAAATGAATGGGAGGACTATTTCGTTATCGTAGTCTTATTTCCTACCTTACTTTCAACATTTTAGCAAATTAAATTGCCCACTTATCTCCAACAAGTAAAGAATTAAAGCGCGTTTCAATTTTTTTTTCGGAACACCCTGTATAGAAACCGCATTATGAGAGTATCGCGTTGGTTGAGGAGGGTTGACTGTACTTTCATTTATGTGACAAACAGATTCATCCAATTCCCACACACATCAAAATATCAAGAAGCATGCATTCAGTATATTCCCTGAATTGTTTGCGCCGGACATGCAGTTATCTGCCTGTAAATAGTATCACCGTGCAGAGAGTCTTACCCCTTGATAGAGCTATCACGTCAGCAGCCGCGGTTGTGTGTTTCAAATAACTCTATCAGCAGCATTTTAAGATAAACAGGCACTTAACGCTGAATGTTAAACATTTCAAAAACATCTAAAAACAGATAACCTTCTGGAAGAAATAGAGATACGACTGTATGGCGTAAGTACCTGTCACAATTGCAACATGGACTTGGTGTTTATGAGAAATGCGTGTGATTTTGTCACCACATAAATCTTCACGATTTTCGATTTTCGCAAAAAATAAAAATAAAAATGTTGCGATTTTTAAATTAATTTTGAATTAATAGCAAAACACGATAAAAAAGAAATCTCAAGAATATTCATTCCGCCAAAGCAAGAGAGAGAGAGAGAGAGGGAGAGAAAGAGAGAGAGATTGCACTCCATTCTTCAAGATATAGAATTTTCGTCAATTTGGCATCATTTTTGTCAATTAAACATCACTTTACCCCTACACTATAAAACATTCTGAAACCTCTGCTTATTTTTTTTTCAGGTACTTTGTCGACAATTTTGGCAAACTAACAAAAAAGCCGCAATGGCGCAATTACAAGGATTCGAGAAATTTTCAGATTTATTTCTGAAATATTCAGCTAACTATCGTCTGTGGGGGCATTATTTTAGTAGTCATACACACACACACACACACACACACACACACACACACATATATATATATATATATATATATATATATAATTGAAGATTTTTATTTTAACTTGTAATATATATATACCCGAGATTTACCATTAATAGAAAAATGCTGTATATAAAAAAGAGAAATGAGAATGGACTGATGTGGTAACTAAAAGACTGTACAACAAGCTGTTGTATCTGAAAATCAATAAAAGTAATTATGATAATATCATATATTTCACATTATTTAAAAATACTCATGTTATAATGTGCCATAAGTATCATGAAGGTAAGGAGATAGACTGTAAAGAAGGGTGAATAGAAACTTGTATAAAAAAGAAATCTCAAGAATATTCAATCCACCAAAGCAAGAGAGAGAGAGAGGGAGGGGAAGGAGAGAGAGAGATTGAACTCCATTCTTCAAGATATAGAATTTTCGTCAATTTGGCATCATTTTCGTCAATTAAACATCACTTTACCCCTACACTATAAAACATTCTGAAACCTTTGCTTATTTTTTTTTTCAGGTACTTTGTCGATAATTTCGGCAAACTAACAGAAAAGCCGCAATTACAAAGATTCGGGAAATTTCCAGATGTATTTCTGAAATATTAAGCTAACTATCGTCTGTCGGGGCATTATTTTAGTATTCATACACACACACACACACACACACACACACACACACACACATATATATATATATATATATATATATATATATATGTATATATGTATATATATATATATAATTGAAGATTTTTATTTTAACTTGTAATATATATATACCCGAGATTTACCATTAATAGAAAAATGCTGTATATAAGAAAGAGAAATGAGAATGGACTGATGTGGTCACTAAAAGACTGTACAACAAGCTGTTGTATCTGAAAAACAATAAAAGTAATTATGATAATATCATATATTACAATATTTAAAAATACTCCTGTTCTGATGTGCCATAAGTATCGTGAAGGTAAGGAGATAGACTGTAAAGAAGGGTGAATTAAAACTTGTATAAAAAAGAAATCTCAAGAATATTCATTCCCCCAAAGCAAGAGAGAGAGGGGGGAGGGGGGAGGGAGAGAAAGAGAGAGAGAGAGATTGAACTCCATTTTTCAAGATATAGAATTTTCGTCAATTTGGCATCATTTTCGTCAATTAAACATCACTTTACCCCTACACTATAAAACATTCTGAAACCTTTGCTCATTTTTTTTTCACCTACTATATCGATAATTTCGACAAACTAACAGAAAAGCCGCAATTACAAAGATTCGGGAAATTTCCAGATTTATTTCTGAAATATTCAGCTAACTATCGTCTGTCGGGGAGTTATTTTTGTATTTATACACACACACACACACATGTATATGTATATATATATATATATATATATATATATATATATATTATCATAACTATCAAGAGCCTTACTCCCCATTGCCGACAGCTGATTCCCTTGAAACTTTCAGTTTTTTGCTTGCAAATGTTTTACAGTGTGGTGGCATTTTTAAAAGTCGGCGATATTTCAACAAGTTCGTCGCCAAGGTCGTCGGTTAGTCTCTAAATTTGTCGCCAAGCGTTGCATATAGACAAACAGATGAGGAGAAGATCATTTCTAATATATAGTATTAACCGATGGTTTAAGTTCTAATGAAAAGATGTTTTTTCTTATGAATGGAACGAGCTAGACGCACAAGAATAGTGTTAGTAATGTTTTTCTATAATATTGCATGTGGAATATCCACCTACTTAACGCTACTTTTTTTTTCTTTTTCTTTTTTTCTTTTAACTTTCTGTAATGTTTTGATAAATTTATTTTTTAAATGTCCAATATCTCGAGAATGATATACGCTAGGGTAAAATTAAAAAGCGTGTCCGTTTTGTAATGAAAAATTACGTATGAAATGATTATTTATTTATCACTATTGAAGGTCCTGATTTTTTAATAATTATTTTCGAAAATTGATTCTGAAATCGAGTAGTCTTTCGAATATTGATTGGATTCCGTTTAAAATAAATAGTGTTCCAGTGTTCACTGATTGTAATAATCGTACCAATTTCTTAAACACTCCATTCGTTCTTGAGATATCACCTTTACAGACGAATACACACACGCTAACATACACACTAACATATATACTCAAACATTAAGATACATACTAACATACTATTTACTAAAACATTAAAATGCACACTAACATACGCATTAACATATATACTCAAACATTAAGATGCACACTAACATACACACTAACATATATACTCAAACACTAAGATGAGATGCACACTACCATATATACTCAAACATTAAGATGCACACTAACATATATACTCAAACATTAAGATGCACACTAACATATACACTCAAACATTAAGATGAGATGCACACTAGCATATACACTCAAACATTAAGATGCACACTAACATATATACTCAAACATTAAGATGAGATGCACGCTAGCATATACACTCAAACATTACGATTCACACTAACATAGACAGTAACATATATACTCAAACATTACGATACACAATAGTATATATACTCAAACATTAAGATGCACACTAACATGCACACTAACATATATACTCAAACATTATAATGCACACTAACATACACACTAACATATATACTTAAACATTAAGATGCACACTAACATACATACTCAAACACTAAGATGAGATGCACACTAGCATATATACTCAAACATTATGCACACTAGCATATATACTCTAACATTAAGATGCACAATAACATACACACTAACATATATACAAATTACCAACAAATGACTTTGTTCTCTTGTCTTTTGTGTCTTTCTTCTTTCCTTCCTGCGTCACTGGTCCTGTATCGGCTGTACCGAAACAGAAGGTCATTAGAAACAACAACAACAACCAACAAATGACAAATCTCACAGATCCAATATTCATTTTTTTATTTTAAAACCATCCCACACGCGTAAAAATAATAGCCAAAGTGCTTTCGGACATTTTAGATGTCCATCCTCAGTGGCAGTACAATTAGAAATGATGCCAACGTGCTTAAATACACTTCAATACTTTCAAGAAAAATGTGCATATCATGAAATTGTCAGTTATACAAAAAGGTGAGTTATGAGTCAGATATTATAATTTATACAAAGCTCAAGAGCAAGTTCTTCTAAAAAGTTTAAAAATATATGATTTTTAAAAAACACACAATAATTATAAATCAATGTAGATCTGCAACGGCTTAATATGCAGGGAATCAAGAACGAGTCGCCAAGCATAACTTAGGACCTGAACAGGGTCAAAATTACGGAGAACCGTATAAATAAATAACAAGAAAGATCAATCATGCTTAAAGCATTGATTATGAAACACTTTCCAACTTCAATGCAATTTTATTTAAACATCTCTAAAATGCAATACATTCTTCGGTAATATTTTAAAACTTATCACAATACTACATTAATTTATTATATTTCAAAACTTAAACCTTCATCGAAAACAATGAACTTCATTCAAATGACGGCATTGAAATATAAATTGCCTAGTTTAAACATCTCTAAAATGCGATACATTCCTCGCTAATAATTTTAGAATTATCATAATACTACGATAATTTATTATATTTGAAAACTTCATCGAAAACAACTGAAATTCATTCAAATGACGTCATAGAAAAAATAACACGCCTGGCTCTCCCTATAAAAGTAGCATTTCATTCATAAACAATTTCCCATTCATTTCATTCATCACAATACCATAATAATTTATTTTATTTAAAAATTAAGACCATGGAGCTACAAGTAATCAATCTCTATGCTTAAAACTCCATCGAAAAAAATCGTCCTTCTCTTTGTAAAATCAATGAATATTTCATTCATATCAGCTATGCAGACTCCATGAGCTAAATAATTTTGTGTTAAAGAAATACAGCAATTTTAATACAACTCATTCTACATTTTGCTGTTTACATTATACATAGTGAAAAATAGGCTTCGTTGTAGAAATAATCAAATTTGGATGAGCATTTAAACTCAAATATATTGTAATTGCGTTGTTTCAGTATGTAGATGCACAGAATTTAAGCAAAAATAAAGTGGTTTTAGGACGGATACAACACTCAATATGAATTAAAAAGAACTTTAAAAATCACGATTTTGAGACAAGATGGATATCATATATCATTTTGAAGTGGGTCACGTGATCTTTTTCATATCGTGGTCACGTGATCGCTTCATATAAGAGGTGTAATTATTATTTTAATTTTTATTTAAAAAAATACTGAATATATTTCGCTGAGTTTTTTTTATATATTTTATGGAACAATTTGAATATTACCTAAAATTTTCAAAGCAATTTGTGAATTTTAAATCCGCTTAAAAAATGTTTGAAAAATTAGGTTCCATAGGGCTCAATGTATTTCATTTTTTCAATCCGGATTCAATCCAAAACTAATTGGGTGATATTATTCATTTATATTCCCATAGGTCCTACAGACCGTCTGAACAACATACTAAAATTTAATTTTGATTAATCGTGCTAACGGTCGTGCTAACGGACAGACAGACAGACAGACAGACAGAATGAACAAAGTCATAAACACTTTTCAACTTTGTTGTAAACTGTTAAAAAGGGATTCATAAAGCAAGATCGAACGGGGGCTATTTCAGCTAACTAAAAGAAAAGTTTTTTCAAAAAGAGGGCGAAAATTATCTTTATTCACGAACTGGGCAAGGGCAGTCGTTAATTTACCATTTTTTATGTATCTTGCATGTTCGAACAAACGGATACCAACCGTACGTTTACCGCTTATATAAAATTTATAGATATTATCCGGAGAAAGGAGTGGTACAACATACACCCTAGAAAGATTTTTAAAGTTAATATTATCCTTAAACTTATCAATTCGCATTCGATTGAATAAAGTGGTAACAGCTGAATGGGCGGGTTTAAATTTAAATTCAGTACAAAAATTAATAAGGGGGCTAAAAATTTTAGAATGGTAAGGACAACTAGCTTTAAACTGCAAACAATCGTTAATAGGAATAAGACTAGAAAAGGATTGTAAAAACTTTTGGCGGATCTTAAGATCCACCAAACTAGAAAAGGGTTGTAAAAACTTTTCTTCAAGACCCGCTTCTTCAATAATATATTGAGTTTAATTGCACAAAATAACAGAATTAATTATTTTAAACTAGCAGCAATTACCCGCCGTTGCTTGGGATTTACGATGCAAAACTCTTTCGGTTCAGCTGTCCTCCTGTTATATTGGATCATACATACATACATACATATTTTTCTTCTTTATATATATAGATTCAAATATTAAAATTTGATGAGTAAGCCTGTGAAAAATAAACCACTGTGATAGAGTTTCCATTTAAACTCATATTTCAAACCTGGATTTTCAAACGTAACTAATACGTTCAATAAACATCCACAAAACTTTAATTGACTCTCATGTTTTAAACCAAGGATTCCCAACCTTTTTCGTTGGGAATCATGGAGTTAGAGAGTAGAACTCCTGGGGAAAAGTTTCGTTTTCCATTAATATCTCGACAACCCTTGGTCTTAGAAACTCCAAACTTGGACTAAATTTATGAGGCGCTATTTCAAAGCTACCCACAAAATTTCATTAAATTCGGTGAAGCTGTTCTCCCGTGATGATAAGACAAATGAAAGCTTCATTTTTTTATTAATATTGCGACAGCCCCTGTTGTAAGAAACTCGAAACATGAACTAAATTTAAAGTGGGGCTATTTTAAGACTACTCACAAAATTTCATCAAATTCGGTTCAGCCGTTCTCCCGCGATGTTGGATTATACATACATACATACTTTTCTTCTTTATATATATAGATTACACTGAATTTGCACTTTTAATTCAATTTTCGTCTTCATTTGATAACTGGACTTATTTTCAAAAGTGGCGTAACGCAATTGCGAAAAAAATTAAATATCTCAGGAACGGCTATCCCTAGAATAATGGGTCGTATTCTTTTTCATCGTCAAAAATTATGTCTAAAATAAGCATTTAATTGCTATATTTGAGCATATGTAGTCTTTTCTTTTAGATTTTTGAGGGTCATTTTGCAAAAAAAAAAGGATGTTCTTCTTTCCCGAATCGTACCAAAATCTAATCAACACCAGATTAACCAAACAATGATTTATCTGCCAAATTTTGTGAAATTTGGGCCATTAGTGTCTCAGCTAGAGTGGATTCAGGTAATTTTTGCGGGCCATTTCGCAAAAAAGTTCGTTAATTTTTATCCCGAATGTTACCAAATTCTAATCAGCACCAGGGTCATCCACAAGGGACTTACCTGCCAAATTTTATGGAATTCTGTCAATTAGCTTTTCAGTTAGAGTGGATACAAAATCTGCACAGCATTTTTGCGGACCATTTTGCAAAAAAAAAAAAAAAAAAAAGGCAGATTATTTTTTTCCGAATCGTACCAAAATCTAATCAGCAACAGGGTAACCCACAAGCGACTTTTCTACCGAATTTTGTGAAATTCGGTCCATTAGTTTTTCAGCTAGAGTGTATACGGGCAATTTTTGCGGGCCATTTCGCGAAAAAGACGGGTTCTTTTATCCCGAATCGTACTAAAAACTAATCGGCCCCAGGGTCACACCCAAGTGACTTACCTACCACATTTTATGAAATGCGGTCTATTAGTTTTTGAGTTAGAGTGGATACATACATTGCACAGACAGACAGACGGACAGCCACACAGATAGACAGACAGACAGACACACACACAGATGTCACGCTAAAAATACTGTTTTCGTGTTCTAAAGGTCTAACAACTTGTAAATCCGTCGAAAAGTCTAGTTGCGATTTTCAGCACGATTCCAATATTTTCTCTATACATTACCATGTATTGTAGAGAAAGTAAAAAGTTATCTGTATGGTCGTTGCAGGCAATTAGTATGAAATATAAAAGTATGCTAAAGTTGACTGAAATTCCACACAAATTTTCCCCCCCATCATCATCCCAGTCGGCCGATTCCTTTCACTGTAGATCGCAATCTCAACCCCATCGTCACTGACCCTAGCAGCACCTCAAGATCACTCTCAACGGCCACCTCTACGCCCCGTGACCTCCGAATGGGGCTCTCGCCCTTGCACACAAAGGGCCCACTGTCTTCTCGGAATGATCCTTTTGTGAGGGCTCCCATTCAGAGTTGAGAGACAATGTGCTGCCGTCTCTGGATGGTTGATCTTCGAGGTCTGCAGTTGAGAGTGAAAAGGAGCCGAAACGGATTTGAGGAGGTACTGTAGCGGAGCAGTGGATGAAGTTGAGGATGCTGGGTACAATGGCGAACTTCACAATAGGCACTCCAGGCCCGTGCCTGAGGCGGTAAATTTTAATGGGAGGCAAATTTATTACTATGCAAAATTTTGAAATTATAAACTATGAAATTAACTGCAGAGTGGCTCCACTCTATTTTCTCATACCATAATCCATTTTTATATCGTTGATCCAAATGATTACAATTATAGCGTGTTACCTCTCACTTTAAAGGGCGCGACAAATTTTTTAAATTGATACCATATTTGATAATGTACCCCCCTGGGAGGGTAACTTCCCCCCCCCCCCCCGAGGGGGACGAATAACGTCACGAACCCAACAATGGTATCACGGCTATTTTTCAGTGCAATGATTGAAACTATTAAGTCTCGTTCGTGATCATTGTTCCATAAATAACCTTTTTTATGCATGATAAATGTCAAATGTTGTCCTATACCGGCATGTTAAGAAAATATAAAATTTTGAATCAATTTCGAAGTTTTCGCTCGAATTAAAAAAAAAATCTATTTAGTTCTAGATTTGTCGAGAACCAATCCTGATATAAAGTTTCATGAAAATCCAATAATATTTGTACAAGCTACCTTGTACAGAAGAAATCGACCATAGATGTCAGACAGACAAACGGACATCACTCCAAAAATAGTCAAATATGTGTTCAAAAGCTCTTAAAACATATATTGACATCAAAATCTCGAAATCGAAAATTTTCGCGAAATCATTACTTTGTCAATACTACGTACGAGAAAGTAAATATTTTAAACTATCCATTTCTACTTAATAAAGTTCTAAATTTCAAAAACCGTTTCACATTAATGCATAAAAATGGCGCACATATTACAGGTCTGTTAACATAGAAATTGGGCTATGTAAAACATTCTTTCACCTCCGATCACTTATTTATATTATTTTAAACATATTCCCTTATTTTACCCTAAAAATCAATCACAAAAAAAAATATTTTTTCAGTAGTTTGATTAAATAAAAGAGCCAGCAGACGATTTCGGTATTTAAAGCGTATATTGTTACAAATGGAAAAAAAATTAAAAAAAAAAATTTAATGTATAAAAGAAATCGTCTGCTGTATTGGTTGTACAGCAGTAGAGTTAGTTAAGAATTTTAGGATTCTATTTTTTTCGGCGAAGGATAGTATAAAAATACATTTTATCTGTCTAGCATTTCTCGAGAATGGAACAATGGAAGAATGGAACAAAGGATTACGAGATTCATAAATTTTTCGAACGAAATTTCAAGATTTTAAATTTTTCTCATTCTTTATACATTATACGCCAAGTCACACGTGTATGCAAAGCTTCACGATTCTACCTTCAACAATTTGGCTTTGCAATTCATCCCTTAGTCACTCAGCTGTGTGATACAGACTAGATCTTAAGCCGGTTATATCACAGGGCACACAAAATTATGTAAAACATTCCTTCTCATCTGTCCGCCTGCAGAACTTGCACTCATAAAATCCCCAGAGACATGCGCACCACTTACCCCTCTCTGTTAATAATATTAATTATTATATGACATCTCACAAAATATAATTACTACACTACTCCCCCCCCCCCCGAAGAAAATGCAATGAATTTATCACACCCTTAAAAAGAACCTGTCCCACGTACAGTAAAACTTATTTTGAATAAAGAACTTTATATTCTAAACAAATCTGATATGGGCAGCACATGACTTTCCTTATATAATGCAATGAATTTACTACTTTTACAGTAAAAGGAAATAGGTTATACTTATAGTAGATTCTTATATTCTTTCCAAGATATTGACATTTCGTCAATTAGTCGTTATTTTCATTGATTTAGAGTCATTTTCATCCATTTGGCGATATTTTCGTTAATTTGGCAGCATTTAAAAAAGTTGCCAATTTGGCGACATTCCGTCAAAATCGTCGCCAAAATCTCACCAAGCGTTATGGACGGATAAATAAGTCATTCTTATAGCGAATTGCCGTTCAAATGCAAACGTATTACTCAAAGTATCTTTTCTCGTGAATGGAACGAACTAGATCCACAAGAATGATGTCACCCAATTTATCGCATGATATTACATATGAAAAGTGAACATGTTTCTCAACAGTTAATATTTTTTTTAATTTATGGGATTTTTTTATAAATTAAATTTATTTGAAAAATGTGCAATATCTCGAGAACGGTTCATGCTAGCGTTCTAAAGTTTATAGCAATCGTTTTCTAAGGAAAAATTACATAAGAAATGTTTATTTGCGTAACTCTATTAAAGGTTTTGACTTTTTGATGAATTTTTCAAAATTTCATTCGAAAATTTAGGGGTGATTCTGAACATTCGATTATATTTAAAAACAATAGGCTTCCAGTATTCACGGATTGCAATTTTTGCACCAAATTTCATTCGAGTCGCTTCATTTGTTCGTGAGATATCGTCTCCACAGACTCACTGACACACACACACAGACATCACCTCAAAAATGTTCGATTCGTGATCAGGGATGCTTGAAACGTGCTCTCCCGTCGAAAATTCGAATTCGAATTTTCGACCCCGTCACAATACTTTTCTTATACATTATATGTATATAAGGAAAGTAATATTTCTATTAAAGAAATCAAGATTAATTGTTTAAATAAGAATATTAATATAAATTCATAATAATTCCCACAAAGCGGCACAGATTATCAAAGAAATTAAACTTAATTTTTTGAGATATTGAATTATCGTCAATTTGGAGACATTTTATAAATGTCATCAAGTTATTGCGCCAATTTTTTTGCTAATAGCAAACCGATAGAGATTAGGGCTTTTCTTATATGTCGTATTAAGGTAAGAAAATTAGATTGCAAATAAATTTAAAAAAAAATGAAATCATTTCAAATACAAAATAATATAAATACTGTATTGCAGGAATTTAACTGATTTTATATTGATTTTATATTTGACAAGATTTTATATTGAAACATATCGTGAATAAATGTTGATATGGCATGTTTAAACATGAAATATGTTTTTGGAGTGAATGAAATCTTGGTATCTCTGACTGAAATTGGGGCGTTATGAAAAATACAATTACTTTGGAAGTTTATGGCTAATAAATTAAAATGTAAGCAAGTTATACTTGTTCTGTTCGAATAATTAATTCGAGCGAAATCAAATTAATTCGAGCGAAAATGTCGAAATTTATTCGAAATTACATATTACTTTCCTTATACACATAATGTATAAGGCAAGTTATTACTTTCCTTATATATATAATGTATAAGGAAAGTATTGTGACGGGTCGAAAATTCGAATTCGAGTTTTCGACGGGAGAGCACGTTTCAAGCATCCCTGATCACGAATCAAACATTTTTGAAGTGATGTCTGTGTGTGTGTATGTGTGTGTGTGTGTGTGTGTTGTTGTTGAAACCCAGACCGTCCGACCTACCAGAAAGGTGTAAGGTAACGTGTGTGTGTGTGTGTGAAAGTATATGTGTGTGTGTGTGTCTGTGTGTCAGTGAGTCTGTGGAGACGGTAACTGTCGAACGAATGGACCGATTCGAACCAAATTTGGTACAAAAATCACAATCCATAAACACTGGAAGCCTATTGTTTTTATACGTAATCGAATGTTCAGAACCCCCCTAAATTTTCGAATGAAATTTTGAAAAAATCGTCAAAAAATCAAAATCACTAATAAAGTTACGCAAATAGACATTTCTTATGTAATTTTTCATTAGAAAACGATTGACGTAAATTTTAGAACGCTAATATAAACCGTTCTCGAGATATTGCACATTTTTCATAAAAATTATCAAAAAGTCATATAAAATAAAAAAAAAATATTTCCTATTGAGAAACATGTTCACTTTTCATATGTAATACCATGCGATAAATTGGATGACATCATTCTCGTGGATCTAGCTCGTTCCATTCATGAAAAAGATTCTTTGAGTAATACTTTTGTATTTTAACGCCAATAGTCATTTATCTGCTGTAAGAATAACTTATTTCTTCGTCCATAACGCTTGGCGAGATTTTGGCAACGAATTTGGCGGAATGTCGCCTACTTGGCGACTTTTTGAAATGTTGCCAAATTAACGAAAATCTCGCCAAATGGATAAAAATGACGCTAAATCAATGAAAATTACGACTAATTGTCGAAAATTCAATATCTTGGAAAGAATATTAGTATCTGCTATAAGAAAATCCTATTTTTTTTTTACTGTAAAAGTAGTAAATTCATTACATTATATAAGGAAAGTCATGTGTTGCCCACATCAGATTTTTTTAAACTATAAAAGTAGTAAATTCATTGCTTTATATAAGGAAAGTCATGTGCTGCCCACATCAGATTTTTTTTAACCTGGCAGCATAGGACAAAATTTGATATAGTCATGCACAAAAAAGGTTTATTTATGACTCATTGATCACGAAACTTAATAGTTTCATTGTTCTGAAAAATAGTCGCGATTCAATGTTTGTATCGCGACGTTATTCTACAATTTTTGTATTCGTGACGTCATTAATCACGTCACCCCCCCCCCCCCCCCCCGCAGGGGGGTACAGTGTCAAACTTGTATCAATGTAAAGTTTTCAACATGGTTAATTATAATCATTAATACAGATTTTTCCAGTTTTTTGCTGCAAAATTTGAAATAAAATAATCACAAGCTATTTGAAAGTTGATTATTGTATAAAGAAGTCGTGTTGAGCCAAACTTCTGCTAATTTTATGTATTGTATTGTGTGCATTATATATTAAAAACATTGGCATTTAAAAATTTCATAAATAAATCTTCTAAATTATTCTATTAATGTTTAATAGATCTACAAATTAATCTTTGTATTCATATTTACCCATAAAAATTCATAGCTGTACGTTGTTGATGTTGAAACCCAGACCGTCCGACCTACCAGAAAGGTGTAAGGTAACTAACTCATAGCTGTACGTGAATTAGTTCTTTCATTATCATATCCGCATCTCACACGTGCATTAATACACTTCCATTTCTCTCTATTACTTTATAAGAGAAGTCGTCTGAAGAATTTTTCTCAGGAATTGAATGACAGAAATGAATTTTAAAATTAATTTGAGAAGTATGCCTAATTTGCGGTAAACCTAATTTGAGAGGTATACCTAATTTGTAGTAAACCTAATTTGAGAAGTATAGTAAAGCCTGTAATCCTCCGATAAGGAATATAGTCCAATTTGTTTAACTTTATAGATAATAAAAATCTGATGTGGACAGCACATGACTTTCCCTGCAGACTTATATCCCCGTTCTCTTTATTTTAATTAAATTTATTTCTCTTTTAATTCAATTTTCGTTCTCATTCGGTAACCGGACTTATTTTCAAAGGTGGCGTAGAGAAAATACGAAAAACTAAAATATCTCGAGAACGGCTCATCCTAGTGTAATGAGGTTAGTCTTATGCTTTTCTTCGCTAAAAATTACGTATTAAATAAGAATTTAATGGATATATTTGAGCATACGTAGTTCTTTAGTATAAATTTTAACGATTTTTGCGAGCTATTTTGCAAAAAAAGGCAGGTTATTTTTTTCCGAATCGTACCAAAATCTAATCAGCACCAGGGTAACCCACAAGTGACTCATCTATTGAATTTTGTGAAATTCGGTCCATTAGTTTTTCAGTTAGAGTGGATACAAGCTTTTGAGGGCCATTTCGCTAAATAAAGGCGGGTTCTTTTATCCAAAATCGAACCCAAAACTAATCAGCACCAGACTCGCTCACAAGTGACTTACCTACCAAATTTTGTGAAATTCGGTCCATTAGTTTTTTAGTTAGAGTGAATACAAAATCTGCACAGACAGACAGACACACAGACACACACACAGACGTCACGCTAAAAATGGTTTTTTTGTATTTTAGAGGTCTCGAAACGTGTAGATCCGTCGAAAACTCAAGTTGCGATTTTTGACATGATTCCAATACTTTCCCTATACAGTACCATGTATTGCAGAGAAAGTAAGAATCTGATGTGGGCAACACATGACTTTCCTTATATAATGCAATGAATTTACTACTTTTACAGTTTAAAAAATCTGATGTGGGCAGCACATGACTTTCCCTGCAGACTTATATTCACGTTCTCTTTATTTTAATTAAATTTATTTCACTTTTAATTCAATTTTCGTTCTCATTCGGTAACCGGACTTATTTTCAAAGGTGTCGTAGAGAAAATAAGGAAAACTAAAATATCTCGAAAACGGCTAGTGCTAGTGTAATGGGGTTGGTCTTATTATTTTTGTCGTTAAAAGTAACGAATTAAACGAGCATTTAATGGGTATATTTGAGTATACCTAGTTCTTTAGTTTAGATTTTGACGATTTTTGCGGGCCATTTTGCAAAAAAAGGCAGGTTATTTTTTTCCGAATCGTACCAAAATCTAATCAGCACCAGGGTAACCCACAAGTGACTTATCTACCGGATTTTGTGAAATTCGGTCCAGTAGTTTTTCAGTTAGAGTGGAAACAAGCTTTTGCGGGCCATTTCGCAAAACTAATCAGCACCAGACTCGCTCACAGGTGACTTACCTATCAAATTTTGTGAAATTCGGACCATTAGTTTTTTAGTTAGAGTGGATACAAAACAGACAGACACACAGACAGACACACAGACAGACACACAAACACACAGACAGACAGACACGCAGACGCACACAGAGACGTCACGCTAAAAATGGTTTTTTCGTATTCTAGAGGTCTCGAAACGTGTAGATCCGTCGAAAACTCGAGTTGTGATTTTCGGCATGATTCCAATACTTTCCCTATACATTACCATGTATTGCAGGGAAAGTAAAAATGAAAAACATGTTACATAAATCCGATTAGTTTAGTTTAAATTAATCAGTTTCTAAAGCAGCATTTCAAATTCTAACCATATTTCAATAATACACATTTTCATTTCATTTTATCATTTTCAAAATTAGTGGTCGTTCGAAATTTGAATTCATTTAACATTACTTGGCGAATCTTAATTTTATGTTAACCCAATCCCAGATTTAAAGACTCGTTTTTAAAAGATTAATTCCGTAATTATTTTTATGATTTAAAATATTGCAGACGATTTAAACAACAACATTATTACTTTCCTTATATACATAATGTATAAGGAAAGTACTGTGACGGGGTCGAAAATCCGAATTCGAGTTTTCGACGGGAGAGCACGTTTCAAGCATCCCTGATCGCGAATCGAACATTTTTGATGAGATGTCTATGTGTGTGTGTGTGTGTCAGTGAGTCTGTGGAGACGATGTCTCACTAACGAATGGAGCAATTCGAGTGAAATTTGGTACAAAAATCACAATCTGTGAATACTGGAAGCCTATTGTTTTTAAAAGGAATCAAATGTTCAGAACCCCCCTAATTTTCGAGTGAAATTTTGAAAAAATCATCAAAAAATCAAAACCTTTAATAAAGTTACTCAAATAGACATTTCCTATGTAATTTTTCCTTAAAAAACGATTGACATAAACTTTAGAATGCTAGCATGAACCGTTCTCGAGATATTGCACATTTTTCAAATAAATTTATAAAAAAATCCCATAAATTAAAAGAAATATAATAACTGTTGAGAAACTTGTTTACTTTTCATATGCAATATCATGCGATAAATTTGGCGACATCATTCGCGTGAAGCTAGTTCGTTCCATTCATGAAAAAGGATTCTTTGAGTAATACTTTTGTATTTGAACGCCAATAGTCATTTATCTACTATAAGAATAACCTATTTCTCCGTTCATAACGCTTGGCGAGATTTTGGCGACGAATTTGGCGTAATGTCGCCAACTTGGCGACTTTTTTAATGTTGCCAAATTAACGAAAATCTCGCTAAATGGATAAAAATGTCGCTAAATCGATGAAAATGACGACTAATTAACGAAAATTCAATATCTTGGAAAGAATATAAGTATCTACTATAAGAATAACCTATTTTTTTCTGTAAAAGTAGTAAATTCATTGCATTATATAAGGAAAGTCATGTGCTGCCCATCAGATTTTTTTATAATTATAATTTATTAATCTACAGCATAAACCAGCATTCTATAAAATTTCGCGTATATACTTTTCTCATGCGTAATTTTCTTTAGTGTAAGGGGTAAAATTAGAATCAAGAAAGTAAAAAAAAAATTATTTCTGATCAAGAAAGCCTCTATTCTACGATGTCATTATATGTAATATTTCACAATTTCTTTCATAGTGTTTTTTAAAACATTCTTTCCAAATTATGCGATAGATAGTTTAATCTAGCAATCGTCAACACAGAATTTCGCCAAATGTGCGTGTGAACGAATAAAACTGAGTAAAAAGGCCCCCCATAGCTTTCACAGAGTATTCAAGTTCGGTTTACTTTAAGTATAGACCGAATTCGAAATATATTGTTGTAGAATCTGAAAAGAAAAACGCAGACGATTTTGACGCATCTTTCTTTACTCTGCAACAAATTATGACAGTGAAAAGAGGATTCAAGCTTTTCTTCACTTGACATTGGACATCTCGTAAAACGTCGGCGCGGTTCCGTGAAGCTATTACAGTTACAGTTACGCCGAATGGTGCTCAAATTCATGCTTGATAGCACCAACACAATGAACGTAAAGGCTTGGAAATCATTGTTTTATTCCATTCAAAATTCGATTTATAGAGTTGTTTTTACGTTTCACAACGTATTTTTAATGAGAAAAAAGACATATTTGATGTGTGGTTATGCGTTATAGTTGTAGTATGCTTGTAGGAAAAACAAGGGTTTTTGTCGTATTTTGCATTTTATGAGCGCTGCTTCGTGAACAATACTAGTGATAGTTGAAATTAGCATTTCTAAGAAAGCAAGTAAACAGTTTTATTAACTACAATTACAGCAAAGCTAACTTGATGGAAGAGAGGCATAGGAAAAAGGCTTCGCAAAATTATATAACTCGCTATTAATAATACATGCATGCGATTTTATTAAACAACTCTAAAATGTGATACATTCAGTGCTGATATTTTTTAAATTATCACAGTATTATAGTAACTTATTATACTTGTAAACTTAAAACGTCATCGAAAAACAACAATGTTAGTTGCACAAAATGACCTTTATTTAAATGACGTCATCGAAATATAAATCATCTGTCTCTCTATGTAAAGTCAATGAATATTTCATTCATATCGCTTATATTCCAGACTCCAGAGCTAATTAATTTTGCGTGGAAAAAATTCAGCAATTCGTATACAACTCACCTTGCAATCGCTTGATTTGTTTACATTCTACATGCTGCTGCGATCGATGCTGGTGTGTGAAAGCCCCAGGTCGTCCGACTCGTCCAGAGGACTTAGAGTATCTATTTGGACGGCCGGGACGATGCTGGTGTGTAAAGATGCTCTTTCAATTTCAAAATAATTCTGAGGACCAGAATTTCTTAAATATTCTTCCGCAGACTTTTTGTTTTTTAATCATCGACTTGCGCCAAAAGGTGCGTTAATTAAAAACCACAAGTATACTAAGAGTATAGTCTTTTCCAATTTATGATGGTGACAAAATTAACAGGGTTAAAATGGAATAAAAATTAACTGACATGTGGCTCAACTCGACCTTCTCACACCAGAATTCTGTTTGCTCGTGATTTTTTTTTTTTCTTTTTGCAAATTTTAAAAGAAAAAAAATAAATAATATGTATCTTTTTACTTTCCCTGCAATACATGGTAATGTATAGGGAAAGTATTGGAATCATGTCGAAAATCGCAACTCGAGTTTTCGACGGATCTACACGTTTCGAGACCTCTAGAATACGAAAAAACTATTTTTAGCGTGACGTCTGTGTGTGTGTCTGTCTGTCTATGTGTCTGTGTGTCTGTCTGTGTGTCTGTCTGTCTGTGCAGATTTTGTATCCACTCTAACTAAACTAATGGACCGAATTTCACAAAATTTTGTAGGTAAGTCACTTGTGGCCGGGGCTGGTGCTGATTAGTTTTGGGTATGACTCGGGTTAAAAGAACCCGCCTTTTTTTGCGAAATGGCCCGCAAAAGCTTGTATCCACTCTAACTGAAAAACTAATGGACCGAATTTCACAAAATTTGGTAGATAAATCGCTTGTAGGCCACCCTGGTGCTGATTAGATTTGGGTATAATTCGAAAAAAAATAACCTGCCTTTTTTTGCAAAATGGCCCGTAATAATCATCAAAATCTAAACTTAAGAACTACGTATGCTCAAATATAGCCATTAAATGCTTGTTTAATACGTAATTTTTAGCGAAGAAAAGAATAAGACCAACCCCATTACACTAGGACTAGCCGTTCTCGAGATATTTTAGCTTTTCGTATTTTTCCTACACCATTTTTGAAAATAAGTCCAGTTTTCAAATGAGAACGAAAATTGAATTAAATATGAATTAAATTTAATTTAAATAAATAGAACGTGAATATAAGTCTGCAGGGAAAGTCATGTGCTGCCCACATCAGATTTTTTTACTACAATGATTGAAACTGTTAAGTTTCATGATCATTGAGCTATAAATAACCCCTTTTGTATATGATTTATATATGATCATTGAATGAATATGATTTATATATGAATGTATGTGATTTATATATGATCATATAATGAATATGATTTTTAGAATGAATATGATTTATATATGATCATTGATGATTATGATTTATATATGATCATAGAATGAATATGATTTATATATGATCATTGATGATTATGATTTATATATGATCATAGAATGAATATGATTTATATATGATCATTGAAATTTATATATGATTTATATATGATTTATATATGATCCCCTTTTATATATGATTATGTCAAATTGTGTCCTAGGCTGCCGCGTTAAGAAAGCATAAAATTTCGAATCAATTTCCAAGTTTTCGCTGAAATTTCAAACGATTCTATCTAGTTCTAGATTTTTCGTTAACAAAGCCGAATACAAAATTTCGTGAAAATCCATTAATACTTTTGGCAGCTAACGTGTAGACACACAAAAAAAGAAAAAATCGACCACAGATAAACAGACGGACATCAATCCAAAAATAGTCAAAACGTGTGCAGGTCTTAAAACATATATTGGCATCGAAATCTCGAAATTGAAAATTTTCGTGAAAACAATACAATGCTACGTATGAGAAAGTGAAAATGTGATGTGGGCAGCACATGACTTTCACTACAGCCTCATATTCACTTTCTCTTTATTTCTTCAATAATTCATTAAATGGAGTATAATTGCACAAAATAACAGCCATAATTATTTTAAATTACGCTGAATTTGCACTTTTAATTCAATTTTCGTTTTCATTTGATAACTGGACTTATTTTCAAAGGTGGCGTAGCGAAAATGTTGTTGAGACCCAGACCGTCCGACCTACCAGAAAGGTGTAAGGTAGCTGTTTGAACGACCGGGCGTAGCGAAAATGCGAAAAAGCTGAAATATCTCGAGAACGGCTGCTCCTAGAGTAGTGGAGTTTGTCTTATTCTTTTATTCGTCAAAAATTACGTATGAAATTAGTATTTAATTGATATATTTGGACGTAATTAGTCAATTCTTCCTCAAAACCACGTATGTGTGTGAAACTAAAAAATCTTCCAAGACTTGTACTTTTGTAAATAATAGCATTGTTACAATTGCTAACGCTGCATATAGGACTAAAAGAAAAAAAAATCTGATGTGGGCAGCACATGACTTTCCCTGCAGACTTATATCCACTTTCTCTTTATTTCAATTAAATTTAATTCACTTTTAATTCAATTTTCGTTCTCATTTGATAACTGGACTTATTTTCAAAGGTGGCGTGGAGAACATACGAAAAAACTAAAATATCTCGAGAACGGCTAGTCCTAGTGTAATGGGGTTCATATTATTCTTTTCTTCGTTAAAAATTACGTATTAAACAAGCATTTAATGGATATGTTTGAGTATACGTAGTTTTTTATTTTAGATTTTGACAATTTTTGCTGGCCATTCTGCAAAAAAAGGCAGGTTATTTTTTTCCGAATCGTACCAAAATCTAATCAGCACCAGGGTGACCTATATGTGACTCATCTACCGAATTTTGTGAAATCTGGTCCATTAGTTTTTCAGTTAGAGTGGATACAAACTTTTGCGGGCCATTTCGCAAAAAAGGCGGGTTCTTTTATCCCGAATCGTACCCAAAACTAATCAGCACCAGACCCGCCCACAAGTGACTTACCTACAAAATTTTGTGAAATTCGGTGTATTAGTTTTTTAGTTAGAGTGGATAAAAAATCTGCACAAACAGACAGACACACACACACACACACACAGACACACATACAGACGTCACGCTAAAAATAGTTTTTTCGTATTCTAGAGGTCTCGAAACGTGTAGATCCGTCGAAAACTCGAGTTGCGATTTTCGACATGATTCCAATACTTTCCCTATACATTACCATGTATTGCAGGGAAAGTAATATATCCATTTGCAAATTTCAATGAAGCTCAGTGATAGAGGGAGAGATCTAGAGGCATTTTGAATCCTTCTCCAAAGCAAGGATGTTAACCTGTGTATTTGTCGCACTCAATCCGAAAAAATGCAGACAAGAACCATCACTTAGGCAAACACGTGCTTGAAATCTTTGGTACTAATGGTCGGTCTGATTTATCTTGACGAGAAAGGCTGATTTTTTTTTTCTTTTTTTTTTTTTTTTAAACAGGTAATAATCAGGTAAAATTCAATCTTTTAATGCGAACGAAATTTATCTGGCGAAGTATCAAGTGATAATACAGCTCGTTCATTTAAAGATTCACATTTTACTTTCCCTGCAATACATGGTAATGTATAGGGAAAGTATTGGAATCATGCCGAAAATCGCAACTCGAGTTTTCGACGGATCTACACATTTCGAGACCTCTAGAATACGAAAAAACCATTTTTAGCCTGACGTCTGTGTGTGTGTCTGTGTGTGTGTCTGTATGTCTGTCTGTGCAGATTTTGTATCTACTCTAAATAAAAAACTAATGGACCGAATTTCACTAAATTTTGTAAGTAAGCCACTTGTGGGCGGGGCTAGTGCTGATTAGATTTGGGTACGAGTCGGAATAAAAGCACCCGCCTTTTATTGCGAAATGGCCCGCAAAAGCTTGTATCCACTCTAGCTGAAAAACTAATGGACCGAATTGCACAAAATTTGGTAGATAAGTCGCTTGTAGGCCACCCTGGTGCTGATTAGATTTTGGTATAATTCGAAAAAAAATAACCTGCCTTTTTTTGCAAAAGGGCCCGCAAAAATCGTCAAAATCTAAACTGAAGAACTAGGTATCCTCAAATATATCCATAAAATGCTCGTTAATTACGTAATTTTTAACGACGAAAATAATAAGACCAACCCCATTACACTAGGACTAGCCGTTCTCGAGATATATTAGTTTTCCGTATTTTCTCTACGCCACCTTTGAAAATAAGTCCGGTTACCGAATGAGAACGAAAATTGAATTAAAAGTGAAATAAATTTAATTAAGATATAGAGAACGTTAATATAAGTCTGCTGGGAAAGTCATGTACTGCCCACATCAGATTTTTTTACTTTCCCTGCAATACATGGTAATGTATAGGGAAAGTATTGGAATCATGCCAAAAATCGCAACTCGAGTTTTCGGCGGATCTATACGTTTCGAAACCTCTAGAATACGAAAAAACTATTTTTAGCGTGACGTCTGTGTGTGTGTCTGTGTGTCTGTGTGTCTGTCTGTCTGTGCAGATTTTGTATCCACTCTAACTAAAAAACTAATCGACCGAATTTAACAAAATTTGGTAGGTAAGTTACTTGTGAGCGAGTCTGGTGCTGATTAGTTTTGGGTGCGATTCGGGATAAAAGAACCCGCCTTTTTTGCGAAATGGCCCGCAAAAGCTTGTATCCACTCTAACTGAAAAACTAATGGACCGAATTTCACAAAATTTGGTCGATGAGTCACTTGTGGGTTACCCTGGTGCTGATTAGATTTTGGTATGATTCGGAAAAAAATGACCTGCCTTTTTTTGCAAAATGGCCCGCAAAAATCGTCCAAATCTAAACTAAAGAACTGGGTATACTCAAATATATCCATTAAATACGTAATTTTTAAAGACGAAAAGAATAAGACCAACCCCATTACACTAGGACTAGCCGTTCCCGAGATATTTTAGTTTTTCGTACTTTCCCTACGCCACCTTTGAAAATAAGCCCGGTTACCGAATGAGAACGAAAATTGAATTAAAAGCGAAATAAATTTAATTGAAATAAAGAGAACGTTAATATAAGTCTGCAGGGAAAGTCATGTGCTGCTCACATCAGATTTTTTCGTCTATATTAATTTTGTAATAACGTAATAGTAACTGCAAAAGCATCATAAGCATTTCGAAAATTATACTTTCGCTCCCGTCATTTGAATGAAGTTCATTTTGTGTAACTGGCATTGTCTTTTTTTCGATGAAATTTTAAGATTAATTTTTTTCGATGGAGATTTTTGGAGAAGCTTAAAATGTAAATAAAATTACATTTCATTTGGAAAGTGTTTCATAATCAATGCTTTATGCATGATTGATCTTTCTTGTTTAATAGTTATATCTAAGACTTGCTTAAGTCTAAATATTTATATCTGTTTTCCCTATCAGCCAGCTCATTTTTAACCATTCATATGACACTGCATCTAAAATGAAAGTATTGTATCCCCTTAATTAGACATAAATAAAATTATCTATTGAACTATCGAAAGTAAGTTTAAATATAGCCATCCTGTCTTCTGGGAGCTAGCTATCTAGAAACTTATCTGTAAGCAGCGGATATTCCGCTTCAATAACTTTTCTAAATTGCTTTTGTTTCTGTCGGCCACTAATGAAGAACTTTATGGTTCAAAGCGTTTCCTCCTGACCTTCAATTGCTGACCGTTGCGGTTATAGAACATCACTACTTGGACAATATTAATGCTCACTTAACACGCTAGTGGCAACAACTGAAAATCGTTTGCACTAAAATCGGCTGCAAACTTTTTGTGGAATAAAAGAAATTAGTTATGATTGATAGTAGTAATAGTTATGATTGATAGTAATTACAGATTATGTTAACGGTAAGGAGTTGTGACTTTTTTAGTTAACTTTCAATGATTAAATGCACTATCATTTTGATATTTTATTAGAAGGAAATCCATTTTTAAAGCATGATGCTATTATTCTTAGCTATTATTTTGAGATGAAAAGTTTGTCTAATTAAAATATGGCGTGACAGAAATTTTAACTTGATTTCTTACTTTCACTGCAATTATATGGTAATATATAGGGATAATATTGGAATCGTGTCGAAATTCGAGTTTTCGACGAATCTACACGTTTTGAAACCGTTTGAACACGAAAAGCTATTTTTAGCGTAACGTCTCTGTGTGTGTGTGCACAATGTATGTATCCACTCTAACTGAAAAACTAATACACCGAATTTCATAAAATTTGGTAGGTAGGCCACTTGTGGGTGACCCTGGTGCTGATTAGATTTCAGAATAAAGGAACCTACCTTTTTTGCGAAATGGCTCGCAAAAATCGTCAAAATCTAAAAATAAAAGACTGCATATGCTCAAATATATCAATTAAATACTTATTTTATACGTATTTTTTGACGACTAAAAAAAACAAGACCAACCTCATTATTGTAGGACTAACTGTTCTCGAGATATTTTAGTGTTTTCGCAAGTCACCTTTGAAAATACCAAATGAAAACGTAAATTGAATTAAAAGTGCAAATTCGTTTCAAGCATTCTAGAACAAGAGAAAACTATTTTCAACGTGACGTATGTTTGTATATCCATGCAATAAATCAATAATCAATCATAAAATTTGGGGAACCCTGGTGCTGATTAGGTTTTAGTACGATTCGGTAGAAAAAGAATGTGGCTTTTTTTTTTCTGCAAAGTGGCTCGCAAAAATCGTTAAAATCTAAAATAAAAATTAAATATGCTCAAATGTATTATTTAAATGTTTCTTTTAAACGGAATTATTATTAAAAGAGCTAATTACGGAATTAACGAATAATCACGGAATTCACTAGTTCATAGAGCTATGGCAGGGTCATTGATTCTCTTAAACGTGTTTTTATCATTTCGCATACATCTTATTTCATACACATAATATTTATTTAATGTTACGCAATACACTTCTTTAAAATTTATAAAATCAAAATCATTATTCATTCATAATATACTTCTTATTTATTTACAATAGCCAACTTCATGTGGCTTTCACTGGTTATCTTCAAATTTTATTCATATATTGTATAAAGTGGAAGAGGCAAAATTTAAAACTGAAAAAAAAATCTGATGTGGGCAGCACATGATTTTTCCTGCGGACTTATATACACGTTCTCTTTATTTTAATTAAATTTAATTCACTTTCAATTCAATTTTCGTTCTCATTTAATAACTGGACTCATTTTCAAAGGTGGCGTAGAGAAAAAAAACAAAAAAAAAAGCTAAAATATCTCGAGAACGGCTAATCCTAGTGTAATGGTGTTGGTCTTATTCTTTTCTTCGTTAAAAATTACGTTTAAAACAAGCATTTAATGGATATATTTGAGCATACGTAGTTTTTTAATTTAAATTTTGACGATTTTTGAAAGGCAATTTTGCAAAAAAAGGCAGATTGTTCTTTTCCGAATCGTACCAAAATCTAATCAGCACCAGAGTATCCTACAAGTAACTTATCTACCAAATTTTGTGAAATTTGGTCAATTAGTATTTTAGCTAGAGTGGATACATGATATTTTTACTGACCATTCCGCAAAAAAAAGTCGGGTTCAGTTTTTACGAATCCTTCCAAAAACTAATCAGCACCAGGGTCTCACCCAAGTGACTTACCTACCAAATTTTATGAAATTCGGTCCATTAATTTTTTAGTTAAAGTGGATACATACATTGCACAGACACACAGACGTCACGTTAAAAATAGTTATTTTGGTATTCTAGAGGTCTCGAAACCTGTAGATCTGTCGGAAACTCGAGTTGCGATTTTCGGCATGATTCCAATACTTTTTCTATACATTACCATGTATTGCAGAGAAAGTAAAAATCTGATGTGGGCAGCACATGACTTTCCCTGCAGACTTATATCGACGTTCTCTTTATTTTAATTAAATTTAATTCACTTTTAATTCAATTTTCGTTCTCATTTGATAACTGGACATATTTTCAAAGTTGGTTAGAGAAAATATGAAAAAACTAAAATATCTCGAGAACGGCTAGTCCTAGTGTAATGGGGTTGGTCTCATTCTTTTCTTCGTTAAAAATTACGTATTAAACAAGCATTTAAAGGATATATTTGATTATACGTAGTTTTTTATTTTAGATTTTGGCGATTTTTGCGGGCCATTTTGCAAAAAAGGCAGATTATTATTCCTTTTTTCCGAATCGTACCAAAATATAATCAGCATCAGGATTACTCACAAGAAACTTACCTACCAAATTTTATGGAATTCGATCGATTAGTTTTTGAGTTAGAGTAGATACATACATTACACAGACAGAGACACACACAGACGCCACACTCAAAATAGTTTTTTCGTGTTCTAGAGGTCTCGAAACGTGTAGATCCGTCGAAAACTCGAGTTGCAATTTTCGACACGATTCCATGTATTGCAGCTTTACATTACCATGTATTACAGATGTACATTACCATGAATTACAGCTTTACATTATCATGTATTGCAGCTTTACATTACCATGTATTGCAGCTTTACATTACCATGTATTGCAGCTTTACATTACCATGTATTGCAGCTTTACATTACCTTGTATTGCAGCTCTGCATTACCATGTATTGCAGCTTTACATTACTATGTATTTCATCTTTACATTACCATGTATTGCAGCTTTACATTACCATGTATTGCAGCTTTGTATTACCATGTATTGCAGCTTTACATTACCATGTATTTCATCTTTACATTACCATGTATTGCAGCTTTACATTACCATGTATTGCAGCTTTGCATTACCATGTATTGCAGCTTTACATTACCATGTATTGCAGCTTTGCATTACCATGTATTGCAGCTTTACATTACCATGTATTGCAGCTTTGCATTACCATGTATTGCAGCTTTGCATTACCATGTATTGCAGCTTTGCATTACCATGTATTGCAGCTTTGCATTACCATGTATTGCAGCTTTACATTACCATGTATTGCAGCTTTGCATTACCATGTATTGCAGCTTTACATTACCATGTATTGCAGCTTTACATTACCATGTATTGCAGCTTTACATTACCATGTATTGCAGCTTTGCATTACCATGTATTGCAGCTTTGCATTACCATGTATTGCAGCTTTGCATTACCATGTATTGCAGCTTTGCATTACCATGTATTGCAGCTTTGCATTACCATGTATTGCAGCTTTGCATTACCATGTATTGCAGCTTTGCATTACCATGTATTGCAGCTTTACATTACCATGTATTGCAGCTTTGCATTACCATGTATTGCAGCTTTGCATTACCATGTATTGCAGCTTTACATTACCATGTATTGCAGCTTTACATTACCATGTATTGCAGCTTTACATTACCATGTATTGCAGCTTTGCATTACCATGTATTGCAGCTTTGCATTACCATGTATTGCAGCTTTACATTACCATGTATTGCAGCTTTACATTACCATGTATGAGCAAAGGTTACGGGGTGTTTTACAATGTATGGAATAAGGATGAATGGAAAAATCGAGTGGAGATCTGCACTCCAGATAAAATTGGGAAATAATTACTCCCAGTGTGAAAGAAAAAAGTTCATTATTTTCCTTCCCAAGGTGGATTTATCATCCCAAACACTGATATACATTCTCATTAGCCATATCGTACCCATGGATACCGTCACCCTGTTAAAGATTCAAAGCTCCAATTTCCCACATCCAGCTGATACGCCCAAGTACCCGCCATCTTGTGACCTCATATACCATCTCCATTAGAATAAAGATGGGAACGGCCATATCGTTCTCAACGTCCATTAATGGTCCAGGATTGAATCGGGACATGCTATGGAGGAAGTGCCGAAGAGGTTGGGAGCGGTGAGAACGGTTAAGATCAGGGTCGAATGCCTGCAACGTCGTAAAAATGTAGGGTTCGTGATGCACGAGTTTCGATAGGGAAGTTAGGGCTGCTGTAAAATGGTTTCCTGCTCTAACACCACTGCAATAGAACATTCGCACGTGACGTCACACGAATAATTTTGCCTTTACGTTTACAAAAGAAAATACTCGTTTACTTAGCAGTATGGAAATTTTCATTATTACTTTCCTTATATACATAGTGTAATGTATAAAGAAAATATTGTGACGGGGTCTAAAATTCAAATTCGAGTTTCCGACAGAAGAGCACGTTTCAAGCACCCCTGATCATGAATCGAACATTTTAAAGCTGATGTCTATGTGTGTGTGTGTGTGCCATTGAGTCTGAGTTCGTTCGTGAGACGATATCTCACAAACGAATGGAGTGATTCGAATGAAATTTGGTACAAAAATTACAAATCGCGAATACTGGAAGCCTATTGTTTTTAATTACAATCGAATGTTCAGAATCCCCCTAAATTTTCGAGTAAAATTTTGAAAAAATCTTCAACAAATCAAAACCTTTAATAAAGTTGCGCAAATAGACATTTCTTATGTAACTTTTCCTTAGAAAACGATTGACATAAACTTTAGAACGCAAGCATGAACATTTCTCGAGATATTGCACAATTTTCAAATAAGTTTATCAAAAAATCCCATAAATTAAAAAAAATGTTAACTGTTGAGAAACATGTTCACTTTTCATTTGTAATATCATGCGATAACTATGGTGACATCATTCCGTGGATCTAGCTCGTTCCATTCATGAGAAAAAATACTTTGAGTAATACTTTTGTATTTGAACTCCAATAGTCATTTATCTGCTATAAGAATAACATATTTCTCCGTTCATAACGCTTTGCGAGATTTTGGTGACGAATTTGGCGGAATGTCGCCAACTTGGCGACTTTTTAAATGCTGCCAAATTAGCGAAAATATCGCCAAATGAATAAAAATGACACTAAATCAATGAAAATTACGACTAATATTCAATACGACGGAGATTCAATATCTTGGAAAGAATGTAAGTATCTACTATAAGAATAACATATATATTTTTTTTTACTGTAAAAGTAGTAAATTCATAGCATTATATAAGAAAAGTCATGTGCTGTTTTCAACCCGGGTTCAATCCAAAACTAATTGGGTGATATTATTCATATACATTCCCATATGTCCCACAGACCGTCTCAACAGCATACTAAAATTTAATTTTGATAAAGTCATTTTTACGGCAGTTATCGTGCGAACGGACAGACAGACAGAATGAACAAAGTCATAAGCACTTTTCAACTATGTTGTAAAGTGTTGCAAAAAAGGTTGTATAAAGGTTTATCGAGAGCCTAGATACAATCTTAGAAACTTATTCCTTCATAAAAGTTATTTTAAATTTCAATACATGCTGCATTTTTTTAAAAATCAGACATACTGATATTTCTTCTTCTGCCCCTAGATACGTCCCCGAGGATTCTTGGCACGATGACGCCAACATCAAGAGGTATAAAGGAAGCCAGGGTAAAAGCGGGACCTACTTGCTAAGATTGACAGACTGGTGTAAGTTTTCAATCTTTTATAGTTAGATGTTTAACCCGTCATATGATGGAGTCCAGGGCTGGCCATACAAATCGTGGGGCCCCTACAAACATTTATGACTCCCTCCTTCATATCTGTTTCGCCCTCCTCCATATTTATTTAGCCCTCCTCCATATTTATTTAGCCCTCCTCCATATTTATTTAGCTCTCCTATATATTTGTTTCGCCTTCCTTCATATGTGTTTCGCTTTCCTCCATATGTGTTTCGCCCTCCTCCATATTTGTTTAGCCCTCCTCCTTATAGTTTTCGAGCAATCGTCTTGTCAAGCGCAAGAAAATTGAAAATATTTCGTTTTTCAAGCTTGAAATATCTATATTTCAAAAACTAAGCATGCTAGCTATGAACTATAAAAGTAATATTTAGCCTTCTGAAAGCTGTACAAGGATATGTAATTAGATTTTGAATCAAGATCTTAGTTTGCGAAATATAGTGTTTATATTTTCGATATTTTAATATTTTGAATTATTTTTGTTAATGGGGTTGGTTCTAAATTCGATATTTTAATATTTAGAACTGTATTTTGAGAAAATGATTCTAATTTTGATATTTTATTATTTCGAACAGTTTTAAAAATGTCTAAAAACAAACTACCCACAAAGAAACGTGCCATTCACTTAAAACCAGTTCAGTTCCATCGAAGGCCGTAGCCAGAGATGAAATTCAAGAGGGGGGGGGGGCTCAACAGTCTTAAAGTCGGGGCTCTCCAAAAACAGTTAATCATTAGAATTTATTAACCATGCTATCATTAACACAGACATCATTTAAAAAATGTTCGATTCGTGATCAAGGATGCTTGAAACGTGCTTTCCCATCGAAAACTCGAATTCGAATTTTCGACACCCGCAACAATACTTTCCTTATACAATATTGTATATAAGGAAAGTAATATGCAATTATTCGTTAATAATTTATATTTGGATTGAAATATATAATAGTAACTATTATGGTTCATAAATGCTAATGATTAATTGTGTTTTTGGTGAGCCTCACCTTCAAGACTGTTGAGCTCCCCCTTAAATTTCACTACAGCCCCTCTACAAATTCATCTGTAGCTACAGACCTGCTTTACTAACACTAGAGACACCTAGATATAATTCTCAAAGCGTTGTGGTATTTCCAAGCATTTCATTCATGGGAGCTTTATTTCCTTCTCCCTAGCTTCATGTTATTACTTTCCTTATATACAATAATGTTTAAAGAAATTGTGACGGGGTCGAAAATTCGAATTCGAGTTTTCGACGGGAGAGCACGTTTCAAGCATCCCTAATCACGAATCAAACATTTTTGAAACGGTGTGTGTGTGTGTGTGTGAAAGTGTGTGTGTGTGTGTGTGTGTGTGTGTGTGTGTGTGAGAGTGAAAGTGTGTGTGTGTGTGTGTGTGTGTGTGTGTGTGTGAGTGAAAGTGTGTGTGTGTGTGTGTGTGTGTGTGTGTCAGTGAGTCTGTGGAGATGATAACTGACGAACGAATGGACCGATTCAAACGAAATTTGGTACAAAAATCACAATCTGTAAATACTGGAAGCCTATTGTTTCTATACGCAATCGAATGTTCAGAACCCCCCTAAATTTTCGAGTGAAATTTTGAAAAAATCGTCAAAAAATAAAAATCTCTAATAAAGTTACGCAAATAGACATTCCTTATGTAATGTTTCATTAGAAAGCAATTGATATATATTTTAGAACGAGATATTTCACAATTTTCAAAAAAGTTATCAAAAAGTCATATAAAATAAAAAAAAACATTTCCAATTGAGAAACATGTTCACTTTTCATATGTAATACCATGCGATAAATTGGGTGACATCATTCTCGTGGATCTAGCTCGTTCCATTCATGAAAAAAGATACTTTGAGTAATACTTTTGTATTTGAACTCCAATAGTCATTTATCTGCTATAGGAATAACTTATTTCTCCGTCTATAACGCTTGGCGAGCTTTGGCGGCGAATTTGGTGGAATGTCGCCAATTTGGCGACTTTCTTCAATGTTGCTAAATTAACGAAAAACTCGCCAAATGGATAAAAATGACGCTAAATCAATTACGACTTATTGATGACGACGACATGGAAAATGACGACTCATTGACGAAAATTCAATATCGTGAAAGGAATATAAATAACTACTATAAAAATAATCTATTTTTTTTTTTACTGTAAAAGTAATAAATTCATTGCATTATATAAGGAAAGTCATGTGCTGCCCACATCAGATTTTTTGCTCTAGAACTGGAATCAATCAGTGTTATTTATTTATTTATTTATCTGCCCGTTACCCTTGGGTCACCAAGCTAAACAACACCATCAACAATTACCTGGTGTAACTGCACCGGTTTAGAGGCGACAAACCTGATAAAGTGCAGCACGGCTGTTAAACGAGCAAACTTCCCCCACCCCCACCCTTTTTTTTTAAACAGCCAAATAGAACTGTCACGGATCAGCGACCCTGGAATCCGATTGAAACCGTTTTCTTTTGAAATATATGTAACATGATCGGCAGAGTTTAACTTCTGATACAGAAAGGAATTTGGTCGATATTGTAATATAATAATGCAATGTAAATTTCTTAACCGAAAACAAGGCTCCTGATATCTAGAGCGTTCATGCTTTACAAAGAGATCTCGTTTGAATCTATGAAAAAAATTATATGTATATATATATATATATATATTAGAAAGATAGAATAATGACCAATACAAAATAATTACGAAACATTAAAACAATAAAAGCACCAAAGCAATAAATTCGCCACGGCTACCATGCCGAAAAAAGAAATGAACAGCACTGGCTTAATGGGGAGGTTAATTAGACTAGATTCTTCATAAGGTATGGGCATCTAACCCTAATTAACCCAAACAAATGCTTGTTTCAGATATGGCATTAGTAAGTTACAATAAATGCCATACCTCAGAATGCAAGCATTAATAGAGGAAAAAATTATTAAGAAATCAAGTATTTCCATAAACCATGAGGCAGGAACCCTATATACACGTGCCGTGAAGGTTAGCAGTTGTAACTGAATGAAAAAGTTGAGATGCATCCCGAAGAAGGAGGAGAAGAAATTTAACTATGGAATATGTATATATATATATATATAATAGTTTGAAAGTCCAATGAAAGGAAAGTGAGAAGTTGTAACTCGAAAAACCTAACTTTCTAACAAGTCTACAAAATAAAAGTATAAATCAGCAAATCTTCAATCAAATGGAAAATAATACAAATTTCGAATCATCAAGTTAAAGAAAATCATCAAAAATCAATGGTATGGAATCGATAAAAGAAAAACAAATGAAATCCAAACATTAATGCTATACACGTGTACAAGGGCTAGGCCTAAACCATGGATTTGTTAATTTCTCCAAAAGTCTTCCTCGGGTCCAAGTATTTTGTCGAAGCAAACACAAAAACTGTATGTTTCTAAAAAAATAGATAGATTATATCTATAAACTATTTCTACTTGGACACCATACATAAAGAAGAAAAAATAAAAGAAAACAAAAAATACCTGGAAAATAACATAACAAATGCACGAACCTGTCGAACTCTGAACCCAGAATGAAGAGACTAGTGTTGCCATTCGCAAAGGAAAAAGAAATGTTCTACTTTTGCCATTCGTAAGAAATAAAGAACAGTAATACGAAAAGGCAAGAATAAGTGATAATATGCAATCAGAGCTACAAAAAGGAGGTGCTAATAATAGAAAGGCTAATGTTTAAGTGGATGTAAAAATAAAATATTATTAAAACAAGAGAATGGAGATGTCAGGCTAATACAAAAAACCATGAATAGAATTCATGAAAATCCAACTAATCTAAATTTTTTAACTATATCATTTACAAAATAAGAGGGATATTTATATAAATTTCAGGTAATTTTTAGATTATTTATATGTATAGCATGAAATTTTTATCAGATAATCTATAAATTCTAAAAAGCTGATTAAGTATAATATTTCTAAATAATAGGATCGAGTTGCAGGAATTAAATGGTGAGATTTTATTAATGTTAAAATTAAAATAGTATTTTTTATCATATAAACTAGTAGCAATTCTATTTGAAGGTTCAATAATAAGATTTAAATCCAAAAAAATAATATTATTACTAATAGTAGCTTCATTAGGAATTAATTCCAAATTGTCTGGATAGAAATAATGACCAATACCAAATAATTACGAAACATTAAAACAATAAAATCACCAAAGCAATAAATTCGCCACGGCTACCATGCCGAAAAAAGAAATGAACAGCACTGGCTTAATTGGGAGGTTAATTAGACTAGATACTTCATCAGGTATGGGCATCTAACCCTAATTAACCCAAACAAATGCTTGTTTCAGATATGGTATTAGTAAGTTATTATAAATGCCATACCTCAGAATACAAGCATTAAGAGACGAAAAAATTATTAAGAAATCAAGTATTACCATAAACCATGAGGCAGGAACCCTATATACACGTGCCGTGAAGGCTAGCACTTGTAACTGAATGAAAAAAGTTGAGATGCATCCCGGATAAGGAGAAGAAGAAATTAAACCTTGGAATATACACACACACACACACACACACACACACACATATATATATATATATATATTTATATATATAATATTGGGCCATTTACATTATTTCTGTAATACATTTTACAGTTGTGTAAACAGAAACGTAGAATCAGCATTAATGAAACATGTATGGCCCTTGATAACGCACATGGTTTCAGAAATGCTTTTCATATTCATTTTATTCCTTTTATATTCACTAGATTCCATTTATTCAATTTCCAAACTTCTTGCATAGCTCATCGTGCTACACTAGGCTTCTGATTTGCAAAAAAATTTTTACCTTTACCTACAGTTTACAAGCAATTTTCTTTGGTATTTTTCGGGTATCTATATATTACAAGTAACCATAAAAATCTTCAATTATATATATATATATATATATATATATATATATATTATAAAGTGATAAAGATAAATTAAAACATAATTATTGAAGAGAAATAGTAAAGCACCCGTAACAATCAAAAACATTCAAATACCAACCAGAAAAACTCAAGAGAATGTCAGAAACTACCGATTATATTTAAAACAAGCATATCAAAGAAAAATGGAATCTCAATCAATAGAATGAAAGTGATGTAATAGTAAAATCTTCAGGGGGATACTATTATACATCAGCTTCAATTAGCACATTTCATTTATTGACCTGTTACTGTGAACAAACAATAGGTCAATAGAAGCCCCAATGTGCTATAAATGGAAAATGACTGAGACATTAAAAACTAAAAAAAATTGAATAAATTGCAAAAATAGAATTAACTTGTACGTGTGTAGAAGTTCAAACAGCTGAACCAACCCAACATAATGGGCAAATGGGCAAAGAAGGTGTTGCCAACCCTAAAGAGTAATGTCCATGTTGCCATTCTTAAAAATTGTAAATAGTTAATTCATTCTCAAGTATTAGAAGAAGGTATAAAAACCAGATAAACTGCATTCAAAATACGAGTGCTTATCAATACATATAAAAAAAATGATAATCATTATTAACCCTACCTCTTCGATTATATATATATATATATATATATATATATATATATATATATATATATATAAATTCTCACCCCGCAAAATAATCTGATAGTAATGAAACTACATGCAAATACCTGTCGACCGAATATGCAAATGATTAAAAATTCGCAACCACTGAATGAATAGTCACAACTACAGCGCATTGAAACTGAGCACCATGGTGGTGTATATAAGGATCGAACCTCGCTTTCAGGAACAAAACGTGCAGTGGATTTCGATTGCGTTTACGTACCTTGATTGTAACAATGCCTCTCCAGTGAATTCGCGGCCACTACGAGCATATGAAGGAGTTTGAAAGAGGGCGTGCTGTCTGACTTCATGAGGCTGGATGGGCACACCGACGAATCGCTCGGCATTTGGGTAACATCGATGCAGCAATTAGACGGTATTGGCAGGAATGGGTCCGGAATGGCAGATTTCAGCTGGCAGCGAACGGCCTAGAGCGACGACAAAACGGGAAGATAGAGCGATTGTCAGAGCAGCTGAGACAGCACGAGATGCGTCGTTATCAACCATCCAACGTGTGACAAACACGGATGTGACCACCTGGGCCATTAATAGAAGACTACGAAAGCGGAATCTATACTCGCGGCGCCCATTACGCCGCTTACCACTGACTAATATGCATCGTCAATAGCGATTGCAATGGTGCCGGGTCCGATCAACGTGGAATTGTTCAGATTGGGAACGAATTATCTTCAGTGATGAGTCCCGTTTCGAACTGAGTCCTGACGACCAGCGCAGACGTGTCTGGAGACAGCCCGAACATCGTCAGGATCCTACTCTTACTGTCACACGCCACACAGCCGGACAACAGGGAGTTATAGTCTGAGATGCCTTTTCATTTGATAGTCCTCCGTGGCACCATCACAGCACAGAGGTACGTTGCCGGCATTCTGCGACCCGTTGTATTGCCATTCTTTTCGCGACACCCCGGGCTAACATTTCAGCAAGATCATGCCAGGCCACACACGGCACGCCTCTCTATTGATTGTCTGCGTGCTTACGACACACTTCCTTGGCTAGCCAGATCCCCTGATCTCTCGCCTATTGAACACATTTGGGCTAAGATGGGGAATCGCCTGCGGCCATTCCAAAATGTAGACAAATTAGCTCGTCAATTGGAGACCATTTAGAACGACATCTCTCAGAACACCATCCGGCAATTTTATGCATCAATGCCATGTCGCGTAACAGCTTGTATCAAGGCCAAAGGTGGACCAACGCCATATTGACGTGCTCACTTTGTGTAGATCCTTCACTGCAATAAATCATCCAATTGTTCTGAAATTCTAGTCATTTTTTTCTTTTTCTGTGCATCCACATTACACGTACCAAATTTTGTCTGATTTTGATAATTCTTTCTTGGTGCGTCGATTTTTTTGTCTTAGAGTGTATATTGCTTTACACCATGTATGTTTATGCAGGGAATAAGGGGATTAGTACCTTAATTACCTGTATTATATATATGATTTATAACACAAAATAAAAATTTAATTTAAGGGTGTAGTTAAGGGATTATATTAACCAAGCTTTACCACATGCCATTCTTTTTCAATTCCTTAACTTATATATGAAATTAATTCCATATATATATATATATATATATATATATATATATATATATATATATATATATATATATATATATATTGAAATTTTTAATTGAAAACTATGCATAAATTACGGTAAGTGCAAAAAAACATCTCTAGCATATCTGTTACAAATAAGTAACTATAGACCAAGACTAAGGATAAAAATAGAAGGTAACTTATCACTATAATGGAAAGGGAGTGAGGTGAAGATGAGTACATAAGAATCATAAATAAAAAGGTATATATATATATATATATATATATAAATATATATAAAATAAAAAAGCAAACACGGCAAAAATGAGAAAAGGCAATAATAAATAGCTCAAGATTGAAGATCAAGACATGGAGAACAATCAACTGAAACTACACAAAAAAAAAGGCGGTTAGTTCGAAATTTCATTCTCGTCAGGACAGCTATACAATTCGAATTAAAACCTACAGAATAGCCAGTTTCTGACAATGCGATAGTATTTTCCTATGGACACCATTGGAAATGTCTACTGGCTAATGGAAAGACAAATAATAAAAACCAAGTGAATTATAAACCAGAAATATAAAAAACACAAATATTAACTCACAGGCACAGCCACCACATGGGAGTCTACACGTTCACAGAGGAATATTCGACAGAGCATTTTACATATCTTCGTCAAAGCGAGTGGACACCAGAATGAATACACTTGAACGAAAAATAATGTGTATGAATACTTTCAAAACTAGTAAGCAGTATAGGACTCAGAGCAAGTGGAAAGTAGTCTTTTAAAAATAGTAAGCAGTATCAGACTCAGTCCTAGAGGTAAGTAGGTGATAAGAATGGATGAAATTCGAAAAAAGGAGTTATCCAATCAAGGATAAATAATGCATTTGTAAAATTATTACGTGGTGTATTTGAAATTATTAATAATACTATTTACAAATACTTCCGGATAGTGGTAAGTTTGACAAATGCATTTAAGATTATTGATGTGCAGTAAGTGAAACTGAGGATCAGAAAGTCGATGTATTCGAAATAGCTGGTTTAAAATGATGTTTCTAAACAATTGAACAGAAATAGGAATATATATATATATATATATATATATATATATATATATATATATATATATATATATATATATATATATCGGGTGGTCAGAATTAAAACACCCCTACTCTGAGCTCTCTATACATCGAACTACTCAGTGTAAAGGCTCCAAAATTGTTGAACCTACTATTCAAGACATGGGGAAAGGGATTACGCGAAAAAAAAAAATAGTTCCAGAAACACCGATAGGTGGTGCTGTACAACAGAAAATATGCTGAAAAGACACAAAATAATCACAAAAAAAAAAAACATGCGATATAGAATTTTTCCTTTTTAATTTCTTTTGCTGATATGAAAAAAAAGAAGATAAAAAAGTGAAGAAACTTAAACTGTCATTGTAACTGCAATTTCGCACTGTAAGCACAAAAATTTGCATAAACCCTTGGTTTGCAGCTACTATGTTCTGGGCATAAAAGGGCATAAAACTGGGAAATTTTCATTCTTATCAGCGATGGCTGTCTCACTGCCAGAACGCGCTTTGCTTGTGAAGCTGTTTTATGAAAACAAAGGACATGCTGCAGCTGCACTTCGAGAGATTCGTCGACTTAGGAATTTGCGCAAAGGACCATTACTTCCATAAGCTCTCAGGAGAATGATCGCTCGATTCGAGAAAACTGGACATCTTGGAGTTCAGCCGGGTCGAGGACGCAAATCGACTCGTTCAGATGTCGTTGACGATGTTGCCACCGCTATTGTTGAACAATCAATGGATAACGTTATAGGCTGTAGTAGTGCATATGGAGTGTCACGACACTTGGGTGTTCCCTACAGCACAGTGCGGAACGTACTGAGAAACATAGTGTATTTTTTCCTGTACAAAATTTGTCACAATCACCACTTGCTAACCATCGACAGGGAGAAGCGACTGACCTTTGTATTGACATTTCTGGCTAGAGTTGAAGTGGATGCATCGTGGCCATGGCAGATTCTATGGAGCGATGAAGCGCATTTCCATCTAAGTGAAACAGTCAACACCCATAACTGTCGCATTTGGGACACGGAAAACCCTCGCACCTTCCAAGAGATTCTACTTCACTCACCGAAAGTTACAGTCTGGTGTGGATTCACAGCCACATTCATTCCTGGACCTTTCTTTTTCGAAGAGGCTACTCCCAATGGTCCTGTGACATGCACCGTGACGGCCAGGAGGTACAAAAACATGCTCGACAATTTTGTTGTACCCCAACTGCAACAGCACCAATATCTTGGTTCAATTACCTTTATGCAAGATGGAGCGCCTCCACACATTGGACTCTGTGTACAGCAGTTCCTTCGGCAACATTTTACTAATGGTAGAGTAATTGTGCGTTTCCGACAACCTGGCCATCTCGTTCTCCAGATCTTAATTCCTGTGATTTTTGGCTGTGGGGATACTTAAAAAATCTTGTTTTTCGAGGACGTCTCCTTGGCAGATTTGAAAGACAGTATCACTCTGTGAGAAGCATCTCAATCGACCAATTACGATCCGCAGTTGAACAAGCAGTTCACAGACTGCAGATTTTACATCTTGAAGAAGAGAACCATATTGAGCAGCATTCCCTGCATCGATAAGGTCCTTGTGATATGAATGTTTGGTACGTTCGATTAAAATGTGTTACAAATGTATATTTTGTGTCTTTTCAGCATATTTTCTGTTGTACAGCGCCACCTATCGGTGTTTCTAGAACTATTTTTTTTCGCATAATCCCTTTCCCCATGTCTTGAATAGTAGGTTCAACAATTTTGGAGCCTTTTTACTGAGTAGTTCGATCTATAGAGAGCTCAGAATCGGGGTGTTTTAATTCTGACCACCCGGTATATATGTATATATATATATATATATAAGCTTATAGAACAACGATTGAACCTGAAGAGATAATGTAATACACTTAAGACCAATTATACAAAATCATTAAAACATTATTGAAAACATTAGAATATAGGACTGATAGGAATAAATTGATGGGGGAAATAAACAGACCATAAAACATATAATAAACCATAAAACGAATTAAGAGAACAATGGATTGGATTGACACGGATAGAAAGCAAAGACATTGTAAAATCGTCAGGAAGTGCATACAATTTCATTTTCTCCTTCAAACCAAGTCCTTTTTATTAAATAATCTTGTTACATTGAAAAAAATCTGATGCGGGCAGCACATGACTTTCCCTGCAGACTCAAATTCATATTTTCTTTATTTCTTTAATAATTCATTAGATTGAGTTTAATTGCACCAAATAACACTAAATTTGCATTTTTTATTCAATTTTTGTTTTTATTTGGTAATTGAACTTTTTCCGAAAACAGCGTAAAAAAAATGCAAGAAATGTCAAATATCTTGAGAACAGTTAGTCCTAACGAGTAAAGAAGTGTCGAAAGCCCAGGCCGCCAGACTCGTCCGAGGACATGGAGCATCAAAATGGACGGCCGGGAGTAATGGGGTATGTTATATTCCTTTCCTCATCAAAAATTGCATATTAAACAAGAATTTAATTGATACATTTGGTCATACGTAGTATTTTTTTTTCTAGATTTTGGCGATTTTTGCGGGCCATTTCGTAAAAAAGGCAGGTTGTTTTTTTTTCGAATCGTTACAAAATCTAATCAGCACCAGAACATCCTACAAGTAACTTATATACCAAATTTTGTGAAATTTGGTCAATTAGTATTTTAGCTAGAGTGGATACATGAAATTTTTACCCACCATTTCGCAAAAAAAGGCGGGTTCTGTTTTTACGAATCTTACCAAAAACTAATCAGCACCAGGGTCTCACCCACGTGACTTCCATACCAAATTTTATGAAATTCGGTCCATTAGTTTTTCAGTTAGACTGGATACATACATTGCACAGACAGACAGACAGACACACACACAGATGTCATGCTAAAAATAGTTTTTTTGTATTCTAGAGGTTTCGAAACGTGTAGATCCGTCAGAAACTCGAGTTGTGATTTTCGGTATGATTCCAATACTTTCCCTGTACATTACCATGTATTGCAGGGAAAGTAGAAAAGGCCATTTTGCATTCAAAAACTAGATACAACCATTACCTATAAAAAAAAAAATCTGATGTGGGCAGCACATGACTTTCCTTACAGTCTTAAATTCATTTTCTCTTTATTTGTTTAATAGTTCGTTAAATTGAGTGTAATTGCACAAAATAACAGCCATAATTTTATATAACATTCAATTTGCAATTTTAATTCCATTTTCGTTTTTATTTGGTAACTGGACTGATTTTCAAAGGTGACGTAGCAAAAATGCAAAAAAATTAAAATATCTCGAGAATGGCTAGACCTAGAGTATTGGGGTTGGTCTTATTTTTTTCGTCGTCCAAAATTACGCGTAAAATAAGCATTTAATTGATATACTGGAGCGTGCGTAGTTATTAACACTTTACAACAAAGTTGAAAAGTGTTTATGACTTTGTTCATTCTGTCTGTCTGTCTATCTGTCCGTTAGCACGACAACTGCCGTAAAAATGACTTAATCAAAATGAAATTTTAGTATGTTGTTCAGACTGTCTGTAGGACCTATGGGAATATAAATGAATAATATCACCCAATTAGTTTTGGATTGAACCCGGGTTGAAAAAATGAAATACATTGAGCCCTATGGGACCTAATTTTTCAAACATTTTTTAAGCGGATTTAAAATTCACAAATTGCTTCGAAAATTTTAGGTAATATTCAAATTGTTCCATAAAATATATAAAAAAAAATTCAGCGAAATATATTCAGTAGTTTTTTAAATAAAAATTTAAATAATAATAACACCTCTTATATGAAGCGATCACGAGACCATGATATGAAACGATCACGTGACCCACTTCAAAAAGATATATGGCATCCATCTTGTCTCAAAATCGTGATTTTTAAAGTTATTTTTAATTCATATTAAGTGCTGTATCCGTCCTAAAACTACTTTATTTTTGCTTAAATTCTGTGCATCTACATACTGAAACAACTCAATTACAATATATTCAAGTTTAAATTCTCATCCAAATTTGATTATTTCTACAACGAAGCCTATTTTTTACCTATGTAAAATGTAAACAGCGAAATATGTAGAATGAGTTGTATTAGAATTGCTGTATTTCTTTAACACAAAATCATTCAGTCCATGGAGTCTGCATAGCTGATATGAATGAAATACTCACTGATTTTACAAAGACATGGACGATTTTTTCGATGAAGTTTTAAGCATTGAGTTTAATTACCTGTAGCTCCATATTCTTAATTTTTAAATAAAATAAATTATTATAGTATTGTGATGAATGACATGAATGGGAAATTATTTATGAATGAAATGTTGCTTTTATATAGAGAGCCAGGCGTATTACTTTTTCTATGACGTCATTTGAATGAATTTCAGTTGTTTTCGATGAAGTTTTCAAATATAATAAATTATCGTAGTATTATGATAATTCAAAAATTATTACCGAGGAATGTATCACATTTTAGAGATGTTTAAACCAGGTAATTTATATTTCAATGCCGTCATTTGAATGAAGTTCATTTTTTTCGATGAAGGTTTAAGTTTTCGAATGTAATGAATTAATGTAGTATTGTGATAAGTTTTAAAATATTACCGAGGAATGTATTGCATTTTGGAGATGTTTAAATAAAATTGCATTGAAGTTGGAAAGTGTTTCATAATCAATGCTTTAAGCATGATTGATCTTTCTTGTTTATTTGTAGATTTAACGATTTTGCCAAAAAAGGCAGGTTTTTTTTCCCCGAATCGTACCAAAAACCCAAAAACTAATCAGCATCAGGGTCACACTCAAGTGATTTACCTACCACATTTTATGAAATTCGGTCCATTAGTTTTTGAGTTAGAGTGGATACATACATTGCACAGACAGACAGACACACACACACACACACACACACACACACACACACACACACACACACACACACACACACACACACAGACGTCACGCTAAAAATACTTTTTTCGTATTCTAGAGGTCCCAAAACGTGCAGATCCGTCGAAAAGTCGAGTTGCAATTTTTGGTATGATTCTAATACTTTCCCTATACATTACCATGTATTGCTAGGAAAGCAAAAATCTGATGTAGACAGCACATGACTTTCCCTGAAGACTCATTTTCACGTTCTCTTTATTTCTCTAATAATTCATTACATTGAGTTTAATTGCACAAAATAACACCTACAATTGTTTAAAATTACACTGAATTTGCTCTTGTAATTCAATTTTCGTTCTCATTTGGTAACTAGATTTATTTTCAAAGTTGGCGTAGTGAAACTGTGAAACACCTAAAATATCTCGAGAATGGCTAGAGCTGGTGTAATGGGTTTTGTCTTATTCTTTTCATCGTTAAAAATTACGTATAAAACAAGCATTTCATTGATACATTTGAGCATACGTAGTCTTTCATTTTAGGTTTTAATGATTTTCGCGGGCCACTTCGCAAAAAAAGGCAGGTTATTATTTTCCGAATCGTACCAAAATCTAATCAGCACCAGGGTAACCCGCAAGTAAAATTTGATCCATTAGTTTTTCAACTAGAATGGATACAGGCAAATTTTGCGGGCCATTTCGCAAGAAAGGCGAGTTATTTTATCCCGAATTGTACCAAACACTGATCAGCACCAGAGTCACACACAAGTGACTTAAAAGGCCAACGGCCGTACCGTGCTGAAAACACCGGTTCTCGTTAGATCACCGAAGTCAAGCAGCATCGGGCGCGGTTAGTACTTGGTGGGTGACCACCTCGGAACGCCGCGTGCTGTTGGCCATCTCGGGTGCGGTATCCCCGTGGTTTGCGCGCTAGATTTGCACGCTGCCACAAATGCCGCCGTGTTCATGCGGAGTACGATCACGTTAAACATGTGGGTCCGTAAGTCCTTCCGAGAGGTTGGTGGTAGGGGAAGGAGGGTACGGTCCCTGTGGATGCCTCCCCCACTGGGTTCCGGTCTAAATTGGGTGGCATTTCCCGGCCGTCCATACAGTTACCTTACACCTTTCTGGTAGGTCGGACGGTCTGGGTCTCAACAACAACAACACAAGTGACTTATCTATCAAATTTTATGAAATTTGGTCCAGTAGTTTTTGAGTTAGAGTGGATATATACATTGCGCAGACTCACAGACAGGCAGACAGACAGACAGGCACACACACAGACATCACATTAAAAATAGTTTTTCCATATTCTAGAGGTCCCCAAACTTGTAAATCCGTCAAAAACTGGAGTTGCGATTTTCGGCATGATTCCAATACTTTCCCTATACATTACCATGTATTACAGAAAAAGTAAAAAAAAAAACTGATTTTTAAACATCTTGTTTACACCATAACTGCCAAAAACCAGTCGGAATTAAATAACATCTTCATTTCTTCTGCTTGATATGATCAATACAGAACGAAATGGAAAGCTGGTCATCCGGCAGTTCTGTACGTGTGGTAACTCTTATCATCTAATCCACCTTAAGACTTTTCAATCCTATTGCAAAGACATCATAACGGAAATTATATTTAAAAAAAAAAAAATGATGTAAACCCCCAAATTACTGTGAAACCTGTTATAGAAAGGGAAAAGCCCTCGCTGATGCGTCACGAACGGACTTATTACAGGTAGTGCTTCCTCTGATCTCATTCCTTGCAGTTACGTCACTACGCGAGTCCTTCGTTTCTGTCGCGTGACCTTTTGCCAGATATATTCTTCTGGCATTCTTAAGAACTTATTCTCAAATGCCGCCAAACTTGTTCTGCCCTTTCTTATAAGCAGGCCGCAGAATTGTGGCATGGAATAAGCCTGGTCGAGGAAAGGGTGATATGTTAATGTCTGCATTAATTTCAATCATTTAGAAAGCGGGTTCTGTAATTGAGTTAGTTCTCTTTGAACAGGAGTGAACGACAAGTGAGGTAGACAGCAGTTACAATTACAAACTAAAGACAACGGTGGTATGACTGCTGTGAAGAGTCCCTTTCAAATGTAGAAAGATATTGTTATGTTAGCATTGTTTGATTTCCTTTCATTCTTCTTCTTCGACCCGGACTCTAAGGTCTGTTTGGATGTCCCAGAAGTGCCACCGAATACAGCATGGGCACAAGTGTAAAAAATCTAATGTGGGCAGCACATATAACTTTCCTTATATAATGCAATGAATTTACTACTTTTACAGCAAAAAAAAAATCTGATGTGGGCAGCACATGACTTTCCTTATATAATGCAATGAATTTACTACTTTTACAGCAAAAAAAAAAAAAAATCTGATGTGGGCAACACATGACTTTCCTTATATAATGCAATGAATTTACTACTTTTACAGCAAAAAAAAAAATCTGATGTGGGCAACACATGACTTTCCTTATATAATGTAATGAATTTACTACTTTTACAGTAAAAAAATAGGTTTTTCTTATAGTAGATACTAATATTCTTTCCAAGACATTGAATTAGTCGTTGAAAATTAGTCGTCATTTTCATTGATTTAGCGTCATTTTTATCCATTTGACGAGATTTTCGTTAATTTTGCAACATTTCAAAAAGTCGCCAAGTTGGCGACATTCCGCCAAAATCTCGCCAAGCGTTATGCACTAAGAAATAAGTTATTCTTACAGCCGATAAATGACTATTGGCGTCCAAGTATAAAAGTGTTATTCAGAGTATCTTTTTTCATGAATGGAACGAGCTAGATCCACGAGAATGATGTCACCCAATTTATCGCATGGTATTACATATGAAAAGTGAACATGTTTATCAATAGGAAATATTTTTTTTTTATTTTATATGACTTTCTGATATTTTTTTTTAAAAATGTACAATATCTGGAGAACGGTTCGTGTTAGCGTTCTAAAAGTTATGTCAATCGTTTTCTAATGAAAAATTACATAAGAAATGTCTATTTGCGTAACTTCATTAGTGGTTTTGATTTTTTGACGATTTTTTCAAAATTTCATTCGAAAATTTAGGGGGGTTCTGAACTTTCGATTGCGTATAAAAACAATAGGCTTCCAGTGTTTACGGATTGTGATTTTTGTACCAAATTTGGTTCAAATCGGTCCATTCTTTCGTCAGTTATCGTCTCCACAGACCCACTGACACACACACACACATACACACACACAGACATCACTTCAAAAATGTTTGATTCGTAATCAGGGATGCTTGAAACGTGCTCTCCCGTCGAAAACTCGAATTCGAATTTTCGACCCCGTCACAATACTTTCCTTATACATTATGTATATAAGGAAAGTAATAGGTTATTCTTATAGTAGATACTTATATTCTTTCCAAGATACTGAATTTTCGTCAATGAGTCGTCATTTTCATTAATATAGCATCATGTTTATCCATTTGGCGAGTTTTTCGCTAATTTAGCAATATTTCAAAAAGTCGCCAAGTTGGCGACATTCCACCAAATACGTCGCCAAAATTTCGCTAAGCGTTAAGGACGGGAAAATAATTTATTCTTACAGCAGATAAATGACTATTGGCGTTCAAATACAAAATTATTACTCAAAGTATCTTTTTTCAGGAATGGAAAGAGCTAGATCCACGAGAATGATGTCACCAAATTTATCGCATGGTATTACATATGAAAAGTGAACATGTTTCTTAATAGGAATTTGTTTTTTCTATTTTATATGATTTTTTGATATTTTTTTTGGAAAATGTACAATATCTCGAGAACGGTTCATGCTAACTTTCTAAAATTTATGTCAATCGTTTTCTAATGAAAATTTACATAAGAAATAGCTATTTGCATAATTTTATTAGAGGTTTTGATTTTTTTAACGATTTTTTCAAAATTTCACTCAAAAACTTACGGGGGTTCTGGACATTCGCCCGACCATTCGCTATGCTGCTCTAAGTCCTAGGACGAGCCGGATGGTCTGGACTTTCGGGGGTTCTGGACATTCGATTGCTTATAAAAGCAATAGGCTTCCAGTGTTTACGGATTGTAATTTTTGTATCAAATTTCGTTCGAATAAGTCCATTTGTTCGTCAGTTGTCGTCTCCACAGTCTCACTGACACACACACACACACACAGACATCACTTCAAAAATGTTCAATTCGTGATCAGGGATGCTTGAAACGTGCTCTCCCGTCGAAAACTCGAATTTGAATTTTCAATCCCGTCAATAATACTTACCTTATACATTATTGTATATAAGAAAAGTAATAAGTAACCTGCGTAGTAGAATGCGCAGAAACGTAATGCAGGGCCGTAGCCAATCAGTGGTCAGAAAGGACTAAGCCACATTAAGAGGTATACACCCTCCCCCCCCCCTCCGATAAAAATATTAAAATTTTAGTAGTGATAAGAAATTTCAACCAACATCTCATCTACATTTTGCATAAAAAAGTTATTTATCAGATTTTTTTTTTATAAATTACCTTGTTTTAACGGTTCTTTAATTTAGCTGAATTTATGGTTATACTGGTGATCAATTTATTTACATATTTAATTTAAAAATTAAGACAATAGTATTTGAGTGCTTTTGTATTATTGTAGGATTCACTGTTTTACATTGTAGTGTCATAATCAACTGATAGGTAGTTAACAGTTAATTTTAAGCATTAACTTATATTAACTTTCAGATTTTTTTTCGATTAATTAACAGCTCTGCTACTAGTTAATGCATATATTAAAGCCCATTGTAATTATTATATATTATAATATTGATGTATAGTAACTATATGGATTTTCCTAATAAACTCTTAGCTTACAAATATAAATATGCAATTGTCCGTTAATAATTTATATGGATTAAAATATATAGTAGTAACTATTATGGTTCATAAATGCTAACAATTAATTGTGTTTCTGGTGCTCCCCTCCTTTAAGAATGTTGAGCCCCCTTGAATTTCATTTTAGCCCCTCTTGAATTTCGTCTCTGTCTACGGCCTTGATATAGTGTATTTTACTTCTATGAGACCGTAGTCGGCATAGACCTTATAAGATAGATTTTTTTTGCACGAGCATAAAAAATCTGATGTGGCATAAGCATAAAAAATCTGAAAATCCTGGCCCCTTTTGTAAGCAAATTTACAAAAAAAAAATCTGATGTGGGCACCACATGACTTTCCCTGCAGACTTATATCCACGTTCTCTTTATTTTAATTAAATTTATTTCACTTTTAATTCAATTTTCGTTCTCAATTTTCGTTATTTTCAAAGGTGGCGTAGAGAAAATACGAAAAACTAAAATATCTCGAGAACGGTTAGTCCTAATGTAATGGGGTTGGTCTTATTCTTTTCTTGGCTAAAAATTACGTACTAAACAAGCATTTAATGGATATATTTGAGCATACGTAGTTCTTCAGTTTAGATTTGGACGATTTTTGCGGGCCATTTTGCAAAAAAAGGCAGGTTATTTTTTTTCGAATCATCATCATTTTTCTAATCAGCACCAGGGTGACCCACAAATGACTCATCTGCCGAATTTTGTGAAATTCGGTCTATTAGTTTTTTAGTTAGAGTGGATACAAGCTTTTGAGGGCCATTTCGCAAAAATAGGCGGATTCTTTTATCCCGAATCGAATCCAAAAATAATCAGTACTAGACTCGCCCACAAGTGACTTACCTACCAAATTTTGTGAACTTCGATCCATTATTTTTCTAGTTACAGTGGATACAAAATCTGCACAGACAGACAGACAGACATACAGACAGACACACACAAACACATAGACGTCACGCTAAAAATGATTTTTTCGTATTCTAGAGGCCTTGAAGCGTGTAGATCCGTCGAAAACTCGAGTTGCGATTTTCGACATCATTCCAATACTTTCCCTATACATTACCATGTATTGCAGGGAAAGTAATAATCCCATCCTACTACGCAGGCTACGCATCCTACTGCGCAGCCTGCGTAGTAGGATGCGCAGAAACGTAAGGATAAAAGTGCATTATTTTTACCATAGCAAGTAATGGCAAACTGACGATTATGCCAAGTAACAATTGAACCTAAACCCATTAAACATCGAAATTCACCTTTGTGCTGAAAATAAGTTATTTAGAATACTTGAGTAACAATATATATTTAAAGATTTCATTTGTAAAGTGCACTTTAAGTGATTTTAAGTGAATATACATTACTACTTATTTTCACCGAAGTCACTAGTTAGCATTCTAAAGATGTATGCATTTGCTAGAAAATTCTGCAGTGTATATGCCAGTGAGAAAGAAAAGGTACATAACGAGTTTTCTTAAAAAAAATCTGATGTGGGCAACACATGACTTTCCTTATATAATGCAATAAATTTACTACTTTTACAGTTTAAAAAATGTTATTCTTATAGTAGATACTTATATTCTTTCCAAGATATTGAATTTTCTTCAGTTAGTCGCTATTTTCATTGATTTAGCGTCATTTTTATCCATTTGGCGAGATTTTTGTTAATTTGGCAACAATTTAAAATGTCGCCAAGTTGGCGACATTCCGCCAAATTCGTCGCCAGAATCTCGCCAAGCGTTATGGACGAAGAAATAAGTTATTCTTACAGCAGATAAATGATTATTGGCGTTCAAATACAAAAGTATTATTCAAAGTATCTATTTTCATGAATGGAACGAGCTAGATCCACGAGAATGATGTCACCAAATTTATAGCATGGTATTACATATGAAAAGTGAACATGTTTCTCAATTGGAAATATTTTTTTTTATGTTTTATATGATTTTTTGATAATTTTTTTGGAAAAATGGGCAATATCTCGAGAACGGTTCATGTTAGCGTTCTAAAATTTATGTTAATCGTTCTCTAATGAAAAACTACAGAAGAAATGTCTATTTGCGTAACTTTAATAGCGGTTTTGATTTTTTGACGATTTTTTCAAAATTTCACTCGAAAATTTAGGGGGTTCTGATCATTCGATTGCGTATAAAAACAATAGGCTTCCAGTGTTTAAGGATTGTGATTTTTGTACCAAATTTCGTTCGAATCGGTCTATTCGTTCGTCAGTTATCGTCTCCACAGACTCACTGACACACACACACACACACACACATACTTTCACACACACACACACACATACTTTCATACACACACACACACACACACACACACACACACACACACAGAGAGACATCACTACAAAAATGTTTGATTCGTGATCAGGGATGCTTGAAACGTGCTCTCCCGTCGAAAACTCGAATTCGAATTTTCGACCCCGTCACAATACTTTCCTTATACATTATGTATATAAGGAAAATAAAAAAAATAAATAAATAAATGAAAAACTCGTGTATATATTTTATTGAAAGTGGATATTTTATTTTCCGGCAAATGAAACATATCCTAACCTCTAATTGTAGTAAGTTATATCTAAATTTATCTTCTCTGATGGATAAATTTAGATATAACTTACTTACTGCAATTAGAGGTTAAACTATCGTAAATTTCTAAAGTAGCCGCTTTTGATGCAGAAATAATGAAAATTTCCATATCTCTAAGTATCCGAGTATTTTGTTTTGGATATTAAAAAGCAAAATTCTCTGTGTGACGCTACGTGCCCATGCTCTATATAGACAGGAGCCCAGTGGGGTTGGCATCCACTGGGACCGTACCCTCCTTCCCCTACCACCAACTTCTCGGAAGGACTTCCCTTATGTTAGTAGTTCAAAGGTTGTTGTTGAGACCCAGACCGTCCGACCTACCAGAAAGGTGTAAGGTAACCGTTTGGACGGCCGGGAAGTGCCACCCAATATAGACCGGAACCCAGTGGGGGAGGCATCCACAGGGACTGTACCCTCCTTTCCCTCCCACCAACCTCTCGGAAGGACTTACGGACCCACATGTTTAACGTGATCGTACTCCGCATGAACACGGCGGCAGTTGTTCAAAGGTTGTAATTTTTTCTCCCTCAGTTTTATTACTTTCCCTGCAATACATGGTATTGTATAGGGAAAGAATTGGAATCTTATATACAATAATGTACAAGGAAAGTATTGTGACGGGGTCGAAAATTCGAATTCGAGTTTTCGACGGGAGAGCACGTTTCAAGCATCCTTGATCACGAATCAAACATTTTTGAAGTGATGTCTGTGTGTGTGTGTGTGTGTGTGTGTGTGTGTGTGTGTGTGTCAGTGAGTCTGTGGAGACGATAACTGACGAACGAATGGACCGATTCGAACCAAATTCTGTACAAAAATCACAATCCGTAAACACTGGAAGCCTATTGTTTTTATACGCAATCGAATGTTCGGAACCCCCCTAAATTTTCGAATGAAATTTTGAAAAAAATCGTCAAAAAATCAAAACCGCTAATAAAGTTACGCAAATAGACATTTCTTATGTAATTTTTCATTAGAAAACGATTGACATAAATTTTAGAACGGTAACATGAATCTTTCTCAAGATATTGCACATTTTTCAAAATAATTATCAAAAAGTAATATAAAATAAAAAAAAATATATTTCGTATTGAGAAACATGTTAACTCTTTATATGTAATACCATGCGATAAATTGGGTGACATCATTCTGGTGGATCTAGCTCGTTCCATTCATGAAAGGAGATACTTTGAGTAATACATTTGTATTTGAACGCCAATTGTCATTTATCTGCTGTAGGAATAACTTATTTCTCCGTCCATACCGCTTGGCGACGAATTTTTCGGAATGTCGCCAACTTGGCGACATTTTTAATTGTTACCAAATTAACAAAAATCTAGCCAAATTGATAAAAATGACGCCAAATCAATGAAAATGAAGATTAATTGAAGAAAATTCAATATCTTTGAAAGAATATAAGTATCTGCTATAGGAATGACATTTTTTTTAACTGTAAATGTAGTAAATTCATTGCATTATATAAGGAAAGTCATGTGTTGCCCACATCAGATTTTTTTTACTGTAAAAGTAGTAAATTCATTGCATTATATAAGGAAAGTTATGTGTTGCTCACATCAGATTTTTTTAGATGCAAGACTGGAGGTAATATTTGCGCATTAAAACCACGTTTTAAAAATGCATTTTTAACAACCAATACTGAGCTAGTGCACTTAACATGTTGTAAATTTTACAGATTTCATTTAATTAGATAAACCTATGCAAACTGCAATAAACTGCGCGTATACATTTGGAATTTAAGAAGCTGGAACCCAACAATGGTGTCAAAGTTAAAATTCTGATGCAATTTTCAAAAATGTCTTCCAAAGAAAAATTTTTTTTTTTCAAAACAGTACTTTTTGTTACTGCAAAAGTTTGATTTATTACCTTCTCATGCTAATGTAATATAGTACTATATTGTTTTCACGAACATTTTCTAATTTGAGACTTTGATGCCAATATATGTTTTAAGACCTCCTGAACACGTTTAGACTATTTTTGGAGTAATGTCCGTCTGTCTGTATTTCTGTGGTCCAGTGCTTCTTTTAAGCATATGTCATATGTCCCGGGGAGCCCCCCCCCCCGGCCCCCTGGAGACATTTTATGTTAAGCTAGTTTATATTTATGTGACAGCATTTAGATTTATTTACATAGGATAAATAGAAAACTTGCCACTCCTTAAGTTTCATTAGTTCCCCCCCCCCCCCTCTGGCTCAAAAGTCCTGAAAAAAACACCGCTGTGATTGATTTCTTGTGTACATTATAGTGGCCACAAACATTAATGGATTTTCACGAATCTTTATATCAAAAAATCTAGAACGAGATAGATTTTTTTTTTAATTCGAGGGTAAATCTCAAAATTTATTCGAAATTACATATTTTTTAACATAGCAACATAGGGTAGAATTTTACATAATTATGTATAAAAAGGGTTTATTTATGGCCCAATGACCACGATATTTAATAGTCTCAATCATTGCTGTGAGAAATAGTTGCAATACAATTTTTTGTTCGTTACGTCATCAATCAACCCCCTTGAGGGGCAACTTACATCCCGCCGGGAGGAGAGGGGGGGGGGGGGGTTCATTATCAAGTGTGGTATCAATCGAAAGATTTTTTTCAAGCCCTTTAAAGTGAAGGTTAACACGCTATAATTGTAATCATTTGGACCCATGATATCAATTTTTCAAAAAAATTCTCATAAAATTTGAAAAAGAAAAAAAGCTACTTTAAATGGATTCTGATATGAGAAAGTCGAGTGGAGCCACACTCTAGTTAATTCGTTTTGTTTCATAAACGAGTGTTGTGATTGAAGTGCATATTTTAAATGCATGACTGAAGTGCATATTTACAAATACTAACCACGTTTTAGAAATGCATTTTTATCGACCTTACGCCAGAGCACTTAAACATTTTATAGGTTTCATTTAATTAAATAAATCTATGCAAATTGCAAGAAACTTTGCTTGAAATTTTAAAATCTGGAAATCAACAGACGTAAAAAGTTAAAATTCTGCTAATGCTTTGATATTAACATTTTCTCTGCTATTTGAGGGGGGGGAGTAAATGCTGTGGGTTTCACCCCCCCTCCCAAAGATTTGTCTTTGTTATAGTATTTTTAATTCCCTTTTACTACTGCATAGAGTAAATGAAGTGAAAATAGTATATTGAAGACCTTTGACCTGAAATGAATGTCCGCCATTGTTTAAGATTTATCACGAGTTTTTCTTGAGATATAAAAAATTTAGATTTTCTCCATAGGGAGTACGATATATCTGGAAAGTAGCAATCGATTTTCATGAAATTCAGTATGCCTATTTTAATCGATGACATCCGCGTAAACATATTGATTTTCATCGAACCTTATCTTTAAAAATTAAATTTTGTATAAATGTTTTCCCAATGCACAATATCGATATTTATTAACTTGTAGGGAAAGTAATGTACTGAATACTGGATTTTTAATTTTATAAAGGCATTTCTTCCACTTATTAGGTCATCTATATATATATATATATATAAGAAAAGTATGTATGTATGATCCAACATCACGGGAGAACAGCTGAACCGAATTTGATGAAATTTGGTGGGTAATCTTAAAATAGCCTCACTTAAATTTAGTCCATGTTTCGAGTTTCTAACACCAGGGGTTGTCGCGATATTAATGAAAAACGAAACATTCGTTTGTCTCGTCATCACGGAAGAACAGCTGCACCGAATTTAATGAAATTTTGTGGGTAGTTTTGAAATAGGCCCCCATAAATTTGGTCCATGTTTCGAGTTTCTAGATCAGGAGCTGTCGAGATATTAATGGAAAACGAAACTTTTTCCTAGGAGATCTGCTCTCTAACTCCATGATTCCCAACGAAAAATGTGGGAAGTCGTTGGTTTAAAACGTGAAAGTCAATTAAATGTCAAGTTTTGTGGGAGTTTATTAAACGTATTAGTCACTTTTGAAAATCGCAGGTTTGAAATATGAATTTAAATGGAAACTCTCACCGTGGTTTATTTTTCACAGGCTTACTCAACAAATTTTATTAATTTGAATAATAAATAAATGAATATAAAAATATCTATCCAGCTATCTATCTCTCTCTCTCTCTATATATATATATATATATAAAAACAAGAAAAGTATGTATGTATGATCCAATGGATCTGATTGGCCAAAGAGTGACCGTGCTTAGGCAATGCGTCAAACAAGTAGAAACGATTCTGATTGGCCAAAGAGCGGCCGTGCTTAAGCAATGCGTAAATAAGTACGTCCTTTTATGGCAAGGCATTTCAAATTTCAAAAAAACTCCTTTTCAATCAAATTTTCTTATGTAATTTTTATCAGAGTTTTGCATCGTAAATCCCGAGCAACGCTGGGTAATCTCTGCTAGTATTTGGTATAAGAAAAGCTCTTCTTCCCGTTTGTGTGTAACGTTTGACGATAAATTTGGTGAACTTAGCGACTAATTTACCAAAATATTGCCAATTTGGTAATGTTTTGTAATAGATTCATGAAAATATTGCCAAAATTGCAAAAACGACGGTAAACTAACGAAAATGACGCCAAATTGGTAAATTAATTATTAAATTTATTTTTATATATGGACCCCATTGCTTATTGTGGATATCATCACTATTAATAATTCTCACTTTAGAGTTTCGCGAAAAATAAGTTAATTGTGTACTTCGAAATAGTTTTACATATTGTCATCAAAAAAGCGCCAATTGTACTATTCAATGTTAAAAACATTGTGTGCCGTGGATATTATATGTCATTCTTGCACTGTGAAAGAAATAAATTCATCACATTATATAGGAAAGTCATTTTCTGTGCACATCAAATTTTCCTTTTAAATTTTAGAAATACTGTAAGTGATAGTTTTGTTTCAATATTAACAGTAATTCCCCCCCCCCCTCGTTCCTCAAATTTTAAATTTTCCAGTAATTCGATTTTTCCGCTGAGATTTATGGGACTGTTCATATGTGAGCCAAATTTCAAGTCGCCAGCTCGTTTAGTTGAAGGCGTTTCTAATTCATTCAACAAATCGAACATTTTCGAATGCGACTCTCCTAAGCAAACTCCACTTTTAAGAAACAAATGATAAAAAATTTGATGTGGGCAGCACATGACTTTCCCTGCAGACTTATATTCACGTTCTCTTTATTTTAATTAAATTTAATTCACTTTTAATTCAATTTTCGTTCTAATTTGATAACTAGACTTATTTTTAAAAGTGGCGTAGAGAAAATACGAAAAAACTAAAATATCTCGAGAACGGCTAGTCCTAGTGTAATGGGATTGATTTTATTTTTTTCTTCGTTAAAAATTACGTATTAAACAAGTATTTAATGGATACATTTGAGCATACGTAGTTTTTTATTTTAGATTTTGGCGATTTTTGCAAGGCCATTTTGCAAAAAAAGGCAGGTTATTTTTTTCCAAATCGTACCAAAATCTAATCAGCACCAGGGTGACCTACAAATGACTTATCTACCGAATTTTGTGAAATTCGGTCCATTAGTTTTTCAGCTAGAGTGGATACAAGCTTTTACAGGCCATTTAGCAAAAAATGGCGGGTTCTTTTATCCCGAATCGTACCCAAAACTAATCAGTACCAGATTCGCCCACAAGTGACTTACCAAATTTTATGAAATTCGGTCCATTAGTTTTTTAGTTAGAGTGGATACAAAATCTGCACAGACAGACAGACACACACACAGACGTCACGCTAAAAATAGTTTTTTCGTATTCTAGAGGTCTCGAAACGTGTAGATCCATCGAAAAATCGAGTTGCGATTTTCGGCATGATTCCAATACTTTCCCTATACATTACCATGTATTGCAGGGAAAGTAAAAAAAAAATGAAATTGTACACTTTTTCTAATCAGACTATCTACCCTTTCGTCAAATTTGTAGTATTGGAGTATCTAAGATTTAGCTGGAACAGGTCAAGAACGTGCGACCACTTGATCTAGAGACAAGAACCAAATCTGAGCTATTCAAGCTGTGAACGGAACTTAAAGCGTTTCTTCAAACTTTCAAGGGCAATTAAAAATGTGTAGGTCATGAAAAATTGGCTTTTACAAACGATTGTGCTTTTTTTCAATTTCTTATATAATAAAATATGCCTGTCTGTGTCTTCTGCAGCGGAAAATCTAAGCTACCAACAGCCTCGAATGTTAGTACTGGGTTAGCTAAACACTCGGGGCGTTCGATACGCGAAACGTTCGTAAAAGTTTTTTTTTTATTCGAATATTAATTATTTACGGTTATTATTATTCTTTAGTTATTTTACATTGAATTACAATATTGAACGATTTTCACACAAATCGCTTCCTTAGCGATCGAAAATATCATAATATCGGAACATCCGAACATCATCTTCTGACAAAAAGAATGTTTTTATTAATCTGTTTTCTGATTTTCTATTAATTTTAAACCAAAAACATATAACCTGACATTTTCTATCTCGTTTTTTCTCCCTTTTGCTGATCGTTGTTATGGGGAGAAGTGGACATTTGTGTGCATGCGTGGGAAATATTAACTCTTCACTACACATGCGTTAAAACTAAAGGATTTGGATTGAAGCGAAAGGAGGGGGGGGGGGGGGATTTTGGTTCAAAAGAGACGATTTGAAAATTGAGTGGTGTTATCAATTTCTATATTATTTATGGAGACGGACGTTGATTTGAGACACGGGCAACGCAAGATTATTTATTCTAGTATTTCAATAGAAAATATTAATTGATATTCTAAAGTGAATTCGTTGCTATAAAAACCAGTTATACTAGCGCCAAGGCTAGCCTGAATACATTGTGGATGTTATGGCCGGGCTCATGACTCAGCTTTGTCTTCATACGCCCATTATGCGCACATTGTCTGGATTGTTTCCATAGCAACAGAATTCATTCTGAATATCCTTTTAGAATATTTTTATTATTGAAATATTAAAGAACACGAATATAAGGTTGGATTTTTATTATAGAAATCACACTCCTATAATTTTGTTACAATAAACCATGAGTATAATGCAATAATAAGTTTAGTTTTTAATTATTAATAGCGTTAAGTAGATGAACTATATCACTGAGCGGAGGTTTACCATTTTTCCCGCACTTCTTTGTCACATTAGATTTGCAGCATAGTCAATGCATAATGGGTGAAGACAAAACTGCGCAAATAGGCATTAACTTTCGCAGTGTATTCAAGTTAGCTTTGTTGCAAGTATATTTACTTTAATAAAACTATTTATTTTGTAAAAAATTTTTGGAGCATATAAATAAAAATTAGAAGCAAACAACTATTCGCATGTTTATTCCAAATTCCATAACAATTCAGCAATTTTTACGCAACGCTGCTCCCTGCATGTACATAATTAAAATGAATGACTGCATAAAAAGCAAACCCTAAACAAAGCACGAAGCTGTTTTCCAAACTTTCGATGCGTAGCTGCAACCGAAACAGCTGTGGAACTGAATGTGATATCAATCAATCAGCTCTATCAGATTCAATGTTGCTTATTATCGTCTGCTACTGCTGCAGTATTCTTTGGTTACTGAGCATTACCTTGCTTTAGTAGCAGATAAAAGAATAATAGATAATAATAAAAACGTAAACTCCATATCTATTTTATTTGCTTATACAGTAGTGAACTCTTATCGTATCGTAGAAAAACTGGGGTAGCGAGATTAAAAATCTAACCGTTTGTTGTGAATTTATGGCTTTGTCTTCAACCATAACTGTTTGTTTAAAGACAGCAGAACTGGCTGTTGTTCAGTGATGGTTAGCGGTTGATCTTTTTTTTATATCGGTTATTGTGCGATAAATATATATCTCTTTGTTTATTTTATATATGGGTACTCAGTTAAAGTAATCTGAAAGTGAATTGGACCAACTTTCGTTGACCAATAACCTCTAACTATTGTGCGATTTAGTTGGACGTTGGATGAAGGGCAGGCAGCTTAATCTTGATATACGCTCGAGTTGTGATTTAGAAATGGAATTAGTTTTAAAAAGGAAGGAGGGGGGGGGGGGACTTTGCAACGAGACGATAGAGAATAATTTTGAAAAGCAATCAACATTTTTGAGGTGATGTCTGTGTGTGTGTGTGTGTGTGTGAAAATGTGTGTGTGTGTGTGTGAAAGTATGTGTGTGTGTGTGCGTGTGTGAAAGTATGTGTGTGTGTGTGCGTGTGTGAAAGTATGTGTGTGTGTGTGTCAGTGAGTTTGTGGGGACTATATCTCACGAACGAATGGAACGATTCGAATGAAATTTGGTACAAAAATCACAATCCATGAATACTGAAAGCCTATTATTTTTAAACGTAATCGAATGTTCAGAACCCCCTTCTAAATTTTCGAGTGAAATTTTGAAAAATCATCAAAAAATCAAAACCTTTAATAAAGTTACGAAAATAGACCTTTCTTATGTAATTTTTCCTTAGAAAACGATTAACATAAACTTTAGAACGCTAGCATGAACCGTTCTCGAGATATTACACATTTTTCAAATAAATTTATCAATAAATCCCATAAATTAAAAAAAAATATTAACTGTTGAGAAACATGTTCACTTTTCATATGTAATATCATGCGATAAATTTTGTGACATCATTCTCGTGGACCTAGTTCGTTCCATTCATGAGAAAAGATACTTTGAGCAATACTTTTGTATTTGAACGCCAATAGTCATTTATCTGCTCTAAGAATAACTTATTTCTCCGTCTATAACGCTTGGCAAGCTTTGGTGACGAATTTGGCGGAATGTCGCCAACTTGGCGGCTTTTTAAATGCTGCCAAATTAACGAAAATCTCGCCAAATGGATAAAAATGACGCTAAATCAATGAAAATGACGACTCATTATCGAAAATTCAATATCTTGAAAAGAATATAAGTATCTACTATAAGAAAAACTATTTTTTTTACTGTAAAAGTAGTAAATTCATTGCATTAAATAAGGAAAGTCATGTGCTGCCCACATCAGATTTTTATTTTCATAATCAGGATTCAACTGGTAGGAGGTGATTCTCAAGAAAGAAGACATAGTTGCTCATCAAAGAGTGAGTTTTTCACTTTTCATATGTTGGTTGCATGGCTGAAAACACTTGTTCGCATGAATATGAGGGTGCAAAGACTGACATATATTTTTGGACGTGATTCACCAAATTCAGAAATGCTGATTTTGGTATTCTTTTATATAGAAAAAAAAATCTAGTTGTTATAGTGGCCATAGTGTGTGGGCCATAGATTTGAATATTCCGACGGTTTGTCCATTCCTGTCCTTGAGGGATATTCTTCATGACGACATGTCTTAATACTTTATAGTATACTACTACTATTGTTCTGGAAATAATTATTATGTATCATTAAAAATAATGCTATGAAAAGTAATTCGTTTTCTAATCGTGCAGATTAAAAGAAATTCAATCCAGTGCTAGCTTTTACATAATGCTACGAATGTTTAAAATGCTTCACGTTGCTTTGCTTTCCTGTAAGGAGAAAACACCTTTTTAGTTATTTCTACCGCACGAACCATTGCTACTGCGTGAAAGTAGGGTTACCTGAATTTGGCGACGTTTTCATTATATGAGTGCCAGATTTGGCGAAATATCGCCTATTTAGCGAGTTTGGTCCACTTTCCAAATCCGGTGCAGCTTTCTACAAATATTCACTCGTTTCGGTGATACTGCCCTCTTTCTAGAGATTTATATAGCGAGTGTATACAAAAATCATCGTTCATTTAGACAGAGTTGACGTGATACGAGTCAAAGTAAATTGTCAAATACGTCAGAGTTTTGAGAAAAGAATCAGCGGTTTTGCGAATTAGTGGAGAATTTATTTACCGTTTTATTGTACATGCCAGTCATTTAGTGATCTTATAAGATATCTTTAATTGTATTAGCTGTGAATTGTTCCTGTTTACGCTTACTGGTGCTTTTAAATAAAAGCGTTAGTTATCCAGAAATTCGGACTCATTTTTGAGTCCTGAGAGTGCATCCACGATTTGATTTACGAGTATACATCGTAACAATAATTTATCCAAGTTGGCGGTATTTTGTCCAATTTGAAGCCAAATTCGTCACCAATGCATACACACCTTCCTTTGCGCGGTTAGAACTTGGGTGGGTGACCACCTGGGAACACCGCGTGCTGTTAGCCCATTTCAGGCGCGGTAGCTCGGTGGTTTGCGCGCTGGATTTGCACTCTGCCACAACTGCCGCCGTGTTCATGCGGAGTACGATCACGTTAAACATGTGGGTCCGTAAGTCCTTCCGAGAGGTTGGTGGTAGGGGAAGGAGGGTACGGTCCCTGTGAATGCCTCCCCCATTGGGTTCCGGTCTAAATTGGGTGGCACTTCCCGGCCGTCCAAACAGTTACCTTACACCTTTCTGGTAGGTCGGACGGTCTGGGTCTCAACAACAACAACACCTTCTTTTGCATGTGGCTTTTTGCCTGTACAAATTGTTTCACGGCGAGGACAATTCTACAGCAAAGAAGTCAATTTCCTAGAAAGAGCATAAAATTTGAACCGTATTAACGATAGCCTGTTAAAAGGTATAAATTAGAAATAGTGGCGTATTTTAAACAAACGTTTAGAGGGATTTGCCGACTATTCTCAAAGGCGTTTTTAGGAAGGGGAAGGGGAGGATGGATATTTACCTAAAATTTGCTAAAATTGCAAATTTCAGTTTCCGAAGATTTGTTTGAAATTTTAGTTCGAGGGAGGGTGACCTCCTCGGTCAAATTTTTAAATTAAATATATCTAAAAATTACATAAAAGTGAACGGTAGTAAGTATCATTAAATATGTAACTCTTGTCAACAAATTTGGTAAAATATAGCCAACTTGTTGATTTTTACTTTCCCTGCAATACATGGTAATGTATAGGGAAAGTATTGGAATCATGCCGAAAATCACAACTCGAGTTTTCGACGGATCTACACGTTTCGAGACCCCTAGAATACGAAAAAACCATTTTTAGCGTGACGTCTGTGCGTGTGTCTGTGTGTCTGTCTGTCTGTCTGTCTGTCTGTCTGTCTGTCTGTGTGTCTGTCTGTGTGTCTGTCTGTCTGTCTGTGCAGATTTTGTATCCACTCTAACTAAAAAACTAATCGACCGAATTTCACAAAATTTGGTAGGTAAGTCACTTGTGGGCGGGGCTAGTGCTGATTAGTTTTGGGTACGATTCGGAATAAAAGAACCCGCATTTTTTTGCGAAATGGCCCGCAAAAGCTTGTATCCACTCTAGCTGAAAAACTAATGAACCGAATTTCACAAAATTCGGTAGATGAGTCACGTATAGGTCACTCTGGTGCTGATTAGATTTTGGTACGATTCGGAAAAAAATAACCTGCCTTTTTTTTGCAAAACGGCCCGCAAAAATCTTCAAAATCTAAACTAAAGAACTTGGTATACTTAGATATATCCATTAAATGCCCGTTTAATACGTAATGTTTAACGACGAAAAGAATAAGACCAACCCCATTACACTAGGACTAGCCGTTCTCGAGATATTTTAGTTTTTCGTACTTTCCCTACGCCACCTTTGAAAATAAGCCCGGTTACCGAATGAGAACGAAATTTGAATTAAAAGTGAATTACATTTAATTGAAATAAATAGAACGTGGATATAAGTTTGCAGGGAAAGTCATGTGCTGCCCACATCAGATTTTTTTTTATGTAATGCCAAATGTACGAATATGTCGCCAAATTGTCAAAAATGACAATAAAGTTACGAAAATGATGCCAAATTGATGAATTAATAATAATTAACGTATTTTAATGTATAATGGAGTTCATTGCTTGGTAGATGTTAGCAATATTTTCAATTGTCGAGTTATATTTGCGTGAAATATAAGTTAATTGGCTACTGCAAAATAATTTTACATGTTGTCGTCTAGAAAAGCGCCCTATGTCAGTATAATGAATTTATCATCTGATAATTTTATAAGTTATTTTTAAATTTGCAATTTAATGCTCTAATAAACTAAATCACGGCAATGATTATATTCTACATATCATAAGAATATTGATACTTTATATGTAATTTTTGATGTGGAAATTTCTTTAATATTATCGTTACATTTTTTAATGCCGAAAAGTATTAGAATTTGAATATTTATTAAAACATGAAATTGCAAATTTAAAAATAAATTTTAAAATCACCAGATGATGAATTGTAAATCCATATAAGCTATACTATTTTTAATTTTGAAAGCTATTTTACTATTATTGATTTACTATCTTAATATTCTATAAAGTGAACATAAAATTAATTATACATCCTAGAAATAATTCTAAAAATATTGAATATTTCATGCTTAATAAAATATTTATTAAATATTTTATTAGATATATAATTTATCTTCTTTCTTAAACCTAATATTAAATCATATATTAATCGAATATATACATCAAATTATAATTACGGATATAAAAATTATAAAAAAAATAACAATTTCGTATTTTATATTGCGTTAAAAACTTTGTTGATCCTTGTTTAATCCTTATTACTTTCCCTGCAATACATGGTAATGTATAGGGAAAGTATTGGAATCATGTCGAAAATCGCAACTCGAGTTTTCGACGGATCTACACGTTTCGAGACCTCTAGAATACGAAAACACTATTTTTAGCGTGACGTCTGTGTGTGTGTCTGTGTGTCTGTCTGTGCAGATTTTGTATCCACTCTAACTGAAAAAGTAATTGACCGAATTTCATAAAATTTGGTAGGTAAGTCACTTATGGGCAAATCTGGTGCTGATTAGTTTTGGGTACGATTCGGGATAAGAGAACCCGCCTTTTTTGGGGAATGGCCCCCAAAAGCTTGTATCCACTCTAGCTGAAAAACTAATGGACCAAATTCCACAAAATTTGGTAGGTAAATCACTTGTGGGACACCCTGGTGCTGATTAGATTTTGGTATGATTCGGAAAAAAATAACCTGCCTTTTTTTGCAAAATGGCCCGCAAAATTCGCCAAAATCTAAAATAAATAACTACGTATGCTCAAATATATCCATAAAATGCTTGTTTAATACGTAATTTTTAACGAAGAAAAGAATAAGACCAACCCCATTACACTAGGACTAGCCGTTCTCGAGATATTTTAGTTTTTTCGTATTTTCTCTACGCCACCTTTGAAAATAAGTTCAGTTATCAAATGTGAACGAGAATTGAATTAAAAGTGAATTAAATGTAATTAAAATAAAGGGAACGTGAATATAAGTCTGCAGGGAAAGTCATGTGCTGCCCACATCAGATTTTTCCGCATGGAAAGAAGTATTTGCATTATGTAGTGAATGAAAGTCGTGTGCTTCCCATATTAATATTAATGTTTTGAATTTTATTTTCGCTAAAAAATTGTAACTTTAGCCAGTTTGATACTACGATTTGAGAGCCCTTATAATTAGTGTATAGTGGCATTCTCGTTTATTCATTTCTTCTATGAATCACTTGTTTAGTAGGAATTTTCATCTATGCTTCATGTTCATATTCTGTTTTACTTATATCGGTAATTGTCCTGTCTCCTGCTCTGACTCACTGGAAGGGTCGCTGTGAACGTTCGTTCTGCCTCCTAGGTTGCATTTCGTCATGTTCATTCCGGTGCTTCTAGATATTTTTCATACTGTTGATGTTGATCGCATATGCACGTGGTAAAAGAAGGGTTCCTGCCTCGTGGTAATACATTTTCCTAATGTTTCTTATCTTCAATTTTTCATCTTTTGGTGTTTGTAATTTGAGTTTGAGCATTTATAGTAATGTACTATTGCTCAATCTGAAACAGGCATTGGTTTGGGTTCATTAGAATTAAATACTCAGACCTGAAGATGAATTTAATTCTATTTAATCTTCGAATTTTTAACGGTGCTGTTCTTTTCTATTATCGGTATTATGGCCGTGGTTTTGCTTATGGTGATGTTAATATTTCACGGTTACTTGAATTAATTATTTTTCTAATATACATATATATATATATATAATAAAAGTTTAAAAATCCAATGAAAGAATAGGGAGAATTTTCAACTCAAAAAACTCCAATATTACAAAATGCCTTACAAATAAAAGTATCAAACAGAGAATCATCAATCAAGTGGAAAATATAAATGCAAACCTCTAGTCATCAAGCTGAAGACAAACAAAAAAACATCAATGGAAAGGAATCGATAAAACAATATCAAATAAAATCCAAGCATGAAAGCTTTACACGTGGATAAGTCGTAGGATAAGCCGATAAAACTCTTTATCAAGTCCAAGTATTTCATAAAAATGAACACAAACTGCATGTTTCTGATATCAGTGATAGATTATATCTATAAACTTTGATAACCTGGACAATATGCATAAAGATTGAAAAATAATAGGAAACAAGAATACCTGAAAAACACTGCATACGTCTGATCCATTGGAGCCGTGAATAAAGAGACCAATGTTGCCAATCTCAAAAAATAAAAAGTTGAGAACTTCTGTTGCCAATCGTGAGAAAGAAATAACTGTAATGCGAAAAGACGATAAAAGGTGATATTCAACAGTAAGAACATGTAAATACATGGTAATGCTTATTCAAGAGAAAGTGGATGTCAGGCTAAAATAGGATACTAAGGAGAGAATTTAAGTATAATCTACCATTTCAAACTTTTTAACTATACTATGTACTAAATAAGCTGGATATTTATATAATTTTCTAGTAATTTTAAGTTTATTAAAATGCATAGCATGAAATTTTTTATCAGATAATCTATAAATTCTAAAGAGCTGGTTAGGTATAGTATTTCTAAACAATTGAATCGAGATACAGGAATTAAATGGTAATCATTTTTTAATGTTAAAGTTAAAATAGTCTTTTTTATCATATAAATTAGTAACTATCCTATTAGTAGGTTCAATAATAAGATTTAAGTCCAAAAAATTAATCTTATTACTAATAGTGGCTTCATCAGGAATTAGTTCCAAATTATCCGGATAGAAATCTATATCTATGACACATTTGTCTGTAAAGACCCAACAAATCAGATCATCAACATATCTGTAAATTTTATAATCTGTCGAAGTAAAAGATTTTTCATAATGATAAATGTATAAATTAGCTAATATGCTGCTACAACAGCCACCTTGTGGAACCCCTGAGCCTTGTAAGTATAATTTATTGCTTTGAAATATATAATTATTGAAAAGAACAAAGTGAAGAAGTTTAGGAAATTTTGTAAATATAGTATGAGTAGTATGATAAGTAGTATAAGCATTATATAGAGTTAAAATTACTACATAAAGATTAGAGATCTTAATATTATTAAAAAGATCTTTAAAATCAAAAGTTTGAAATCCAATTAGTTTATCAAGTGATGTTAATTTATTCTTTAATTCTTTACTATTATTTAGAATAAGGTAGTTATTGCTAGAAAAACGTATATATATATATATATATATACATACATGTGTGTGTGTGTATTTTAAATGATATGGTTGAAAAGGTTTAAATTTAGAAATATATAAAAATATTCTGCGCACAAAAATAAAAGAAATACTTTATTAAATATATAAAAATATTAAAAAAATATACCTAAACCCTTTTTTAAGTAATTTCTATATATAATATTAAAAATTGTTTAAAAAATATCTGTTTATAATTAAATAGATGAGTATCATGAAATAAGAGACAAATTGGTGTACATTTGAAATTAAAGCATTATTCCCTTTCCTCCTAAAAATTAGAAAACGAAATAATCAAAAACTTAGAAGCTTAAAGTTAGCTTAGAAACTTAAAAGTTAAAGCCTAGAAACTTAAAAGTTATCTGCTTTTCAATAAGTAGTATGGAAAGAGTATTTCATTTCATTTGCAAATGAATGCAAAAAAAGGTCGGAAAATTTTCCGGAAAAAAATAACTGAAATTTTTTTCAAAAATTTTCCATTTTCGGGAAAATGTTCAGCTGAAAATTTTCCAACCCACATCTCTACTTTCCAGTATTCGCGGTTACAGTGGAGAGGGACGGAGCGATCACTCCAGGTCACCGAAAGAGAATAAGGCGCCTCTTCCTGAAACATATTCTTGGCTTAAGAAAAAAATACTATGCGCATTATGTGAAATGGCGCGCTGATATTATTTGTTCATGGCGCCAAAAATCTAGTTACGCCACTGCTCGAATAGTATTCGCCCATCTATAAAGAAAACCACCGGTAAATTACTGCAGAATGCATTATACAAGTAAAGCTGGTTTATATTTATTTTATTAGGCTTAGTCCGATGGCAACTTAATAAATTTGTCTCGTAAAATAATTGTGGGTGGACAGTACTACATCACGAAAAGTTCACCTGCTGATTATTTGAAAAATGTTCAAGATTAAATCGAAGGCGTGGGGGTTATACTACTATTTTTCTTTTTAATGACCTCGAGAGAAAGGGAAAGTTGGGCCGATATAGGTGGGACACATCTCAAGGGAGTTGCTAATGCAAGTTATGAATTCAAAGTTTGTTTCTTATCTTTAGAATTTATTAAAATGTTTGGGCGAAACTGGATATCTTTTGAAAATTGTACTACTGAGAGAGATTTGCAATTTCATCTGTTCAAAGCATTTATATGCTATAACAAAGACGATGAACAAAAATTTGATTAAACGTATTAAATTTTTAAATTGTTTATGATGGCCTTTGTCCCCGAACTTAGATTATATAAAACTACTAGCAAAATAAAAACGTCTACTACCACTAAAACTACTATATAAAACTACTAGCAGATATACCCGTCGCTACTTATGAGTTAAAAATATGTGCAAATTCCTGTACTCTAAATGATGATTGTAAAGAACCTTGCTATCCCAACCGGGAATCGAACCCTGGATCTTCGAACTGACTAGCCGACTCTCTACCGTTGAGCTACTGGGACGAAATTGCAAGCTCTTATCGTCGAAGTGGACTCTGCATTCTCCGTTTTCTAATGTCAGATTGGCGTGCAAGGGCGCGACAGCTCAGTGGTTAGCGCCCGAGAATTGCACTCAGACGGTCTGCGATCGATTCCCGCGACTGCCAAAACTGTCGCCACGTTCACGCGGAGTACGATCACGTTAAACATGTGGGTCCATAAGTCCTTTCGAGAGGTGGATGATAGGGGAAGGAGGGTATGGTCTCTGTGGAGGGTTCCGGTTTAAATTGGGTGGCACTTCTCAGCCATCCAAATAGATACCTTTTACCTTTCTGGTAGGTCGGACGGTTTGGGTCAAAGAAGAAGATTGGCGAGCAACTGACAATCTGACTGGCCACCTGCTATTTTTACCACAGGCTAGCCTCCTTGTGCTATTTTTATCCTCTAGATATGCTTTCCTGAGTGGTCGTTATTACCTCGATTTTGAAATCGGCGCTCAATATCGGCACTTTTAGACCTCACGGCATCTTTGCACTAACCTACAGCGTTGATTTGTTCGAGCTCCATTGTAAAGAACCTTGATGCTCCAACTGGAATCGAACTCTGGTTCCTCGAACTGGCCTGCCGACGCTCTACCGTTGAGCTACCGGGACGAAATTGCAAGCACTTATTGTCAAAATGCTTCACTGCTTTATTAATAATTTTCTTTGTTGTGGGTCTGGTCAAATCCGATTTACGTAGGGCTCTACTCCATGGCCCCAAATCTCGCTAATGTGTGTGTGTGGGGGGGGGGGGAGGTTATGGAAGTAAATGACGAGGGTGACTAAAATCATAAACCTGAGCCACACCCCCCTTCCTAAAATTCGAGATATTATACGTTTTTGATCTTAAACGGAAAATGATCCTGCAAATCTTAAATACATTCATTGTCATAAAATTACTGAACGTCTTACAAGCAGTTTTAATTCGAAATGAACTCATATTACCTATGCTTGGTAATTCAGTTTTAATTTGTAATGAACTGATATTTCCTATGCTTGATAATTCAGTTTTAATTTGTAATGAACTGATATTTCCTATGTTTGGTAATTCAGTTTTAATTCATAATGAACTGATATTACCTATGTTTTGTAATTCAGTTTTTCAGCATCGTGTATAAAATAACAGAGCTTATTCTGCATTTTTGTCTATATATATATATATATTATTTTATTTTGACTTAAATAAAGATGTTAAGCTTAATCACTTTCTCTTTCAGCCGCCCATGGAGTGTTAGACGTACACACGATCAGCGAGTTCCAGTCTGGACGGATACAATCGTTCTACAATGAATCGCTGTATGCATCCCCGCCATTCAAAAACAAACACCCTCGAAGAAACCAGATATCCAAATCTCATTACTATCCGGTGAAGTTTAGTTACAATTACCCCCTCATACAGCATGACATACAGTTGAAAAAGTGGAAGAACCTAGAGGACGCGATGAACCCACAAAGCCATAAAGAAACCCATTTGAAGTACACTAGCGTCAATCTGAAGCAAAAACGGAGGGAAATTCGAGAGTACAGGGCTACGTCCTTTGGACGAGGTCGTATTCTTGATGGAACATTCAATGAAGGCACAAAGAGAAGAAGTTATTCCAATCGAATCTGTTCAACAAAGCGAGAACATTTCGAATCTGTGAAGACATTATTCCATGATTACGGTAATCCATTAACATCATCTGCTCGTCGGATGAAGAACAATATCAACTCATGCGCAAACAGCTCGTGGCAAAAGGAATCCAGACGAAGCCGTAGAAGTTGTAGCAATTTCTCTCATCCTCCAGTTCTTTACCGAAACGAACCGCATATACGTTTATCAGTAAGGGGAACCCGAATTTTCGGAAGAAGAAAGAGTTATAGAGCATATCCCACCCTGAAGGGTGATGCCCGTTTAAACAGTAATTCTATGAAATGTAAAAGCACGTCTCTCCCATGTGAACTCTCGCACGTTGAAAGTCACGATTACGAATTTTGGAATTCCGGATTTGTTCAGAGCAGAGTTAGAAAGCTAGAGGAAGAGTTGACGTCGAAATGTGATGAAAAATATAGTTACAACCCCGATTATGAGGCACAAAGTTTGTGCAGTTTGCAACTGGATAAAATACTGCCTGATGGTGACGACTACAAAATCGCGTACCTGAGTAGCACATCGCAAGAATCAAGTTTGGATTATATGGATGATTACTGTACAATTGGAATGGGAACTCTGGATGTCAAATTGGGCAAAAAGTGCGTTATAACGGGAAATGAAGACTGGGACTTAACTTACACTTCTACAGAAGAGAATAATGATTCGTCATCCGATGATGATGAGTTTTTCTATCGGAAGTATACAGAAACAAGTGAATCATTGTTTAATTCTAGCTGTTATTCCGGAAATATGTGTGCGCCTGACGATGCCATGCAGACTTCCATATGCGGTAAGAAATATTCTAAGCTTTCGGGGAGTGGTTATGTGGAAACACCAATATCTGTAAAACAACAAATACACGAAAGTGTTGACAGAATATTTAACAATGTCATGCACTGTGAATTAGATATTCAATATCCATTTGAGGAGACACCAATTGAGATCAAAACATTGGAACATACTCCACATCCTTTGACTGATGTTAAGCAGTTAAATGTTCTAGGAACTGAGGAAACAAGTCAAAGTTTATCAGTTGATCTTATTTCCAGTAACAATTTAAAACAGGATAAAATATTCCGTACTTCTTTAGATCAGCAGTCTGTTGCAAATTATAAATTGAATTCTATTTCAAATGGTTTTCTTACACAAGATCGACCAGATAATTCTGAAAATCAGAAATCCCAGGAGAATGTCGCAACTGATAACCGATTGGAATCTTCTTTTAGTGATAATTTATTAGAACATAATTCTGAAAATGTGAAAATAAATGATTCCATAGATTCCGCAGTAGATCAGTTTTTTCCACAACCGTCATCTAAATTTGAAAATTTAAACGATAATTCTGAAACAGACGGTTTTATTAAAAATCGTTCTTTCGTCTATGATAATACATTTAATAGTTTGAAAAGAAGCAGTTCATGTAAACGACAGACGGATTTGATTTCAAAGTGGTTATTTTCTGAAAAAGGAGCAAATGGTAATAAGCAGCAGCAAATTTTAGATAATTCAACCAGTAAGTTTATGGCTGACAAATTAATAGATAAACATGCTATACATACATTTGAAAAAGGAATTTTAAATTTTGATCTCACAAATGATCAATATACTAAATACATATATGATGAATTGTATGAATCCAACGATTTGGAAAGCATTCGCTTTGAGCAAAAACCAGAAACCTCAAAATTTTTAGAATTTCCTGTCAAATCAGATAATAAAAGTAAATTTTCAAATTTTGCTATAGAATCAAAATCGTTAAATAATTCCAAGGCAGGCAGTTATGCGCCTGAAGGTAAAGATTTGAAATTTTGCACAAAAACATTACCAAATACTAAAATTATATTTGAAAACAAAAATAAAGAATGTCTAGAAATTGAGAAGACAGAAAAGTTTGACACAAATATTAAATCAGATTTAGAAGTAGATCTTTTATTTTATGAACCCCTGAGTACCCCATTCTCCGAAATATATTTTATAACATATGGGAAAAAATACCCAACTAAATCTAACTACACTTCTACCATTCCAAGAACTGTTTTTAAGGATTTAGAAATGAAACTGGAGCTAAATTCTCAGAATATTGGAGAATTTAAGTCATCTTCATCCCATATCATCGAGCAAATTTCTGATCAGAACAACGGCAATAAAAATTCTTTTGGCTCCGAAATTTCCATGAGCGATCCAAGGAACATTAGTTTCTTAATTTGCAATGCCAAAAATCAAAACAATTGTGACACTGTTAGTGCTATTTCAGAAATTGCCGATTTAAAGGAGCTTTCAAAGGTTGAATGTAATTCTCAGAACATATTGATATTTAATTCCAACCATCTTTCTTTTATAAATTGCATTCACCTATCTTTAGATATTAAAAATATTACTACTAGCAATTTAAATTCATCCCCGAAAAATCCCATGTCTTCTCTAGGTAAAGAAGAAATATTTAATCAGAATGGTGATAATGGCAAAGATTCTGTAGTAGCTATTTGTGGATATAAGAAATTTTCAAACATTATTGACTTTAAAAACCTATTTCAATTCCTGAAGGATATAAAATTTGACCACAATTACAAAACTAACAAAAATGCGATCATTGTTTTGAGATCGTTAATTTCTTTGTTCCAGAAATGCAACGAAAATTGTGAGCAAACTGATATGTCCCAAGAACGATTAGAGAACATTGGGGAAACACAAAAATGTGCTTCGAAGATTTCTCAACTATATTTGATACCTAGTACTGTTATAAAAATCGAGCAGTTGACTCAGAAAAATTTGCAAACGATGAAGAAGGTGATTCATTTATTGCCTATTTTTCCTACATTTATATCAGAGATGAAAAATGCTATTGAATCTCGTAATGATTTTATTCATGGTTCCATAGACCATCTAAATGCAAAACCTACAAATAAATCCTACTTTTTCAGTTCCAAGAACAATGCCAATCGTGAAACTGAAGTTTCGGAGAATTATAATTATGGTAACAGAAATTATTCTACATTTTTAAATTCTACAGAAAAAAAGTCCTTCATTTTAAGACGCTCATTCAATAAGGTGAAAAGAAACATTTTATCAAAAAGCGTTCGTAAAAGTACCAATGGAACAAATCATAAAAAATCAAAAAAAGCTTATAAATTCATAAAGAGTAGCAGAAAATCCGTAAAGACCAATAAAATATTCACAAATATAGAGACAGGAAACTTTCTTAATTCATTGGAACTTAATTCTTTGCACTCTAAAAATTGCGGAAGATACCAACTGACACCAAGAAACCGAAACTATTTTAATAGTATAACAAGTCGGAAAGAAATCGAAATCGCGAATGAAGTTCCACTAGTGGGCGAAACTTCTGAAAGTGGATTTGCTGCTGAATCACAACCACTGCCTGCTACGTCATCAACTGGTAACGCAACATTCGTGGAATATCTTTTCCTACCGCAGTTGGCGAATGTGCGTGATACGACAAGGACACGCCTTCTCTCGGGATCCCCGATTCAGTTGTGTTTCCAAAGTGTGCCAGCTGTGCAACGTCGGCTGGTGGACCGCGAAAGTCCGTTTGATCAGTCGGGTAAAGATCACAAACATGGATCTTTACGCACTATCAGGATTGGCGGGGCAGTCAATGTAAAAGACAAAGATTGTTTTTGTGGTGCCAAAGAAATACATTTTTCTGAATCATTCGGAAAAGGATACCCTTTGGTTTTAGATTGTTGTGAAAGCGAGAGGATTATTTACCTAGATAATGATTGCGCGGATTATGTGCGTCTTGGAAGTGTGCCAACGGGATTACTTCAGCTGATTTGTAATCAAGTGACAGTTGGTGACGTTAATTGTAATAATTTTAATCCTGCAAGTGTGGTGCTTGCTGAATTTCTTCAAAACATGGCAACGTGTGAGGAAGATCCTAGGATAATAAACAAAATTACAAGGACACCCGGGAGAAATATCAGTAAGCTAAAAAAATTCTTTGATTCTCGGGAAAGTGTTTCTTCAAAATCTGAAATTTTGTGCTCAAACAGTGAGGAAAACAGTTCTAGTCATCAAATAGAAACTAGCCACACAACCAAAATACAACAGACTATACAATCAAAGTCGGACTCATCAAAAGATGTAAGTACTAATGGTAATGGTGAAATTGATAACTATTTAAATTCTTATGAATCTTCAAGAACTGAAATGCAGGAAAATATTACGAGTAAATCCGAGATTAGAATTCCTGCAGATATTCCTTTCTGCAGGAAAGTTTCTAGTGGAGGGGATTTGTGGAAAAATGTTGATATTGGTGTAAAGTCTTCAAATGATGGTTTATGGACTAATACACAAAATGATGAAGATTCTGACTTTGATTATACAGATTTAAGGCAAGGTCCCAATTCATTTGTTTCTTCCACTGCAGATCTTCACAATCTCATTGCTGCTTCAAGGGCAGAATTGTCAAAAAAGAAAGAACCTGAAATATCTGACAAATCTACCCTTGAAAGCTACTTTACATCTTTTGAAAACACAAAGTCAAAAAAATATACATCTTTGAATTTGATAGACCAATCAATTTTCTCTAGTGATTCTCTAGACTTCCAAATCTCGGATAATGAAACTTTCAAGTCATCTGTATCCTCTTATGAATGTGATGGCGAAGAAATGAATTTTGAAGAGGAAGAAGCAACATTAAGTGATACATCTTCAGATGAAGAGATTAGGTGTAATCCTCCAATAAATAATCATTATTTGCCAGCATATTCACTTCATACCATTATCGAAGAAAGTTGTGAGGAAAGTGAGCGGGACTCCAGAGGTGCTACTCCAACAAATGAACCAATAGCTTCCAAACTAGAACGTTATTTCAGCTGGGATATTATAAATGATACAGAAACAGATCTGAAAAGGAAGCATGATGATGACAGTACTGTTTACAGTGACTCTCTATCTGAAGCATCAGGTTCTTTAAATGGTGATGTAAGTAAAGAAATTGATCCATCACAACTTGCATCATCAAGATTAGAAAAATATTTTACATCAGGTCTTGTTGGAAATGAAAATTATTTCTATCCTGATGATGCTGAGTTTTTAGAAGATGGACCTATTAGTGATTTTGAAGAAGACAGTATTCATCAGAAAATTAGCCGATCTGCTTTATTAAGTTCCTTAGAAACTGTATCAGAATTAAAAATATCAAAATCTAATAATTTCCTTGAGTCAAATGAAAATGAGCTTGTGTCAGCACAAAATTCATTTGAGAGTGAATTACCAGTTTGCAGTGAGGTTTCTTGTCCAGATAGTTTATCTGTCACTGCCAAAAATGATTGTGACTCATTAGTTAAAAATCCTGAAAATGACAATTCTCAAAGTTCCGACAACTGTGATATAAAAAATGAGATAGAAACTGAAAAAGTAGAAGTGCAGAATCTAGAAACTTGTGATCTTCATACATCTGATTCATCTTCAAATGCCTCGTCCAATCTTATGGATAATTTAAAAGAATTAGAATCAAATAATGTTCCATCTGAGATAGTTGAAAATGATGCAAATGCAGATGATGCATTATCAACAAAACAGACTGTTAATAAAGAGAAACTAGCTATTGATGTCCAAGAAATTATTAAAAAGCTATTATTATATTTTACAGATTCTGGGGCAAATTCATTCAAACATAATATGGAATCAGATTATATATCTGCTTGGACAATTCTAGAAACTGAAATTGAGCGGCTTATTCAATCAATTTCACCAACGTCTTTAGAAAATAATAGTTGTAACAGTAGTACAATTGATAGCAATAATAGTGACTATGGTAGTGATACCATAGAGTCTTTAGACTGTATGACTGATGACGACGAAGTTGCAGATTCTAAAAATCGAGCTAATGCCAAATATCCTCTTATTGATCTTTTAAATGCTGCATATAAAATACAGCCTGGACATGATTTTCATAATATTAACATCTCAGATGAAACATTAAGTATATGGAAAAGATTGATTCAATCGCTTCAGAAAGACAGTTTTTGTATCAATGAGAATAAGCTGTATGATCCAAATACTGAAGCTCGGCAATATATAAGAGATCAGATTGTGAATCTTATGCATACTGTAACAGTAAATGAGAGCAAAATTGATGAAATTGATCAAAATTTGCTAGATATTCGGGATAAAGAAATTGCATCATCATTGATTGAGGAACATAATATATCAGATGATATCAATGAAGCTTTTAATATTAGCATTAGTAATTCTGCAATTTTAAGTTATATTCCAGATGATATTGTAATCACATCAAATACAGAGTCGCTTGATGATGAGATATCTGTAGAAAGTTCTGAAATTTTGAAAAAGTTTGATATAAGTGATAATGTAGTTGATCAGTGTCAGTCTTCTATTACTGCTGATGTTGATTTCAGTCCAGAAACAGATCTGAATATGAGCTTACCAGAAATTTCTGAGGTTAAAGATGTGTTGCCAAATACCCATCAATTATCTGAAAAGCTTAGTGTTGATGAAGTTGATCTTAAATTAGGTAACAACTCTATCCGAAAGTCCAAAAATGCTGATTCAAATTTCTCTGTCATTGTTGATATAGAATTAGGTGATCAAATACCAAGTGCAACTGAAAGGGACCCTGAATCACCTACAGAGCTTGAAGTTCCTTCTATAAAAGAAGACAACATTAAACGATCATCTCTTCACATGTGGGTGTCCGGTGATGCTGAAACCAACGAAAAAGATACATTAGATGATGTTGATTTATCGCATCTTCCACTTCCCATTGAAAATTCCAGTGTTACCTGTGTGTCTAGTGATGCCAAATCTTCCGACAAGTCATATCGGGATACTGGATATTATTCATTTAAGTCATCCGAAGATAGCTTACTCAATGATACACCACCTCCTGATGAATTCATGGATGTGCCTAATTTTAAATCGCTTAAACGATCGGTGAAAAAATTTCCTTTGTCGAATACATTATCTAAGAGTACCAACAACATAAATCAAGTGCTTTCTTGTCCAGATACAAAATTCAGTACACTGCAGTTAAAGTCTCACAAATCAAAAGGATCGTCGAATGCTAATTCTCCATCTCGCCAATTTACATCACTTTTCTCCCCATCAGCTGTATTTAAAAAGCTCACTGGATCAAAAAGTAAGTTTTTTTTTTTTTCATATTCTAAAATTATTCTATTTTAGCTTAATAATCAGTTATACAGAATATTACTTTCCTTTACACAGAACATGGTAATGTAATAGAGAAAGTGTTGGAATGGGAGGCAATAATTGCAATTGGAGTCTTCAATGAATTTGCACATTTTAAGCCCTCTAGAATATAAAAAAAGTATTTTGAGTGTAACGTGTGCATGTGTTTTACATTATCCTCTGGTACTGATTAGATTTTGATACAATTGGTAAAAAATAGAAATGTTCTTTTTTTTTTTTTTTTTTTTTTTTTTTTGTAGCCTGCAGAAATGAAAAAATTTTAAATTAAGAACTGAATACGTGCTTAAATGTATTAATTAAATACTTGCTCTTGTTACATTTTTTTATGACAAAAACAATCAAATCAATCTCATTGCTCAAATATTCATTCTCAAGATATTTTTGTTTGGAATTTTGGTCACTACCTTTTTACAAAACACCAAGTTGTCTGATGAAAATAATATGTAATAACTAAAAATCCAGTGTAATTTCAAATAAGTATTTATTCCATGTGTTATTTTGTGCAATTAAACTTGTTTAATGCATTATGGGAGAAAAAGATATAGAATTTGTTTCTGTAGGGAAAGTTGTGGTATATATTGCCTACATAATTTTTTTTAGATATGTATTATCAAGAGGTTATCAGAAATCTTTTTAAAAAAAGTCAGGGTCCCGTGCTTCTACTTGCCAACATTTCTATATTTCTGAAATTTGTCTTATAATGTCCTATATTCAATGATGCCCAATATTTTTAAATCTGTATAGTCTTCTGCTTTCTGAAAAATTAAAAATCTTAATGGCATGAAAGAAAACCTTTCTGTGGATAAAACTTAATTTGTGAACATCAAAAATTAAATTTAATTATTAGCAAGTTTTGCAAAAGAGCTTGACGGTAAATCCGGATAATAGCCCCCACACATTTTTTCTAATTACAAATTGCGCCAAGTTGGTACATTCTCCCTTGTTTTGGACAAGAGGTCACCAGATTACAACATAAAGCGTGTTTTATATAATATTACAAGATATAGCGCTCACAATCGGATTACTTGGCAAGCGAATTAAAAGTGTGGCGAGTTATTCTCCGGATTAAGCTATCCGAGCTTTCTCCTTGATACTGACATAAAAAGAATAGTTTACCAATAACAACAAACTAGTTTATTCTCCTTTTCTTGCCCATATTTAAGTCCACCTTTTGAAAATACTTATAAAACTCAGCATGTGTTAAGAATTAAGTGAGAAATATCCATTATTTAGAAACATTGGCAATTTAAAAGTGCCCATTAAGAGAAGCTTTATTGTATTTTACTGATATTGAACTGAATTACATATAATAATGCATCTTGAAGTGATCATATATCAAGGGTGCATAAACTCCTGTCTGCAGACTATTCTGCCTCATTTAAAGAATCAGAACAACATAACATGACTTAAATTTTATTTTTACTCTAAACTATTTATTCATGCCTATAACAACATATATTTCTCTCCAAACTCATGTCAAAAAAGTTTATGCATCTCTGTTGTACAAAATAAGCATTATTATAAGCATATTTAGAAAATTGTTAGAATTAAAAATAATGTAGCATGACTTTGAATTATATTTTTATCAACTTATTTTTGCTATACTTATTCCAACTCATGGTTGTATTTTTTTTATCAGGACCAATGTTAAAAAGTTTGCACCTGTTTTATAAAATGGCATTGTATAATATTTAGAAAATTGTAAAAATCAGAACAATAAAGCATGCCTTTGAGAAATTATATTTTTACAATAAACTGTTTACTTATTCTGGCCAAAGCAACATATTCTCCTATCCAAATTAATGCCAAAAAGTTTGTACAACCCTGTTGTATAAAATAAGCATTATTTAGCTCTTTTTTTCGCCTATGCCAATTTTTTTGGATGTTAATGCCTGCAAAGGGGGATCGAACTGTTTGGGATAGGATATGTCAAATATCTGTCTTTTTGGGAGGTTCTTCATTTGGAATTGACGCTATCCCCCACCCATAAGCAAAAGGTTAAATACATCCCTAAAATAAATTCAAAATATAAACACTGGCAAATTTACTATATGGATTTAATATTTCAAAGTTTCTGCCACACACTTATGTATGTTTTTAAAATTATATTTTTTTTTTTTTTAAACTTGTGAAAAGGAAAAAAACAGTGATAAAACTTGTAACATAACTTACTAAAAATTTAATTTTAACACCAAATAAATCAACTCAATTTGTTGGTATACAAGGGGGACAAAATCACTGATCAGAATAAGAGACAAGAAAATAAATTTTTAGATAATTATAAAGTATATGTAGTATAAAAACATGATTTTTTAAAATCCAAATTTTTTTTTATTAAAATTTGATTTATTTTCATTAAAATCAGATTCTTTTAAGTTCATAAGCATGCAAAAATGAAAACTTTTCAATCATATTTATTATTGCATTTTTAAAGGTTAATATTTTAAATCAAACAATTTGGTTTAAAAATAATTTTTGTGTGAAATATGAAAAAAAGAAATACACCTAGTGATATTTACTTAGAAAATATATTATCAGACAATATTAGAAGAGGTATTAGAGATAAGAAGAAGATATATATAGACTTATTACAAGATTTAGACGATATATTACAGATGAACTTTCATGTGTAATGCATTTAAATCTTTATAAATAATGACAATTTTTTAGGCTTTTCCATAGTAAACAAAGTTTTAAACTAAATCATAAGTTGACAGAGAAAAAATTCATTTAGCTGATATAGTTACTTAGTTATTTTATTGCTTTATCCACAGCATCAACAATTTCACTGTTATTGGTAGGAAAATGTGTGGGTTCAGCATAACTGTGTATGCATCAGAACTTCAAAAAATTTTGATGCATAAATGGATCTATTATTCAAAGGAATTTCATTATTGTAAACAATCATGTCATTCCAATTTTTTCAATTTTTTATCAACTGGTTTCCATTCAAATTAAAAGACTCTTTTTTGTGGCAGATTTTAATAGACCACATTAAATTTATAATCATTTTTAACTTTATTATAACTGAAAACATATTTTAGTCAATTTAATAATCAGTTTCTGCTCCCATTTATATTTTAACAACTAGTTTCCGGAAACTAGCTGAATGACACCATGAAAATTGAATGTATCTTTCTTACTAAGTATTAGAGCTTCATCTGCTGTTAACAGTCCCTTGGCCAATAGCCATTGTTGTAAAAACCAATTGAAACGAAGCTTTATCTCTTTTCCTTTTTATTGCTGTTTTTAAAGAATAAAGAGATAAAAAGGTTCATGAGACTCATAACTTGTAATAGAGTATTCATTTATGGTATAATACCGTCCTTGTTCACAAAATAATAAATTCAAAAGTTATACTTACAAATCTTTAGCCAGTAAATAAAACATTTAATAATTTTAATGTTTTGTTGTTAATTTAATTACTAAAACAGCATGTTAAGCAGTTTTCATCATTAATTTTTTAAATTAATTGAAAAGCTGCTCCTAAAAAATCCATTGACAATATCTGAACAGTATCAGAAAACTCTCACTTCTTGATTTTTCTGTATTTACTGGAAATGTTTTTCAAGTATTTAGTATTAGTAAATGTTTTTCAAGTATTAGTAATAATGAATAAATGAATAAGTGTTCCTATATATTAATAATTATAATGCATATAATTGCTGGATAAATTTGTCATTACTGTCCTTATAATAAATAATATATTGTAAAATATTTGCATGGGAGTTATTTGAGAAAATAAAGAAAGATTCTGATAAATTTACATGTTTTATACATTCTTCAGCATAAATCAACCAATTTTTAAATGATGTATGTGTGCATCTGTAGACATGAATATGAATGTAAGAACAAATTAAATAATTGAAATATAACTCACTAAGATTATTTCACCTGGTAAATACAAGAGGACCATTGATTTTCAGTATAAACAGAAATAGGCCTTCTAACATATTTTTGTTTTGAAATTTTTAAAAGCCAAATTTCACAAAATCAAATTTTGTTAATTTTTAAAATTTTTATTGATTTACTTATACCTGCCAGAATATTAAAGCAGCTCTGTTAAAATGATTTTTCTCCATAAAATATATTTATAATATGGTAAAAATGTCAATGCTTTATTTCCAACTACAATGAGTTACCCGCATTGCCCAGGTTCTAAATAAACACCCACTACTTAAATAATATAGATACAGATAACACTACTCAATTTCCAAATCGTCTATTTTGAACCAAAACTATTCCCGCACTTTATTTTTTCCATGCATAACTGTGCCAAAATGCACTCGTAATAACACTCCTTTAATAAGCCATCACTGTGATATGCATGAAATAAGTACATCACAAATAGACGAAAATACTTGAAATTGCAAAAAAAAAATAAAGTCCTTTTACCCCAGGAGTAAAATTAATAAATAAAAATAATTGTTATCTCAGCGAGTTTTCATTTGGTTGAAGTGAAATTTTCAGAAACAGACATATTTTATTATGTAATATTTCAAATAATAAAAAGTGTTTTCAACGCATGCAAATTTATTTTCTAGCTTCAATTTCTTTAATTAATCTCTATAGTTGTGTTAATCATGATTTTCATTAATTTTTTATTGTTCTATTACTTAATTGATTTTTAAACTATATCCTTTAATCGAGTGTAGTATAAAGTTAACACTTACTTTACTAGATAATGATGCACAAGCCTCTGAATCTTCTATTCCTCCAAAATATTTGAAGAAATATGCAAGATCAAGTTCTGTAGATAGTGAGATTGTTCTTGGAGCTATATCAATGCCTCACCTGAACATGCCAAAGCCTGGTGATGTAAGTATCAATTTGTACATCTGCTCCCAGTTTTGTATGGTAATGTTAAATTATGTCTAATTCTCCAATTGTTCTATAAGCCTTTATCTATATCAGTAGGTATAAGCAGAGCTCGATTATGATAATTGGGTGGTATGGGCAAGGAAATTTATTTGTATATATGTAAATAATGATTAAACTGTATTTTATTTAGTAGCAAAATACAATAAATCTGCACACTGCATACCCAATACTCTGGAAGTACCTGTAATGGTGCTATTATAACAGAGTTTCATAAAAACAACTATTTTCATAATTTTAATGTTTTGTAAAACATATTATCAATATTTTGTAATATAGTAGGCAAATAAAATATTCAGTCACCGCCGATTTAAAGGCACTTTCAGGTGCAATGGCACGTGACAGTAAAATAGTAATTAGTTGTACGCATTAGTTGTGTAATTTGGACCCCAAAGTGAGAATTAAAATGTTTGCCCATGTTTTGGGGCACGGAAATTGTGTGCCCATGGGCAAATGTTCTGTACACCCATGCCATAATACGAGGCTAAATTACAATGTAATATATTGTATGTATGTTTGTTAGCACTTACAATATTCAGATTTACCATGGCTTAGTTTATTAATGCATAACCTTGCGCTCTGGTACATATCATTGGTAGGCATAAGGAGGTCAAATAATAATATCCTTATCAATAAATTTATCAGTTCCTATCAATGTACAAAACTAATCCATAGTGAAGTGACTAACACTGAACCTTAGGCAATCAAACTTAACATTGTGTAGTCAAAGTGTGTTGGGTTGTATATGTTAGGCTTTCATCATTTTCTGAGCATATAACTTAAATTTCCTTTAGAAAGTTCTCCTTGAAAGATACTGCACTTAGCATAACAAAACAAAGATACATACAAATTACTTTTTCAAGTTTATGGAAGTTTTATTCTTCTAGCTTGTAACCTAAGTTTTCTGTAAAAAGTCCTGTATGAAAGGTATTATGGCCACATCTGGTTCATATTTATTCCATATCCCTCCTCTCCCTATCAAATCTCATAGTATTTCCTTTACTTGATTCTGATTAGGTTCTACATTTGTTCTTTCTCCAGTAAAATTCGAGTTTGGGTCCATACCTTTTACTACATTAATGCCTCATCTTCAATTATTCTACACTTTTTACAGTGAACCAATTGAAACAGAACTCAACAAACAGTAAATTACTTTATTCTTGACATGTTTTTACTTTCCTACAATACATAGTGGTGTGTCTATGGAAAGTATTGGAATCGTGTCAAAAATCAAAACTCGAATTTTTGATGGATATACATGTTTCAAGCACTCTAGAACAACAACAAAATAAAAACTGTAGTGTGACAGTGTCTGTCTGTTTGCAATATATGCATCCACTCTATCTGAAAAACTAATTGACTAAATTTCAAAAATTTTGGTAGACAAGTCATATTTGGATTACCATGATGCTGATTAAATTTTGGTATGATTTGGAAAAAAAGAACCTGCCTTTTTTTGCGAAATAACCCGCAAAAAAAGTATATATCCATTTTAGCTGAGAAACTAATTGACCAAATTTTGCAAAATTTAATAGAAAAGTCACTGTGAGATACTCTGATAGTGATTAGACTTTGGTACGATTTGGAAAGAAAAAACCTGCTGTCTCTTTGCGGAATGGCCCACAAAAATCGCCAAAATCGAAATGAAAGACTAGATATGCTCAAATGTATCAATTAAATGCTTGTTTTATGTTTAATTTTTGACATCGAAAAGAATAACACCAACCCCATCACTCTAGGACAAACCGTTCTCGGGATATTTAAGTTTTCTTGTATTTTTGCAACATCACCATTGAAAATACATCCAGTTGCCATATGAAATAAAATTGCAAATTCACTGCAATTTCAAATAATTATTTATTCTATTTTGTGCAATTAAACTCAATTTAATGAATTTTAAAAGAATGAAAGAGAAAATGAGTTTCAATCTGTAGGGAAAGTCATGTGCTGCCCACATTTTTTATCATTGAATAAATAAATTCTTAAATAACTTAAAATTACCATACCATCTAATATTTGACTGATTGAATATTGTATTAAGATGTAAAGCATTTGATAAAAAGCAAATTAATATCGGTAGTTTCACCAAGCATAGTTTTATAATTTAATATGTTAATATATTGAGGTTTTTTATTTCCTTCAAATTATTAGATAATTTTGTTTCTAAACTTTTCTACACGATACTTTAACTCTTAAGTAAATTTTTCTTATATTAATTTCTTGTATTTCAGTCTTATTCAGCATTGGGGTTGTACCCCGAAAATGATAGAGATAGTTCAATTCTTGATGATGATGTGGATGCTAAGCGATATTCTGGTTATAGCCACAGTGTGCTTTCTCTTGGTGTAAGTACATGTTTGTAGAAATTTTTATATGGTACACTGTTAGAATCAATTGGTGATAATTCATTAATGTTGATATAATTTACATTTATTTAAATATTTGTTGTGTGTGACTAGATAAGAATATTGTTAATTTATTCCATTTTATTTTATTCTATGACTAGTGGAAAAGACACAGAATTATGTACAGTAGTGTTTCCCAAACTTATCAACATATAGGACTTATTAAAATATTAAATCATTTTGCAGGCGAAAACACGTTTTTTACCTGAAACTAATAAAATAAAATGCAAAATGTAATAAAATTTTACAAGAAAATTAATATAAATATTTCCTTAAAATAAAAAAATAATTCAATAAAATAATATGTAAGGAGAATGGTTAAGATAATTCTCAACATAACATTTACAAGAAATGTTGAGAGTCATCTTTATATTTTCATGACACTTCACATATTCACAGTATATTTTGGTACTGAAGGAAACTTAAGGCCATACATTCAATATGAAACCTATTTTTTAAGTAGCAGCAATTCCACAGAATGGTGAAAATCATTTCAGAACAAAAGTTCAAATACACTTAGATTTATTGATTAGCATGTTATTGAAATTTAGAACATGTAAAATTTCAATGTTCGATATGTCACAGCTTTAACATGTATGATATGTAATACCTGTAGTACTTTTTACACTATATTAAGTATTATTTACCTAAAAATTTTTGAATTTTACTAATGTACACAATTTAGGACATTTTGAACACATTTGAAATTATATCTAAAGTGTGTGTAAATAGAGTGAGTGAGCATGATAATTTAAGAAGGATTGCAGATTTCAAAATAAAATTTTAAATTCAGATAGTTATATAAAAATTAGAACTATATAGATTTTTTTTTTGTAATGTACATTATTAATAAGTACTATTTCAAATTTAGGATATTGAAAGTATTCTATAAAAACAGAGGTATTCTTGGAAAAAAATAACAAGGTTTATATAGAAAAATGTTAATTTGGATTACGCTATACATATAAAAAGATGCATATAAAGATTTCACTATATAAGAAGTCGCCGGCCACTCAAACAGCTGCTGAAAGCCCTTGGGCCAGTTAAGTGGTCTGGGTCTTCAACTATATAAGACGTCCGGCTACACTAATTGCTGCTCAAACCCTCGGGTGGGTCGGGCAGCCTGTGTTTTCTACTATATAAGAAGTGTATTTCAAAAGCATGAGATATTACTCAAATGTGCCATTGGGTGAGTCAGCTTCCCCCCCCCCCTCCCCAAAGGAGTTCCAACTTATAATGTTTATTAATTTTCCTTGCCAAAACAGTAATTAATCAACTTCCTCCTGAGAGAAATGCTTTTGCCCCCACCTAAAAATATTCTGAAAATGGCACCCCTGATAGCACTAAGTGTCGATTATCATATTTTAGTGAACTTTCTTTACTGTACTAAAATATGGTCTAACATATATCTTTGAAAATATATGTTGGACTTTCTAAGATAGTTTGGACTTTATAAGCATTAAAATAAGATTTATTAGCACTCATCACCTTAAATGTATTTAGTTCTTCGGGTCAACAGACCCATTGAATTGTGAACTTGGAAAATAGAGACTTTAAAAATTATGTTAAATTTGCTCCAAATGACTCTGCCTACTTCGTACTTGTTTGAAATGTATTTTTATGGAATTATCTCCCATCCTACTTAAAAGCACACAAAAAGTAATTCTTATTTTTACTTAATGCAACTATCAAAAATCAAATGTTAATAATAAAAAAAAAAAACCTGACAATATAGAATTTTTTTTTTTTTGTACCACTCACGACAAAAATCCTGTTATTAGTGCTAATTATGAATTCAAAACAGTAGACTTTAGGCTTATCACTAATAACAGGATTTTTGTATTTAATGGTAAAATATATATTATCAGTTTTTTTTAAACACTTTACAACATAGTGGAAAAGTGTTTATGACTTTGTTCATGACTGTTTATGACTGTCTGTCTGTCTATCTGTTAGCACGATAACTGCCGTTAAAATGACTTTATCAAAATGAAATTTTAGTATGTTGTTCAGATGGTCTGCGAGACCTATGGGAATATAAATGAATAATATCATCCAGTTAGTTTTGGATTGAACCCAGGTTGAAAAATGAAATACATTGAACCCTATGGGACCTAATTTTTCAAATATTTTTTAAGCAAATTTAAAATTCACAAATTGCTTCGAACGTTTTAGGAAATATTCAAATTATCCCATAAAATATATAAAAAAATTTCAGCAAAATATATTCAGTAGTTTTTAAATAAAAATTTAAATAATAATTACACCCTTTATGTGAAGCGATCACGTGACCATTATACGAAGAGATCATGTCACCATTATATGAAGAGATCACATGACCCACTTCAAAATAAAATATGGCATCCATCTTGTGTCAAAATCGTGATTTTTAAAGCTCTTTTTAATTCATATTTAGTGTTGTATCCGTCCTAAAACCACTTTATTTTTGCTTAAATTCTGTGCATCTACATACTGAAACAATGCAATTACAATATATTTGAGTTTAAATGATCCTCAAACTTTGATTATTTTTACAACAAAGCCTTATTTTCACTTATGGAGAATGTAAACACCAAAAGATGTAGAATGAGTTGTATAAGAATTGCTGCATGTCTTTAATGCAAAATTGTTTAGCTCATGCAGTCCGTAATATAGCTGATATGAATGAAACATTCATTGATTTTACACAGAGAACCAGACGATTTTTTCGATGGAGTTTTAAGCATTGAGTTAAATTACTTGTACCTCTATGGTTTTAAGTTTTTAAATAAAATAAATTATTATGGTATTGTGATGAATGAAAGGAACGGAAAAACGTTTATAAATGAAATGCTGCTTTTATATGTGATTTATGTTTCGATGGCGTCATTTAAATAAAGTTCATTTGTTTTCAGTGAAGTTTTCAAATATAATAAATTATTGTAGTATTATGATAATTTTTAAAATATTACTGAGGAATGTATCGCATTTTAAAAATGTTTATATAAAATTGCATTGAAGTTGGAAAGTGTTTCATAATCAATGCTTTATGCATGATTGATCTTTCTTGTTTTTTAATCAACATTTGATTTTTGATAGTTGCATTAAGTAAAAATAAGAATTATTTTTGTGTGCTTTTCAAAGTTCAGTAAACTTATTATTGTAGTATTATGATAATTTTTAAAATATTACTGAGGAATGTATCGCATTTTAAAAATGTTTATATAAAATTGCATTGAAGTTGGAAAGTGTTTCATAATCAATGCTTTATGCGTGATTGATCTTTCTTGTTTTTTAATCAACATTTGATTTTTGATAGTTGCATTAAGTAAAAATAAGAATTATTTTTGTGTGCTTTTCAAAGTTCAGTAAACTTTCCCAAATCCAGCACATTTGGTACCTCAGCAATGTCAGATTACCAAATTTTCCAAATTATTGGATATCAAACTGAAGCAGGGTAAAAAATGGTATGAAACAAAGTAAAAAGTGGTTAAAACAAAGTAATGGACAATAAAAGTGATATTTATTTGCCTAGAACTTTACACAGGCGGAATTACACTGTACAATATGTCGAAAAACATTTAATTTGAAAATGAACTTCAATGAGCAGAAATCTACATATAAAATTATTTAGTCTATAACAGTAAATACACTTCAGTATGGCTGAACGACTACTGGTTTACGAATCAATAAAAGTAAAACAAAAGTCTTAAGAATTGATAAAAAAAACTTTGGAAAATGTAAAACTAGATGATGAACCCATTGAAGATGTAAATAGCTTTACTTACCTTGAAGTACTGGTGAACAAAGAGGGTGGAAAGCTCAGAATTGTTTTAGAAAACTAGACTTAGTTTTAGACACTGTGGAACTTAATTTTAGACACTGTGGAACTTATTTTTAGACACTGTAGAACTGCAGCACACCCTATTTCCATTGATATTATCGATAACATTTAATATAATGATTCCTTTTTTCTTTAACTCTTTCTTTATACTTGTACAATATATAATCCTTAAGCTTAATGTCAGTAGCCATCCCCCAGTTTATGAAAAAGATACAAAAATCTTTGTATGGAACTGTGCGCTTCACAGTTTCAACGTCATGGTGTTTGACTGTTGCGCGCATGCGGCACATAAGAAGCTGCACGCGAGGCTGCGAGGGAGAGAGAGCACTGTCGCTCCTGCAGTGCCGACCCTGGCATGCTGGTGGAAGGTAGTTTTTTTTTACTTTGCATGTTTTGTAATAAATTGATCAAGCTTGAAGTGTAACAATTTAGATTAAAGTAAGTAAAAAATGTTTGATTTTGTTCTTTTAGGATTTTATCAAGTTTCTGAATAAATTTTCTTTTTATGCATGTTTGTTTCCTTTTACACAATTGTAAAACAAAGGCTAAAAATTTTCTGGAGCAGCAACCCCACTAGTTTTAGCTACGGGCCGCCACTGGGGCCAATGCAATAAGTTGAATGCCTGGCAGACTTAATGTCTGAGGAAAATGTTGGGAGTATTTTGGCCTTATGTTATTACTAGCACCGAACTCTACAAGAGTACTGGATAGAAAGCAATAGAGAGATGGAAATAAAAAACTGTAGATGGAGAACAAGAGAAAGATCTGGTGGAATGGGCAAGCTGGTCAGAAGCAAGGACTGCGGCACAGGAGCGATCAAGGTGGCTGCGCAAGCTGAAGGCCTTATGTGCCACTAAGCTTGATGATGATGATGATAGCCCAACGAACCCAAATACCTTTTGAGAGACATGTTGCACTATTGGGCGTGCCTAACCATTAAATACTAGATTAACAGAAGTTTACTGTATTAGACTACTGTAATTTTATTGCTTTAACAAGTTTAGATTAAGTACATGGGGGAAATGCTATTTATGTTTTATTTAATTGCTGGATTAAATATTTTTGTTTTTCAAATTGTGTAGTATATGATATGAATAGATAAAAAATTATTAAATATGGGGTAGAAACAAGAATGTGGTTTATTTAAAATTTTCAAATTAGCTGCTCCTAAACTGCACTTTATCTGTACCCAAAGGTTCTCCAAATCCTTAAATGGTTGTTAACATCAAAATACTTAACATTTCTGAAGAACAAATTTCTTGAATAAAAATAGCCCCCTATAAAGTTATTATTTTTATTTTGACACAAGTGCTCTAGATTTTTGTCTTGTTTTGTGAAAAGGTTGCTGTCCCTAGAAGTTATCCAGTTCAAAACATTTAAGTTTTTATTGAGAATTCTCTTTTATTCATGTTTCATTTATTTCCTCTGACTTAAGCATATTTTTCCTGCAGACACTTGTTCCACTTTCTCTATATTAACCTATGGAAAATAGTCCCTAACCTCTACTTAGTTCAGTTTTTAGAATTTTTTTTCTTGGTGCTTTATGCCATGCATAAATGCTAAGAATAGGAAGGATTTTTTTTTTTGTTTTTGAATCTATAAAAAAATATATAAAGTATTTCCAATATTTTTATAAAATGAATATGTTACTCGACATGTACAAAATTTTCTTCTATTTTACCAATTTTTTTTTAATATCTATGCTGTACTGACAACTCATGAGGTGAAGTAGGTGATGCAGGAAAAGCTCTGCTTCCCTTAAAGTTATTGACTGAATGGGTTATTATTATTATTTTTATTATTATTATTATTATTATTTGGTGAATTTTTTGGTCTCATTTGGCTATTTTTAGATAATATTTAACAATATTTGTGCCAGTAGCATAATATGTTTTGAGGATGTTTGCTGTCAAGGAGGAGGGGGAATTTCACTGCTGAATCTACTTCACCCATTTCTGAAATCACGAGCTGCCATTACTTTGCTGGGCAAGAAACAGTAGGAAAATCCTAAATACTGGCTGAGCTAGAATTTAGGGACTATTTTTCATAGGTTAACATGGAAAAATAAATTAAGCAGCTGGAAGAATATCCTCAAGTTATCCAGTTCAAAAGTATGTTTTTATTGAGAATTCTCTTTTATTCATTTTTTTATTATTATTTAATTTATTGCAGGCTCACAGTGCAAGCATGACCAGTGTTTACAGTGCAGCAGGTTGTCATTATGGCTATGTAACAGTGAGTGGTGATGTTCTGTTTGGCCTGAACTACAACCAGAAATCACAAATGATGGAAGTCTTCGTCAAGCAGTGTAGGAATTTAGCAGCTGTCGACTCAAAAAGAAATAGATCTGATCCGTGAGTTATTCTTATGTGCAATAATTTAAGTGCAAAATTTACCAATTATTTCTAAATATTAAAATATGAACTGTATTTATTCTGTAATTATATTTTGTAACCAAGACAAACAAAAAAGTAATTTAAAATTCGATAGAATCTTAAATATCTGCTTGTCGATTATCTATTTATCGAATCCAAACATTTTTTGCCTTAATTCCTTTTCAACAATATATTTATATTTATCCTTTGACCTACAATTTTGTGGTGATTTAAAATTTTATTTTTGTCACTTCAGTATCCATGTAAGTTATACCAAGTAGATTAATATTATGGTTATCTGTATGAAAAAGTGTAAATCCATCAAAACCTTTTTCTAATTTGAACCTCATTCCAATAGTTTTACTATAGTACATTGCCATGCATTGTAGGGAAAGCATAAATGCAAACAAGCAGTGCTTCAAAAAACAGTGGCTAATTTCTTTACTCCTTATGTCATGTACTCGCCTAGTTAAACTGAGACCAGACCCAAGAACCTTGGGACACATGGTGTCCCAACATTGTCCAAATCAAAACAACGCTGCAAAAATACAAGAAAAATTATTAAATTGTTAAATATTAACATAGACGCCATTGGACTGCATAACCTTGCACCACCAACTCTGCCACCATAACATGATCTAATCCCAAATGTATCCACAGTTGTCAACAAGCAGTTACATGCCTTAGTCTGGATTTTTTTTTTTTCTAGCCACAAATTAACCATTCTTTTTTAAATTTGTATCCACAGATTTTATTTTTAAAATTTTTGCTATATCTATATTTTTTTTTCTTATAAAGAACTGATTCTTTCCCTGAATAATAAGAAAAACAATATGAAATTTCCTGAAGTTATTTGAACACTATGTTAATTTAATTTGTTTTGTATAATTAATAAAATATTGAAAAAAATAGCCTTGGATAAGAAGTGTAAAAAAAAATCCGCTATTTTTCTGTTAGCCACCAAGTTTTGCCATTAAAAAAAATCTGATGTGGGCAGCACATAACTTTCTTTATGTAATGCAATGAATTTACTACTTTTACAGTAAAAGAAAATAGGTTATTCTTATAGTGGATACTTATATTCTTTCCAAGATATTGACATTTCATCAATTAGACGTCATTTCCATTGATTTAGCGTCAGTTTTATCCATTTGGTGAGATTTTCGTTAATTTGGCAACATTTAAAAAAGTCGCCAAATTGGCGACATTCTGCCAAACTCGTTGCCAAAATCTCGCCAAGCATTATGGACAAAGAAATAATTTATTCTTATAGCAGATTGCTGTTCAAATACAAAAGTATTACTCAAAGTATCTTTTCTCATGAATGGAATGAGCTAGATCCACGAGAATGATGTCACCCAATTTATCGCATGATATTTATTACATATGAAAAATGAACATGTTTCTCAATAGTTAATATTTTTTATAAATTTATTTGAAAAATGTGCAATATAAAAACAAACCCTTATGTAAAAATAAGAGTTTGTTTATGTTAAAATCATTATTTCTTAAGATTCCTACAATTATTTCCATTATTTATGCTTCTTACTGATACAATTAGGAGACAAAAAGTCCACTTAAATTTACATCACAAGGGGACAGTGGCAAAAATGACAAGTTTACATTTTTATGAAGTCAAAACTACATTTAATATTCTTGAACAGTACTCTTTTGTTGAAAAATATGTATATATTCTAAACAAATACTGCAAAAAATATCTATTTATTCTTTTTTTTTTTTTAAGCTCAAGGGTTACAAAAATTAACAATTGTCAGATATTCAGCCATATAATTTATATCTTGAAATGTACATATTTCCAAACTTTGTAGTTTTTGTTTTGTTTTTAATTTGCTATTCCATTTGTATTGATTTGTGTTTTCTGCATAGGTATGTGAAAGTGTATTTGCTGCCAGACAAGACCAAAAGTGGGAAACGTAAAACAAAAACAAAGAAGAATGCTTTAAATCCTGTTTTCAATGAGCTTCTTAGGGTATGCTTCTATATTTCTTGTAAAATGTTATCTTCCTAATATTTTTACTTTCCCTGCAATACATGGTAATGTATAGGGAAAGTATTGGAATCATGCCGAAAATCACAACTCGAGTTTTCGACGGATCTACACGTTTCGAGACCTGTAGAATACGAAAAAAACATTTTTAGCGTGACGTCTGTGTGTCTGTCTGTGCAGATTTTGTATCCACTCTAACTAAAAAAGTAATCGACCAAATTTCATAAAATTTGGTATGTAAGTCACTTGTGGGCGACTCTGGTGCTGATTGGTTTTGGGTACGATTCGGGATAAAAGAACCCGCCTTTTTTTGCGAAATGGCCCGCAAAAGCTTGTATCCACTGTAACTGAAAAACTAATGAACCGAATTTCACAAAATTTGGTAGATGAGTCACTTGTGGGTTACCCTGGTGCTGATTAGATTTTGGTACGTTTCGGAAAAAAATAACCTGCCTTTTTTTTGCAAAATGGCCCGCAAAAATCGTCAAAATCTAAACTAATGAACTAGATATACTCAAATATATCCATTAAATGCTCGTTTAATACGTAATTTTTAACGACGAAAAGAAAAAGATCAACCCCATTACACTAGGACTAGCCGTTCTCGAGATATTTTAGTTTTTCGTATTTTCTCTACGCCACCTTTAATAATAAGTCCGGTTACCGAATGAGAACGAAAATTGAATTAAAAGTGAAATAAATTTAAAAATAAATAAAGAGAACGTGAATATGAACATCTGCAGGGAAAGTCATGTGCTGCCCACATCAGATTTTTAACTTTGGTATTATATCTGTATGTTTCACCATTTGAACTTTTGTCTTTTGTACATGATTATTTTCTGTATTGTCATAAATATGTCCTGGACTTGACTATCATTTTTTTTTTATTTGGTATAGTTTATTTTGTGCACAATACTTGCTTTTTGGGAGGTGCTTGTTTTTACTTTGTCATACTTATACTACAGTTACAAAAATTATCATCCTAAAAAAGGTTTCATTCAAAATTTGAGCTGAAATGCATTTTTTAAAACCTTCTGAATATGATTAGAACAACTTTTGAAATAAGGCCAATTAGTGTATATGTGTATCTGTAAGACATGGGTTTGAAAACTTTAAAGTGAATATAAATATTGCTGTAAAATTTTATATTTAAAAACATTATATAAAACACTGAATTAGATTAAATTTTATGAAATAAATATGTAAATTTTATGTGTATAGTCAGAGTTTGCCAAAATGTCTAATTATCACAAAAATATATATTTACTCCTCAAAATTTGACCAAAATACACATTAAGAAAGACATTTAGCACTAAAATGATATTATTTTTTGATTTGTCTTCTTTCTTATTAATACATGTGCATCTATATTTTTTATTTGTTATCCTTATATATGCTATTTCACTATTAAAACTTTCTTTAGTAAATTTTGTATTGAAACATTAATAAATATATATATTCTTTATAATTTTATTGTTGTTATTCAGTTACTTTCCTCTAAAACGCTGTGATAAAGTTTTGTTATCAAATAATGCATATTCAATTTTATAGTCAGTGTTTATCAATAAAATAAATTTGAACTGTTTATGAAGCAGTATAAATAAATTTAATAAAAAGTACTATTTAGAAATAAAATATATTTGTATTTGTGGGTAAAATCTAAATTTGTAAAATAACATAAAACAGAAATATATAGGTATTAGCTGGTTTCAGAGGTAAAATAAGACTTTAGAATAAGAGTGACAGACACCTTTATATCAATGTATGAGAAAATCACAATTTGAACTTTTTTATTCTTGGATGGATTTTTGCATTTTTCCATCAGCGATGTGTTGCCATATGTTTGCTTCATCACAGCCTTATGACTAGTCCTTCTCAACAAATAGCTCAATCACCTTATCTGCAGCCCGTATTAAATGCCTTCACAAACAGTACTAATGATAGGATACAGTTTGTTTGATAAGTGTCGACTTTCCTCTTTTTGTTTGGCTGAAAATTATTAACATTTTCAACATCAATCAGATTTTCTTCAAATTCGACTTCAGTTGCCTCCGGATCAATTTTCTTAATTAAAAATTTATTCATTGTGGTCATCAACCGGTAATACCAGCGATCTTCTGCTATATAAGTATTTAGGGTTACTGTTTATTTGCTATCACAACACCCCCCACTAGCTTCCCCCATGTGACAAGGAAGTGTGAGCAAAACGTCAATCAACTCTCCCTGTGGCTATTTTTAGCATTCCATAGGCAACACGAGAAATTAGGCTTTGTGGTCATCGGGCATTGGATTTCGCGGTATCCAATTTGAAGGAAAAAATTTTAGGCCGGGACTGGAAAGAGAGAAATTCTCGCACAGCCTAAATTTTTATGCAAGATTTTTTATGGATTTCGCGAGAATCTTGCGTGTTCACGCTGAAATGGGACCCCTGATTCTTATAGATGTTTATGTGACCTACATTTTGGTATTTTGCAGCTCTAAGCATTGTTGTTTATAGCTGCTGTATTGTAATATTACACCATGTACAGATTGGAGTTTGTCACACCTGTTCACATTAATTCTTGCACTTAACTGCTATGCTGAAATGTCACTCTGTGTGGATAAGGTTTACCTGATCAGTTTTTCACATATCTTTGATATAAATGTTTTATTTTTCCCAGTTTCCTGTATTGAAGCATGAATTAGAATCTCGCACACTTTGGCTCTCCGTGTGGAATAGTGACCTCTTTGGTCGCAACGATTTCTTGGGAGAAATCACATTACCTCTTGGGTACCGCCTACTGGATTCTCCAACTCTCAGATGGTATCCATTACAAGAAAGAGTAAGTTTCCAACTTGTTCATTTTTAAAGTTTTGCCATATAGTAGTTTGAATGTTTGTGCAGGGTACCCCAAAAGCTCCCATACTGAAATTTAAGAATTACCATTGTGGTTATGTGAACTTGCACCTGCGTAGGTATGACTAAACACAGTAGACAATGAACCTCCACATTTAATCTACCGGCTGCAGATTATCGCCTAATACCGGTTTGGTTTTGCTTATTGTGTGAGATATTGCAGCAGTAATCCCGAATAATGTTTTGTATACCCTATATTTATCACTATCGTCACTATAATCGCTGCTATCATTGCTCAAAGAACAATTAGAACACTCTGACAAGGAATATAGAAAAATTTCTTTGCTTTCATTATCAGCGTTCATTTTGTCTGGGTTTTGTATCAAGAAAACTAAAAATTATTTAAATCCACAAGGACACAGGGCCAACAATCACATCATCTTGAATCCACTAATGAAACTGCACATCTGCGCTTTAAAAGTTACTGCAAAAAACAACACTTGCAAAAGCCTATTAATCAGCTCGTGGTTGATAAGCATTGGTACCTAAAAGCCTATTTTTAGGCTTGCGGTAAATAAATGTTGGCATCAAAATGTCTATTTTTATGCTTGTGGTAGAAGAAGTGTTAAGTAGGTACAGAGGATCACTCCTAGAGCAGTGGTTCCCAACCTTTATTCATCTAAGTACCTGTTTCGATTATATTCCCTGACTGTCTGTATCTTTCAATTGTCTCCCACTTTCCACTTGCTCTTGCATAATGCCAGTTTATTATATAAAATCATATATACAGTAAACTCCCTCTAATCTGTATAGTTTGGGACCAGAGGGTGTACTAATTATAGAATTTTGTGGATTATAGGTCATTTCTGCATAAACTAATGTGTAAAGATGAAACATTGGTACATCCTAAGTAATTTAATTAAAAATCACTCTACAATACATTTAAAGCAAAATTAGCTGATTTTGTAAATTTTGCTACTTATTTTTAAAATTTTCAAACAGATTTAAGTGTTATTTAGGGTTTTTTTTTTTTAAATAATATTTTTAATATATTTTTTACAGCCTGTGAGCAGTCATTATTTCTTGCTCTGTAATAAAACTTTGTTTCCATATAAAGTCAAGGTATTTACAACCCAGAGCTAAGACCTGCTCAAAAGTAACTTTTTCTCCTTTGTCATCAGTACCAGAACTAATCTTCGCAGAATTTAATACACTATTGTAATTTGTTGTAAATTTAACTGTTTACATCCAAAATGTATTGTGGATTATAGGTGTTTGCGGATTATAGGGTTGCAAATTAATGGGAGTCGACTTTATATATCGGTGCCCAATGGCTATTTCCTCAACTGTTAGTCACAGAGATACACTTGCAAAAATGTTTTAAATTTTAAAATCTATCTTAGAAACAGTTTAAATCAATAAATACATTTCTGAAAGAAATATGAATTATAAATTTTTATATGGTCCCCCGGTCCTACCAATTATATTTAGGAAAATCATCCTCATACAATTTTATGCAAAAAAAAAAAAAAAAAAAAAAAAAAAATCATCCTTTTACGACCAAAATTGACCGACTTATAGCTGTTTAAAGTTGAAGAACTTTTTGTGCTGAGAAATGGTCAATACGGTCCCTGATTGGTTGGTTGCCTGGAGAAATGGTCAATACGGTTCCTGATTGGTTGGTTGCCTGGAGAAATGGTCAATACGGTTCCTGATTGGTTGGTTGCCTGAAACGGGACATTTTTATGCATGGAAAAGCGATTTAAGTCATAAAGTTTAATGCTTCATAACTCTGAATTTTGGTCATAAAAGGAAGATTTTTTTTCTTTATTTTGCATAACATTGTATGAGGATGATTTTCCTAAATATAATTGGTTGGACCGGGGGACCATATAAAAATTTATATTTTGTATTTCTTTCAGAAATGTATTTATTGATTTAAACTGTTTCTAAGATAATAGAAAACATTTTTGCAATTGGAAGTATATCTCTATAACTAACAGTTGAGGAAATAGCCATTGGGCACCGATAGCACTGGACACCCTGTATATAGTTTGCATTATTAAAGTTTGCAAGAGGTCTGGTCAATTCAAACTTGAACAACATTGGAACACAGGCCCAGGATTTTGATGAGGTAGTTTAGAATTCTGATGTGGCTGGTAAGTTTTAGTTGGGAAGTCTTTACAATCAAGATTAAATACAGGGTGATCCAAAAGTCAGGAAAAACATTAAAAATTAATAATTCATGAACTAATAAAGATAAATAGATGCCATTTGCACAGAAAGAATGGAAATGAAGCCGGATTTTTTGTCAAGAATAAAAAAAAATATTGTTAGTATAATTTACATTTCTACCAACAGATGGCCCTGTATTAGGTACCTAGTTTACATTACATAGGACAGATTGACTACCAGTACTATCTGCTTCAAGAATGGCGTTATCAGCTACAGCTGCTCTTTTTATACCATCTGATAATCTACATAATCTGATATCAGTACCTAATGCAGCGCCATCTGTTGATAGAAATGTAAAGTATACTAACAATTTTTTTTTCTTGACAAAAAATCCAGCTTCATTTCCTTTCTTTCTGTGCAAACGGCATCTATTTATCTTTATTTGTTCATAAATTATTAATTTTTAAAGTTTTTTCTGACTTTTAGATCACACTGTATGTATTTTATAATGGGAACTGTGTGACTTGGTGGAATTTCAAAAGAACTAAGTATACAAGGTTAAGGCTGATATTCGTCACAAGCAGTGAAAATGATCAAAAAAATTTTGGAGCTGTGGTATTAAGTGTCAAATGCATCTGTTCTGAAAAGCGAAAGGGCTTCATACTACAGGGTACTTGCAGTCCTTTAAAATCCTAAAAAACTGCTAATTCCTGATTTCAATTTTAAAGGATCTTAAAACTGCTTAAATGTATACCAAAGTGTTCTTACATACATCACAATTCCGAAATTACAATAAAAGTGAAAAAATGGGTCTCTGATTCGCTTGATGAATCAGATTACAAACTGCAGAATTTTTCTCATTGCCCTATGGAAAAGGAAAGAGGTCAATGTGGTTTCATGTTTTCCTGCATTTCTTACACTGTCACATTAAAACCCTATCCTGATTCTCTGAGTAGTAGATTACTGCAAATTATGCATAATCAAGGTGTACCTGAAAAATCACAGAACTGTTTTGTGTAACATTTTGATATATTCATTTTTGCATGCAATTATATCCATAACCACCAGATCTTCCAATCAGAAAAATTCATTTTTTGATTCATTTGTAAAAATCTCTAGCATGCACTTTTAAAAAGCTCGCCCATTCTTACTTGTGAGCTTTAGTATAAAATATTATCAAAAGTCTGAAATATTTTCAAATCAGCAAGATTCAAAATTTGTTAATTTTGTTCGAATTTAACAGAAATTTTTATAAGCATTCCTCGATATTTCTGATTTAATGTTGAAATGATATATTATGTGACATTTAATAAAACTTCATAATGTATTAAACCTAATTTTTTCACAGTAATAAAGGACTTAAAAATTGTATTACATGATAAATTTTAAAGAACATAACTTCAGATTTAATGATGCTTAATTAATTTTCCTGACCTCTTTTTAGATGGAGTCTCTAACAAGTCCCTTGAACTACAAGGGTGAGATCTTCCTCGCCTTGAAATATGTGCCAAGGGATCTAAGTCTAGAGTCTCGGTTCCGACCAGCTCCTGTCATCTCTTTGAGAGGAGCACTTCATGTTCTCGTCAAAGAAGCCCGAAACATTTCGACTAATGGGAGCGGTGGCCATCTTGATGCCTTCTGCAAAAGGTATTCTTAAAATTTGTAGCTTTATTTATACTTTTTTCTTTTATAAATATTTGCTTTATTCAAATTCATGTAAAAGCATGTTAATTGTATTTAGTTTAATCAAATTTGACAATTTAAATGGACTGCATATACGCACAATTTGAAAGAGAAACAAAAGATATAATATAATCTTATTACTTTAAATTCTATTTTTACTTTATTGCATGGTGAAAGTAGTTTTGTCCAAAAAATTTTTAATTCATGATTTTGACAGATATACATGTTTTAAGATCTTCTGAACCCATTTTAACCACTTTTGAAAAAAAAAAAAAATTCCTCTATGTGTTTTCCATCCTTTAATTATTGCTCAATAGGCTGACTAAACTTTCATATTTTCATGTTTTGGTAAAAAAAAAACTATTACTTTAAAGAACTATTTTGTATAATTAATTTAATATGAGAGTTAATTATGATGGGAATAAGACTATTGTTACTAATATGTTGTCTCTCAACAAGAAAACAAATTTACAGTCAGTGCTCTTATGTGAAGGTAGGGTTGAATAACCTTGGTGACATATTTTGTGACCTTGATATATTTGCAAAATATTGCCAACTTGCCGACTTTTAGCATGTTTTCGAAAGCACGGGAACTTCCTAGATTTATCTATTAGTTTTGGAGTTACGCCCTCACGCTAAAACAAATATGGGCAAAAACATACAAGAAAACTGCCAAGGTTTACTGCCACTCAAATGACACTTTTAAACAAGTAACTTTCCAGTTACATACTTAAAAATGTAGTTATATTCAGTGGTAGGAAATAGCACACAAGTAGTGAAACTACAGTAGTCACTACTTTTTCTCATAGTTTGTAGTGTTGCACACTACTTTTAAAAATAAGTAGTGTAATGATTAGCACGATACCATAAATCACTAGTTTGTATTGAATTTTGACTCTACTTCAGTAAACAAACAAGGTGCCATTCTACATATCATGTGATCACCCTTTCTTCCTTTGTATGAAATTTAGTATTCTACTCAATGATGTACAATTTGCAAAGTACCAAGCACTTTGGAACAAATATAAAATGTCGGTTGTTTTAGCTGACGAAACATCTTTAGAACTAAGTGTCCATATCATAATACCAAATAAGACAAGATGAAACTTAATGCATTCTGCCATCGAACACATATTCCGGTTCCTGAGAGAGAACGAGGAGAAACTTCATAAGATTTTCAATACTGCAGAGTTAGTAAAGCCATTGCCTCATGAAGTTGATTTTTTATGGATATATTCAGATGTGTTATTTCCCAAAAGATCCTGCATATGTGATTGCATTTTTGAAATACAAATTCTACTAAAATGAACAAACATGTCTTTAAATAAATAGTTTTTACTTTTATTTTATACTTTTGTTTTATTTTATTGCAAATTAATGCTTGATAACAAAATTTAGAATCATCTGTTTTTGTTGTAAAATCTGCAACTTAACTTGCAATACAAAGAAATCTTAGTCAACTTTACTAGATGCTGAAACTCAATATTAATTTAAATATGTTAACCCAGAATCATAGCAAGAGATTAGAGTAGATAAGAGTATCTCCTCTAAGGTTGTAGTCATTTGGGTATTGGGATAGGGTAGGATATTTAGGCAAAATATCATTTTGTGAAGAAAAAGGGCAGGCCTATTTAAAACATTCAACATATATCTACATACGAAAACAGCTTTCAGTGCCAGAGGTTTTACCAGTTAGCAAGATCAGCAAATTTTCAGTCATTCAAATTTGTATGTTTAAAATATATATATAAATTTCATAATTTTCTTTTTGAAATACTTTTATTTTGTATTACAAATTTTCTCTATGTGCATGTATGGGGGCCGCCAATTTTAATACCTTTTCCTGGTACACCATAATTTTTTAATTTAATCAAGGCCTAAATTTTCCAAATTTTAAATTTAACATGGATCTGAATTTTCAGATGAATTAGGGGTATGAGTTTGAGGCTCCAAAACTTTGTTCCAGGCCTAGTCTATAAATGTTGTTTAGTGCCAACCTCTACTGAGAGAGCAAAATTTGTTGTGTATGATTTTGTTTATTATTTTTGTGTATATTAATCTTTGTATCATATTTAAAAACATTTTATTGCCTCACTTTCAGTTATCTCTTGCCTGACAAGAGCAAAAGCAGCAAGCAAAAGACTCCAGTAGTGAAGCGGAGCAGGCACCCTAAGTGGTACTACACAGTAATCTATGAGGATATGAGTGTGGATGAATTGAAAGAACGGAGCCTGGAGCTCACATTATGGGACCATGACAAGATAACCAGCAACGAGTTCATGGGAGGAGTCAGGCTTAATCTTGGTTCTGGTATGATGCAATCTTATTCCTAATACAGCACAGTCGATTTTCTCATTTGTTTTAATCTGCTTTCAGTTTTAATCAATCATGTATGGCTGAATTGTTCTTTTGCATATATACAAGGTGACTGAAAAATCAAGCATATCAAATCTTAAAATCATATAATGTATTAAAAAATTAAAATAAAATTTTTAGTTAGGTGGCCCTAATATATCCTTAAAAATGTGTGGGACTGCTCTTGTGTCACTCACTGCTATGAAAGATATCCCCGATTATTCCTTTGAGCCCGAAGAATTCTTTTGGGCCTAACGGTTTTGGGCCTAACGGTATAGTGCAGGGTCAGCAAACTCCAGTTACTGAGTTGCGAGTTTGAACCTACCCCCCCACAATCAGGGATATGCGGCCCCCACAAATGTATTGAAAATATCATCTGCTATTTTTAATATGTCAGATGATCATTACAGACCTCTTTTTTTTATTAATCAAAAAACATGCCATTTTCCCAGAGTCAAATGCTTATTTTAGAGCAATATTTCTCTAAATATTCTTATGGGAGTGTCATTGTTTCAGAAAAAAAATAACTCTTATCTAAAACTCCTAACAATTATAATTTATTCCGAGTTTAAAAGAAAGGCCTGTCTATTCTTGCTTTGTAGGAAACAGATCTAGTTTCTCAAAAACACTGTACTAACCTTGGTTTAGAGCATGGGTAGTTACTCTGAAACTCTTTAATGGCACTCTCATAAAAATGGCTCAAGTTATATTGTTTTAAAATTTAAAAAAATTCTCTCTGGGGAAACTGCATGTTCTTTGATCAATAAAAAGGAAGTCTTTGTAATGATAGTCTGATGTATCAAAAGCAGCAGACAATATTTCTTATACGTTTTGGGGGTATAAGACTGCCACTTAATTGGAAAATAATATATTATTTCAATTTCTTGGTGCATTATATGATTTTAAAATTTGATGCGCAAAACTTTTAGATCACCCTGTATATTTTTTACTTTAATTAATATTTTCCATTGTTTTTTGGCAACTTTATTATGTTATGTTATATGAGTTAAAATTTAGTGGAATTGAGGAATTTTTTTTACACATGTATATTTAAATAAGTGGGTGTTGAGACCAAGACTGTCCAACCTACCAGAAAGGTGTAAGGTAACTGTATGGATGGCCAGGAAGAGCCACCCAATTTAGACCGGAACCCAGTAGGGGAGGCATCCACAGGAACCATACCCTCCTTCCCCTACCACCAACCTCTCGGAAGGACTTATGGACCCACATGTTTAACGTGATCGTACTCCACGTGAACATTGTGGCAGTTTTGGCAGCGGAGGGAATCAATCCCGGGCCTTCCGAATGCAATTCCCTCGCACTAACCACTGGGCTACCGCACCTGAAATAAGTGGGTGTAAACAACATGTTGTTGCAATGAAAATAAAATTAAAACATTTAAAGTACATTGACAGAGATGAGCCTGTACAGTACATGTGATGAATAAAGTGAAAAATGGCCTTAAAATCTGAAGACAAGAAACTAACCTCAAAAATTGTTTTAATTATTTTTGTCCAAAATTACTTTAAATTATATATAGAAATTTATAAACTAAATTTTTTGTCTTTTAAATGTATATGAAATACATGATATAATTTCAGAAGAAAACAAAGTGTTATATATCTGTTACATATGAATTTTAATTTCTTGTATTCTAATCATTGCAAATATGTATTCAGAATTATATTGAATTATTAGATTTTTTAAAATTGAAAAGTAAGAGGGAAAAAAAGAGGGAGGGAGGGGAAGCAGGCGGATACTATAAGAATATACAAATAATCTTTAATAAAAATGCTTTAAAAATGTCTTTAGATAGAATAATACCATAAAAATGCAAATGCCATCAATGTGGGACCTAAGGATGAAAAAAGAGTTGGTAAATTTTGTAGCACTAGATATAACACAATTTTCAACTTAAACAGCCATTTGTTTGTATACAGCCAAGAATTTAGTCCCATATTGCTTAGATGAGTTACTTTGAACAGTTATTTCACAGTAATATTTGTTTTGATTTAATTTAAATTATATTTTAGTGCAACACTCTTAAAATATTTTGTTGTTCCTTTAAGCTTTTCATTGCTTAAAATATATCAATATATATTTCTAAATATCCCATTTATAGTCTATTAAATTTATATCAAATGTAGTATATAAAGATAACTTAATATGAGCAATTAAAAAGTGAAGTTAGCATTAGTGAAACAAGTGTTCAGTCCATTAAGCTGTGCAAATGCATTTAAAAAATCCTAATTTTTAATCCAACTTGTATAAGATTTTGCATATGAAGTTAATTTGATGTGAAAAATTGTTAAATGAAATTAATTTTATGTCCAGGATTACATTTTATGAAACTGTGTGCTCAGTTAATAAGGTTGAAAACAAAATTGTAGTCGACATAGAATAGAAATAAAAATGCAAGGAACCCATGTGCTTAGAACAGAGGTCTGCAATCTGTAGTTGCCTTAAAATTAACATAACACTGGTGCTTCTTAAAATATCAACATAATAAATACTGATACTTTCTAGAAAAAATTGACATAGTACTAGTGTTTACTAGAAGAATTTGACATAGTGCTGGTGTTTCCTAGAAGAATTTGACAGTATGTTTGTTGGCAGTAAATTATTAAGGGCCTCTGATTTAGATCTTTGAGGATGGCTAATGTATGTGGATGTCAACCTAGAATTTTTCTAAGAAATACAGTATACATATGTGTTGAAGATAAATTTACCCTCAGAGACAAGCAAAAGAAATGCATTCTCTGTCAGAACATTTTAAGTCGGAACCTGGTAAACATCCATTAAGAAAGACTTCAGATATCTTTCTGAATGTTGACATTGGCATATAAGCCATAGTTTCGTTCACATATGGTTTTGAAAATACAAACAATTGAACTTATATCACCTTTGAATTTTATATATTGTGTATTCCACCAGTTCTTGATTTCTTTTGAAATTTACTTATTTTATTAATTTAAAAATATGTTGGTTTGTGCACTGAATGTTTTAATTCAAATTCAGTTTTAGTTGGGCTCTCATTTGTATATGACTAGCAGAAATACCTGTAATTGCCCGTGATAGTACTGAAATAAAATTAACTTAGTACAAAATCTGAAATATTTTTAACCATAAACCTGCTGTTATTCAAACTTCACAAACTGGTGTAAATTGGTTGAACCATTTAATTACCTGTGACTTGGGTAGGTCTATGAAGATAAAGTTTATATCAAACATTCCTTGGATAAGTCTCATTGCCTGAAAGAAGTTATGCCAAATTAAATTGCCTATTTCATGCCATTTAGTTTGGAAACCTATTTTAGAATTACAAAATCTGAAATATTTTTAGCCATAAACATACTCCTAATTAAGCTTAGCAAACTAGTGAAAAAGGTGTATATATATATATATATATATATATATATAGCTGTTCTTAAGTTAAGCAGTCATGGACAGGCAAGAAACAGGTTTTTTTATTTCTTGCTACTCTGCACTTCATTGTAGGATTATAAAACTTACATTAGAATGTTCCACAAACACATTATTATGTGAAAAACACCTAAAAAACAAAATGTATCAAAATGCATTGTGTAGTTCAGGTGAGTATATTAACATTTTCCATTATATATTAGAAAAAAAAAATAATAGTTTGATAAAGTTCCAAATTTTGGTTATTTGATAAGAGATTATTTATTTAAAATGTATTTTTTTCTGTAAGAAATATGATTTTCCTTTAGTCTTGAAAGAAAGAAAAAGTTAAATTTTTGTAACTTTTATTTTCTAGAATTAGGTATAAACCTAAAACTGTGCCAACCTTTGCAAAAAGCTTGCAAGAACAAAATGCACAACACCTCATGCGGAATTAATGCCTTCTGCAAAGGGTTAATATATAACATTAAATTTGAAGGCAGGAGAACTAATTTGTTATGCTAATCACCACAGAATATTTTGTTGTTGAAACCCAGATCGTCCAACCCACCAGAAAGGTGCAAGGTAACTATTTGGACGGCCGGGAAGAACAGAATGTTTTGTGTAAATGTTTTCCAATTTCTCTGCAAATTTTAAATATTTCAATCTCTTAGGTTTGTACCATGGTGTACCAGTGGACTGGATGGATTCAAGACGTGACGAAGCTTCCCTGTGGGAATCTATGCTTCAAAGTCCTAATATGTGGGTAGATGGCTGCTTACCCCTTCGACCCACCATGCAATTTCACCATGGCTAAAGTCTTTGCACTGTCCTAATATAACTCTTATTTACACATAAAGAAATCACTATGTGTTCAGTGATTAGTACAAAAATTTGGCTGGCTATAGAATTTATATATTGCCCTTGATCTGAGAATAGATCTCGAGTAAATTTAATTATGTTATGATTTTATTGGTTACCTCTGTTAATGTTTTGGAAAACGAACGAACCGTTATTGTTATTAGAAAAACAAATAAGTTTTTTAAATGATTGTTTAATTTTTAATTCGTTAGTAAATAAAACTAAAGTTCTTATCTTCAACGTTGCCAGGAATTAGATAAGTGTATAAATGATATAAACATATTTTAAATGTAATGTCTTAAAAGTGTTTGTCAAGAAGTGCCAATATGTACATTTTCCGTCCATGCATTTGAGTATATTTCACGAATTCAGTGAAAATTGAATTTCTCTTACTGTTATAATATATTACAGAGAAATTGTTTATATTAAAACTATATATATATAGCTATGATTCTTCAATTCTGATTTTATTGACAAATCTAGTCATCTAATGCTGTGGTTTTACTAAATGTATAAGATTAATTGATACTGTATAATTAATAATTCCACTTAATTTTGTTCAGTGATGTTATATGTTTAAATGTTGAAAATTTTCCCTCGTACTATGTGGTTCTATAAATACTTTAAAGTTTGGACAATATCACTTTCAGAAAGTTATTTGGCTAATAACATATTTTTAATTCCTTCTTTCAAAGCTATATTATATATATATGTCTCAAATCATCAACATTCCTTTTCTTTTAATCACTGAAAATTGTAACGGAGAAAAATACAAAAATGAATTGTGCATTACTGACTCCGTCCATGTGAAAAGAAAAGAAATTTCTACCAATTTTTCTAATCTGATTTTAATTGCAAACATATATCAGATGTTTATTTTGTAAAGTTTTGTAAAGCCTTTATATACTCTTTACTCAAATACGCTCCATTTTTTGTAATTATATGAAGTGTTATTTATATTTGTAAAACTATAATTTTTCTAAATTTTTTTTTTCATCTAAGTCATTTTTCAGCTGTATATCATTCATTGATTGTATGTGTTTACATCACGTGAAACAATGTAAAAAGCGTATATAAGCAAATAATGATCTGTGCATCTCAATGTAAATACTATATTTTGCAATGCAAGCTTTTTATTCTCTTAACCATTCAAATCATTTTGTATGTATATTTAATACTTAAGACAAACATTCTTGTAACTAGGCTACTGATGTTTTTATTATTTAATAAAGAAGCTTCCTTTATACTTAGCATTAAACATTTAAGTTTCACACCTTAAAAGTAGTATGTTACTTTTGTATGTTCATTATAAAGTTTTTCCGCAATGACTTGACACATGATACTCATTACAGCATCACTACAGCTTCTTGGCTGTTGCTGAATAAGTTTGCAAGGCCTTGACCCTTGGAGAAAGTTAAGAGTAAGCAAAATTATTTTGAAACAGCTTTTATTAAGCACAATAAATAAGGAATGTGAGTGCTAGAACATTTCACAAAATTTCATGTTAATTAAAAAGATGAACTGACACACATACTTCCACATAAAACTAACTATACACACAAATAACCTTTTCAGTCTATAACTACCTAATATAACTTTAATTTCATACTTTTTACAAAATCTGAGTCTCAAAATATCTCCTCATATTGTACTCATAAAAATAGGATTGCTTACAAAATATGTTGTAAAAAGTATGGACTTTCCATACAATTCTGCTTTGTATGAACAATAGGCACATTATATTTTAATAAGTTATCTTTTATTTTTTAAACATCAGATTTTATTTCTCTGAATACTAAAAATATCACATATTTTCGACAAAAAAAGAATCAGTCTTAATTTATCCAGTCTAATTTTCAATCATGACATCACACTTTTGAGTAGTTTTACAAATTCACAACATTGCTTATTAAAAATACTGTTAAATTTAAAATATATGTATGTATATTGTGGCTGTCTTGTTCAAACAAGTATATTTTACGCTTTGTATTAGTCTTTTACTCTCAGCATGGATTATATTACTGTAATCCAATCCTGATTTTGTAAAACAGGAGACACTGCATAAATTTAAAAATAAGAAACTGTTCAAAATATGAAAGAACTTATGAGTATGTTAAAGTTCTCTGCAGTGTATTATAACTTGTTTAATTAAGACTTTTTATATAAACATATATATAAAATTCATATATATTATATATATATATATATATATATATAACCAAAATATATTAAGAAATATAAAATGAATATGAAGTAGTAACAAAATTTAATTTTAGAATGAAAATATTTTATTAAATATGAATTCATTAAGTTTGAGTTTGACTACATATATAATTGTGAAAATTTACTAAATTAAAGGCAGCTTTTGTAACATCAGAACAAAACACTACTTTTTTTTTCTAATTTGTTATGAGCATATTTTCCATTTAAATATATGTCTTCTCCAGTAGAAGATCGTTTTTATTAGAGACAAGATAATTTTTACAAAAGAAACAGTGTTGCTTTAAAAATGAAAACTGCATGAAATGTGACATTTCTTTCATTTTGTCAGAAAATTCATACATAAAACAAATATACATAGTCAAAATATTTTAAAAAATTCAAATTTGAGGGCAGTCAATAAAACCACAGTTCATTTAAAATATAAAATCTTGACTAAATTAAGTGAAACATTCTAAAAGGCATATATATATTCTTTGTTATGTTTTTATTTACTGCAACTAGGAGAGGGTGTTAATATACTGGGTGCCCGGATGAAAGGTATCCAACAATATGAAAATATTTATTGCATAAATATCTTGTTTGTAATATCGTAAGGAGAATTCAAAGTTTCTTTGATGCAACAACTGGTATCCACTTAGGTGCATGTGTCAGCTAGTGACCATAGACGAACTCTGTAACAGATTTCACATTGGGTTTTTTACCATGGGGTTACGTCAAAAACATTATCTACCAGATCAAGATTAATCAACAGTCTTAAGCACCTAAAATCCTGCATAACGGAATCTGTGGCAAGTTATACACTGAACATACTTGAAGAGGAATAATGTCAATTATCATATGATGTTTGCCGTGCCACAAAGAGTGACATTGAAATTAATTATGGCAATTATAATGAGAAAAATAACTTTTACATTTTTGCTTTAAAATGGTGTGAAACAAAAATGTCTAAAAATATTTTTTAAGATATAATTTCATTATTTTGGATACCTTTCATCCGGCCACCCTGTATATTAGGTCAAAGAACATTAAAATTTACCTTCAAAGTTTTAACCTGAGAGATTTCAATTTTAAATACAGTAGAATATTTAGATTTAAAGGAGGTTTGTTTGTACATTTCCCATTCCAACAGTTAACCTGTATACACCAGTACTAATTGAACTATTTTGAAATGCAAATAATTAAACCAGGACTTACAGCTTATACCGGATTAAAATTCATTAGACTTCCATGCCTGTACTTGGCCGATAAAAAGGCTTATTCAGCCATAGGTTTTTAATAAAAAGCAATATCACCAAATGCATTCTTCAATGGGAAAAGTTAAAACTCATAAAAAAAAAAAATCTTTAAAACTATCTTCATATGTATTCTGAGTACTTGAATAAGAGCATAGTAATATTTAAAATTTTCTATTATGAAATATATACTTTAAAAACTAGCAATTGCATGGCTTTGGTACTATCAAATTCAATTTATCACTGTAAAGGTGATATATTTACCATATGTACAAAAGATAGAATTACAAATTACATATAAATTCAATGTTGCTAAAATTTTAAACCTAGCAATCTGCTATTGAACTTTTTTTTTTCAATTTGCATTCATAAGTACTGTACGATAGTTAAAAAATAATTCATTTCAAATATAAATAGCTTCTGCCACATAGAATTAAAACAAAAACATATTGCAATTTAAAATAGATCAATACTTATTTGAACAGTATCTTACAACAGTACAAAAGTATAAATGTTTTATTGCCTTCTCCCAGAATCTTTAAATTTTCTGATAATATATGAAACCATTGAATGGAAAAGTGGTGAAATGTAAATTGTTTTCATTGACAAATAAAATGTCTTGAATTTATGTACAATGTAGGTAAATTTTAATACAAATATCCTTTAAAAAAAAAACAATTATTAAATGCCTCATTTACCAAATCTTAGATCTTGTATAGTCTAAAATCAACTATGTTTATATAAACAGGATTCTTGGGAAACTCTTTAAGGACCTCAATAACTTTGTATAGACGTAACATGTCCATTCTATTAAATAGTAAACGTTACATCTATTTAACGTCTATTATGTCTATTTAATAGTAAAGCAACCATGCCGTATCAAATAAAAGAAATTGCAGTAAGAATTTAAAAAGTTGGGATAACGAACTTAGGAAGCTAGGATAACAAACGACAAAGCAAGATAGACTAAAAAAAACAATTACAAAGTTGTAGCAGTTGATATCAGGAATAAATACCTGTCAAAAGTTCACATAAGGGACTGTAACACTAATACCTGCAATACTAATCAAAGTACGTGATAATGTTCTTTGTGGAACTCAAATGTGTATTGTTGTTGATGAAGGGCATTTTGAAAAGGCTGCACATCAGTGTTATTTATTTTAGCATTCCTGAAAAGGACAAGCATTTGCCTTATTGAGCAAAATAAATGCCTTCTGTGACAATTTATGGTTGATTACTTATTAGACATTGCTCTGACAACTTTGTAATTGACTTTTTTTATCTATCGCGCTCTGTTGTTGAGTTTATTATGGACGAGTGAAGAGAAGTCCATTCTCCATACCTAACAAAGCTAAATCAATATTCGCCTGAATTTTGTTAAATGTTTTACTCGAAGTGAAATTGCACGCAGATTTGCAGAATCACAATTTCAATTTTTAAACAAACTGTAATAGGGCAAAACGCCCATTTTTAAACTACACATGCTCACTATGCTTTGTACAAATAACAAGTAAATAACCACTTTTAAACAGTTAATAAAAAGCATGTGCACTTGCATACATTATAATATAAATGCACTCCCATATATAAAATACATTTTTGCAATTTAAATCTGTTACTTTGATTTCATTGTTTTCCTGTATTCTAATTTTGTTTAATTTATTATTCAAATTCTTAAAACTTCTATGCTCTTTTGTATTAGGAATCTCAAATATCGAAATTATCTTTTTATAGCTCTAATTTCATAATTATTTGTTAAATTAAGTTTTAATTTGAAATCTTTCACAGCTCGCACACTTCATATGCTTGAGTCCATTCAAAGCTCTACTTTTTGCTAATTATCATGCTGCAATTATTTTTATTCAATTGGGTACGGTCACTTTATTTTTTATATACCTAATGTGTTATGTACATTCATTGATCTTTCCTTCAGTTATTGGGGTTAAGTTATTAGGGGGTCCCAAAGTTATTGGGGTTAAGGTTTTTCTTGGGAACCATGTAAATTTAAGCTTAATGAAAGAATACTTTGCACATGCAAGGAAGAGTTCAAATGTATAGCTATTGAGGCCTTCAGTATTAAATTTATACAAAAAGTAATGAAATATGGTTTTAGCATTTCTTCCAATACATCTATTCTTACAGATATTAAATGATGAATGCACATTTTTTTTTTAAAAATCACTGAAAGTTGCCGTAAAAAGTACCTGTGAATGAAAATGTACTATTAATAGGTAGTATTAAGCAAAAATATTCTGGTGCCAGCCTGTATTGGAAGCAAAAAATGAGCTTTATTCCTAGCTTAGGAGCAGAAAAAACAACACAATTACACCAGTAAAACTAGATTTGCAAATGTAACTTTGCTTTTTATTCTTTTGATCCGAGAAAGGAAACTGAATTTGCTTCTGAAACTGGTTGGTACTATATTTTTGCTTAATACTGTTTATTAACAAATTATTCATATTCACAATCAATTTGGAGTTTGAGATTTGATAATTGCAATGTGCTATCTAAAAGCAAATCCAAAAAATGCAATTATAAGAACCATTATGTATAAACACATTTAACTGACCTGAGAAAAAAGGAGTTATAATATATACTATTGTGTCTAATGAAAGAGTTTCTGTATAAAAGATTGTATGTAGGATATTAAGAAAAAAATTTATTTACATTATATATATATATATATATATAATTATTTGCAAAACAACTGAAAATCGAGTAAAAATATTTTGCTGAACAATTTACAATGAATGTCTGTCAAATTCCTTGTAAAATATTACAAATACATTCCTAATTAGCGTTGTTTTAAATTAATTTATCAATGGTAAGTTAAACGGGTCTATTTAAATGGCTTTTAATTTTCTTGCCAGGTGTTGGACATAGAAGACGTGTTTTTGAAAGGAAAAATATTTATTCAAAAAATAAAAGAAAAAGTATTTATTCGGAAGATAAAGGAAAAGTATTTTATGAATTTTCAATTTATTGATAAGTGGTTGTCTTAAAAGAATTTTGAATAAGCTAGTTTTATCTTTTTAATTTATATGCACCCATTTGATGAAAGTATCTTTAAGAGGTATGCAGAGAGCTGAGGCTATATACTACTCTATTTTTGGTTCTATCAGTCTGATTTTAGCAATCTTAGTGTCCATGACTTGCTAGTAAAGTGAGCGGATACTAGGTATATACTACATGGGCACAGCAGAATACATGGCTACATAGTGAACAAATCAAAATGTACTTTTGCAGTAACTTCTTTCCGTAAAAAATGCTATAAAAGACATATCAAGCTTTTTCAAGTTAAAAGCTTTTTTTTAAATGTTCCTGTTGATCACTAAAAGCTACTAATATAGTAGTAGTAATATAATTAATATATTAAATATAATATAAAATTATAATTTATGTGGGATGTCACTTTCAATTACCAAAACCACAGCTATATGGCATGAACAATCTGCTCTGCTATCTGTGGCTACGAACCCCTGCAAGAGTTCTCTCCCTAGATGATGTGTAAAAAGGGATGCATTTATGTCAGTGTCTGTTCTTTTTATTTAAATGTGAATCAGGGCACAAATGAGCATGTATTATACAGATACTTGGAAGAATTAAATATTTGTTAAAGATCACCCTTATTTGGTATAAAATCTTACATTTATATACACATTAATTTTAACATATATATAGGACAATCAATCTATATCTTCTCTATACCTATCAAGTTTATGTATTTATCATTTGTAATTGTACAATTTCTTTAAACAGCAATGGTAGGATAAAATAAATTATAAACATCAAAAATCATAAATAATATATATTTTTCCCCCTAAGAGTCAATTAAATATTCTTATACATAAAAACTTTTATATGATTGAACTTGTACCTGATTTGTTAATGCAAACCAATTGAAAAATAAAATCCATTTCATTTAAAATGGTCATACTTCACAATTTATTATTTTTAAAATGACACATTAAAAGAAAAGAAATGTTTAAACATGTATTTCATTACTTTGAATCTATATTCATATTAAAATCTGACCCAACAACTGTTCTGGAAATAAAAATTTTTTGTATCTTACATCCAGAGGTCGAAGTTTTATTGAGACTACTTACCGGTAAAAACTTTTCAGTTGTAGCATTATACTCGACAATAGGTTTTCACTGTAAAGTAAAATCAATAACTCGCCAATGGTAATTGGGTGACAACAATTTTCAAGTCCTGCTAATAATTGACTCCATTTTATAATTTTAAATGTTAAAAAAATTACATTTCTCCACTTTTCCTTCCGATAGTATAAAAATTACCATAAGTATCTTACATTAAACCCAGGTACTAGTTGCTTTAGTTACTGGCATTGATCTTGGAACAGCATCTGGCATTTTATGTATCTGGCGTTGATTAAGGCACTTGCTATCTTCATAAGTTTCTAATTCCTCAGAACAATCTTCCATTATTGGGGGATATGCAGAATCATACCGTGTCAAATATGGCGATCTAGTTCTCATATTCCTTTTTATAGGAACTGTGCCATGACCAGGTGAATAAGATGGATTTGAAGAATAATGAGATACAGGAGATTTAAATGATGAAAGCACAGGCAACTTGGAACTAGGATTATGTGGCACAGGGGAACCTCTAGTAGGCGACACTTTTAGCAATTCAGCTGCAGAAGGCCTAGGATTGGTATCATTAACACCGGTTCGAGTTTGTAGAAGTAGCATTTTAAAATCATGCATACTTGTAGGTTTAGTTGGACCAATTTTATCTTGAGCAGTCTGTTTACGGAAGTTAGCTGGCATGCTATTGCACCATTTTGTTTTATCGGAAGATACTAAGTCATTACGTTTCAATAATACCCCTGTTTCTACAGGCTGTAACTTAGATAAAGAGGTTTGACTCAGTGCTGGAGAGACAGACCTAGAAGACAAAGGAGACATTGAAATTTCAGATTCAGTTTTTATATTGTGTTTCTTTTTGGAACTGTGAATAATGGCAAACAGTTCGGTGGCAGACATGGATTTCAGATTCTTCTGTTCATTGCCAGAAATGGTATCTTTTACAGGTTCTTTAGATCCATTTGAATTCAAACTTAGATGGCTTAATTTCCGTTGTAGTCCAGCAGGGGATGTTATGTCCAAAGTAGATGGCGGCGATTCGCCTGAAGGTATGAGATCAGGCGGTCTTAATGGTACAAAAGATGTCTGTGAAGTATTTCTCTTGGCAGTACAAACATTAGGTCTACTAGTAACTGCCTGATTAACTTTTGCAGCTGCATAACTATTTTTCTGTTGAAAGTTATACAATCGCCCAGGCCATATATTTGAACTAGAAGGTGTATTTTGCTTTGAGTATAACATATTATCACTTACAGAATTTGGCACAGTACTTGGAGGACAATATGAAGTTCTGTTATGTGTAACATATCTGCTCGGAGAATCTGTTGTCTGTGAACAAGGTGTGGAATAATTCTGCCAAGCAGGATTTTCACTTAAATGCTGCATGGGTGAATCTGTGTCATATTTAGAATGTTCTGAAGCTGCTGGAGAATAGGTTGCTTTAACAAAATGCTTTTCAACTGTTTCAGCCGATGGTGGAGAAATTAGATGAGATGGAAAATATGACCTGCAGAAGCGGCCACCTCTAGAAGGTCTAAAGGTAAAATCTTGTTTAACAACACTTGAATTGGAAGGTGATGTATTATGACTTTGAACAAACAAGGGTGATTGAGTTAATGTAGGCACTACTGGTTTCAAAACTGCTATTTGACTGATATTAGGTTTTTCTTTTTCATTTGTTTGAACTGAAACTTTTGAATCAACTTTAGAGGAACTGGTAACCTGCTTCAGAGGCATTAGTGTTCTAGTTTCAGCATGTGGCTGACATAAAGGCAAAGTAGCATAAGTCCTTTCTGTAGAATTTTTATTAGGACTTGAACTACTACTTCTTCCAAGAGAATTGGAAGAATAAACAACTTTTCCAGAAGGATCTAATGTCACTCTAGCTACAGAACGAGGTAAGGAGTTGGTTGGGCTAATTGGAATTTTTTCGTTACTTGATATTTTGCTGAAGTTCGGAACAGATGAAATTGGAGAATCAGGAGATTGAAATGAAACATATGATGGTTGAGAATCGTTTTTATTGAATGGTATTGTGAATGATTTCTCTGATCCAGAATTGAATGTGCTTGATGAAGAATTATTAGTTTTGAAAGGTGTTCGTTTTATTGTGCCAGTAAAGCTGCTAGAAGAATCACTCCTTGCAATAGGTGTGACAGTAATGCGTTGAGCATATTTGAGAGGAATCAGTGACTTATCAGAATCTGACTGTGATACTGATGGATTCTCAATTACCATAATTTCATCATCGCTATCAAAGTCTGTGTCTAATTCACTAAATTTTGAACTAGGAGTACCACTTCTGTTCTTCCTAGCATCATTTAAGTCTGGAGAAAATGTAGTGATATTTGTCCCTGACCGAGGTGTTGATGTAGCAACAGGTTGATTTGTTTGAGGTATTGATGTGGAAAAGCTAGACGGTAGTGGGGTTTCACTTCTATACATATTTATACAAGGGTTGATTGGAGAATTATCTTTAGAAGCACATTTCATATTTGGTACAAATGTAGAACGTGTTAATTCAGATTTTTTACTATCATGTGATTTTTCCTCTCTATGGACTTCAGCAACAATAACATTCACATTCGGCACAGTTTCACCTTTTCGTTCAGAAATTTCATCATCACTAGTTTCTGGTGACACGGCACACATGGAAGGATATCTATTGGCTGTAATTGTTGTTTTCACCCGAATTCGATCTCTAACTTCATGTTCTGATTCTGAAGTTGATCCATTCTGTGGTTGAGGAGAGTCTGATTTATCACTATCCTCCACATCTTTATTTAAAACCTCAATCATACCTTTTTCAGTTGTGGCATTACAACTCGAGACACGAGGTGGGGGTGCAGGACCTACTTGACGTTTGAGACTCCCACTATTAGATGAACACTCGGTTGCTGATTTTGAGAGAAAACTGTTGATGCTGCTGTTACCAATAGTGCTCACTGAGCTCTGGGATTCTTGTCTTTGTCTGAATCCATCAGTTTCAGATATTCCGTCATCCAATTTCATACTGGTGATGGGATTGCACCATAACCCACTATCGGTATGCATGGATGTGTAGTAGCCATCGGTATCTACTGAGTAAACAGATGAGTCCCCATCATCACTGACTCCTCGACGACCAGCATAAGGAGATCGGATGACAGGTGTACTGGAGGAACAATGTGAAGTAAAATCAGGCGTAGGAGTATTGGAAATTCTGTTGTTTCCATTGGGCTCCCATGGAAGATTTATGGCTCCAAATTTCTTCCTTTTAATTGGAGAACTGGACAATGACTGAATTAGCAGAATTTCATCTCGAGATCTGTAAAATATGTAAAGTAGAAATAAATCATAATAAAAAGTATCGGATAAATTATTAAATTATCTCCTTTGGATGAATTTAATAGAACGATTCTTTTATACTTTTAAAGTTTGTAAAAAAAAAAATAAAAGAAAAACACTTTCACATTGCTTGTCCCATATTTTTAAAACATTTATGATTTCAGATAGGTTAGGACTAGGCAGGGTAAGATAAAGCTGGTACACACTAGTTTGTGCAAACCAGTTAAAATTTTTCAGAGTATTGGCTTTTAAATTATGTGAAATGTTTAAAATCATTTATGAAAAATGTTTAAAAATACTGAATGTGTGCAGATTTAACTCAAAGAAGCAGAAAATATACAATAAATGTGTATTATGCTGACTTCATAGTTCACAATATATCAAACTGGGAATGAATGATATGGCATTTTCAAAAGTGTACTGGTTGTTAAAGTTTTAAAAACCTTCAATCAGATGAAGTGTTATTACTTATTGGAGCAAAGAGAGCGTAGCTTTCTTCTTGAGTCACTTCAATTTTAAAATATTTGAAAGAACATTACTTTAAAATGGCTTATTCGATTTTGATGAAATTTTATTTTTAATCGGTGGTCAATATGTAGATGGTCTTTTTTAAAAAAAAATTCTAAATTGAACAATTTTTACTCAGTTTAGCACCATTCAGTGGAATTCAAAAATCTTTATGTGAAATTTGGATGGATAAAGAAGTGTGGGATATAAATGGAATATTCCCCCTCTCTTCTCTCCACATAATTGCACAGTGGGGAAAGAGTGGTAAATAATCCTATAATCCTCTTATTGTTAAGAAATCTTCTTTCTCCTTATTTGGGGGCATAAAAAGTCAGTCTCACTATTGATTGAGTGATGTGTGAACTTTTTAAAGGGATTCTGTCTCCCTCTCCTATAAATGTCTGTGTGAATACACAGACATTTATGGGTACTGTGAATACAATTGAAGAGATATATTGTCATTTTGCATAAAGTCATAGAATTTAATTAACAAGGAACAATAACCTAATAAACTTAAAATTGAGTGTGTAATAATTCTGTTTATATGCTCTATGTAAAAGTCAAGACTGGATAAAATTTGATGTCTGTGACTGTTTATGACCAGTTTCGTATCATCGGATTTACCATGTTGGGGGGCCAAAGCGACAAAATAATGTGAGATGCAGGGCTGGGTTTGTACTTGTATTTTTTTACGTCCATATAAAAATATTACTGAGGCAATTCTACTGATTTAGCACCTTATATTGAATTTGATGTAATTAAGTAGTTTTGGAAATATTACAATATTACATTTAGTTAAGTAATTTTAGAAATATTACTGTGAAATGCAAAATACTTATGCACATTCTGCATATGACACAAAGCTTCAAAATAATTGTGATGTAGTAGCCTACCTCTGTACAAAATTAGGTTTCAGTCGGTTGAATATTTTAGAGAGAAATCTGTTACAACATTTGATAGTGATAAGCATAAACACAACACAGCAATATTTATAAACAAAAACTTAACATTGTTTTTATTAGCATTTGTACACATTTTGGCTAGATTTGTACAAAATTCGATTTTGCAAATGAGTTGTTTCTGAGATATTGCAAAATCATGGAAAATTCTGTTTGCATATATTGTACATGATTCATGCAATAATAATAATAATAATAATAATAAAACAAAACATGATGTTTTTGCCTTCTTGTAGCATCCTAACTTATGCAAAATGTGGCTTCATTTGGTTAGGTAGTTTTGGAGAAAATGAGGTTGCATCAATGTGATGACAGACAAACAGAATACCATAAAGTGGTTTGTTGTTATTGTTGTTTGTTTTTTAAATAAGCACCTTCGAAAATTATAGTTTATCAATTTATTCGAAAATTATTTTCAACATGAAAACAATACTTCTCTTTAGCAAGGGAAGTAATACAAAACTATGCAAAAAGTTAAATTTTGTCCATACCTATTATGCTGATCAAACTGAGTTGCATCTGACAAAACAGAATCTTTGCCCACAGAGTTCCTCGAAGGGCTGCTAACACCATCTACAGGCGACACTGTATGCTGGTGATCAGAATCAACAGAAGCTCTAGTACTACTACTGGCACTCCAGTTTCCACTTGAGGATCGTCCATCATCTTGTTTGTTGCCCCGAGTAGAATTCCTCATCTTTACAGCTGCTATAGAAATAGCGGCAGAAAGGCTAGAGATAGGGTTGAAGCTTCTTGATCGAAGGGATGAAATGGTTTTGGATTTCTTGATGCTCGTAGTCTAAAAATAAAAAGTTTCATAGATAAATTATTAAATTGTGCCAATCAATCTCTTCTAGTGATTTTTTAATGAACTACCTCTGGCATTTTTTTTAATAAATATTTATTATGATTTCGGTGAAATATATTTAAATAAATGTATATAAATTATATGCATACATTTTCATTAAATACAAATATTTTTTACAATCAAGGGGAAAAAAGTGATTTCTTGACTATTTCATTCTAAATTTCTTATATGAAATACACGGTGATCGTAAAAATAAAATAAGAAGATTCTTCTGCCTTAACAATATATTAGTAGTAGTTGCTGTTCAGTAATATTGAACAAAGTAGTAAATATATAAAATTAATGGGAAAAAAAGAAATGTATAATTACACTTAAAAACAATGAAGTTTATGATAATAAGTATAGTAAAAAATCTGAAAAATTAAAAAGTAATCCTAAAAATCTCCAAGCAGCAGGCAGTAAAATAATGTTATAGATAACATTAAAAACTAACCTATCTAAGCATAGAACTTGACTTTGTGCACAATCAATAATGAACTAATTCCAATATAAAATGCATCATAAACTGCAAACATACATTTTTGAAATATTTGGATAAACTAGGACATAAACTACTTTTTCACGAAAAAGGGAATATTGTTGTGTTATATATTAGTGTAGACTAGTTTACTATATAAACATTTTTGTGCTAACTATTTTGTGAAGGATTTGCTTTTAAAATGAGGAATTTAGTTTAGATTTCTTCTTTCAATCAAAATGATAAATTTATACAAAATAATGTGCATACCTTGCTTGGAGACTTTTCCTTATCATCTTCAGTAGCAGAGTCTTTAGAATCCTGTTGCAAGGATTCCAAATCCAATTCATCCAAAATGGTCTTCCTCCTAGAATTGTCCATTGCAGATTTGGACCTTCTTTTGGACAGAGATCGGTGAATGCTAGTTGAAGATGAAACAGTAGTATCAAGCATATCATCGGTTTGGCAAGAAGAATTAGTAACATTACGAATGGCTTGCTCAATTTCCCTGTTTTGGCCTTCGCAAAAGGTATGGCGACGTTTGGATTTTTTCTTACTCTTTCTCCTTTTAATTATAAAGTCAGCCTAGAACAAAATATAATATTATCTTAAAAGTATAAAAATACTATCATAGATGAATTAATATTCCCTTCAATTTCATAAATAATTTATGCTATTTTATTTAGCTCAAGTTCAGCAAAGAAACTACTTGGTGTGATTTAACTAAAGGTAAACTAAATTATAAATATAAATATAAACATTTTAAAATGTAAATGCTTAAATATATAAAAAAAAAATTTCAAGTTTATTGAAAACATAAATAATAAATAAAGTACAGCTTTAGTATAAAGAATTTTCATTTTGCAATATTTTTGGTGCAATTTATCCATGATTTAGTAATCCTGTTTTGCTTCCAGCAACCCCTCAACCCTTTCGGTGTTGTAGGAACAAAGAATATACATGTAAGAGTGTGTATTTGATTTTGATTTAAAGCAATTCATTTCAAGTGCATTCTTTGTTAAATTTTAAGATTTTCATGTTACGTCCAAGCAGCGGATGTAAGTCTATGTTCTATGAGCCACGGAAAGCCTGTAGCACAAACAGCTGCTGTTATGTGCAACTTCAGACAGACAGCAGGACTGGACTCTGGGATTTTTTTTAGTGAAAGTAGGTCCATTTTCGAATTGCTACTTATCAACTGTTGCACAAATGACTGGTTCCACATTGCAGTCTTCGACAGAAAATAACCATTCCTATGTAAATTTTCTGTTTTATCCATTTTTACAGTATTAACATGTGCTATATTTCGTTTTTGTATGATATTTACATTTTTTATGCATTTTTGAATTTTACTTACATATTTTTCCATTGTTTACACACTAAGCCTAACATGGCATTCATAATCACTTTACAAACACTATTTTCCTTAGTGACATTTTTGCTCACCAAAAACATGGCAGATTATGCCAAAATTCTTTATACTAAAGCTGCTCCATAGATAACTTTTAACAAGGTATCATTTGTACTGTAGTAATATACAAAAATATACAACTACAAATGACGCCTTGTGAGAGATATAGGACTTAATATACAAAAGTTTCTTTACAGAATAGATGTTAAATACATAATAGCAAATAAATAATAATCAATGGTCTAATATCTAATAATACACAATACAAATGCATAATACAGTTATATTAATATAACAGCGGTATACCTGTTCTTTGCACGGAATATATAATATAAAGAAATTAAAACTTGAATTATGTACATATTCCTATAATACTTTAAATGACTTTGTTATTCTAAACATTTTATTAAAACAGTTAATTTAATTCACCTAAAAAGATGTATAAGAATCTTTGTTCTCGCTATACAAAATTATCTTCACAGGCAGATCTGAAGAAAAAAAAAAACATCCTGGTTTATTTGTAAACACATTTACAAAAACTATTATTTAATTCTCACAAAGCAAAGGGATTATCAAGAAAATTGAACTTAATTTTGCAAAATATTGAATTTTCTTAAATTAGGAGTCATTTTCATTAATTTAGTATCATTTTATCAATTCGGCCACATTTTCATTAATTTGACAGAATTTTAAAAAGTTGCCAAATTTGTCAGAAAGTGGGACAGTCGGACTAAGAAACAAACGCTACCGAAACATCATTACAATACTATCATCTTTCAAAGTGCAATTAATTTCATTGATTTGGTGTCATTTTTATCAAGTTGACAACAGTTTTATAGATTTGGTGATATTTTCGTTCATTTGATGATATTTGAGCAATTTGGTCACATTTTAAAAGGTCGCCAAATTTGTTGTCAAATAGGATGAACTGACAGTCAAAAACTACCAAAACATCATTACAATACTATGCCGTTTCATAACAAAACTAATTTCATTAATTTGGCATCATTTTTATCAATTTGACAATATTTTCCTGAATTTCGCAACATTAAAAAAAAAAGCCCGCCAAATCTTTTGCCAAGCATTACAGGGACGGATGGATGTAATCATTTATATTTTCGTAGATTAGAAGATTATACCCATGTATTGTAGAAGACGTACACGTACTACAATATATGGATTTTAAAATGTTTCCCCAAAATAAAACAAATTGTGTAAGAATTTGAAAATATCAATAATCTAAACTTGTTAAACCAAAAAGCCATAATGATATGATCCAATGAAAAATGCAATTCCAAAAAAAATGTATTTATAAATATATTTCTTTATTATTTAAACCGAAATATATTTACTGGTGTAATAACTCATTGGGTTTAATTCCATTTCTTAGCAACATTATGTACTGTACATATATATTTTCAAATATAAACTCACTGGTTTTAATTCGTTTTGGACAAACCGTAGGTTTGTTTATCCCTTTGAGGAGTGGATTGTCCCAGAAATGCTCCCGATTAAATAGCCCAGGAAGCGTTCCCCGTCTAACACACACTCTGCTTTATTATAAGCAGATAATTAATAATAATAAAAGTTCTATATAGTAAACTATATTAGTTTACACTAACAATTAATAGGTAACATTAAACAACTTAATCTGTAATATATATCTAATAATTTAATCTGCAATACACAGTAACTGAGACCTAAATATTTAAAAGTTCCAAAAATAAACAAAATCCAATTACATTAATAAAGTATTTTAAAAGTTCAAATTTACTTAAATTTAAAATGTAAAAAAAAATTTAAAACCATTTCTATTTAAGAATTTAATATGTAATATAAACAATAAGAATTTAATATGTAATATAAACATATCTGATAGTAACATTTAATCTATAATGCACATCACATCTGATAACATTTTATCTGTAATGCACATCTGATAATAGTTAATCTGTAATGCACATCTGATAATAGTTAATCTGTAATGCACATCTGATAAATAATTCTGAACTAAACATTTAAAAATTCCAAATGTAAACAAAACATAAAATTCTCAAATTTAATTAAATTCTAAATGAAAAATAAATATAAATTAAAAATATATTTAAACTTATTCAATAGTATTTAAATATTCGAAGCGGAACTTGAACTGAATTGGCACAGGTCATAACAGCATATGAAATTATATTTTTAATTTACCCAAGAAATCTTAATATTTTTATAAGAAAATTAGCTTACATGCATTAAAGATCTTCTAAGGAGTGACATTCTGTTGAAACTTGCACCACTTGTATCAATTGGTACAACGGTGGACGGATATTCCAAAGACACGAGCATGGCTTGTTCTTCAGGCGACGGCAAACGTTCCAGTTCTAAATTTTCATTTTGTTTCAGAGTGAAACCGATAGATGGCGACACCACAGTCGGTAAGGAAGACGTGCCAAACTTAACAGCATCTTGCTTAATTTTATCAAGAGTGAAGTTGGCAGGCTAAACAGAAAAAAAAAAATGTATATAAATCAACATGTAATATTTGTATGACCTTATACATATTTATGAGTTATAATACATATTAAAATGATACTGTTTGTCATCTGCTTTCCTCGCGAATCGTGGCCAAAACAAATAGAATTAAAAATATAGATATAACTGAAATCGTCTGCTAACTAATAATAATAATTTCTTCTTCATATTATAAAAATATGCTTCAAACCCACGAGCTTATATACATAGAGACACTACTGGCGCCGACGTCATAAGTTTAGACGTGACGTCACTTACAGTCAACTATAAGCATTACCACCTCAACTCTACGATCTTGCTATTTGCTAATGAATGAATCTATTGATATCTTAATTTTATTTCGTATACCTTGTTTTAATTTCATATATTTTGTTTTAATTTCATATGTTTTGTTTTAATTTAATATGTTTTAAATTAACTGGATGTGACGTCACCGGCAGCGCGAACGGTGACTTTGGTGGCGGATAATGTTACCAGAATTAGAGTAGTGTCTCCATGTATATAAAGCTCGTTGTTTCAAACTTGACTTTGAAACTTAAAAAATGGCAAGTAATAACTAATTTAACAGTTAAGAGTTTCAAATGTATCGGGTATGTATGCTTCAAATGTATGACCGGCGATTTACTCAATTCTTCATACACCTATTGCGTACGTTAACTAGATGGTTTCCATAATATCAAGAATTTAATGCGAAAATATCAATTTACAATAATTTTTATTGAAATATAAAAAATCCTGAATATAATTTGGAATTTTTAATTGTAAGAATTTGATTCCAACTATAATCATTGATTTAATACAGTAAAATTTAAAATTTTAATTATCAATACATTTAACAGATGGGCCATAAAATGGTTTTCAACTACTAAAAAAAGTTTTCAACTACTTATAACGAATATCTTTGATTTTTTTTTCTTTTGTATGATTTTAGCAATAAAGATCATCCAAGTATTGGTAACACTGATTAAATCGTGTTTATCTCCGATATTTTCCGCCAAGTCTCTTACGCAGCTTGGTGTTTTAAAAAGGCATCTTCAGTTCATAAAAAGTCTTTCCTGGTCGAATTTTATGCAAATTTAACTATTTTTACTTTCACTATATAAATAGCATAATGTATACGAAAAATACTGTAACGGAATCGAAAATTCGAGTTCGAATTTTCGACGGAAGAGCACGTTTCAAGCGTCCTTGAACTCGAATCGAACGTTTTTAAGGTGATCCCTGTGTGTGCGTAAGTTCATGGGGACGATATCTCACGAACAAATGGAGCGTTTCGAAAGAAATTTGGTATAAAAATTGCAATCGGTGAATGCTGGAAACCTATTGATTTTAAATGCAATCGAATGTTCGGAAGACCTCCTGAATTCTCTAATAAAATTTTGAAAAAATCATCAAAAACTCAGAACCTTCAGAAAAGTTACGTAAATAATCATTCCGCATGTTAATTTTTCATTAGAAAACGAGTGAGACAAATTTTAGAACACTAGCATGAACCGTTCTTGAGACATTGCATAATTTTCACATTAATTAATTTATCAAAAAAAAATCACATAAAATTAAAAACTCCCACTCCCCGGTTAAGCATGCTATATATATATATATATATCCATGTAATAAATATGTCATTCTTATTTTATTTGCTTCTTAACTGATTAATTTTTGGCTTTATATGGGTGTTACAATTTATCTCTATTGTATCTTTGAATTATCATAAATTATATATATATATATATATATATATATATATATATATATACATATATATATATTCTAATTTTCGGACTTGCTATATTTGTGTGAATGGGAAAGGAGGGTACCAATTTTATGCTTTGTCGTCATAAACTGTTGCTACACCTCTGCACATAAGGACATTTTCCATATTCAAATTTAGGGGGCTCTATACACACCTTCCTCGTTTCTATGTCCAGGTACCTCCTCTGCTTCCTCTTCCTCTCGCCTCCCAAAACGGGCGTAACCATGAACAACTCAGACGAGCTGAGTCCGTCTGTCCGGTACTTGTCGATGGTACACATGACCGCCACGGGGGTGGTGCATGCAGAGCCGTATAAGCGATCGATGCAGGGAGGCCTGTTCGACGGTAAAAATAGCTGGGTTGTCTGTTCATACTTGGTCTGGTACGGTTTCTGGGAGCGACGGAGCCGAGCGGTTTGATTGAGGTCAGAGACGGCTGAAAGAAGAAAAGAAACAAAGATTTAGGTATTGAAAAATAAATAAATACATTATACGTCCAGTTTCCAAATGAGAACAAAAATTTAATTAAAAGTGCAAATTCAGTGTAATTTTAAATAATTATGGGTGGTTGGTTTTTTTTTCAGCGCCGCCTTTGAAAATACGTTAAAATGAAAACGAAAAGTTAATTAAAAGTGAAAATTCAGTGTCATTTCAAATAATTATGCCTCTTATTTTCTTAAATTAAACTCAATTTATTGAATTATTGAAGAAATAAAGAGAAAAATGAAACTGAATCTGTCGGGAAAGTCATGTGCTGCACACATCTGATTTTTATGCTTAAATCTGAAACCGTTTTAGATATTCAGAACTTTGTAGTGCATAAACTTTGACCCAATAACACATAATAATAGTGGTTCCCAATAATAAAAACTACCATATTTGGGTATAATCCATTAAAATATATGTTTTTAATAGAGTAATTTATTTAAAAACTAAAATTTAATATATTTGTGCATTATCCTCCCCACCCCTCGAAAAATAAAGTTTCTAGTGAAACACCCTCATTCAAGAATATTCGACTTCATTTCAATTTCACTTCAGCCCCTTTTAGATCTCGTTTCTAGCTGCAACCGTGTTGCCAATATTTTACAAACCTTACAAACTGAAGAAATCAGACGTTTCACATGTTTGACTTAAAATTCGAGCTCGAACTGCACAAGACTGCATAACCAAGTTCATACACACAAAACCACTAAAACCATGTTCCAAGTTCAGAAACTGGTAGACTGGTTTCGCCTTCGTTGGGGTTCACCGTCACCGAACAGCGTCTGTATTGTTAAAGTTAGGACATATAAGATTGGCATTTAGCACCTCCGACCGAATCTCAAGATTTAATGTCAGCCACGTCTAACAATCTTTCTGTTCCACAAACTCTTATTTAATTAAATCTTGTGTTTGCCATTGTGATTTTGGTATGCAGTTGTTTTTTGTAGCATAGTTTAGTTCTTTGGATGTTGAAACTTCGCCCGTCATAGGAATGTACTGGTATCAGAGTATAGTATCGACGTACAGAGGTAAGGATTTCCAGAAGTACATTTACATGACCAAAGGCTCTAAGCGGTACTATTCTTGGGGGGGGGGGGGGGGGTCTAATGATGTCATCCTATTTTGTGACCGCAAAATTATATAATTTTTATTTTGTGGAATACCCAGACTGCCCCACTCACCCGAGGGTTAGAGTAGCTGTTTGAGCGCGGCTGGTAAGTTTTATCTTGTGTAGTTTAAGTCGATTTATATCGCAATTTTATGTGTGTCTTAGCGTTTAGGATACACTTTTATTACTTTAAATTACATAAAAGTAATAAATAGAAAGATTCGATAACTCAAGCAAAGGTGAAATGTAAAATTAGCACAGGGACCGCGGTGAAAAAGGATTGGGGACAACTTTCTTCTTGAAATCGTGGATGTGAAAAATGTAACTGTCTTTTCTGACGATAGATGTCAGCACCATAAAGAATATTAACTTACTAAAAAAATGTTTTCAATGTCTATTCTAGGCACTATAGTTACAGACAATATAGCTGGATTGATTTCACTCTTTCTAACAGACAGAAACGAATAGTTGTACGAATAGAATACTAAAGCAAGAACTCCACAAACAAAAATAACAAAGTCGTTGCCAACAACTTGGAATGTTTGGGCACAATTCTTCTTCAATAAATTAAAAATAAAAACGTTAATCCTCTATCTCTCTAAAACAGGGGCCGTAGCCTGACACGAAATTGAAGAGGGGCTGGAGGGAAATTCAAGGGGGACTCATAGGATTCAAGGATTTCCAAATTATGGAGTGTCCAGGCAGCCAAAGGCTGCTTTTAAACTCCAGTATATAGGTGGTTGGGAAATAGTGAAAAAAGATAAGTTACATAAGAGAATTTTTAAAAAACGGGCGATGCTCTTCGATTCCGATTGCGACGAATCACAATCAAGATCTGTGGAGTCGCAGAATTTGGAAAAAGAGGAAAAATTTCCGAGATAGAAAGGTAAGAGTGGGGGATGAGATATTTAATAATTTGAAGTTTCATGCTGACAAAGACAGAAAAGTGAGAATAAGAGTTATTAATCTTCTCACACGGAAAAAAAAAAAGGGGGGGGGGGCACTTTTTTAATATAAATAGCAGCCTGAAATAGCAGCAGGAAAACTTTCAATGTTATATATATATTTTTTAATCTGCGGCGTAATTGAAATCGTTAATCCCAGAGAAATTTTTTTTTTTTTTTTGCATTATCTAGATCTTGTATTCCTGGATATTGCTTGGTCTCCATTTTTAAGAAAACTTATCTCAGCGTGGAATCAAACCACTGATCTCCGGCTGCTCAAATCCATGATGCCCTATACATTGAGCTACTGAGGTTATTTTCTTCTTTCTATATTTGAGACGTTAACCATACATTACAGACGCTAAGGCAGGCGTCACTGTTGTACAGGTATTGTGGGTTAAAAAAAAGCGACCAATTCAAAATTCGAAATGTAATACAACTTTTACTTAAATAACGTCTATGTTCGGGATATCCGGTTAAAATCGGAGAGTTACGAAAAATGCAAACACTTTGAGCTCCGAATCTAATCGATAAAAATCTCAACATTTATACTTGTTTTGTCGGTAATATGATACCATTTATGAATATACAAAAATAAATTCAATATTTAAATATTTTACATTTTTTTTTTTGGGGGGGGGGGGGGGGGGGACTAGCAAATCCAAACGGGTTTTTTGCTCTACTTTGCTTACTTTCATCCGAAATATCTTCTAAACTATAAAAGATAAATAAGAAAAATAAGTGACAAAAATGTTCAGTAAGAAATCCAGTTTCTAGATCAATAATTTACTTTTATAGTTTTTGAGCAATCGTCTTGTGAAGTTGAAGAAGATTGAAAAATTTTCCATTTCTTAAATTTGTAATGCTTATATCTCGAAAGCTATAAAAGCTAGTAATATACAGGGTGTCCCAAAAACATTGAAACGTGCTTTAATTCTTTACCTGCTGGAGATAAGTGGGTAATGTAAATTTCAAAAATTTTGAAAGTAAGGTAGGAAATAAGACTACGTTAATGAAATAGTACTCCCGTTCATTTTCAGAAAGTTACACTTTTTAAATTTTTATACGACCCCCTTAGACAAATTTGATCAATCAGAAAATTTGTATTTTTAATGCAACAAGATCATTAAAAAAAACCCCGCATATCTGTATCTTTAAAATTGAGCGAGTTATATTTAATTGAAAATTGAACATTGTGAATGGGGACCCTATATCAAATTAAAAATGTAAATTTGTGACATATCACAATAAAAGATAAAACTGGATGATAATACATAGGATACCCAACCGCGTACTGGGTACCACTGCTTTATATGATCTCTGTCTGTGTAATGCTTTATTTAGATGAATTTGTGATAAAAAAAATTTGACACATATTAACGTATTTTTGATCTAACAATTTCCATCGTCAATTTGTTTGCGATCCCCATTTTCACTGATGAAACAGCCTTTCACACGGTACGGAAAAGTGGCATAAGTCAGATTTTTCCCTTTATCATAATTCAGTTGATTTTAAAGATACAGATATGCGGTTTTTTTAATGATCTTGTTGCATTAAAAATTAAAATTTTTTGACTGACCCAATTTGACTAAGGGGGTCGTATAAAAATTTAAAAAATGCAACTTCTTGAAAATGAATGGGAGGACTATTTCATTAACGTAGTCTTATTTCCTATCTTACTTTCAACATTTTTGCAATTCACATTGCCCACTTACCTCCAACAGGTAAAGAATTAAAGCGCGTTTCAATCTTTTTGGACACCCTGTATAATAAATAATATGAGCAGATAAAACTATAAATATATATAAAACTGTAAATGCTATGAGCAATAGACGACTAATTTGTAGTCCCTTTAAAACCCTACAAAAACATATATTTGGATTTCAGTTAAAATTAATGTTCTCCCTATTTCGTCTTTTAAACTTGGGGTATGTTAGCCACTGATCCTGCGTATCTTGGAAACATATGTATGCTGCATTATTATTCGTACTTTACTACGTTGCTCATTTTTTTTTTTAACAAATAAACTTATTTTAACTTCATGAGAGTTTAATTTTAGATTATTCACGTAAAACCATTTCGGCTCCACCGTCGATTTATTTTAAATACAGGTACATAAAATGTTAGTATAAAATAAATTATAATGTTTACTTATTTTTACTTTCCCTGCAATACAGGGTAATATATAGGAAAGTATTGGAATCATGTCGAAAATCTCAACTCGAGTTTTCGACGGATCTACACGTTTCAAGATCTCTGGAATACGAAAAAACCATTTTTATCGTGACGTCTGTGTGTGTGTCTGTGGGTATGTCTGTGCAGATTTTGTATCCACTCTAACTAAAAAGTTAACAGATCGAATTTCATAAAATTTGGTAGATAGGTCACTTGTGGGTGAGTCTGGTGCTGATTAATTTTGGGTACGATTCGGGATAAAAGAGCCTTTTTTTTGGCGAAATGACCCGCAAAAGCTTGTATTCACTCTAGCGGAAAAACTAATGGACCGAATTTCACAAAATTCGGTAGATATGTTACCTGTGGGACAATCTGGTGCTGATTAGATTTTGGTATGATTCGGGAAAAAAATAACCTGCCTTTTTTTGAAAAATGGCCCGTAAAAATCGCTAAAATCTAAAATAAAACACTACGTATGCTCAAATATATCCATTAAATACTTGTTTAATACGTAATTTTTGACGAAGAAAAGAATAAGACCAACCCCATTACACTAGGATTAACCGTTCTCGAGATATTTGAGATATTTTAGTTTTTCGTATTTTCTCTATACGCTACCTTTGAAAAGAAGTCCAGTTATCAAATGAGAACGAAAATTGAATTAAAAGTGAATTAAATGTAATTAAAATAAAGAGAACGTGAATATAAATCTGCAGAAAAAGTCATGTGCTGCCCACATCAGATATTTACTTTCCCTGCAATACAGGGTAATATATAGGGAACGTATTGGAATCATGTCGAAAATCGCAAGTTGAGTTTTTGACGGATCTACACGTTTTGGGACCTCTAAAACACGAAAAAACTATTTTTAGCCTGACGTATGTGTGTCTGTCTGTGCAATGTATGTATCCACTCTAACTCAAAACCTAATGGACCAAATTCCGTAAAATTTTACGTAAGTTCCTTGTCGAAAGCCCAGACCACTCGGCTCGTCCAAGGACTTAGAGCAGCACGTAAGTTTCTTGTGGATGACCCTGGTCAACACCCTCTGAATTTAGAGAAATCTCCTCTAAATCCAGAGGGTGTTGCCCTGGCGCAAATTATAGTTTGATACGATGCGGGATAAAAGAACCTGTCTTTTTTTACTTTCCTTATATACATAATGTATAAGGAAAGTATTGTGACGGGGTCGAAAATTCGAATTCGAGTTTTCGACGGGAGAGCACGTTTCAAGCATCCCTGATCACGAATCAAACATTTTTGAGGTGATGTCTGTGTGAAAGCATGTGTGTGTGTGTCAGTGAGTCTGTGGAGACGATAACTGACGAACGAATGGACCGATTCGAACGAAATTTGGTACAAAAATCACAATCTGTAAACACTGGAAGCTTATTGTTTTTATACGCAATCGAATGTTCAGAACCCCCTAAATTTTCGTGTGAAATTTTGAAAAATTCGTCAAAAAATCAAAACCGCTAATAAAGTTGCGCAAATAGACATTTCTTATATAATTTTTCATTAGAAAACGATTGACATAAATTTTAAAACGCTAATATGAACCGTTCTTGAGATATTGCACATTTTTCAAAAAAATTATCAAAAAGTTATATAAAATAAAAAATATATATATTTCCTATTGAGAAACATGTTCACTTTTCATATGTAATACCATGCGATAAATTGGGTGACATCATTCTCGTGGATCTAGCTCGTTGCATTCATGAAAAAAGATATTTTGGGTAATACTTTTGTATTTGCATGCCAATAGTCATTTATCTGCTGTAAGAATAACTTATTTTTCCGTCCATAACGCTTGGCGAGATTTTGGCGACGAATTTGGCGGAATGTCGCCAACTTGGCGATATTTTTAATTGTTGCCAAATTAACAAAAATCTCGCCAAATTGATAAAAATAACGCTAAATCAATGAAATGATGACTAATTGAAGAAAATTCAGTATCTTGGAAAGAAAGTAAATTCATTGCATTATATAAGGAAAGTCATGTGTTGTCCACATCAGATTTTTTTTTTAAACAACAAGGCCTGCAGAAGTCGTATATATTACTAAAAAACTAACTGACTAAATTTCATAAAATTTGGTAGATAAGTGACTTGTAAGTTATCCTAGTGCTGAGTTGATTTTGGTACGATTCGAAAAAAAAGAAACTACTATCTAAAATAAATGAATATGTATGTGTCATAGTGAATATGACATTTTGCTTAATTTTAATAAATGCTAATTTTATATGTAATTTTTTAACGCTGAAAATAAGATCGATCCCATTACTCTAGGACTAGCCGTTCTCAAGATATTTTAATTTTTCTGTCACATTTTCGCTACGCCGCTATTAAAAATACGTTCCGTTATCAAATGAAAACGAAAATTGAATTAAAAGTACAAATTTAGTGACATTTCAAATAATTATGCATGCTATTTTGTGCACCTAAATTTAATGAATTATTAAAGAAATAGAGAGAAAATAAATTTGAATCTGCAGGTATAGTCCTGTGCTGCCCACAGATTTTTATGTTTAATATATATATATATATATATATATGCATCCAAGAAACAATTAACAATTTATTCTAACAAATGCTATTTAACTTGAATCCATAACAATGGCGGCTAGTTAACTGAAAAATACCATCAAATTCTTTGAGCCCGAATAGATTAAAAAGAATCTCTAAATCACCGTAGAGAAAATGTTCCTGAAAAAACATCTCAACTCATTACGCGAATGCGTCTCACCGGGCACACAAACAAATAAACAATAAACCCAGTCACGACATTAATTCTATTCTATTCTATTACCCCCAGACCACCCTGAATTTAAATAAAAGAAAGGTAGAAAAAAAATCATCCAGAAATAGAATTCAAAACATATATAACACTTTCGTCCACATTTCTATTCGTAATCCCCCCTTAAAAATAATTTAACGCTGGTAAAACACAGGATTTCCATCACAGTTTCTCCCATTGTGATTGTTGACATCGTGAACTTGCACCATTCACGTACTCGAAATTTGAATGGAAGTTGAAATTAGTTATAGATGGCGCTTTTTCCACCGAAATTCGCCAAACAATGGAAGGAAATGGTCGGATGGATGTAACAACAGAAAGGGAACAAACAGAAGACAATATAGTTATACAAGGACATTGTCTGTTTTGGAATTAGCAGGAAGAGTGGTTGCCCCGATTTTGAATATTCTAATAAAATATCTAAAGAGCAGCGCAGTAGCCAGGTAGGAGCCTAAGCCCCCCCCCCCCCCCCGCCCCCAAAGAGATATACTCAGCCCCTCTGTTAAAAATATTAAATTTTTAGTATGAAATTTCATATAAAATGTCATTCAAATTTTGCTTAAAAATTTTGAGAATTTTTTTTTTATAAATTACTTCGTTATAAAGATTTTTTTTAAATTTAGCTGAATTTGTGATTATATTAATGATCCATTTATGTACGTACTATTTAAAAATATTTAAAAATTATGACAATGGTATTTAGGATACTTTTGTATTATTGCGGGTCCTTCGCTGTTTATATTATAGAGTCAAAATAAACTAATAAGTAGGTAAGAGCATTAAGCATTAATTTGTATTAACTTCCAGAATGTTTCTGCAAACTATTAACACCGTTATTGGTAGTTAATGGTTACATTAAAATCAATTGTAATTATTATATATTAATATTGATGTATAGTAGCTATATGGGTATTAATAATCAGTTCTTAGTTTTCAAATATAAATATGCAATTATTTGTTAATAATTTATATGAATTGAAATATATAATTGTAGTTATTATGGCTCATAAATGCAAATAATTAATTGTGTGTTTGGTGAGCCCCTTTGAATTTCCTTCCAACCCCTCTTCAATTTTGTCTGTGACTACGGCCCTGAGTGAGAGTTCCCACTCGACTTTCTCATTGATTGACAGGGACATGTAGTCGATCGAATTCGTCGCAATTCTTCTTACATAATAAAATAAGATGTCTGTGTATATCTTATATCTCTGTTTGTGTGATCTGTAGCGGGAAATCTAAGCGCCATACGGCCGTATGTTGCCTTATATAAATATATCTAAATGTTATGTCAAATAAATGGAAACTAGGTTAACATAAAATGTCTCGGGGGAGGGAGGGGGATTCTCGTCTCCGGGCCTATGACTGAAAGAAACACTACTCAGGAGACACGGAAAGGTGCACCTTGATTTTGTATATTTTCAAATTAGGTTTTTAGTTATTTCATGTTTTAGCACGATTTTAAGCAATTTTCACACAAATCTGTCCCTTAGCGACCGACAATATTATCGCAGAGTTCCCATCTCGTTCTGTCCAACGTAGTTTGAGCAGACGCCGTAGGATAATTCCTTTTATTTATTTATTTTTAAATGCATCAACATTTGTATTCTTTAGGTTATCTGATACATATTTCGCCGCATAAAAAAATAAGATTAGTAAAATTCTTTAGTTTGACAAAATGTTGTGTGTATATCTTCGCATTCTAACCAAAAAAAAAAAATATTTTTTTAAAATTAATACATAACTTAATTTTCTGTGATTTTTTAAGTAAACGCATAAAAAGAAAGAAACGCATTTTCCGTTGGGGGCGGTGGGTGGGGGGGGGGGGGATACGTTTCGGCCGGCGTTCAACTTTTTATCCGATGGATTTTTCTGCGCATGCCTGCCTTGAAATGTTTAAGCCACGCCTTCTCTTCTGTGCAAATAATAGCTTTTTTTATTTTACTTATTTATTTTTTGCTTTTCACGTTATTAGAGAACGCGCGTGGGGATTTGGTTTGCAGGCAGTTTAAGATACCAATGTTGGAAACTAAGTGGCGTTATCTGCAAATGCATTATTTAAGTAACGGGCGCTTTTTTACGATACGGGCAACACCGGGTCTATAATAATAAAAGATGATGTCTGTGGGTTTATTTATTTGTTTCGTTTATAGCGGAAAATCTAAGCGATGAAATGAAATTCGGTACAGAGGCACCCCGGTTCTCGAAAAAAAAAAAACGCTTCGTCGAATTCAAAAGTTATGAACTTAAATGCCAAAATTCGGTCAATTGGATTTGTAGTGCAATCTATTGCACGTTCCTAAACTAAAATTTCCGATTACTAAGATAGTATTTCATTGATAAACAAATTCGGTATATTATTGAAAATCAATTCCGATTAACTTTAAATTTCTTTATCAACTTCGATTTCTTTATCTATACTTCAAACTAAGAAACCACGGAAAAATTCAGATGTTTACAGAAATGGTCAAAATTCGGCTGAGTTCATTGGTGGCGGCATCCAATCAGCCATCCGTGTTTTGCATGTTGCCAAATTTAAAAACAATTTATTTATTTCCTTAGTCCGGTCGCCTTTTGAAAACCTGGATGAATTAATTCACACATTTCCTTTTCTAGTATGTAATCATAAAAAATGCAAGTTGGCTAACGTATTTAGTAAAAATATTATATAGACTACTAACGTATTTAGTAAAAATATTATATAGACTACTAACGTATTTTGTAAAAATATTATATAGACTACTAACGTATTTAGTAAAAATATTATATAGACTACTAACATATTTAGTAAAAATATTATGTAGACTACTAACGTATTTAGTAAAAATATTATGTAGACTACTAACGTATTTAGTAAAAATATTATGTAGACTACTAACGTATTTAATAAAAATATTATGTAGATTATTAACGTATTTAGTAAAAACATTATATAAACTACTAACGTATATAGTAAAAATGTTATAGACTACTAACGTATTTAGAAAAAATATTATGTAGACCACTAACTTATTTAGTAAAAATATTATATAGGCTACTAACGTATTTAGTAAAAATTATTATATAGAGTACTAACGTATTTAGTGAAAATTATTATATAGACTACTAACGTATTTAGTACAAATATTATATAGACTATTAACTATTGTAGAGACTAATATTACTTTCCCTGCAATACATGGTAATGTATAGGGAAAGTATTGGAATCGTGTCGAAAATCGCAACTCGAGTTTTCGACGGATCTACACGTTTCAATACCTCTAGAATACGAAAAAACTATTTTTAGCGTGACGTCTGTATGTGTCTCTGTCTGTCTGTCTGTCTGTGCAATGTATATATCCATTCTAACTCAAAAACTAATAGACCGAATTTCCTAAAATTTGGTAGGTAAGTCACTTGTATGTGACCCTGGTGCGGATTAGTTTTGGGTACTATTCGGAATAAACCAATCCGCGTGTTTTTGCGAAATGGCCCTCAAAAATTGCTTGTATCCACTGTAACGTCTGTAACTGAAAAACTAATTGATCAAATTTTACAAAATTTGGTCATAAGTCACTTGTAGGTCACCCTGGTGTTGATTAAATTTTGATACGATTCGGAAAAGAACAACCTGCCTTTTTTTTTACGAAATGGCCCGCAAAAATTGTATATTTCCACTCTAACTTAACTAATGGACCAAATTTCATAAAATTTGGTAGATAAGTCACTTGTGGTCGACCCTGGTGCTGATTAGATTTTGGTACGATTCGAAAAGAACAACCTGCTTTTTTTTAGGAAATGGCCCGCATAAATTTCATGTATCCACACTAGCTAAAACACTAATTGACCCAATTTCACAAAAATTGGTAGATAAGTTACTTGTGGGATACTCTGGTGCTGATTAGATTTTGGTACAATTCGGAGAAGAACAACCTGCCTTTTTTTACGAAATGACCCGCAAAAATCGAAAAAAAAAGACTATATATGCTCAAATATATCAAATGAATTTTTGTTTAATACGCAATTTTTGACGAGGAAAAGAATATAACACACTCCATTATACTTTAGGACTAACCGTTCTCAAGGTATTTGAGATTTTTTTGCATTTTTGTTATGCCGCTATAGGGAAAATGTCCAATTACCAAATAAAAACAAAAATTGAATTCAAAATGCAAATTTAGTGTTATTTGGTGCAATAAAACTCAATCTAACGAATTATTAAAGAAATAAAGAAAATATGAATTTGAGTCTGCAGGGAAAGTCATGTGCTGCCCACATCAGATTTTTTTTGTTTGTTGTCTAAATCAAAATTTGTAAATTTCTATTGTTTAGAATACCTTAAAAAATACATTTACAATTTTTTCTAATATTCTGATTCTAAGGTTTTACAACCATTCGATAGCTGAAATGTTAAGTAATGCATTGATGGCAATTTTCCCCCAAAAAATACTGAATTTTGTCTTTATTAGGCAGATTTCTTTTTTTTTTTTTTTAAATAATGCGAAACGTTTAAGCTCTTTTATTTCGTAAAACTAAAGTCTCATTTTTGAAAAATATACCCAATTCTAGAAACTTAAATCTGTTTTGAACATATAAGGAAAGTAATTTTCCATTAAAACAGTCCCCCCCCCCCATAAAATAAATTCCTTTGTGTTGCAGACGATTTACTAGCAGAAAAGCAGGTCTTTCAAAGTCATTATATTGCCTATAATTTGACGAATATTTGAAAATCGACTAAGATCAGTAACAGAGAAAGATATTAAAATAAATAAATAAAATACATGCATCAACAAAAAGGATTCTTAAGAAACCTTTTTTTATAAAATAGTTTATTTTCGAAATATTTCCGTATGTAAATTACTTTGTCAGGGAAAAAACTTATGAAATACAACTTTCCCGTCAATCTAAGTAGCGAAAATATAGAGGAAGAGAGGGGGGGGGGGGGGGGGGGGGGGGGGGGGGCTCACATCTAAATAATACATTATGGTATTTTTAATTTCTAATACTACTGTATAGAGAAAGCATTGTTTTCGGAAAGATTTCAGATTCAAAGTTTTGATAGATAAACATAAAATAAAAATTTGGCGATTCGCAATTTATTTATAAGTGTCGGCCAAAATTTGGAAATATGGTATATCCCACACAGCTGAGTTACAAGAAGGGGTGGGGTGTTAAATACAACAACACATCATATATAATAATGCCACAATCACGGAAAGGTCATTTATCATTCTATAAATTTGATAAGGGATCTGAATGTACATCACTGAGGACTGCAGTTTTGTCTTCAAGTTCCTTTGTCTTCAAGTCCAAGTTCAATTACGTTTCCGTGATTATGGCATTATATATGATCTGTTGTTGTATTTAATAGCGTATTAGAAGGAATAGACATTTAAAAATGTTCATTAAAAAATAAAAATAGTCGGTATGAATTAAATTACGACAACAGATGGCAGCACCAAAAATATTTTAAATTAAAATAAAACATATATTCTATGTTTTATTGGGTATTAAATTTAGTTTTAATATAATCTAAGCATAGCATTTTATCTATAAGAAAATATTTCGCAACTGTTTGAGCAGAATTTCGGCGAAATATGTGTGCCGCGAAAGTTAACAAAGCGCGGATAGGGCAGAAGATTTACTGACGCTCACCCTTAAGCAAAATATTTACCCCCCACCCCTCCTCCCAATTTTAGTCTTCCAAAAACTGATATTTTGCCTCAAAAATAAAGACATTATTTAAGAATTATATTTCTTTTTAGGGAGAGGCCAAAATATTTTGGGCCCTATCCAAAACTTCTAGTTTAGGAAAATTAACCTTTTAGGAGCCAAACTTTCATTTTTGGCCTCCAAAAATTGAAACATTTAAGAAGACACTTTTATACTTTTATTTTGGAAGCCATTTTCATAAGTGAATTGTCTTTTAATTTTTGGTATTTTTTTTTTTTTTTTTAAACTCCACTAGTTTTACATAAATTTTTGTCAACTATAGGTAATTAAATGGACATTATTTTTAAATGTGTAAAAATAGTTTGAAAAACTATTTACTGTTTCTGCTTATCTTAAAAAATCGTTAGATCCGCCAACCACTTACACTTCGTGTGCCTTTATTTCCCGCTGTGAAGTAAGTGAAGGCAATCACGAAGCAAAACCATATTTATGCGCATGCGTATGGCCTCTTTCCCGCCTCGCGCTTGGTAGGGTCCCGCGTTTTTCCAACTTTCAAAAACATTTTTTATTTATGTTTAATAATGAATATTTCATGTAAAAGTGTTTTTGTACCTAGCATAAAAACCAGCAGTCATAAATAACATAATAAGTATAACTGTTATAATAATAGTGAAATATTTTAATTTTTCAATAATATTTTTGAAGACAAAACTGTTTTGTTTTGGGCGTTGGAAATATCTCAGCCCGCTCTGGGCCCGTGGTCGCTTAATAATAGTTACCCTGCTGATCTCACACATACCTTTTCACAGATTCACAAATTTTGGAAAACAACACAAAATTGAGGAGTTTTTTTTATTAATAGATCTTGCTGAAAATCAATAGGCTTATTGCTGAATAAAATAAGCATACTAAATTTCATGTGAATTGCTTATTTTCAGACATATGGCGCTCCCTGTGAGAAAAGAAATGTTTCTAACATTTCGACAACGACACGTGATAACTAACGAACAATAAGTTCCCTTTATCTTAGGTTAAAAGCACTTACAAGGCATTCGGTCCTTTGATAATAATGTGTGAAAATATTTCAAGATTTTTTTCCAGTTTAGATTTTAAGAAATGTACAATATCTTAAGAACGGCCCATGTAATTGTTCTGCAAGTTATGCCATTCGCTTCTAAAATAAGAATTACACATAAAATAGCTACTTTGCAATAAATTTATCATAATTAAGTTTTTTATAATTGTATCTCAAATTTCGAAAAATAAAAGTCAAATAATTGAAAGTTAAGAATATTAACATGCTATTTACATTCATTGATTGGAAAAATTGTGCCAAATGTTATTCGATTTGCTCAATTTACTCGAGATATAGCGCTTCATATACAAAAAGAAAATGACAAATATCTGGAAAACGGATTGTAATAATTTTTAAATAATGGTTCCCATCCATGTCAGGTTAAAATTGTTTTAAAAACTATTTTTTATAATTATGAATGTATTTTATTTTTTGCGATTTCTTTCATAAAAACTAATTTTTATAATTACGAATGTATTTTATTTTTTGCGATTTCTTTCATTTTAAATCCATAACATGAAATATCTCGTTAACGGCGCATGTTATCGACTTATAAATGATGGCGTTTGCTTTTAAATAATAATAATAAAAAAAATCATATAGATATTTATTTTCGTAGCATTTTAATACGTAATTTAGATTTTAAAACGAATTTTTCAATATTCGAAAAAAAAAAAATGTTCGAAAAATTGAAGGCATATCCTTGGTCTATACACCCCGGAGCTCAGTAAAGACTCTGAGTCTGATGTTCGCCGATAGAAATAATCATACCAAATTTCATTTGATTATTTCTTCCCCATTAGTTCAAGAGATATCATGCCCACAGACTTATTCAGACAGATTTTTGAAAAAAAAATCTGATGTGGGCAGCACATGACTTTCCTTATATAATGCAATGAATTTACTCTTTTACAGTTAAAAAAAATGTTATTCTTATAGTAGATACTTATATTCTTTCCAAGATATTGAATTTTCTTCAATGAGTCGTCATTTTCATTGATTTAGCGTCATTTTTATCCATTTGGCGAGATTTTCGTTAATTTGGCAACATTTAAAAATGTCGCCAAGTTGGCGACATTCCGCTAAATTCGTCGCCAAAATCTCGCCAAGCGTTATGGACGGAGAAATAAGTTATTCTTACAATAGATAAATGACTATTGGCGTTCAAATACAAAAGTATTACTCAAAGTATCTTTTCTCGTGAATGGAACGAGTTAGATCCACGAGAATGAGATGTCACCAAATTTATCGCATGATATTACATATGAAAAGTAAACATGTTTCTCAACAGTTAATATTTTTTTTTTAATTTATGGAATATTTTGATAAATTTATTTGAAAAATATGCAGTATCTCGAGAACAGTTCATGCTAGTGTTCTAATGTTCATGTCAATCGTTGTCTAAGGAAAAATTACATAAGAAATGTCTATTTAAGTAACTTTATAAAGGTTTTGATTTTTTCAAAATTTCACTCGAAAATTTAGGGAGGTTCTGAACATTCGATTGTGTTTTAAAACAATAGGCTTCCAGTATTCACGGATTGTGATTTTTGTATCAAATTTCATTCGAATCTCTCCATTCATTCGTGAGATATCGTCTCCACAGACTAACAGACACACACACACACACACACACACACACACACAGACATCACTTCAAAAATGTTCGATTCGTGATCAGGGATGCTTGAAACGTACTCTCCCGTCTAAAACTCGAATTCGGATTTTCGACCCCGTCACAACTTTCCTTATACATTATGTATATAAGGACAGTAATTATTAATTAATTCGCATTCAGGGTAAGGGGTACTCAAATATATTTATACAAACCGAACGTTGAATTTTTGACTCTGTCTCAATACTTTCCTTTTGCATATATATATATATATTGTAGGGAATGTGAAAAAAAGAACAAGGGGTGTATTTGTAACTTTCGGATTACGTGAAATAATAAAAAATAATAAAAATAATAATTAATTTTACGACTAGTGCCCTACTGTGTCCGTGTGTGTGATAAACTTTTCATTATTAGCTATAAAAAATATAGTGCAATATATAGTACATATTATAATACAATAGCTTTTTCTTTCAACAGAATGCTCCTCTCTGTAGTCCAGATAGACGCCACATCCCACTTTTTACCAGGAATCTACCATCCTCGCGGGTACCCAGGGCACGCTTATCTCGGCTCAAAAGGTGCCGCCGATAAGATGAATGACCGAGAGGAGAGGGGATAAGCGGGGTCGGGGCCCGGGGATACGCATTCCACGACATTCCCTTGAATTGCTGGAGTGCCCCCCCCTTCCCCCCATCACTCCTTGGGTCAAGAGATTCTTTCTATAAAAAAAAGATTTTTTATTCATGTTTTGGTGGTTAGCCCTGTTCTGTTGATGTAATATAATACGCTAAATCTCAAAGCAGCGTAATACTGTAATCGTAGTAAGGTGTAAGGTGTGACGAACTGACGGGTAAGGTGGACGTATATTTTCGTCCCAGTCATATTTCAGTAATAATATTAACTTCAAAATTGACACATATGTTCTACAACTTTTATATTAGATGTTTGTGCATCACCAAAAACTGAATATATTTGTATTATCGCTATATATATAAATTAAAAAAAATTGCTTGTCTGTTCCGTATACAAATCCACATTTTGACCGGGGGGGGGGGGGGATTATTTTTATTTATTCATTTTTTTTTAAATTTTGTATTTATTTTCAAGTTCGGTATAATTATTCGCTATTTCACTGCGGGTAACCCCGTTCATGCTTCGAATTTCTAAGACCAGAGAATGTCGAGATATACATATTAACGCAAAATTAAACATCCCATAGAAATGTAGCATTATGCAGACGATTATTTTCCGAAAATTTATTTGAAGAAAACGATCTCATGTTGCTTAGCATAGGAATTAAATCAAATGTGTTTATACGGCAGACGATTTTATTTAATTCATACGATTTAAATAATAAACATTTTAATTAATATCTTTTTCTACCATTTTAATATCTTTCCTCATTTTGAGTATGTTAACCAAATTTCATATGTTTTTTTAATTTGTTTACAAATGGGACTAGGATTTTTCTGATCTGTCTGAGAAGATAATTTTGTATAGAAGAGTTTCTTATCTTTCTCATGGGAATTTAATAAGATTTTTTGAAGAACAATACCATTTGAATACTACTTTAATTTGCACATATTTTCACTCGAGAGTTTCACAGCCGGATATATTTTCTAGTCACAAGACTAAATTAAAACTAAGTCTTAGAGAATGTAATTTTTAAAATGTTTTTCCCAATTTCGTATCCCTTTTTTATTTGAATAAAAAAATAGTTGTTGATGTGCATGAATTTAAATATTGTATTCAAAAGCACAAAGTAAATAATAACAAAATAGCTGAAGTGTGTCTCCACTCGATATGCAGAAAAAGAAAAGTTAAAATAAAAAATTCTTCTAAACGTTCCTTTTTACTTTCCTTATATACATAATGTATAAGGAAAGTATTGTGACGGGGTCGAAAATTCGAATTCGAGTTTTCGACGGGAGAGCACGTTTCAAGCATCCCTGATCACGAATCAAACATTTTTGAAGTGATGTGTGTGTGTGTGTGTGTGTGTGTGTGTGTGTGTGTGTGTGTGTGTGAAAGTGTGTGTGTGTGTGTGTGTGTGTGTCAGTGAGTCTGTGGAGACGATAACTGACGAACGAATGGACCGATTCGAACCAAATTTGGTACAAAAATCACAATCGGTAAACACTGGAAGCCTATTGTTTTTATACGCAATCGAATGTTCAGAACCCCCCTAAATTTTCGAATGAAATTTTGAAAAAATCGTCAAAAAATCAAAACCACTAATAAAGTTACGCAAATAGACATTTCTTATGTAATTTTTCATTAGAAAACGATTGGCATAAATATTAGAACGTTAACATGAACCGTTCGCGAGATATTGCACATTTTTCAAAAAAATTATCAAAAAGTCATAAAATAAAAAAAAATATTTCCTATTGAGAAACATGTTCACTTTTCATATGTAATACCATACGATAAATTGGGTGACATCATTCTCGTTGATCTAGCTCGTTCCATTCATGAAAAAAGATACTTTGAGTAATACGTTTGTATTTGAACGCCAATAGTCATTTGTCTGTTGTAAGAATAACTTATTTCTTCGTCCATAATTCTTGGCGAGATTTTGGCGACGAATTTGGCGGAATGTCGGCAACTTGGCGACTTTTTGAAATGTTGCCAAATTAACGAAAATCTCTCCAAATGAATGAAAATGACGCTAAATCAATGGAAATGACGACTAATACTCGAAAATTCAATATCTTGGAAAGAATATAAATATCTACTATAAGAAAAACCAATTTTTTTTTACTGTAAAAGTAGTAAATTCAGTACATTATATAAGGAAAGTCATGTGTTGCCCACATCAGATTTTTTTAATTGGCAGCAGTTTGGTGAAGCCGATAAATTACGCATTTGACTGATTTGTGTTAATATATCCCATTTTGATAACATTTACATCCTTAGTGTAGTTCAAACATTTTTCCTCGTAGACCAGGGTCGCCCATGGGGGGAGGGGGGGGGGGATACCACTTTTATTTCTCCATAAGAAATAATGCTTGTGAAATCTTAAAATACAAATAATTCGAGTCCAATTATGCGACTGGCTAACAATTCTATAAAGTTTTTGCTTCTAAAGGCAATAAATAGCCTCCATGGTCAACATAAATAAAACAGAGCATCAATAACAATGATGACATGACAATAACGTGTCTGTTTAGCTTCGTTGGTATTAGCGCTCTGTCTGATGTGGGCAAAAATCTGATGTGGGCAACACATGACTTTCCTTATATAATGTAATGAATTTACTACTTTTACAGTAAAAAACATAGGTTTTTCTTATAGCAGATACTAATATTCTTTCCAAGATATTGAATTTTCGATAATTCGTCGTCATTTTCATTGATTTAACGTCATTTTTATCCATTTGGCGAGATTTTCGTTAATTTGGCAACATTTCAAAAAGTCGCCAAGTTGGCGACATCCCGCCAAATTCGTCGCCAAAATCTCGCCAAGCGCTATGGACGAAGAAATAAGTTATTCTTACAGCATATAAATGACTATTGGCGTTCAAATACAAAAGTATTACTTAAAGTATCTTTTTCCATGAATGGAACGAGCTAGATTCACGAGAATGATGTCACCCAATTTATCGCATAGTATTACATATGAAAAGTGAACATGTTTCTCAATAGGAATTATTTTTTTTTATTTTATATGACTTTGATAATTTTTTTGAAAAATGTACAATATCTCGAGAACGGTTCATGTTAGCGTTCTAAAATTGATGTCAATCGTTTTCTAATGAAACATTACATAAGAAATGTCTATTTGCGTAACTTTATTAGCGCTTTTGATTTTTTGACGATTTTTACAAAATTTCATTCGAAAATTTAGGGGGGTTCTGAACATTCGATTGCGTATAAAAAGCAATAGGCTTCCAGTGTTTACGGATTGTGATTTTTGTACCATATTTTGTTGGAATCGGTCCATTCGTTCGTCAGCTATCGTCTCCACAGACCCACTGACACACACACACACACACACAGACATCACTTCAAAAATGTTTGATTCGTGATCAGGGATGCTTGAAACGTGCTCTCCCGTCGAAAACTCGAATTCGAATTTTCGACCCCGTCACAATACTTTCCTTATACATTATGTATATAAGGAAAGTAAAAAAATCTGATGTGGGCAGCACATGACTTTCCCTGCAGACTTATGTTCTCGGTCTCTTTATTTCTTCAATAATTCATTAAATTGCGCACAAAATAACAGCCATAATTGTTTTAAATTACACTGAATTTGCACTTTTAATTCAGTTTTCGTTTTTATTTGGTAACTGAAATTATTTTCAAAGATGAAGAAACGAAAATGCGAAAAAACAAAAATATCACGAGAACGGCTAGTTCTGGTGTAATGGAGTTGGTCTTAATCTTTTCATCGTCAAAAATTAAGTATAAATCAAGCATTTAATTGATATATTTGAACATACGTAGTCTTTTATTTTAGAACTAGCAGCATACCCGTTCTTCGTACGGAGTATATAATACAAAGAAACTTGAAATTCATAATCATGCCCAAATTCTTATACTATACTAAATGACATGTTTAGTCAAAATATGCTGATAAAATATTTAATATAATGCTCCTAAAAAGAAGTTTAAGAATCTCTGTTCTCGCTATATAAAATTATCTTCATGGACATATCTGAAGAATAAAACATCTTGGACCCCTTATGTAAGCAAATATAAAAAAAATATGGAATTGAATCAATATATGCAAAATAAAAGCGTTAAAATTGTATGGGACCTGTCCTAATTATATACGCGAATATTAGAAAATATAACCTGTATTAGTAGATTACATGTATAAATTGAAAATACCAATAAACCCGTAATCTTTAAATCTGAAGACAGTCATTTATTCCAATATATGTCAAAATTAAAGTGCTAAAATTAGATGGGAAGATATACACGTACTACTTATAATGTCCGATTATTAGTAGAAGATTATCCGTTTTGCAATATGAGTCACAAATGTTTTTTGGTAAAATACAACAGACGACGTAATAAATTGAATATATAATTAATCCCCTTAATCTTCATACCAGAAGACTGTACTTGATTCCAATATATATGCCAATATATGTCAAAATATATGCCAATATACCTGTACTACTTATATTCTCGTAGGTTAGAAGATATACCCGTGCATTCCTAGAAGATTACTCGTACAACGTACAATATGCGTGTGTCAGCAATTTTTGCCGCAATAAAACAATGGCGTAATAACTTAAAAATATCAATAATCCCTGAATCAATAATTCCGGAAAATATCAATAATAATAATGTTTAAACCTGAAGAGTATAATTGATATTATAAAGTCCAAAATGAAATGGCAATGAAATTTATTTTATATACATATCTTCATTATTCAAATCGGAAAGGATTTAATAAAAATCGTCTGCCGCATAAACACATTGGATTTAAATCCGTTGCTAAGCGACATTATATCATTTGCTTCAAATAAATTGGTAGAAAAAATACCGTCTAAATAGTTATATTTCTATGGAACATTTGGCGACAGTTTCGTCAAATTAGCGACATTTTAAAAAATCGCCAAATTTATCGCCAAGTGGGACTGTAGAACTGACAGTTCCACTTTGCGACAAATTGACGAAATATCATCACAATACTACCCCCTAACAAAAAACAATTAATATCATTTATGTAGCGCAATTTTATCAATTTCAAGATATTTTTATAGATTTGAAAACATTTTTATCAATTTGGTGACATTTTAAAAATTCGCTAAATGTATTACTAAGTAGGATGGTTGGTCTGACAGAGAAATGCTAACCAAACATCATTTCAGTACTCTCTTCTAACAAAACAAAAAAAAATTTCATTGATATGTAGAAGACCCAAGCCACACGACCAACCCGAAGGTTTATGGCAGCTGTTTGTGTGTCGTTTATATCAATTTGGCGACATTTCCGTCAATTTGGCAAAGTTTAAGAAAAGTTGTCAAATTAGCGGTATCCCTCCAATTTCGTAGCTTTGAATTTGCAGATCTGAATGAAACATTCTTATCCCGTTTCAATATACTAAATGAAAACACTACAATTGTATTAGAAGATATACCCGCTCCACTCTTTTTCTGTTTCAACAATCGGCTATATGAATTTATTGGCTAAACACAATATATGAGTTTAGTAGCTAAATACGATATAAGCTTGAAAACTCTTTGCCAAAATAAATGAAATTGATGTACGCAGTCAGCAATTAATATAATTAAAAGAAAAATCAAACCGTCCATTCATAAGATATACTTTTATATCCATTTATCCATTTATTTATTATTTAAATCGAAAAAAAATAATAAAAACATTAACAAACACATTTAATTTAATTGCGATGCCGAGCAACATGATATATCCTCCTAAAATGTTAAAATTTATTAACCACTAACAGCACACCCGTTATTCGTACGGAGTGTATAATTTAAAGAAACTTAAAGTTCGCAATCATGTGCAAATTCTGTTAAAATATTAAATTTATTGCTCCTAAAGAGAAGTTAAGGAATATATGTTCTCACTATGCAAAATTATCTTCACGATCAGATCTGAAGAATAAAACATCCTGCCCCCTTTTGTAAGCAAATTTACAGAAGAAAAAATAGGAATTGAATGAATATATGCAACCCCGTACTAATTATATTGTCGCAGATCAGAAAATATGCCAATGTGTTAGTAGAAGATTACCCGTATTACAATATGCGTCTCAAAAATATTTGCCAAAATAAAAGAGATGACGTAATAAATTGAAAACATCAATAATATCCGTACTCTTTATACCAGAAGGTCGTAATTGATTCCAATATATGCCAATATATATCAAAACATATGTCAATATACCTGTACTACTTATATTCTCGTAGATTAAAAGATATACACGTGTATTTGTAGAAGATTCGTACAACATACAATATATGAGTTTAAACAATTTTTGTCATAATAAAATAATTGCATAATAACTTGAAAATATCAATAATCCTTGAATCAATAATCCCCGAAAATATAAATAATAATAATTTTTAAACCTGAAGACCGTAATTGATATTATCCAGTCAAAAATGCTATAAGAAAAATCAAATCGTTCTTTTCTAAAATATATTTTTATATCCATTTATTTATTATTCAAATCGAAAAAATAATTATTAAAATTAACAGACAGATTTAATTTAATTGCGTTTCTGAGTAACATGATGTAAGATAGAATCTTATAACATGTTAAATATGTCATGTCTTATAACATAAACTGCGAAATTAAATAACGATTTTGATTTCTCTATACTTCTCATTGTTCCGTAAAAGTTTGTTTTAAATAAACCATGAACCAAGGAGATAGATTTCCCATTTAAATCATGTTTCAAACAATTCATGTGTTCAGAAAGTGACTAATTAACGCAAAAAATCTCCCATCAAACTCAGAGATTAAATTTTAATTCACTTTCAAACGATTTTCAAGCTTTTCGTTTGGATAAACCACGGAGTTAGGGAGTAGAACTCCTAGGAAAAAGTTCCGTTTTTCATTAATATCTCGACAACCCCAGGTCTTAGAAACTCGAAACTTGGACAAAAGTTATGGGGGAATATTTCAAGGCCATTCACCAAATTTCATTAAATTCGGTTCAGCCGTTTTTCCGTGATGATGAGACAAACGAAAATTTCGTTTTTTACTAATATCTCGAGAACCACTGGTCGTAGAAACTCAAAACACGGATATAATTTTAAGTGGGGCTATTTCTGGGCTACCCACAAAATTTCATCAAATTCGGTTCAGCCGTTCTCTCGTGATGGTGTGACAAACAGACAGACAGACAGACAGACAGACAGACAGATTTTCATTTTTATTTATATAGATTTGACGATTTTTGCGGGCCATTTCGCAAAAAAAAAAAGGCGGGTTCTTTATTCCCGCGAATAGTACCAAAAACTAATCAGCACCAGGGTCACACACAAGTGACTTACCTACCAAATTTTATAAAATTTGGTCCATTACATTTTGAGTTAAAGTGGATACATAAATTGTACATACATTGCGCGCGCACACACACACAAATATCACGCTAAAAACAGTTTTTTCGAGTTCTAGAGATCCCAAAACGTGTAGATCAGTCGAAAACTCGAGTTGCGATTTTCGACACGATTCTAATACTTTCCATGTATTGCAAGGGAAAGTAAAAAGATAAAAACGAGCTACGAGACAATCTTTCCCAGTCTTTTTTCCCTCTCGGCTCTATAAGACTGCAGAAAGATATATTTAGATGGAAGAGAACTTTTGGGACAACTAAAGCTCTGTTATAGTTCTGCACATGAGGTCAGCCTCCGGGAGAAGTCATTTTTCAAAGTTTAGTGACTGTCACTCGTGGATTAATTCCCTATCTTGTCTGTCAGTTGCTCTTTATGGCATTAAATTTTGGATGTCTTGTCTATCGTGTTACTCTTCTACATAACTTTTAAAAAACATGATGTGGGTAGCACATGACTTTCCCTACAGACTCAAATTCATTTTTTTCTTTATTTCAATATAATAATTCATTACATTGAGTTTAATTGCACTAAATAACACACACAACTATTTGAAATGACACTGAATTTACACTTTTAATTCAGTTTTCATTTTCATTGGGTAACTGGACGTATTTTCCAAAACCGGCGTAGCAAAAAATGCGAAACTTAAATATCTCGAAAACGACTAGGCCTGGTGGGGTGGGTTGCATTCTTTTCAACGTTAAAAATTACGTATAAAGCAAGCATCTGATTGATACATTTGAGTATACGCAGTCTTTTATTTTAGATTTTAACGATTTTTGCGGACCAGTTCGCAAAAAAAGGCAGGGTTCTCCCTTCGAACCGAACCAAAATCTTATCGGCACCAAGGTAACCTACAAGTGACTTATATACCAAATTTTGTGAAATTAGATCAATTATTTTTTTAGTGTATAAGAATACATGTGATTTTTGCGAGCCATTTCACAAAAAATGCAGGTTCTTTTATCCCAAATCGTACCAAAATCTAATTAGCACCAAGGTCACACACAAGTGACTTACCAAATTTAATGAAATTTGGTTTAGTAGTTAGTTAGAGTGGATACATATATTGCACAGACAGACACACACACACACACACACACACACACACACACACACAGAGGTCACGTTAAAAATAGATTTTACGTGTTCTAGAGGTCCCCAAACGTGTAAATCCGTCAAAAACTCGAGTTGCAATTTTCGACATAATTCCAATACTTTTCCTATACATTACCATGTATTATACAGGGAAAGCAAAAATGTTGCGATTAGCAAATGACATTTTCATTTTTGGTTTTCTCCATGGAATATAGATATTGTTTATCCGTATTCTATAATGTCCAAACGCAAGGCCTGAAGGGCCTACCGGGCCTAGGCACTTGGCGCCAACATTTTTAAGGGCACAAAATAAATGAAAAAAAATTATAAATATTTCTTTATGTTTTATTAAAAATACATAACTAAGATTGGATACAAGATATAAGTATGGTAATGTATTTACTTTTATATGGAAATTAAACCATATGGAAATTAAACCATAAATTTGCGAATATTTATTTCACTGCTTAAGTATTTTTTATTAATTTTTTTTAATTAAACATAGTCGAAAAGCTTAACATTTTAAAATATACAAGTACTACTTTGAAATGAAGCTCTGACCATATGTACTGCAATGCAGGATCAAACAAAGAAAACGGAGCTCAGGACCTAATTGATATCTGAGACTCCCCCACCCCCTCCTTGCTAAATATTTTAAAATTTATCTGTATAATCAAAGTAAATAACGGTTTGAAATAAATGTAAAATATTATAAAATAAAACTAACTCTATGTCTTATATAATAAAAGAAGGTATATATCTCTCTCTCTGAGTGCGTGTGTGTGTAGCGGGAAATCTAAGCGTCAGACGGCCATGAAATTTGTTACACAAGTACTTGATGACCTGAATAGGTGCACCTCGGCGTTATTATTATTATTTTTTTAATTTCGAATTAGTTTTTTAGTTATTTTATGTTTTGCGCCAAAGATTTTGGTCGATATTCACATAAATCGATTCCTTAGCGACCTGAAATATTGTGACAACGTTTCCATCTTGATACCATCATTAAGATCGAAGAAAGTTCTTTCCAACAATGTTTGAACAGGGGTGAAAGCCGGGTGATTCGACCTAGTATTAGTATAAATGTAACTTAAAATCACAATAAAAACATTTTAAACTAATAATGTTGCTGATATTTACAAAAATATAACTGGTTATTTTAATAACATTATAAAATTTCAGATATACATAGTGACATTTTGATCCCCTGTATTTTGGAGCCCACGGTCAAGCATCCGGTGACCTATGCATAAGTATAAGGACGCACTGTCAAGGTTTGTGTTGTGTCAGGAGCACCATCATCATCTGCAAGTCGGATACCGCCAAGACTTGAAAATCCGTGGAAAACTCGAGTACCAATTTTCGACCACATTCAAATACTTCCCTTAACCATGTATTTAAGGAAAGCGATAATTCAAAACTGCGTTCATTTATTTCCCTGTAATTTTACAATACTTTGTTGTTGTTCCCCCTCCCCCCTTTACAGCTTGCAGCTCCGATAATTTTTACACAGAGCAAACCCCATGGAGTTAGAAAGAAGGAGATAAAACCCCCATGGATAAAACGCTTGAAAATACCATAAGGTTTTGAGAATTATATCTATAGATGTCGTTAGTGTTAGTAAAGTAGTTATTATTGTTAGTTAACACAGCAGAAAGGCGTAGTATTTAGTATATGTATTTTTGATTATTTTTAAATTAAATGTTCTCTAATTATGAGTATTTTTTTTTCAATGGCCAGGCATTGACTCTTTTTTCTTCGCCTATACATCGGCCAGAACAGTGAACCTCTTAGCCGTCAAAGACGTTGCCCCAGCGCACCAGTGGGGGTGGGAACACATTGCGCCCAACAACACAAACATCCATGTTTTACGTGGGACTCGAACCCACAATGTGGCGGCCGATTAATCGCTGGAAACGCTCGTCTTGACCGTTCGGTCACCACGTCGACTGAAATGAGCCAACAGTACGCGGTGTTCCCAGGTGGTCACCCATCCAAGTACTAACCGCGCCCGATACTGCTTAACTTCGGTGATCTAACGGAAACCGGTGTTTTCAGCACGGTACAGTCGTTGGCTCTATTATGAGTATAATTAACCAGGTTTTTTTGTTTTTTTTTTCTAAATAGTTGTAGGATAGAGTGCAGAATATATGGAGATAAAAAATTTTAAAGATAAAATAATTTTGAATACGTAGGAATATTCTTCATTGTTTCAGTTTTAATTTGCATTGCGCTAATATTTTTTTAACTGACAGTTTAAATAAATATTTTAGGCCTTTCGCCATGAAAATGCATATAATGCAGAGCGACTTATCTTACCCCAGCGTTATGAAGTTTTAACTCCTTACTTTTACCTCCATGGCGCAAACAATAAATTCACAGACGATTTAATTTCTCATATACATCGTTGAAGCTGAGTGGGGAAACACCGACCTACCACCCTTCGAGAAGTAATCTAAGCTTGATATTCTCTTGGCTACCGCTACCACCCACCAGCAGAATTCGCCTTGAGGATGAAACAATTTACGCTTCATCAGTTGAAAGGCGACATCGAAAACACACATCAATTTTCTACTCACCAAAGCTTGTTCTGGGGTGTTTCTTGAAGGCGTATTATCGGAGGAGATGGGCCGAAGAAACGTAAACAAACAAGAAATCTCACAAAATGCTGTTTTGCACAATTAGTATCAGAAAAAAAAAAGCGAGTGATTTTGGAGATGAACACGAATCATATATTTTTGAGTCAATGGGGCGCGAGATTGCGTGGGAGAATAAGAGATGAAGAGAACGAGGCAACAAGAGAAATAAATTGAAGAATGTTTGGAGTCTCCACTCGACTTTCGTATACATTTATATTACGTAGTGTTTATTTCTACTTGCATCATAATCATTTTAACAGAGTGAGGGGGGAAAAAATGTATGAATTTCAGATTTCGTAATAAAAGTTATTTTTTGAAAATATTTTGTAAATTTTTAAAAGTTTATTTTTTCTAAGGTGGCAGCAACTTGACGACGACGATAGATGCATTTAGATTATCCACGGAGTTGAGATAAAACTCCAATGGATGGAACGCATGAAGATGCCACAACGCTTTGAGAATTATATCTAGGTGTAGCTAATGTTAGTAAAGCGCCCTTTTTCCCCATTTGACACAATAGCGAGGCATAGTATTGAGCATATGTATTTTTGATTAATTTTAAATTAAGATTCTCTAATTATCAGTACAATCAATCATTGTGAGTTGGAAGAAAGCTGCGATTACCAAAAAAAATTTCAATTTCCCTGATTTCACAGATTTTATTAGAAATTCCGTGATATTTCCAGAATGTTGATATTCCCTGATGTTTTCCTGAATTTCAGATTCTGTAGCCACCCTGCCTTTAACCTTTTGCTTACGGGTGACACAGCGTCAATCCCAAGCGAAGAGCTAATCAAAAAGACAGGTATTTGACATACCGAAAGGGGATCGAACATTGACAAAGGGGGATCGAACTGTTTGGGATAGGGTATGTCAAATACACAGGAATGTATCTGCAGTGGTCGGTGATGGTCGGGGTTTCCACAACTCAGAATTTCCGACCACCACTCATCCAAAAAAATATACATATTATAATTACATTTAAAAAATCTGATGTGGGCAACACATGACTTTCCTTATATAATGTAATGAATTTACTACTTTTACAGTAAAAAAATAGGTTTTTCTTATAGTAGATACTAATATTCTTTCCAAGATATTGAATTTTCGACAATTAGTCGTCATTTTCATTGATTTATCGTCATAGTTATCCATTTGGCGAGATTTTCGCTAATTTGGCAACATTTCAAAAAAGTCGCCAAGTTGGCGACATTACGCCAAATTCGTCGCCAAAATCTCGCCAAGCGCTATGGACGAAGAAATAAGTTATTCTTACAGCATATAAATGACTATTGGCGTTCAAATACAAAAGTATTACTGAAAGTATCTTTTTCCATGAATGGAACGAGCTAGATTCACGAGAATGATGTCACCCAATTTATCGCATAGTATTACATATGAAAAGTGAACATGTTTCTCAATAGGAATTATTTTTTTTTATTTTATATGACTTTGATAATTTTTTTGAAAAATGTACAATATCTCGAGAACGGTTCATGTTAGCGTTCTAAAATTGATGTCAATCGTTTTCTAATGAAACATTACATAAGAAATGTCTATTTGCGTAACTTTATTAGCGCTTTTGATTTTTTGACGATTTTTACAAAATTTCATTCGAAAATTTAGGGGGGTTCTGAACATTCGATTGCGTATAAAAAGCAATAGGCTTCCAGTGTTTACGGATTGTGATTTTTGTACCATATTTTGTTGGAATCGGTCCATTCGTTCGTCAGCTATCGTCTCCACAGACCCACTGACACACACACACACACACACAGACATCACTTCAAAAATGTTTGATTCGTGATCAGGGATGCTTGAAACGTGCTCTCCCGTCGAAAACTCGAATTCGAATTTTCGACCCCGTCACAATACTTTCCTTATACATTATGTATATAAGGAAAGTAAAAAAATCTGATGTGGGCAGCACATGACTTTCCCTGCAGACTTATGTTCTCGGTCTCTTTATTTCTTCAATAATTCATTAAATTGCGCACAAAATAACAGCCATAATTGTTTTAAATTACACTGAATTTGCACTTTTAATTCAGTTTTCGTTTTTATTTGGTAACTGAAATTATTTTCAAAGATGAAGAAACGAAAATGCGAAAAAACAAAAATATCACGAGAACGGCTAGTTCTGGTGTAATGGAGTTGGTCTTAATCTTTTCATCGTCAAAAATTAAGTATAAATCAAGCATTTAATTGATATATTTGAACATACGTAGTCTTTTATTTTAGAACTAGCAGCATACCCGTTCTTCGTACGGAGTATATAATACAAAGAAACTTGAAATTCATAATCATGCCCAAATTCTTATACTATACTAAATGACATGTTTAGTCAAAATATGCTGATAAAATATTTAATATAATGCTCCTAAAAAGAAGTTTAAGAATCTCTGTTCTCGCTATATAAAATTATCTTCATGGACATATCTGAAGAATAAAACATCTTGGACCCCTTATGTAAGCAAATATAAAAAAAATATGGAATTGAATCAATATATGCAAAATAAAAGCGTTAAAATTGTATGGGACCTGTCCTAATTATATACGCGAATATTAGAAAATATAACCTGTATTAGTAGATTACATGTATAAATTGAAAATACCAATAAACCCGTAATCTTTAAATCTGAAGACAGTCATTTATTCCAATATATGTCAAAATTAAAGTGCTAAAATTAGATGGGAAGATATACACGTACTACTTATAATGTCCGATTATTAGTAGAAGATTATCCGTTTTGCAATATGAGTCACAAATGTTTTTTGGTAAAATACAACAGACGACGTAATAAATTGAATATATAATTAATCCCCTTAATCTTCATACCAGAAGACTGTACTTGATTCCAATATATATGCCAATATATGTCAAAATATATGCCAATATACCTGTACTACTTATATTCTCGTAGGTTAGAAGATATACCCGTGCATTCCTAGAAGATTACTCGTACAACGTACAATATGCGTGTGTCAGCAATTTTTGCCGCAATAAAACAATGGCGTAATAACTTAAAAATATCAATAATCCCTGAATCAATAATTCCGGAAAATATCAATAATAATAATGTTTAAACCTGAAGAGTATAATTGATATTATAAAGTCCAAAATGAAATGGCAATGAAATTTATTTTATATACATATCTTCATTATTCAAATCGGAAAGGATTTAATAAAAATCGTCTGCCGCATAAACACATTGGATTTAAATCCGTTGCTAAGCGACATTATATCATTTGCTTCAAATAAATTGGTAGAAAAAATACCGTCTAAATAGTTATATTTCTATGGAACATTTGGCGACAGTTTCGTCAAATTAGCGACATTTTAAAAAATCGCCAAATTTATCGCCAAGTGGGACTGTAGAACTGACAGTTCCACTTTGCGACAAATTGACGAAATATCATCACAATACTACCCCCTAACAAAAAACAATTAATATCATTTATGTAGCGCAATTTTATCAATTTCAAGATATTTTTATAGATTTGAAAACATTTTTATCAATTTGGTGACATTTTAAAAATTCGCTAAATGTATTACTAAGTAGGATGGTTGGTCTGACAGAGAAATGCTAACCAAACATCATTTCAGTACTCTCTTCTAACAAAACAAAAAAAAATTTCATTGATATGTAGAAGACCCAAGCCACACGACCAACCCGAAGGTTTATGGCAGCTGTTTGTGTGTCGTTTATATCAATTTGGCGACATTTCCGTCAATTTGGCAAAGTTTAAGAAAAGTTGTCAAATTAGCGGTATCCCTCCAATTTCGTAGCTTTGAATTTGCAGATCTGAATGAAACATTCTTATCCCGTTTCAATATACTAAATGAAAACACTACAATTGTATTAGAAGATATACCCGCTCCACTCTTTTTCTGTTTCAACAATCGGCTATATGAATTTATTGGCTAAACACAATATATGAGTTTAGTAGCTAAATACGATATAAGCTTGAAAACTCTTTGCCAAAATAAATGAAATTGATGTACGCAGTCAGCAATTAATATAATTAAAAGAAAAATCAAACCGTCCATTCATAAGATATACTTTTATATCCATTTATCCATTTATTTATTATTTAAATCGAAAAAAAATAATAAAAACATTAACAAACACATTTAATTTAATTGCGATGCCGAGCAACATGATATATCCTCCTAAAATGTTAAAATTTATTAACCACTAACAGCACACCCGTTATTCGTACGGAGTGTATAATTTAAAGAAACTTAAAGTTCGCAATCATGTGCAAATTCTGTTAAAATATTAAATTTATTGCTCCTAAAGAGAAGTTAAGGAATATATGTTCTCACTATGCAAAATTATCTTCACGATCAGATCTGAAGAATAAAACATCCTGCCCCCTTTTGTAAGCAAATTTACAGAAGAAAAAATAGGAATTGAATGAATATATGCAACCCCGTACTAATTATATTGTCGCAGATCAGAAAATATGCCAATGTGTTAGTAGAAGATTACCCGTATTACAATATGCGTCTCAAAAATATTTGCCAAAATAAAAGAGATGACGTAATAAATTGAAAACATCAATAATATCCGTACTCTTTATACCAGAAGGTCGTAATTGATTCCAATATATGCCAATATATATCAAAACATATGTCAATATACCTGTACTACTTATATTCTCGTAGATTAAAAGATATACACGTGTATTTGTAGAAGATTCGTACAACATACAATATATGAGTTTAAACAATTTTTGTCATAATAAAATAATTGCATAATAACTTGAAAATATCAATAATCCTTGAATCAATAATCCCCGAAAATATAAATAATAATAATTTTTAAACCTGAAGACCGTAATTGATATTATCCAGTCAAAAATGCTATAAGAAAAATCAAATCGTTCTTTTCTAAAATATATTTTTATATCCATTTATTTATTATTCAAATCGAAAAAATAATTATTAAAATTAACAGACAGATTTAATTTAATTGCGTTTCTGAGTAACATGATGTAAGATAGAATCTTATAACATGTTAAATATGTCATGTCTTATAACATAAACTGCGAAATTAAATAACGATTTTGATTTCTCTATACTTCTCATTGTTCCGTAAAAGCTTGTTTTAAATAAACCATGAACCATGGAGATAGATTTCCCATTTAAATCATGTTTCAAACAATTCATGTGTTCAGAAAGTGACTAATTAACGCAAAAAATCTCCCATCAAACTCAGAGATTAAATTTTAATTCACTTTCAAACGATTTTCAAGCTTTTCGTTTGGATAAACCACGGAGTTAGGGAGTAGAACTCCTAGGAAAAAGTTCCGTTTTTCATTAATATCTCGACAACCCCAGGTCTTAGAAACTCGAAACTTGGACAAAAGTTATGGGGGAATATTTCAAGGCCATTCACCAAATTTCATTAAATTCGGTTCAGCCGTTTTTCCGTGATGATGAGACAAACGAAAATTTCGTTTTTTACTAATATCTCGAGAACCACTGGTCGTAGAAACTCAAAACACGGATATAATTTTAAGTGGGGCTATTTCTGGGCTACCCACAAAATTTCATCAAATTCGGTTCAGCCGTTCTCTCGTGATGGTGTGACAAACAGACAGACAGACAGACAGACAGACAGACAGATTTTCATTTTTATTTATATAGATTTGACGATTTTTGCGGGCCATTTCGCAAAAAAAAAAAAGGCGGGTTCTTTATTCCCGCGAATAGTACCAAAAACTAATCAGCACCAGGGTCACACACAAGTGACTTACCTACCAAATTTTATAAAATTTGGTCCATTACATTTTGAGTTAAAGTGGATACATAAATTGTACATACATTGCGCGCGCACACACACACAAATATCACGCTAAAAACAGTTTTTTCGAGTTCTAGAGATCCCAAAACGTGTAGATCAGTCGAAAACTCGAGTTGCGATTTTCGACACGATTCTAATACTTTCCATGTATTGCAAGGGAAAGTAAAAAGATAAAAACGAGCTACGAGACAATCTTTCCCAGTCTTTTTTCCCTCTCGGCTCTATAAGACTGCAGAAAGATATATTTAGATGGAAGAGAACTTTTGGGACAACTAAAGCTCTGTTATAGTTCTGCACATGAGGTCAGCCTCCGGGAGAAGTCATTTTTCAAAGTTTAGTGACTGTCACTCGTGGATTAATTCCCTATCTTGTCTGTCAGTTGCTCTTTATGGCATTAAATTTTGGATGTCTTGTCTATCGTGTTACTCTTCTACATAACTTTTAAAAAACATGATGTGGGTAGCACATGACTTTCCCTACAGACTCAAATTCATTTTTTTCTTTATTTCAATATAATAATTCATTACATTGAGTTTAATTGCACTAAATAACACACACAACTATTTGAAATGACACTGAATTTACACTTTTAATTCAGTTTTCATTTTCATTGGGTAACTGGACGTATTTTCCAAAACCGGCGTAGCAAAAAATGCGAAACTTAAATATCTCGAAAACGACTAGGCCTGGTGGGGTGGGTTGCATTCTTTTCAACGTTAAAAATTACGTATAAAGCAAGCATCTGATTGATACATTTGAGTATACGCAGTCTTTTATTTTAGATTTTAACGATTTTTGCGGACCAGTTCGCAAAAAAAGGCAGGGTTCTCCCTTCGAACCGAACCAAAATCTTATCGGCACCAAGGTAACCTACAAGTGACTTATATACCAAATTTTGTGAAATTAGATCAATTATTTTTTTAGTGTATAAGAATACATGTGATTTTTGCGAGCCATTTCACAAAAAATGCAGGTTCTTTTATCCCAAATCGTACCAAAATCTAATTAGCACCAAGGTCACACACAAGTGACTTACCAAATTTAATGAAATTTGGTTTAGTAGTTAGTTAGAGTGGATACATATATTGCACAGACAGACACACACACACACACACACACACACACACACACACACACAGAGGTCACGTTAAAAATAGATTTTACGTGTTCTAGAGGTCCCCAAACGTGTAAATCCGTCAAAAACTCGAGTTGCAATTTTCGACATAATTCCAATACTTTTCCTATACATTACCATGTATTATACAGGGAAAGCAAAAATGTTGCGATTAGCAAATGACATTTTCATTTTTGGTTTTCTCCATGGAATATAGATATTGTTTATCCGTATTCTATAATGTCCAAACGCAAGGCCTGAAGGGCCTACCGGGCCTAGGCACTTGGCGCCAACATTTTTAAGGGCACAAAATAAATGAAAAAAAATTATAAATATTTCTTTATGTTTTATTAAAAATACATAACTAAGATTGGATACAAGATATAAGTATGGTAATGTATTTACTTTTATATGGAAATTAAACCATATGGAAATTAAACCATAAATTTGCGAATATTTATTTCACTGCTTAAGTATTTTTTATTAATTTTTTTTAATTAAACATAGTCGAAAAGCTTAACATTTTAAAATATACAAGTACTACTTTGAAATGAAGCTCTGACCATATGTACTGCAATGCAGGATCAAACAAAGAAAACGGAGCTCAGGACCTAATTGATATCTGAGACTCCCCCACCCCCTCCTTGCTAAATATTTTAAAATTTATCTGTATAATCAAAGTAAATAACGGTTTGAAATAAATGTAAAATATTATAAAATAAAACTAACTCTATGTCTTATATAATAAAAGAAGGTATATATCTCTCTCTCTGAGTGCGTGTGTGTGTAGCGGGAAATCTAAGCGTCAGACGGCCATGAAATTTGTTACACAAGTACTTGATGACCTGAATAGGTGCACCTCGGCGTTATTATTATTATTTTTTTAATTTCGAATTAGTTTTTTAGTTATTTTATGTTTTGCGCCAAAGATTTTGGTCGATATTCACATAAATCGATTCCTTAGCGACCTGAAATATTGTGACAACGTTTCCATCTTGATACCATCATTAAGATCGAAGAAAGTTCTTTCCAACAATGTTTGAACAGGGGTGAAAGCCGGGTGATTCGACCTAGTATTAGTATAAATGTAACTTAAAATCACAATAAAAACATTTTAAACTAATAATGTTGCTGATATTTACAAAAATATAACTGGTTATTTTAATAACATTATAAAATTTCAGATATACATAGTGACATTTTGATCCCCTGTATTTTGGAGCCCACGGTCAAGCATCCGGTGACCTATGCATAAGTATAAGGACGCACTGTCAAGGTTTGTGTTGTGTCAGGAGCACCATCATCATCTGCAAGTCGGATACCGCCAAGACTTGAAAATCCGTGGAAAACTCGAGTACCAATTTTCGACCACATTCAAATACTTCCCTTAACCATGTATTTAAGGAAAGCGATAATTCAAAACTGCGTTCATTTATTTCCCTGTAATTTTACAATACTTTGTTGTTGTTCCCCCTCCCCCCTTTACAGCTTGCAGCTCCGATAATTTTTACACAGAGCAAACCCCATGGAGTTAGAAAGAAGGAGATAAAACCCCCATGGATAAAACGCTTGAAAATACCATAAGGTTTTGAGAATTATATCTATAGATGTCGTTAGTGTTAGTAAAGTAGTTATTATTGTTAGTTAACACAGCAGAAAGGCGTAGTATTTAGTATATGTATTTTTGATTATTTTTAAATTAAATGTTCTCTAATTATGAGTATTTTTTTTTCAATGGCCAGGCATTGACTCTTTTTTCTTCGCCTATACATCGGCCAGAACAGTGAACCTCTTAGCCGTCAAAGACGTTGCCCCAGCGCACCAGTGGGGGTGGGAACACATTGCGCCCAACAACACAAACATCCATGTTTTACGTGGGACTCGAACCCACAATGTGGCGGCCGATTAATCGCTGGAAACGCTCGTCTTGACCGTTCGGTCACCACGTCGACTGAAATGAGCCAACAGTACGCGGTGTTCCCAGGTGGTCACCCATCCAAGTACTAACCGCGCCCGATACTGCTTAACTTCGGTGATCTAACGGAAACCGGTGTTTTCAGCACGGTACAGTCGTTGGCTCTATTATGAGTATAATTAACCAGGTTTTTTTGTTTTTTTTTTCTAAATAGTTGTAGGATAGAGTGCAGAATATATGGAGATAAAAAATTTTAAAGATAAAATAATTTTGAATACGTAGGAATATTCTTCATTGTTTCAGTTTTAATTTGCATTGCGCTAATATTTTTTTAACTGACAGTTTAAATAAATATTTTAGGCCTTTCGCCATGAAAATGCATATAATGCAGAGCGACTTATCTTACCCCAGCGTTATGAAGTTTTAACTCCTTACTTTTACCTCCATGGCGCAAACAATAAATTCACAGACGATTTAATTTCTCATATACATCGTTGAAGCTGAGTGGGGAAACACCGACCTACCACCCTTCGAGAAGTAATCTAAGCTTGATATTCTCTTGGCTACCGCTACCACCCACCAGCAGAATTCGCCTTGAGGATGAAACAATTTACGCTTCATCAGTTGAAAGGCGACATCGAAAACACACATCAATTTTCTACTCACCAAAGCTTGTTCTGGGGTGTTTCTTGAAGGCGTATTATCGGAGGAGATGGGCCGAAGAAACGTAAACAAACAAGAAATCTCACAAAATGCTGTTTTGCACAATTAGTATCAGAAAAAAAAAAGCGAGTGATTTTGGAGATGAACACGAATCATATATTTTTGAGTCAATGGGGCGCGAGATTGCGTGGGAGAATAAGAGATGAAGAGAACGAGGCAACAAGAGAAATAAATTGAAGAATGTTTGGAGTCTCCACTCGACTTTCGTATACATTTATATTACGTAGTGTTTATTTCTACTTGCATCATAATCATTTTAACAGAGTGAGGGGGGAAAAAATGTATGAATTTCAGATTTCGTAATAAAAGTTATTTTTTGAAAATATTTTGTAAATTTTTAAAAGTTTATTTTTTCTAAGGTGGCAGCAACTTGACGACGACGATAGATGCATTTAGATTATCCACGGAGTTGAGATAAAACTCCAATGGATGGAACGCATGAAGATGCCACAACGCTTTGAGAATTATATCTAGGTGTAGCTAATGTTAGTAAAGCGCCCTTTTTCCCCATTTGACACAATAGCGAGGCATAGTATTGAGCATATGTATTTTTGATTAATTTTAAATTAAGATTCTCTAATTATCAGTACAATCAATCATTGTGAGTTGGAAGAAAGCTGCGATTACCAAAAAAAATTTCAATTTCCCTGATTTCACAGATTTTATTAGAAATTCCGTGATATTTCCAGAATGTTGATATTCCCTGATGTTTTCCTGAATTTCAGATTCTGTAGCCACCCTGCCTTTAACCTTTTGCTTACGGGTGACACAGCGTCAATCCCAAGCGAAGAGCTAATCAAAAAGACAGGTATTTGACATACCGAAAGGGGATCGAACATTGACAAAGGGGGATCGAACTGTTTGGGATAGGGTATGTCAAATACACAGGAATGTATCTGCAGTGGTCGGTGATGGTCGGGGTTTCCACAACTCAGAATTTCCGACCACCACTCATCCAAAAGAATATACATATTATAATTACATTTAAAAAATCTGATGTGGGCAACACATGACTTTCCTTATATAATGTAATGAATTTACTACTTTTACAGTAAAAAAATAGGTTTTTCTTATAGTAGATACTAATATTCTTTCCAAGATATTGAATTTTCGACAATTAGTCGTCATTTTCATTGATTTATCGTCATAGTTATCCATTTGGCGAGATTTTCGCTAATTTGGCAACATTTCAAAAAAGTCGCCAAGTTGGCGACATTACGCCAAATTTGTCGCCAAAATCTCGCCAAGCGTTATGCACTAAGAAATAAGTTATTCTTACAGCAGATAAATGACTATTGGCGTTCAAATACAAAAGTATTATTCAAAGTATTTTTTTTCATGAATGGAACGAGCTAGATCCACGAGAATGATGTCACTCAATTTATCGCATGGTATTACATACGAAAAGTGAACATGTTTCTCAATAGGAAATATTTTGTTTTTATTTGATATGACTTTTTGATAATTCCTTTGAAAAATGTACAATATCTCGAGAACGGTTCATGTTAGCGTTCTAAAATTTATGCCAATTGTTTTCTAATGAAAAATTACATAAGAAATGTCTATTTGCGTAACTTTATTAGTGGTTTTGATTTTTTGACGATTTTTTCAAAATTTCATTCGAAAATTTTGGGGGGTTCTGAACATTCGATTGCGTATAAAAACAATAGGCTTCCAGTGTTTACGGATTGTGATTTTTGTACCAAGTTTGGTTCGAATCGGTCTATTCGTTCGTCAGCTATCGTCTCCACAGACTCACTGACACACACACACACATACTTTCACACACACACACACACACACACACACACACACACACACACACAGACATCACTTCAAAAATGTTCGATTCGTGATCAGGGATGCTTGAAACGTGCTCTCCCGTCGAAAACTCGAATTCGAATTTTCGACCCCGTCACAATACTTTCCTTATACATTATGTATATAAGGAAAGTAAAAAGTTATATTCAATTTTATCAAATGTTTTTCTTTAATATAAAAGTATACAATACTAATACTGTTTGTGTGTGCGAATCAACGTGAAGCTCGTTTCGAAATTTTATATTCTCAATTATAATTGTTCTTGAAAATCAACCACCACTCACATTTCTCTAGATACATCCCTGAATACCTGTCTTTTTAAGAGGTTTGACGCTGTCCCACCCATAAGCAAAAGGTTAAAGTGAAGGCTTTGAACACGCTATAATTATAATAATTTGGATCCATAATACCTATTTTTCAAAATTTTTCTTGTACAATTTGAAAAAAAAGTTACTAAAAATATATTCTGTTATGAGAAAGTCGAATTGCGCAACACTCTAGTTAATTTTACATTAGGAATTGCACGAACAGTCCATTTCTGACATTAAGAATATTGAAAAGGGTTTTAAAAAGGGGCTTCACATTTTCCCTTCACTTCAAACTGTGCCAGTTCGTCAAAAGCACAATATCGAATTTCCAATTCTTCTCAACACTTTCTTTTTACATACACTGTGTATTGTAGGAAAAAGTAAAAATAAATGCAACGACCGGGAATTGTTTTAGGAGAGTAGGAAAAAGAGAAAAAGACAGAGGGACAAATGGGGTTCGAATTCGGAGCAGAGGAAACGGGCAATTTGGACAACTTCTTACGGCAGGAACCGCAGTCATTCCCAAGCATGAATTATAGCGAAGCTGTGCGCTTCAAAACATGGGAAAGAGAACTAACTGTGTGAACAATTTTTTTCCATATCGTCTCTATATCTGAAAATCTATAACTACCGTGAAAGCTTATTTTTCTGCTAATCAATCATGTCGGGGTCCAAATAGAATGAAAAACTGTACAAAATTTGAATTTTAAAATCGTCTGCTATAATTATAAATTAAAATATTACACCAATAAAAGATAATTAAGAAAATGTAGGATATATATATATATATATATACACAAAAGTTATAAAATATAAACCCTATACCATTCCAAATGCTAACGAATCATAAGGCGCATTGCTGCCATTACCCTTCGTAAACGACATAGAAATCTCCAAAAGGAATAAAGAACAAGAAAGATCAATCATGCATAAGCATTGATTATGAAACACTTTTCAACTGAAATGCAATTTCATTTAAAAATTTCTAAAATGTGATACATTCAGTGGTGATATCTTTTACATTATGACAGTGCTACAGCAATTTATTATACGTAAATATTTAAAACTGTATCGAAATATAAATCATATGATTCTCTATGCAAAATCAATTAATATTTCATTCATATAACTTTTATTCCAGACTCCAGAGCTAAATAATTTTGTGTGAAAAAAATTCAGCAATTCTTATGTAACGCAACTTACAATCGCATGAGATATTTGCATTCTGCATAAATTAAAATTAAGCTTCGTTAAAGAAATAATAAAAGTTTAGGGATCATTTAAAATCACAAGTATTGTAATTGCATAGGCACGGAATAAGATACACAGATGATACACAAATACACAGAAAATATATGTGTGTGTGTGTGTGTGTATGTATTCAAAGTATTGGAATCGTGCCGAAGATCGGAACTCGAATTTTCGAAGGATCTACACGTTTTGGGACTTCTAGAACACGAAAAAACTATTTTTAGGAAGACGTCTGTGTGTGTAAGGGTGTATCTGTGTATGTTTCTGTGTGTCTGTGATATTACATCCACTCTATTGAAAAACTAATAGGCCGAATTTCACAAAATTTGGTAGGTATGTTTTTTGTGGGAAATCCTGATGTTCATTAGATTATAGTACGAATCGTAATAAAAGAATCGGCCTTCTTTGCGAAATGGTCGGCAGAAATTGCCTTTACCACTCTAGTTAAAAACTAATAGAACAAATTTAACAAAATTTGGTGTATAATATTTCAATAACCAACAAGTGATTTATATACCAAATTTAACAAAATTTGGTATATAAATCATTTGTAGGTTATTCTAGTACGATTCGGCAAAAAGGAACGGGCTTTTTTTGCGAAATGGCCCGCAAAAATCGTTAAATATAAAAATAAAAGACTACGTGTGCTCAATTTTATATCAATTAAATTCCTATTTTATACGTGATTTTTGACAACAAAAAGAATAAGACTAACCCCATTACTCTAGGACTAGCCGTTCTTGAGATATTCTAGTTTTTTCGCGATTTCGCTACGCCACCTTAGGCAATAAGTCCAGCTATCAAATGAGAACCAAATTTAAGTTTAACGTGCAAATTCAATGTTATTTAAAATACTTATGACTGTTATTTTGTGCAGATAAACTCAAAGTATTAGTGAAGAAATAAAGAGAACGTGAGTCTGCAGAGAAAGACATGTGCTGTCCACATCAGAATTTTTAACAATATTACAACAATGATTTATAGAAGTGAACGGGGATTATTTGCAGGTCATTTCGAAAAAAACGTATGATCTATATTTAAAGATCCACCAAATTTTTGTAAAATAAAATGTTCAACATATTTAAGCTGTGTACCAAATTTTAACTCTCTAGGACGTAGGAAAGTGCATTAAAAATGCCATCAAATAAGTATATCATGAAGAGTTATATAAAATGAAAAAGAATTTGAAAAATTGTATCTACCAAATTTATTTTAAAATGTGTAGCCTCTTTCATATACAAAATGATTAAACTCTTGGAAAGATATTTATTATATCTATTTTTTCTTTCTGGAGGATATCCCAAAAGTCAGAATTTAATTGAATTTGTTTTTTTCCCTACATTAAATAATTTTTAATTAAAAAACTACTTAATATATTTTACTGAAATTTTTTTTATATATTTTATGGGATAATGTGAATATTTCCTAAAAATTTTGAAGCAATTTGTGAATTTTAAATTTGTTTAAAAAATGTTTGAAAAATTAGGTCCCATAGGGTTCAATGTATTTCATTTTTTCAACCCGGGTTCAATAAAAAACTAATTGGGTGATATTATTTATTTATATTCCCATAGGTCCCACAGACCGTCTGAACAACATACTAAAATTTCATTTTGATAAAGTCATTTTGACGGCAGTTATCGTACTAACGGACAGACAGACAGACAGACAGAATGAACAAAGTCATAAACACTTTTCAACTTTGTTGTAAAGTGTTAAAAATGAAGAATCGGGGTTTATGCCTTTTTTCCACTTTTGTATTGTACTGTTTTGTAGCGTATATCTTCAAGTATATATCTTTCTCAAATTGGTACCGGCCTCTGGGAGTGTTTGCCGCGGCTCTAAGCATGCTTTAACCGGGGAGTAGGGGGTCACAACCCCCCCCCCCCGGCCACTTTGTGGTACTCGATTTGTTCATTTTTCTTTATTCCTTTTGGAGACTTATATATATATATATATATACGAGATTATTATATTTGAATACGAGATTTATTATATTTGAAATCTTAAACCTTCATTGAAAAAAATGAACTTCATTCAAATGACGGCATTGAAATATAAATTGCCTGGTTTAAATATCTCTAAAATGCAATACATTCCACAGTAATAGTTTTAGAATTATCGTGATACTACGATAATTTATTATATTTGAACACTTCATCGAAAACAACTGACATTCATTCAAATGACGTCATAGAAAAATAACACGTCTGGCTCTCTCTATAAAAGCAGCATTTCATTCATCGCAATACTATAATAATTTATTTTATTTAAAAATTAAGACCATGGAGCTACAATTCATAAACTTTATGCTTAAAACTTCATCGAAAAATATCGTCCTTCTGTTTATAAAATCAATTAATATTTCATTCATATCAGCCATGCAGACTCCATGGACTGAATTATTTTGTGTTAAAGAAATACAGTAATTCTAATACAACTCATTCTACATATTTTGCTGCTTACATTTTACATAGGTGAAAAATAGGCTTAGTTGTAGAAATAATCAAATTTGAATGAGAATTTAAACTCAAATATAATGTCATTGTGTTGTTTTAGTATGTAGATGCACAGAATTTAAGCAAAAATAAAGTAGTTTTAGGACGGATACAACACTCAATATGAATTAAAAAGAACTTTAAAAAATCACGATTTTGAAACAAGATGGATGCCATATATCATTTTATATATATATATATATATCCCTCTTATTTAGTAAATGGTATAGTTAAAAAGTTTAGAATATATATATATATATATATATAAGAATGTCAAAAAACAGTAATTATCAATGTACAAATAGTACTAAATCAAATTCAAGACATAACAGCGCAATGCAGCTAGTTAATGTCGAGAAAAAATAACAAGTCAAAAATTGAAAGAAATGGAATAAAGTGAAAAAGACCAACAGGGCATATATAAAAGGCCTAGAGGGATGGCGACCCCTAGTTCCCGGTTACAAGTCGACTTTTCACACCTTAGGAAACACTCCCGGAGCCATATATCACCTGTCGTCCTAATTCAGGATAACGTCAAAGTAGAAGACGCAAATCACACAAGAACGTGCATCCGTAGACGGCAATGCCTCCATAAAGAAATAAAAGGTTTAAAAAGAGATATATTTGAATTAAAACCTCGAATTACAATAATAAATAAAATACCTGAACAATTCCAATCATCCTACCAAAGCACCTAAACCTTCGATAAGACCAACTCATAATCCCGCTCAGGAACGTTGCCATTTATTACATGTAAACAACTGTGTTGCCAAAGTCTTTTTGAAATGCATCCATAAATTTACTGTACACAACATTGTAACACTGTCTTATAAAAAGAAAAGGATAACTTTGCGTTAAAGCTTCCTTTATAAATAAAGTATCATGTCCAATCCGATCCTCTTTAAAAGAATGCATACGTGCACTACGCTTAAAATGATTAATTAGAATATTACGAAATATCTTAATACTTAAATTAGAATGCCAATTGATAATGTAATGTATCTTGAACTTGTATTGACGTCTTTTGTCGTAAATTGTATAATACGTAGACATGTTTTTTGCAAAATGTATACGAATATCCAGAAAATTAATTTCCTTTGACTTTTCTGCGATATTTTCGATCAGAGTTAAATCGGCTGGATAGAATCCGAAATCAAACATGACACCTATATTTTCTTGTGCAATAAGGACGTCATCGACAAAACGAAAGTATGGTAATTCGTTTAAAATGTGATTACCTTGTTCATAATGATCATGTCACCCAATTTATGTCAATCGTTTTCTAATGAAAAATTACATAAGGAATGTCTATTTACGTAACTTTATTATTGGTTTTGATTTTTTGACGATTTTTTCAAAATTTCATTCGAAAATTTAGGGGGGTTCTGAACATTCGATTGCGTATAAAAACAATAGGCTTCCAGTGTTTACAGATTGTGATTTTTGTACCAAATTTGGTTCGTATCGGTCCATTCGTTCGTCAGTTATCGTCTCCACAGACCCACTGACACACACACACACACACACACACATACACATACTTTCATACACACACACACACACACACACACACACACACACACACACACACACACACACACACACACACACAGACATCACTTCAAAAATGTTTGATTCGTGATCAGGGATGCTTGAAACGTGCTCTCCCGTCGAAAACTCGAATTCGAATTTTCGACCCCGTCACAATACTTTCCTTATACATTATGTATATAAGGAAAGTAATAATCGTATAATAGTTGAGTGAGAAAGCGGAGATTTTTGTAGTATTTTTCATATAAATTTGTCTGTTTCTTAGTTAATGATAAGTGTAACTTAATAGTGTTTCAGATTTGCTAGTGTCTAGTAAATGGCAGAGTTTCAATTATTGAAAAAAAAAACACAAGTGTGAATTATACAGCTAATTTTTGAAGTGCTTTTAGAATTATAAATTACTTCTGGTTTGCAAGCATTTTCATTTAAAGATATTTATTCCTTATATACATAATGAATAAGGAAAGTATTGTGACGGGGTCGAAAATTCGAATTCGAATTTTCGACGGCAGAGCACGTTTCAAGCATCCCTGACCACGAATCAAACATTTTTGAAGTGATGTCTGTCTCTGTGTGTGTGAGAAAGTATGTGTGTGTGTGTGTGTGTCAGTGGAGACGATAACTGACGAACGAATGGACCGATACGAACGAAATTTGGTACAAATATCACAATCCGTAAACACTGGAAGCCTACTGTTTTTATATGTAATCGAATGTTCAGAACCCCCCTAAATTTTCGAATGAAATTTTGAAAAAATCGTCAAAAAATCAAAACCGCTAATAAAGTTACGCAAATAGACATTTCTTATGTAATTTTTCATTAGAAAACGATTGACATAAATCTTAGAACGCTAACATGAACCGTTCTCGAGATATTGCACATTTTTCAAAAAAATTATCAAAAAGTCATATAAAATAAAAAAAAATATTTCCTATTGAGAAACATGTTCCCTTTTCATATGTAATACCATGTGATAAATTTGGTGACATCATTCTCGTGGCTCTAGCTCGTTCCATTCATGAAAAAAGGTACTTTGAGTAATACTTTTGTATTTGAACGCCAATAGTCATTTATCTGCTGTAAGAATAACTTACTTCTTCGTCCATAACGCTTGGCGAGATTTTGGCGACGAATTTGGCGGAATGTCGCCAACTTGGCGACTTTTTAAATTTTGCTAAATTAACGAAAAACTCGCCAAATGGATAAAAATGACGTTAAATCAATGAAAATGACGACTCATTGACGAAAATTCAATATCTTGGAAAGAATATAAATATCTACTATAATAATAATCTATTTTTTTTTACTGTAAAAGTAGTAAATTTATTGCATTATATAAGGAAAGTCATGTGCTGCCCACATCAGATTTTTTTTTACTAGCAATTGGCACTCTTTAAAATTTAATGGAGTTAGCAAGTCAATTACTGGTTTTCAGTGTGAATTTCTTGTTTCGCCCATATTATTTACACTTATACTGTTTTAGACAATCTTAAAAATGGCATCTAAAATCTAAACTGGCATAAAAAATCTTAAAACTGGCATCTAAATCAAAACAAGCGGATGCAAAACAAGAGATTACACCTAAATTTCAGTATTCTGAGGAAGCAACGATAAAAGCAAAAAATGCAGTACTACAGAATTAAAACATAATCTTCTTAAATGCTAGTACTATATTTTGCGTACTTCATAGTACATTAGTAAACAAAGCTACTGGGAAAAGAACGAAAAATCTGATGTGAACAACACATGGTTTTCCCTACAGACTCAAACTCATTTTCTCTTTATTTCATTAATAATTGTTTAAATTTAGTTTAATTGCACTTAGTAACACATAATTATTTGAAATTACAATAAATTTGAACGTTTAATTCAGTTTTCGTTTTCATTTGGTAACTGGGTGTATTCTCAAAACCGGCTTACCAAAAATGCGAAAAATCTTAAATATCTCGAGAACGACTGGTCCTAAAATAATGAGGTTGATTTTATTCTGTTCATCGTCAAAAACTACTTATAAAACAAGCACTTAATTCATATATTTGAGCATACGAATTCTTTTATTTTAGATTTTGACGAATTTTGTGGGGCATTTTGCAGAAAAAAGCAGGTTCTTTTTATCCGAATCGTACCAAAATCTAATCAACACCAGGACACATAATTGACTTATCTACCAAATTTTCTGAAATTTGGTTAATTAGTTTTTTGGCTAGAATGGACACATACGATTTTGGGGGGCCATTTCACAATAAAAGACAGGTTCTTTTGTTCCGCATCGTACCAAAATCTAAATCAGCACCAGAGTAACCCACTAGTGACTTACCTTGCGGACCCCCGCATACCCATAACATTTTATGAAATTTGGTCCATTAGTTTTTGAGCTAGAGTGGATACATACATTGCATGCATGCATGCACACACACACACACACACACACACACGTCACGCTAAAAATAGTTTTATCGCGTTCTAAAGGTCCCTAAACGTGCAGATCCATCGAAAACTCGAGTTGCGAGTTTCGACATGATTACTATGTTTTCTCTATACATTACTATGCATTGAAAGGAAAGTAAAAATGAAGGATCCTATCCTGAGCAATCCTGTCCCTATATACTAATACTACCATCTTTGTTCTGGTGATAATCGTTGTTCTGTATAGGAAATAATGTCATGAAAAATTTCGAATTCTGATTATGCGAATTACTAAATATAATATTTACTTCTAGTTTTTTACACACACCCACACACACAGGCGTCACGCTAATTATAGTTTTTCGTGTTCTAGAACTCCCAAGTGCTCCTAGTGCAAATTTGTCGAAAACTCCAGTTGCGATTTTCGACATGATTCCAATATTTTCCTTATACATCCCTATGTATTGCAGGGAAAGTAAAAATGGATCCTTCGTCTATCTTTACTTCATAAGAAGAAGAAGAAAAAGCTCCAGTGGTGAAATGGATGTTTAATGTTGTTAAAGCTGAATTTCCTTTGATAAAAGTGGATCTGTTATCAACCGTGCAAAAAATTCTTGTTCTTTCACAGCGAAAAAAGAAATCTCTTTACAAATAATAAATCAATGGAAAAAAAAAGTGGTTCCAATTATTTTTAGCTCGGCATCCTGAAATCAACATGCGTGTCCCTGAAGCTATAAACCAATCAAGAGCACAGGTAAAAGAGCCGAAATTACGATCACGGCTTGCTGAAGTAAAAGATTGACTTTGTAAAGAAAATCTTGAAGAAATTCTACATGATCCACAGCTAACATCTAATTGTGATGACTCTACATTTCTGTTTTGCCCAAATACAGGAAAAATTCTTGCTCCTAAACAAGGCCTGACCATAGACATATATAGTATCTTTTGCGTCTATGGGCCAGACTAAGGCAGGGGCATGCGGAGCAGCTGCCCCTGGACCCCGCATTAGAGAGGCCCCCAAATCAAAGAATTGTAACATCGACATATTAACGATTGCTTTCTGAAAAGAAAAAAAAATCTGATGTAGGCAGCGACATTCCACCAAATTCCTCGCCAAAATCTCGCCAAGCGTTATGGACAAAGAAATAAGTTATTCCTACAGCAAATAAATGACTATTGGCGTTCAAATACAAAAGTATTACTCAAAGTATCTTTTTTTATGAATGGAACGAGATAGATCCACGAGAATGATGTCACCCAATTTATCGCATGGTATTACATATGAAAAGTGAACATGTTTCTCAATAGGAAATATTTGTTTTTATTTTATATGACTTTTTGATATATTTTTTTTTAATGTGCAATATCTCGAGAACGGTTCATGTTAGCGTTCTAAAATTTATGTCAATCGTTTTCTAATGAAAAATTACATAAGAAATGTCTATTTGCGTAACTTTATTAGCGGTTTTGATTTTTTGACGATTTTTTCAAAATTTCACTCGAAAATTTAAGGGGGTTCTGAACTTTCGATTGGCTTCCAGTGTTTACGGATTGTGATTTTTGTACCAAATTTCATTCGAATCGGTCCATTCGTTCGTCAGTTATCGTTTCCACAGAGTCACTGACATACACACACATACTTTCACACACACAGACAGACATCACTTCAAAAATGTTTGATTCGTGATCAGGGATGCTTGAAACGTGCTCTCTCGTCGAAAACTCGAATTCGAATATTCGACCCCGTCACAATACTTTCCTTATACATTATGTATATGAGGAAAGTAAAAATCTTGCCATGGTATAATATAGAGGGACTACCGCACTAATTCACGTTCTAGAACACGTTGGTTTGGACTGCGATGAAAAAGTTATCAATAATTTAAATTCCTTTAAAATATGCAAGAACTTCATTTTGTATATCATTTTATGGAAATAATTTACGCTTTTAAAAAATATTTGTGCACATTTCATAATATCCAGAGGTGAAGGGGGACCGCTGGAGGAGTGTTTGCCCCGGGCCCCAGTTCCGCTAAGTCGGGCCCTGATCCAAAATGATGAAAAAACGTTCAAAACGTTATACAAGGGTTAGAGAAAGAATTCCTTACATTGTCATCGTCCCCATTCCTTTTATATCCAGATTGCCCATAGATCTCGTGAACAACGTTACTAAAAATTCGGAAATAAGAAAAAGTGGCAGTGGCTGGATAACCAGTGAAACTTTCATTCAGTTGTAACCAATATTTTTTATCCATGGCTTTAACAACAGCTTACTTATTATATTTTTTGTTGAAGGACATAAAGGCATATAACATTACACCTAAGTAATTTCTGTGCTGTAAAGGTATAATTTTGGTTACACGTCTCCGGAATACGAGCGTAAATAATCTCATCCTACTACGCACGCTACGCATCGTACTGCGCAGCCTGCGTAGTAGGATGCGCAGAAACGTAAGGGCAAAAGGGCATTATTTTTACCATAGCGAGTAATGGTAAACTGACGATGATGGCAAATACAAATTGAAACCAGACACATTAAACATCGAAATTTATCTTTGTGCTGAAAGTAAGTTACTTAGAGCATTTAATTAATAATATATGTTAAAAAATTTCATTTGCTAAAGTGCATTTAAATAAAATTTTAAGTGAATGTACACTACTTCTCATTTTTACCTTCCTTATATACATAATGTATAAGGAAAGTATTATAACGGGGTCGAAATTTCGAATTCGAGTTTTCGACGGGAGAGCACGTTTCAAGCATCCCTGATCACGAATCGAACATTTTTGAAGTGATGTGTGTGTGTGTGAAAGTGTGTGTATGTGTGTAAGTAAGTGTGTGTGTGAAAGTATGTGTGTGTGTGAAAGTATGTGTGTGTGTGAAAGTATGTGTGTGTGTGTGTGTGTGTCAGTGAGTATGTGGAGATGATATCTCACGAATGAATGGAGCGATTCGAATGAAATTCAGTACAAACACCACAATCCGTAATTACTGGAAGCCTATTGTTTTAAAACACAATCGAATATTCAGAATCCCCAAATTTTCGAGTGAAATTTTAAAAAAATCGTCAAAAAATCAAAACGGCTAGTAAAGTTACGCAAATAGACATTTCTTATGTAATTTTTCATTAGAAAACTATTGACATAAATTTTAGAACGCTAACATGAACGGTTCTCGAGATATTGCACATTTTTTAAATAAATTTATCAAAACATTCCATAAATTAAAAAAAAATATTAACTGTTAAGAAATATGTTTACTTTTCATATGTAATATCATGCGAGAAATTGGGTGACATCATTCTCGTGGATCTAACTCGTTCCATTCACGAGAAAAGATACTTTGAGTAATACTTTTGTATTTGAACGCCAATAGTCATTTATCTTCTGTAAGAGTAACATATTTCCTCGTCCATAACGCTTGGCGAGATTTTGGCGACGAATTTAGTGGAATGTTGCCAAATTAACGAAAATCTCGCCAAATAGATAAAAATGACGCTAAATCAATGAAAATAACGCCTAATTGAAGAAAATTCAATATCTTGGAAAGAATATAAGTATCTACTATGATAACATTTTTTTAACTGTAAAAGTAGTAAATTCATTGCATTATCTAAGGAAAGTCATGTGCTGCCCACATCAGATTTTTACCGTAGTCACTAGCTAGCGTTCTGAAGATGTATACATTTACTAACAAATTCTACAGTGCATATGCCGGCGAGAAATGAAAGATATATAACGAATTTTCTTTTAAAAAACTCGTGTATATATTTTATTGAAGTGAATAATTTAATTTTCGGTCAATTAAAAATATCTATATCTATATATATATATATATATATATATATATAAACGGATATATCCTACTAAAATTAGGAGTTAAACAATTGTAAATTTATAAAATTGCCGCTTTTAATACAGAAATAATGAAACTTCCATACTGCTAAGTATACGAGTATTTTGCGTTGGAAAAGTATGTGCAAAATTCTCTGCGTGACGTCACCTGCCCGTGCTCTATGTATGATGCAAAGTAGAAGCAGTTGGTACGAGTGGTGTGTAAGTAAGTAACTCTTATGGAGCTATTCCAAAGATTACTTTTGTCAAAACGTCTGAGGGGGTTATAAGAGTGTCACTATTGAAGCAATTTCAAAAGGCTTTAGACAATGTGGGATATTTCCATTCAATCCAGATGCTGCAGATTATACCAAGAGCTCCAGAACAGCTGCGGCAGTAAATATGTTGGATGATTTTGCACTGTTTTTTTTTCTTTCTTTTTTTGGAAAAAGACAAAATGAGATATATATGTAATCAGGGTGGCTACAGGATCTCAGATAGAAAATTCCCTGATATGTATCACTATCTACTTTTACTGGATATCAGTTAAACAAACATAATAATGTTAATTAATAACATACAAAGTGATGATTAAGAATGAAAAATCTGATGTGGGCAGTGCAGCACATGACTTTCCTTATATAATGCAATGAATTTACTACTTTTACAGTAAAAGAAAATAGGTTATTCTTATAGTGGATACTTATATTCTTTCCAAGATATTAAATTTTCATCAATGCGTCGTCATTTTCATTGATGTAGCGTCATTTTTATCCATTTGGAAAGATTTTCGTTCATTTGGCAACATTTAAAAAAGTCACGAAGTTGGAGACATTCCGCTAAACTCGTCGCTAAAATCTCGCCAAACGTTATGGACGGATAGATAAGTTATTCTTATAGCAGACGGCCGTTCAAATACAAAAGTATTACTCAAAGTATCTTTTCTCGTGAATGGAACGAACTAGATCCACGAGAATGATGTCACCAAATTTATCGCATGATATTACATATGAAAAGTAAACATGTTTCTCAACTGCTAATATTTTTTTTTAATTTATGGGATTTTTTTATAAATTTATTTGAAAAATATGCAATATCTCGAGAATGGTTTATGCTAGCGTTCTAAAGTTTATGTCAATCGTTTTCTAAGGAAAAATTACATAAGTAATGTCTACTTGTGCAACAGTATTAAAGGTTTTGATTTTTTAATGAATTTTTCAAAATTTTACTCGAAAATTTAGGGGGGTTCTGAACATTCGATTGTAATTAAAAACAATAGGCTTCCAGAAACACGGATTGTAATTTTTGTACCAAATTTCATACGAATCGTTCAATTTGTTCGTGAGATATCGTCTCCACAGACTCACCGACACACACACACACACAACACCTTAAAAATGTTCGATTTGTGATCAGGGATGCTTGAAACGTGTTCTCCGATCGAAAACTCGAATTCGAATTTTCGACCCCATCACAATACTTACCTTATACATTATATGTATATAAGGAAAATAATAATTAAAATTAATTACTTTCAGCATTGAATAATAATGAAAGCAAAGTATTTATGAAGAGTTATACAAGAACAGTATTGTTATAAAATATTAATCCTTCAAGCACTAAAATTTTAGTTAAGCTATAAAACTCAGTTATAAACTCAGTGTTCTGTAAAATCCAGTCAACAATTCATATAGTTAAATATTACACATTGCAATAAAATTATGTATAGAAACAGTATGTATTTTTTACTTTCCTTATATACATAATGTATAAAGAAAGTATTGTGACGGGGTCAAAAATTCGAATTCGAATTTTTGACGGGAGAGCACGCTTCAAGCATCCAAGTTCACGAATCAAACATTTTTGAGGTGATATCTGTGTGTGTATGTGTGTGTATGTGTGTGTAAGTGAGTCTGTGGAGATGATATCTCACAAACGAATGGAGCGATTCGAATTAAATTTGGTACAAAAATCACAATCCGTGAATACTGGACGCCTATTGTTTTTAAACGCAATCGAATCTTCAGAACCCGCCTAAATTTTCGAATGAAATTTTGAAAAAATCATCAAAAAATCAAAACTTTTAATAAAGTAACGCAAATAGACATTTTTAATGCAATTTTTCCTTAGAAAACGATTGACATAAACTTTAGAACGCTAGCATGAACCGTTCGCGAGATATTGCACATTTTTCAAATAAATTTATCAAAAAATCCCCTAAAGTAAAAAAAATATATTAACTGTTGAAAAACATGTTCACTTTTCATATGTGATATCATGTCATAAATTCGGTAACATCATTCTCGTGGATCTAGCTCGTTCCATTCATGAGAAAAGATATTTTGAGTAATACATTCGTAGTTGAACGCCAATAGTCATTTATCTGCTATAAGAATATCTTATTCTCCGTCCATAACGCTTGGCGAGATTTTGGCGACGAATTTGGTGGAATGTCGCAAACTTGGCGACTTTTTAAATGTTGCCAAATTAACGAAAATCTCGCCAAATAGATAAAAATGACGACTCATTGACGAAAATTCAATATCTTGAATATAAGTATGTACTATAAGAATAACCTATTATTTTTTTTGCTGTAAAAGTAGTAAATTCATTGCATTATATAAGGTAAGTTATGTGCTGCCCACATCCAATTTTTACTTTCCCTGCAATACATGGTAATGTATAGGGAAAGTATTGGAATCATGACGAAAATCGCAACTCGAGTTTTCGACGGATCTACACGTTTCGAGACCTCTAGAATATGAAAAAACCATTTTTAGCGTGACGTCTGTGTGTGTGTCTGTCTGTCTGTGCATATTTTGTATCCACTCTAACTAAAAAACTAATGGACCGAATTTCACTAAATTTTGTAAGTAAGTCACTTGTGGGCGGGGCTAGTGCTGATTAGTTTTGGGTACGAGTCGGAATAAAAGAACCCGCCTTTTTTTTGCGAAATGGCCCGCAAAAGCTTGTATCCACTCTAGTTGAAAAACTAATGGACCGAATTTCACAAAATTTGGTAGATAAGTCGCTTGTAGGCCACCCTGGTGCTGATTAGATTTTGGTAGAATTCGAAAAAAAATAACCTGCCTTTTTTTGCAAAATGGCCCGCAAAAATCATCCAAATCTAAATTTAAGAACTACGTATGCTCAAATATAGCCATTAAATGCTTGTTTAATACGTAATTTTTAGCGAAGAAAAGAATAAGACCAACCCCATTACACTAGGACTAGCCGTTCTCGAGATATTTTAGTTTTTCGTATTTTTCCTACATCATTTTTGAAAATAAGTCCAGTTTTCAAATGAGAACGAAAATTGAATTAAAAATGAATTTAATTTAATTTAAATAAATAGAACGTGAATATAAGTCTGCAGGGAAAGTCATGTGCTGCCCACATCAGATTTTTTTAATCTGCTTTTCTTGTCATATGAAATATCTTGACAAGTTTCAAAGCAATTAATATGAGAGGGACCACTGAGAAACGTTGAAATTTAAAAACTCTATTTTTATTGAGTTGTCCAGGTTGTCTCCCGTCACATGAAACGTGAATAAGGAATTCTATACATATGTTTTGTCGTGAGTCGGGAAAATGCTTTGATTGCCAACAAAAATTCCAATTTCCTTGATTTTACAGTATTTATTTTTAGGAATTCCTTAATTTTATCCGGAATGTTGATATTTCCTATTGTTTCCCCGATTTCCTTGAATTCCAGGTTCTGTATAGCCATCCTGTGTAAGGTCATTGAAATATTTGGAGAAATCCATTAATGAAAATTTTTCTAGTTCAGTTTCACAGAGGTTTTAATCAATCTGAGTGGAATGGATATTATCATTGTCAAAAATTACGTATAAAACAAGCATTTAAGTGATATATTTGAGTATACGTAATTACTTTCCTTATATACATAATGTATAAGGAAAGTATTGTGACGGGGTCCAAAATTCGAATTCGAGTTTTCGACGGGAGAGCACGTTTCAAGCATCCCTGATCACGAATCAAACATTTTTGAAGTGATGTCTGTGAGTGTGTGTGTCAGTAAGTCTGTGGAGACGATAACTGACGAACGAATGGACCGATTCGAACCAAATTTGGTACAAAAATCACAATCCGTAAACACTGGAAGCCTATTGTTTTTATACACAATCGAATGTTCAGATCCCCCCTAAATTTTCGAATAAAATTTTTAAAAAATCGTCAAAAAATCAAAATCACTAATAAAGTAACGCAAATAGACATCTCTTATGTAATTTTTCATTAGAAAACGATTGGCATAAATTTTAGAACGTTAACATGAACCGTTCTCGAGATATTGCACATTTTTCAAAAAAATTATCAAAAAGTCATATAAAATAAAATAAAAATGTTTCCTATTGAGAAACATGTTCACTTTTCATATGTAATACCATACGATAAATTAGGTGACATCATTCTCGTGGATCTAGCTCGTTCCATTCATGAAAAAAGATATTTTGAGTAATACGTTTTTATTTGAAAGCCAATAGTCATTTGTCTGCTGTAAGAATAACGTGTTTCTTCGTCCATAACGCTTGGCGAGATTTTGGCTACGAATTTGGCGGAATGTCGCCAACTTGGCGACTTTTTGAAATGTTGCCAAATTAATGAAAATCTCGCCAAATGGATAAAAATGACGCTAAATCAATGAAAATGGGGACTAATTGTCAAAAATTCAATATCTTGGAAAGAATATTAGTATCTATTATAAGAAAAACCTATTTTTTTTACTGTAAAAGTAGTAAATTCATTACATTATATAAGGAAAGTCATGTGTTGCCCACATCAGATTTTCTTTTATTTTAAATTCCATTTACGGCCATTTCGCAAAAAAGGGTAGGTTTTCCTTTTTTTCCCCGAATCATACCAAAATCTAATCAGCACCAGGGTAACCAACAAGTCACTTATCCACCAAGTTTTGTGAAATTTGGTTTATTAGTTTTATAACTGGAGTGGATACAGGAATTTTTTGGGCCACATTTCGCAAAAAAAAAAAAAAAAAAAAGGCAAGCTCTTTTATCTCGAATCGTAACAAAATCTAATCAGCACCAGGGTCACCCACAAAGAACTTACCTATAAAATTTAATGAAATTCGGTCAATTCGTTCTTGAGATACAAAATCTGAGACAGACACACACACACAGACAGACGTCACGCTAAAAATAGTTCTTCGTGTTCTAGAGGTCCCCAAACGTGTCGATCCGTCAAAAACTCGAGTTGCGATTTTCGGCACGATTCTATTACTTTCCACATGTATTGCAGAGAAAATAAAAAAAGCTGATGTGAGCAGCACATGACTTTCTCTGCAGACTCAAATTCATATTTTCTTTATTTCTTCAATAATCCATTAGATTGAGTTTAATTGCACCAAATAACAGTAAATTTGTATTTTTAATTCAATTTTTGTTTTTATTTGGCAATTGGACATTTTTCCGAAATCGGCGTAACAAAAATGCAAAAAATCTCAAATATCTTGAGAACGGTTGGTCTTAAAGTATAATGAAATGTGTTATATTATTTTCCTCTTCAAAAATTGCGTATAAAATTAGAATTTAATTGATACAGTTGAGCATACACTACTTAGTCTTTTTTTTTTTAGATTTTGGCGGGCCATTTCGTAAAAAAAAAAGGCAGGTTATTCTGTTCCGAATTATACCAAAATCTAATCAGCACCAGAGTATCTCACAAGTAACTTATCTACCAAATTTTGTGAAATTTGGTCAATTAGTATTTTAGCTAGAGCAGATAAATGAAATTTTTACAGACCATTTCGCAAAAAAATGCGGGTTCTGTTTTTACGAATCGTACCAAAACTAATCAGCACCAGGGTGCATCCAAGTGACTTACCTACCAAATTTTATGAAATTCAGACCATTAGTTTTTGAGTTAGAGTGGATACAAAATCTTCACAGATAGACAGACACACACACAGACGTTCTGCTAAAAATAGTTTTTCGTATTCTAGAGGTCTCGAAACGTGTAGATACGTCGAAAACTCGAGTACCGATTTTTGGCATGATTCCAATACTTTCCCTATATATTACCATGTGTTGCAGGGAAAGTAATAAAAAATGAAACTAATATAATACCCTTGAAGTAAACCTGCAGGAATAAAATTAATATTAAAAGTAAAACCAACAATCCGAAAATAATGACCTTTAATAGCAATCACAGGAAATAGTATCTTCACGAGATTTTTTCTTCAACATAAAAATTTCCCTTTCGTGCAGATGCCACTCATTAATGACGAAAAATGAAAACAAAACGCAATAGATAAAGAAAAATCGTCTGTAACGAACCACGGATGAAAAAATTTGTTCCTGGAAACATGAACCTAGTTATGAGTCATTCTAACAGCTACGAATCGCCAGTTCAAATCTGTGTATATATTCGGAGCTGCAAACAAGAGAGTAATTTTTGCCAAGGCCAGTAGTAAAACGGAACTTTCATCCCATCATACTTGTGTTTAGTCTGCATGTGCAAGCGATTTAAGTTGCTTTTTAATATTTTTAGGATCCAGCTTTTAACGATTGCGTCTTATTATAGGCAAAGTGGCTCAATGATAAGGCATTTTACGAGTCTGGTTTCAGACTAAAAAGGTTTCAGCAACTGTATGACACGATTTTGTATGGAATTTAAAATATCCTAATATTCCAATTTTTATTAGGTAAAGAGAGATGAATTTATTGCTAACCACGTGTCTCTGAAATATGAGTTCCGCAAAATTCCCGCCTTTTGAAAACAAACCTCTCATAAAATTCCAAAATGAAAAAAATAGAATCTTTATTTTTAAATTTTAAAATCGAATACGTTACAAAGTGTTGAAAGATAATTTTGGGAGGGTTCCCACCCCATGGAGTTAAAAAGGAGGCAAAACTCCTGTGGATGAAACGCTTGAAAATGCCATAATGCTTTGAGAATTATATTTAGGTGTCGCTCGTGTTAGTAAAGTAGCAACTATTGTTAGTTGATACAACAGAAAGGCGTAGTATTTAAATATACGTATTTTTCGTTACTCTTAAATTAAGGGTTCCCCAATTATGATTATCCAGTATTTTTTCATAGTTGTAGGATAGCGTACAGAATATAAGGAGATGAAAATAAATTGAACGGTAAAATAATTTTGAATACGTAGTAATATTTTTTACTGTTTCAGTTCTACTTTGCATTGCGCTCATAATTTATTTTTACAAAATGGTCAGTTTAAATAAATATTTTAGGCCTTTAGCCATACAATGCAGAACTACTTGTCTTATCCCAGCGCCACCCGAATGATTGTCTCAAACGATATTAGCGTTTTCTTAATATGAAGTTTTATCTCCTTACTTTTACTCCATGGTCTATTCCACCCCACCCCTTTTTACGATTATTTCTGCATTATTTTGGTAATAATGCAACGCTACATGAATAGAGAAAATAAATCATACAAAATTAAAAACTATAATTTAAGTGCGTCTGTCTGTGAAATGTACGCATCCTCTCCAACTCAAAAACTATTCTACAAAATTATATGAAATTCGGTATTTAAGTCACTTATCGGTTAGTTACCAACCCCATTACTTTAGGACTAGCCGTTCTTAAGATATTTTAGTTCTTTCGCATTTAAAAAAGAAGTCGTTAAGCAAAAAAAAAAAGAAGTCGTTACACAAATGAAAACGAAAATCGAATTAAAAGTGCAAATTCAGTGTCATTTAAAATAATTATGGCAGTCCCCCCCCCCCCCCTCTTTACGGATTTTTTTTTTTTTTCTCTTTGCGGATACCGTGCTTGGTGAATTGAATAGTAATGGGTATTCATTTTACGATCCGGGGAACGTCGAGTAAATTCGTTCGTCGGAAATATTTTTTTATTTCGATGTCGGACTGAAATTATGATACAGTATATTTTTACCCCTTTTCTTAAACCATTTTCCTTCTCAATATCCAGCATAAATTTTTTGCTGCCTACCTGTCGAACAATCCCTGAAACCCTCAAGGTCATTTTTTCCCCCTTCTCCGACGTCAGCTATCCGTTCGATGGCTCCTTAGGGCGAAGAATTTGCGGATCTTTGCTTTTCTGCTGCTTTTGTTTAGCTGCTACTATTTATTTATTTCTCCTTTGCTATTTTATTTGGAAATGCTTCACTTTTTTTTCTCCCCTCTCCGAACCTTTCATTCTTTCACATTGATCTTTTTTTACTTTCCCTGCAATACATGGTAATGTATAGGGAAAGTATTGAAATCATGCTGAAAATCGCAACTCGAGTTTTATACGGATCTACGCGTTTCGAGACCGCTAGAATACGAAAAGACTATTTTTAGCGTGACGTCTGTGTGTGTGTCTGTCTGTCTGTCTGTGCAGATTTTGTATCCACTCTAACTAAAAGACTAATTGACCGAATTTCATAAAATTTGGTATGTAAGTCACTTGTGGGCGAATCTGGTGCTGATTAGTTTTGGGTACGATTCGGGATAAAAGAACCCGCCTTTTTTTTCTTTTTTTTTTTTTTTTTGCGAAATGGCCCCCAAAAGCCTGTATCCACTGCAGCTGAAAAACTAATGGACCGAATATCACAAAATTTGGTATTTAAGTCGCTTGTGGGATACCCTGGTGTTGATTAGATTTTGATACGATTCGGAAAAAAATAACCTGTCTTGTTTTGCAAAATGGCCAGCAAAAATCGTCAAAATCTAAAATAAAAAACTACGTATGCTCAAATATATCCATTAAATGCTTATTTTATACGTATTTTTTTTTAAAGAAGAAAATAATAAGATTAACCCCATTACACTAGGACTAGCCGTTCTCGAGATATTTTTGTTTTTTCGTATTTTCTCTATGCCACCTTTGAAAAGAAGTCCAGTTATCAAATGAGAACGAAAATTGAATTAAAAGTGAATTAAATTTAATTAAAATAAAGAGAACGTGGATATGAGTCTGTAGGGAAGGTCATGTGCTGCCCACATCAAATTTTTTTTAACAGTTTCCAACATAGTTGAAAAGTGTTTATGGCTTTGGTCAGTCTGTCTATCTGTCCATTCGCATGATAACTGCGGTAAGAATTATTTTAGCAAAAGGAATTTTTAGTATCCCGTTACATAAAAATTGAAATAATAATTACACCCATATTATATGTTATTTATAATTACACGTTATTATATGTTATTTATAATTGAAATAATAATTACACCCATATGAGCCACCGGCCACACAGAAAGCTACCATTAGCCTTTGGGTTGGTCGTGTGGTCTGGGTTTTCTACCCATATGAGCCAACGGCCCTACCGTGCTGAAAACACCGGTTCTCGTTAGATCACCGAAGTCAATCAGCATCGGGCGCGGTTAGTACTTGGGTGGGTGATCACCTGGGAACACCGCGTGCTGTTGGCACTTTTCGGGCGCGGTAGTTCGGTGGTTTGCGCGCTGGATTTGCACGCTGCCACAACTGCCGCCGTGTTCATGCGGAGTACGATCACGTTAAACATGTGGGTCCGAAAGTCCTTCCGAGAGGTTGGTGGTAGAGGAAGGAGGGTACGCACCCTGTGGATGACTTTCCCACTGGGTTCCGGTCTAAATTGGGTGAATAAATAGAAGGTTATGGAGATTGTCGCGGAGGGCGCGGTAGCCCAGTGGTTAGCGCGCGGGATTTTGTGGAATTCGGTCCATTAGTTTTTCAGATAGAGTGGATACAGGCAATTTTTGCGGGACATTTTGCAAAAAAAGGGCGGGTTCTTTTATCCCGAATCGTACCCAAAACTAATCAGCACCAGATTCGCCCACCAGTGACTTACCTACCAAATTTTATGAAATTCGGTCAATTAGTTTTTGAGTTAGAGTGGATACAAAATCTGCACAGACAGGCAGACAGACAGACACACACACAGACGTCACGCTAAAAATAGTTTTTTCGTATTCTAGAGGTCTCGAAACATGTAAATCCGTCGAAAACTCGAGTTGCGATTTTCAACATGATTCCAATACTTTCCCTATACATTACCATGTATTACAGGGAAAGTAAAAATCTGATGTGGGCAGCACATGACTTTCCCTGCAGACTTATATCCACGTTCTCTTTATTTTACTTAAATTTAATTCACTTTGAATTCAATTTTCGTTCTCATTTGATAACTGGACTTATTTTCAAAAGTGGCGTAGAGAAAAAAAAGAAAAACTAAAATATCTCGAGAACGGCTAGTCCTAATGTAATGGGGTTGGTCTTATTCTTTTCGTCGTTAAAAATTACGTATTAAACGAGCATTTAATGGATATATTTGAGTATACCTAGTTCTTTAGTTTAGATTTTGACGATTTCTGCGGGCCATTTTGCAAAAAAAGACAGGTTATTTTTTTCCAAATCGTACCAAAATCTAATCAGCACCAGGTTAACCCACAAGTGACTCATCTACCGAATTTTGTGAAATTGGGTCTATTAGTTTTTCAGTTAGAGTGGATACAAACTTTTGCGGGCCATTTCACAAAAAAAGACGGGTTCTTTTATTCCAAATCGTACCCAAAACTAATCAGCACCAGACACGCTCACAAGTGACTTACCTACCAAATTTTGTGAAATTCGGTCCATTAGTTTTTTAGTTAGAGTGGATACAAAATCTGCACAGACAGACAAACAGACACACACACAGACGTCACGATAAAAATGGTTTATTCGTATTCTAGAGGTCTTGAAACGTGTAGATCCGCCGAAAACTTGAGTTGTGATTTTCGACATGATTCCAATACTTTCCCTATACATTACCATGTATTATAGGGAAAGTAAAAATTAAAACATTACAGTTGATATAGTTCAAAATATTAAAATATTAAATTATCAATTTCAATATTAAAATATTGAAATTAGTAATGTGCGTCAAAATAAGCATACACATTATTTAAATTTTTATTTATTAAATTCAGGGATATAAGCGTTCCCTGATTACATTTTTCATAACGCTCCGATTTTAGCTGGATATTTCAGGCGTTATTCACATCAAAAGTCGCATACTAACTTTGTTTGCAAAAGCCAGCTGCGAGTATAGATTTGGTGTGGAATCTACCTCAAGAATCCCAGATTTTCTTCTTCTTCTTCTTCTTCTTTGCGTTGTGTTTAACAGGAAAGGTGCGGTTGTTCAATCATCCTTAGCAAAAAATGTGCAATGCTTTTCCAGGGGCGTTAGGAACTATGGGGGGGGGGGGGGGGGGGTCTCTTTCATAATCCAGTCGTTAAAGTAAGGAACTAAGATTTACGGGATGTGGGTCTCAGCCATAAAATGTAAGTGTATGCCTTACGCAAAGGATGGAGACAAACAAGGCTGCTGAAATTGGCGGTTTTACTTTCTACTTAAATACATGGATGTGGGTTTTCTGTATTCACACGGCGAGATGAGAATGTGCAATAGAAACACACCAGCTGCAAAAACAGACAGAACGTGATCGATTTAACGAATAAAGGAATTTATTATTTATTTATTTATTATTTTTTCATACTATGTAATATAGAATAGAGAAAGTAATTTTTGCACAAAAATTTTGGAATTCCGAGATTTTGGTGTCAATATATGTTTTAAGACCTCCTGAACACGTTTTGATTATTTTTTGGAGTGATGTCTGTCTGATGTCTGTTGTCGATTTCTTGTGCAAACGATTAGCAGCCACACATATTAATGGAATTTCACGAAACATTATATCCGGCTTTGTTATCAGAAAATCTAGAACTAGATAGAATTTTTTTTTTTAATTCGAGTGAAAACCTCAAAATGTATTTGAAATTTTATATTTTTTTTAATATGGCAGTATGGGCAGCCAGAAGTATTAGCAGCCACAAATATTAATGAATTTTTACGAAACTTTATATCCGACTTCCTTATAAAAAAAATCTAGAACTAGATAGAATTTTTTCTTAATTCGAGCAAAAATTTCGACATTTACTCGAAATTTTATATATTTTTTTCTTAACATGGCAGTATAGGACAAGATTTGACATAATCATGACTATAAAAGGGTTTATTTATCTGTCAATGATCACCGGACTCAATAGTTTCAATCATTGTTGAGAAAAATTACCGCGGTACAATTTTATGTTTGTGATGTTAGTAGCCCTCTTGGTGAGTAAGTTACGCCCCCCGGGAGTACACTGTCAAGCGTGCTATTAATCGAAAGATTTATTCAAGCCTTTTAAAGTAAAGGTTAACATGCTATAGTTGTAATCGTTTGGACCCACAATACCGGTTTTTCATTTTTTCCCCCCTTGTAAAATTTGAAAAAGAAAAAAAAAATATTCTGCTATGAGAAAGTTGAGTTGAGTCTCTACTCTCCAGATATATATATATATATATATATATATATATATATATATTTCACTTTTCTTTACATCACCTATGTCAGTAACCTTCCCGACTGACAAATTAAACAGGGCTGGATTACTTACCTAAGGTTCCTATAGGATTACCAAATATTTAGATTTTGAACCGTACCGGTCTAGCACGTCCTGCGGCCGCCATGGGATAGCACATGTTTTTTGAGAATTTCAAGCAAGCAAGACATAAGAGCCATAACAAAATTTTATTTTTAAAATGTATTAAACAGTAAAAAAAAAACAAAGTAGAAACATTTTATTTGCTAATTTTTGTTCCTGGTTTTATGTCTCCACAAATTATTTTATCACGCTTAGCCAGTGAGTTCCCCCCACCCCCACCCCACCATCATAACATGTGAAAAATAAGGATGAACAAATACAAGAATTTATGGAGTCGGAGTATTTAAATTTCTAAAAATGGGTATAATATTTATTTTTAAAACACATTAATCATCAAATGTGCAAACCTAGAAGCCTAAGGCTCCCAAATATACTTATAATATACGAGTAGTGTATATAATATAGTACATTTAGGAGCCCTAGTTCAAACCAGGGGTAAGGAGTTAGCAACCTTCTGGGCATGAGGAGGGGCCGTCTCAAAGAACCTTCCTTCTTTTTAAGTTGCATATATTAATTAGATTTTCCTAAGATTTGCATTTTGCAGTAATATATATATACAGGGTGATTCAAAACAGACGGGCCAAACTTTACAAAGTGGCAGTACACACCAAGCCAAGCCAAGCATTTTTTGTTATAGTTTACCGGTTCGAAAATGAAACGTAAAGGCGTTACAGGGCGCTTACTCGTTGAGAAGTGGCCGCTCCGCAAACTTAAAAGCGTCATTCTGGTTGTTATTTTCTGGTTGAGGAAGAAAACCAGGAATGGAAGGAAAAACACTCATCTCTGACACTCCCCTTGAATCTGAAGAGGAACTCGTCGCCAGAATTTCGGCCGCTGCTGCCGAAGTGCGAGAAAATGACTGGTCTGTTCGAGAGAGTTCGCCAATCCCTCCATCGCCGCCGTGAGACGTGCATTCAGGTTGGCGGTCGCTCTTTTGAGCCATTACTGTAATTATTGTTTATTAAATGTCATTTTCTAACTTTTAAGTCATTCTTGTGTTTCACCTCACCTCATCGGTTTCACCATTAAGCGCCCACTGGCGCCTTTACGTTTCATTTCCGACCCTGTAAATTATGACGAAAAATGCTTGGTTTGATGTGTACTACCACCTCGTAAAGTCTAGCCCATCATTTTTAAATCACCCTGTATATATATATATATATATATATATTACTAGATCAAAATATTTAAAAATAAAACTTAATCAATTTCTTAATAATAACTGTTCTAATTCTTATTGTGTAATATCTTTTAAGCATCCTATTTATAATTCTATAAACTTTAAGAATTTATTTAATCATTTTCATCATTTATTGCCTGTAAAGGATTTGAATGTTACTAAAACGTTTAAATATAACAAGCCTATTGGAAGAACCATTTTTAATTACAATGCAATTTCAAAATCTCTCTCCGTCGACAAAGATTCCTCAACAAATGTAGATGGTGAATGTATTTGTAGTGATGATAATTATGCTAATTTTATAAATCCACACTTGGGGCATATAGTTACTGGAGACTTAGCCATTGTTAAAGATAAATCTTTAGAACTATAATGTCATTTGGTACTAAATTCAGGCTACCTTCATGTAATAATTCTAAACATGTCTTAAAGTCAATCAATCTGGATCTTGATAAATTTATTTATGGATTAGCTTCTAAATATGCTCAGCCTTTAGAGGCATTTAATATGTGGAAATTTACTATTTTAAGATCTATTAAAAATGCCATTTGTAGTATTACTTTATCTAGATCTATATATAATATGGATAATATAAAACACTCTGTTAATGATTTACATAGATCTTTTGTTATTACTTATGTTGATAAAGCCTCTAATAATTATGCTATTATTTGTAAAAAATTCTATATTCAATATCTGTTAGATTATTTAAAAACTAATAGTCTATTTAAAATTGATTCACACTCTGTTAATAGTATCAAATTGAAAATTATCAATATGTATAGTGATTTAGATATTAATAATAAATTTTTGACATTTCCATATATTGTGCTTATACCTAAATTTCATAAAAATCCTATTAAATTTAGAACTGTAACTAGTGGTCATAATTCATACTCTACTACTGCTAGTAAATTATTACTAAATTATTTAAATGTACTAAATATTAATTTACGAGATTCTAGTGATAACTACATTATTCTAAATAACAGTAAAGAATTAAAAAATAAATTAAAAACACTTGGTAAAATAATAGGATTTCAAACTTTTGATTTTAAAGATCTATTTAATAATATTAAGATCACTGATCTATATGATGTCATTTTAGCTTTATATAATGCTTATATTACTAATCAATCTCATCTTACTAAATTTACCAATTTTCCTAAGCTTCTCCATTTTGTTCTTTTCAATAATTATATCTTTCAAGGTAATAAATTATACTTACAAATCTCAGGTGTTCCACAAGGTGACTGTAGTAGCAGTATGTTAGCTAATTTATACCTATATCAATATGAAAAATTCTTTACTTCAACAGATTATAAAATTTACCGATATGTAGATGATCTGATTTGTCTTGTATTTACTGATAACTATGTCATAGATATAGATTTCTATCCGGATAATTTGGAATTAATACCTAATGAAACTACTATTAGTAATAATATTTATTATTTGGATTTAAATCCAATTATAGAACCGACTAATGGGATAGTTACTAATTTATATGATAAAAAAGATTTTTTTTAAATTTAATATTAATAAATTACCTTTTAATTCCTGCAACTCGATTCAATTGTTTAGAAATATTATACTTAATCAGCTTTTTAGAATTTATAGATTATCAGATAAAAAATTTCATGCTTTGCACATTAATAACCTCAAAATTACCAGTAAATTTTATAAATATCCAGCATATTTAGTAAATGGTACAGTTAATAAGTTTCGATTAACCTAAAATTCTCATAATCTCTCCTTAGTATCTTATTTTAGCCGTACATCTACATTCCCTTGAATTTATTATATTTTCATCTTTTTATCTTGCAGCTTTAACTGTAGAATATCTCATTTTATTGTTTTACGCAGTACGGTTTTTATTAGTCTCTTTGGCAACAGCAAATCACATCTTTTCATTTCTGCATATGGCAACATTGGTTTAGTCATATTTTGCTCGTCATGGTTGTACTAATGAAGTGTATTTTAAGGTATTTATGTTTCCTTTACTTTTCCCATCTATATGATTGTCGTCCATATAACACAAGTTTATAGATAAAATCTATCTTGTGTTTCAGAAACAAGCATTTTTGTGTTCATTTCGAAGGGATATATGGACTTGACAAGAATTTTTTCGAAATGAACTTATCTTAAGCCTAAAGCTCTTCCACGTGCAAGCTTTTTCGCTTGATTTTTTTGTTTTCCTATTTTCATTCCTCACCTTTGAAATTTGTTGATTGTCGTTGTCTTTATGACCTGCATTACGCTTTATAATATCCTCTTTATGTTTGAATTTCCTTTATTTCTTTGTATTTTGTAGAAAAATTTTGGAATAGTGTATTATAAGTTACTACTTACATTCTAACATTGGATTTACAATTAAATATATAAAAATTCTTGTATGCGGCCGTATTGTACGGCAGTTTACTTAAATGTGGCCTTCAAATATAAAAGTTACTCAGCCTCTGGTCCAAACCCTTCACGCCACTCCCTCACGAACTGAAATTTGTTGATTGTCGTTGTCTTTATGACCTGCATTACGCTTTATAATTTCCTCTTTATGTTTGAATTTCTTTTATTTCTTTGTATTTTGTAGAAAAATTTTGGAATAGTGTATTATGAGTTACTACTTACATTCTAACATTGGATTTACAATTATATATATATATATATATATATATATATATATATATATATATAAATTCTTGTATGCGGCCTATTGTACGGCAGTTTACTTAAATGTGGCCTTCAAATATAAAAGTTACTCAGCCTCTGGTCCAAACCCTTCACGCCACTCCCTCACGAACTGAAATTTGTTGATTGTCGTTGTCTTTATGACCTGCATTACGCTTTATAATTTCCTCTTTATGTTTGAATTTATTTTATTTCTTTGTATTTTGTAGAAAAATTTTGGAATAGTGTATTATGAGTTACTACTTACATTCTAACATTGGATTTACAATTTTATATATATATATATATATATATATATATATTTAGAATTTATAGATTATCTGATAAAAAATTTCATGCTATGCATATCAATAATCTCAAAATTACTAGTAATTTATATAAATATCCCACTTATTTAGTAAATAGTATTGTTAAAAAATTTAAAATAGCTGGATTTTTATAATTCTTTCCATAGTATCATATAATTCTATTCATAGTATCTTATATTGGCCAGTCATCTCCATTTTTTTTTTTTTTTTTTTTTTTTTTTCTTTCCATTCACTTCCCACTTCAGCATTACCTTTATTTGCCCCTCTTTTTAGTAGCTCTTTTTGTATATTAATACTTTTTCTTTACATTTCGCTTCACAGTTTTTCAATTCTTATGAATGGCAACAGTAAATGGTTTTTTATTTTTTCTTTACGAATGGCAACACTGGTCTCTTCTATCAGTGTTCCCTCGATCCCTGTAATGAATCGTCTGTACACACGCTGTGCTTTTTCCAGGTATTCATTTTTTCTTTTTTATTCCATCTTTATGTATGTCGTCCAAGTAGAAATAGTTCATAGATTTAATCTATCTATTTCTTCAGAAACATACATTTTTGTGTTTGCTTCTACAAAAAACTTGGACATGATTAGATTTTTGTAGAGGTTAACAATTCATGATTTAGGCTTAGAGCCTTGTCCACGTGTAAGGCGTTTGTGCTTGATTTCGTTTGTTATACTTATTTCGATTCCATACCTTTGTATTATATTTTTCATTGACTTGTTGATTCGATATTAATTTTTTTATTTTTTCCATATGCTTGAGGATTAATTGATTTTTACATTTGTTTTGTACGCCAGTTAGATAGTTGAATTTAGTTTAAGTTTTTCTTTTTTTGTTTCCATACCTTTTAATTTGGTTGATTTTCTGTAACTTGATAGCTAGTGTTTTGTATTTTTAATCCATTTGATTGATGATTTGCTGTATTATATTTTATTCTGTGGGTGTTTTTAAAAAGTTAGGTTTATCGTGTTACATCTTCTTACTTTTCGTTCATTGGATTTTCAAACTTCTATTATTATATATATATATATATATATATATATATATATATATATATATATATAAATTCTTGTATGCGGCCGTATTGTACGGCAGTTTACTTAAATGTGGCCTTCAAATATAAAAGTTACTCAGCCTCTGGTCCAAACCCTTCACGCCACTCCCTCACGAGCTTACGTTACTATAAACTCCCGATTTTGTTCACCGATTTGATCTTGATTTCGAAATTTTATTTCTCAACAGAAGAACTCTTGAAAGATCCAAGCAATTATCGAGAAATTATGTATCTTACCTTATTTGGACTAGTGGCAACAATAGGCCTAGTCATGTTAACCGGATTGAGTTGAAGTAAACTCTCATTTGTTATTTTCCCCAAATATCAAAATTCGTAAATCTGCAGGGGAAGTCATTTGTTGGACACATCAGATTTTTCTTTAAAAAATTGGAAGAGAAATGGATTTCCCTTTCAAGATTTTAAAGAGTCGTTTAATAAATTGCATAAAATAATACCTTGATTTTACCTACGAAAAATCTAGCTACTTTTTTTTTTAATACTTAAAGTATAAAATGAATACTTAAAGTATAAAATGAAAACGGCATTACCTGGTTCCTAAATAGGCGCCCACTACGTAAATAATACAGATACAAATAACACCATTCAATTTCCATATCGTCCGTCTTGAACCAAAATCATTTCTGTGCTACATTTTTTGCATGCGCAACTGTACGAATTGTGCAACGCAGGTGTAATATGCCCTAATACGCTCCTTTGCTTCTCTTTAAATAAACGAGCTGAAAGTATGTAAAATTGCAAAACAGAAAAAAAAGTCCTTTTAATTAGAAAAGTTAGATATTCGTTATTAGTTCATTTTTTGTTTGTAAAAAGTTGGATTTTCGTCCCCCCCCCCCCCCACTAAGCTTATGTTCTGCTATTTTCTACGGTTTATTCATCGCTCGGAGTTGAAAAAAAAAGAAAAAGTTTCTTTCGTCTGCTGGAATAAATTGATTTTGAAGCCAAAAATAAAAATAAAATTTTATGTGCTATTTTCAAAAGTTTATGTCCGATTTAAGTAAAGTTTTCGCAAGACACTTAAGCATCGAAAGAATTCTATATTTCACAAAATAAACATGTATCTTTAAAATACCCGAAATTAGAAAGTGGCAAATTTTACAGCGCTCAAAATGTCTAGTCCAAAAGTCTGAGGCATCTTTCGCAGAACACCTGCGAAAGAAAGTGCTCCCATTCGAGCAGAATTATTTGCTACATAAATTGTTTTAACAATTGTAAAAATTTCGTCGAGAATTTTGACTTTTAAGTTTACTTAACGAGATTTATAGCCCAGGGAGTTCAGCTACCCTCACCCCCACACCACCACTGTACCGAATTTCGCGGCTGTAGCTTCAATTTTCCACTACAGAAGACATGCACATTTTATTATGTAAGTATATTATTATTATTATAATATTTTACAATCACCAAATTTTTTTCGTATAAGTTTCGCGAAATTATTTACATAAAATTCGCGATTTAAAAAATAATTGCTAAAGATCACGAAAATTATCACGAAAATTCACGCCGATATAAAACTGTTGCTCAGATTAAAACTCATTTTGCAGGGAAACTTAATATTTCTAAAAATAGAATAAGTGTAGAAAAGCTTCCTATGTTTCTAAAAAAAAAAAGAAGTCTACCTGCAAAATCACCGATGACAATCTAAAAATAGAATCTGAATCGAGAGTCATGTTTCGGACCAAACATGGCGCCTCCAGGAGCTTTGCAGGTAAAATGGCGTATTTCAGAAGTCTACATATTCTTGGAAATGCGATCACAGGGAAGACAAAAAGAAGAATGGAATTCACTTTCTGTAGAAAGATGTTGTGTATCGGTATTTGGACACGGTTGCAGTGAAAAAACAGTGAATGCCAGATCTTGTTTTCACTGTTGCCGTTATTCTTTTTCTAAATGTCGTTGAGGTTTATGTTTGTTATTTGGCAATTCCTAAAACAAAGACTTTACTTTTACTTTTGTTTTTCTTTTTTTGCTTTGGGTGTATCTATAGCAAACAGTTGAGTGAGACGGACTGTATGGGATAAATTTCACCGTTCAAACTGCTGAAGGTAGAACCTTGAAATTTTGCACACACGTAGAACTACTTATAAGTAATAAGAAAAATATTCTAATTATTTTTAATTAACTCTATTGGTGTACAATAAACCATTCTTAGCATATTACTTTCCTTATATACATAATGTATAAGGAAAGTATTGTGACGGAGTCGAAAATTCGAATTCGAGTTTTCAATGGGAGAGCACGTTTCAAGCATCCCTGATCACGAATCAAACATTTTTGAAGTGATGTCTGTGTGTGTGTGTGTGTCAGTGAGTCTGTGGAGACGATAACTGACGAACGAATGGACCGATTCGAACCAAATTTGGTACAAAAATCACAATCCATAAACACTGGAAGCCTATTGTTTTATACGCAATCGAATGTTCAGAACCCCCCTAAATTTTCGAATGAAATTTTGAAAAAATCGTCAAAGAATTAAAACCACTAATAAAGTTACGCAAATAGGCATTTCTTATGTAATTTTTCATTAGAAAATGATTGACATAAATGTTAGAAGGCTAACATGAATCGTTCTCGAGATAGTGTACATTCTTCAAAAAAATTATCAAAAAGTCATATAAAATAAAAGAAAAAATATTTCCTATTGAGAAACATGTTCACTTTTCACATGTAATACCATGCGATGAATTGGGTGACATCATTCTCGTGGACTAGCTCGTTCCATTCATGAAAAAAGATACTTTGAATAATACTTTTGTATTTGAACGCCAATAGTCATTTATCTGCTGTAAGAATAACTTATTTCTTAGTGCATAACGCTTGGCGAAATTTTGGCGACGAATTTGGCGGAATGGCGCCAACTTAGCGACTTTTTGAAATGTTGCCAAATTAAAGGAAATCTCGCCAAATGGACAAAAATGACGCTAAATCAATGAAAATGATGACTCATTGTCGAAAATTCTTGGATTAATATCTTGGAAAGAATATTAGTATCTACTATAAGGAAAACCTATTTTTGTTACTGTAAAAGTAGTACATTCATTACATTATATAAGGAAAGTCATGTGTTGCCCACATCAGATTTTTTTAATTTATAGTTTAGAGCAGATGATTTTTTTATTGCATTCTATCAATGAATGTATTTAACATTTTTACATATTAAGTCGCTATATATATATTTATATCTAGTTGCAGCAGATATATTAATGTTAAAGCCTCCATTTATATTAATGCCTAAAGGCAGGGCTGGATAAATTTCTCCTTAATCTAAGAGCCAGCTTTTAATTTATATTATTTTGCATTTTGAAAACATCAGTTCGAAAGTGCTTATGATAAATAGTTACAATGGTATAACGAACGCAAAAAGGTTAACAGTAACACCTAAAAAAATAATACATTTTAATTTTTTTAATGAATACTTATTAACATTTTAAAGATTTGGTTGTTTCAAATTTAAATGTATAAGAGAAGAAAAAATATTAGTGTTTCTCTTTTTGTAAAGATCGTGAATTGTGTAGTGTGTACCACCTTTAATAAATATTCCCCCTTTCATAACAGAAATTCTAACCTTCCTGAAGACAGAGCAACTAAACTAACAAATTGGACATTCATAAACATACCAAATGTAATAATCCTTAAGTTTTCCATTTATGCATACATTTAAATTGTTTTTATTAATATACACGCGGGAGAAAACACACAGTTGCCGGTGAATGTTCTAATCCCAAAAAGCATTTTTCTTATTTTTTTTCTCTCTCTTTCTCTCATATTGCTTTTAATTAAATTAATAATTTTCCAAAGGGGTACTTTGGCATCCTCCTGACCCCCCCCCCCCCCCCCCCCCCAAATACGCCCGTGATTATAACATTTCGTATTTTGCTACCCAGTGTTGATATTGTACCCGTTGAATAGTTAATGAAGTTTGGGGATCCCGTAGAAACGAACTTGCCATCCCATGACTGAGGGACCGGTAAAAATAGTTGAATGTTCTAATTCCAAAAAGGATTTTTTTTCCCCTCTCTCTCTCTCATTTTGCTTTTAATTAAATTAATAATTTTCCAAGGGGGTGCTTTGGCATCCTCCTGACCCCCCCCCCCCCCCCCCCCCAAATACGCCCGTGATTATAACATTTCGTATTTTGCTACCTAGTATTAATATTGTACCCGTTGAATAGTTAATGAAGTTTGGGGATCCCGTAGAAACGAACTTACCATTCCACGACTGAGGGACCGAAACATAAAATAGTTGAATGTTCTAATTCCAAAAAGCATTTTCCTTATTTTTTTTTTCCCTCTCTCATAATGGATTTTAATTAAATTAAAAATTTTCCAGGGGGTGCTTTGGCATCCTCCTGACTCCTTGCGACCCAGTGTTGATATTGTAGCCGTTGAACAATTAATAAAGTTTGGGCATCCTGTAGAAACGAACTTGCCATCCCAACGACTGAGGGACCGGAAAAAATAGAGGGACCGGCCGCCCTTAAACACTACGTACGCTGTAGTATCATAACAGCTGGCTTTGCGTCGCACAAAAGGTGTACGTTGCCAAATCATAATAACTATTACAAGGGGGGAAGGCAGATGTTCGTGGGGAGGAGAGTGTAATGCAGATGGCTACTTTCTCGATCAGAGGGATCAGCCTGATCAAACAGCTGAGAGGACAGAGATTCGGGGAAAGTGGTGGATCTAGGGACGGCAATACCGAGTTTGCACAGCCTCGGGTTCTTTGATCCATATTTCTTTAAAATAAATAATCGGAAGACAGTTGCGTATATGCAGAGAAGGATGCATCCGGATGCGAACACTTTCAAGAAAGTGGTTTAACTATTTTTAACCCATTGCTGACCAGCTATTCCAAGCCAAAACTATTCCGTGCTGCCGGCTATTTTCCCGCAGTTGAACATGAACTTGTATAGCACTTTCAGAAAAGTAATTTAGCTATTTTTAACACGTTGCTGACCAGCTATTTCAAGCCGAAACTATTTTCCTTGCAGTCGATTATTTTTCAGCAGTTGAAAATGAGATGAAAATATCTAAATAAACTTTATTTGCACAGCATGCGTTGGAAATGAAACTTAGTACATATATTTAGTAATTTTTCCGGCTATGGTATACTGTAAAGCATTTACCTACGTGCAATGGTACACAACAAGTTTTTACAAACATATCGAGTTTCGCTGCGCTTTCCTTTGGAAGAGCATACTCTACAAACTCTAGTGGGATTTTTTCCCCCGCTAGTAACTATTTTTACTTTCCTTATATACATGATGTATAAGGAAAGTATCGTGACGGGGACGAAAATTCGAATTCGAGTTTTCGACGGGAGAGCACGTTTCAAGCATCCCTGATCACGAATCGAACACTTTTGAGGTGATGTCTGTGTATGTGTAAAAGTATGTGTGTGTGTGTGTGTCAGTGAGTCTGTGGAGACGATATCTCACGAACGAATGGAGCAATTCGAATGAAATTTAGTACAAAAATCACAATCCATGAATACTGGAAGCCTATTGTTTTAAAACACAATTGAATGTTCAGAACCCCCCTAAATTTTCGAGTAAAATATTGAAAAAATCATCAAAAAATAAAAACCTTTAATAAAGTTACGCAAATACACATTTCTTATGTAATTTTTGTTTAGAAAACGATTGACATAAACTTTAGAACGCTAGCATGAACCGTTCTCGAGATACTGCACATTTTTCAAATAAATTTATCAAAAAATCCTATAAATTAAAAAAAATATTAACTGTTGAGATACATGTTTACTTTTCATATGTAATATCATGCGATAAATTGGGTGGCATCATTCTCTTGGACCTAACTCGTTCCATTCACGAGAAAAGATACTTTGAGTAATACTTTTGTATTCGAACGCCAATAGTCATTTATCTGCTGTAAGAATAACTTATTTCTCCGACCATAACGCTTGGCGAGATTTTGGAGACGAATTTAGCGGAATGTCGCAAACTGGGCGACATTTTTAAATGTTGCCAAATTAACGAAAATCTCGCTAAATGGATAAAAATAACGCTAAATCAATGAAAATGACGACTAATTGAAGAAAATTCAATATTTTGGAAAGAATATAAGTATCTACTATAAGAATAACATTTTTTTTCAACTGTAAAAGTAGTAAATTCATTGCATTATATAAGGAAAGTCATGTGTTGCCGACATCAGATTTTTCTAAAATATGGTCATGCAATTTTTCTTGAAAACCTCAAAGGATAGCCTTTATAGGGGGCTCCTCTAGAGATACCAGAAGAACTGCCAGTTTCTGGACTGCATTCAGTTGAATAATCAGCTGTTCATTCTCTAACTACTTCCCGCAAGAAATGTTTGTATTTCATTTTTTTTTTTTTTTGTAGATTATAATTGCAGTACATTTTAAATGCATTGAATAAGGCACAATTGATAAAAAAGAGGGCTACTTTTTTATATCATTTTATAGTCTTGCGTAAGATGCTGCCGTTACTCAATTACTGGTCTGCTCGATTGACACCTTTCACATACTTATTACAAACACATGTAACTGGAAACACGAGTATACTCGTGACCGGTCAGCAGCGTTCAGGCATGCAAACACGAGTATACTCGTGACCGGTCAGCTACATTCGGCCATGCAAACACGACTGTACTCGTGACCGATCAGCAAAGTGTTAAACCTTTTTTCACTATACTATATTACACCGTACTGAAGGAATGGGGTTTAAACTGTTTTTTTTTTCTTTCAATAAATTCAGGGGAAAGCAATACCAAATAATTTCAACATTGTAATTGCAAATCAATGAGTAAAATACACTTTGTGCGAAGGATAAGCAAAATTAAAGCAACGTAAATAACACGATAATGCAACATACAGCTGTTTCGAGGATACGCTGGATCCCTTTCACCAGTGGAAAAAAAATTTCCACTTTCTTTATATTCCATTGGGTCTCTTTTGTGTTTCTTTAACCTATTTTTTGTCTTGTTGGGTTTCATTTATTTTTGTTCAGACTTGATTTGTCTTGACGGGATATTCTTATCGCGTTTTGGCGCACGCCAATCTTGTGTTGTTACTTCTCGTTTCGGATTGGCAGGATTGTTCTTCATGCTGTTTTCTGATTGGCTCCCTCTTAATCCAGGTCTTGGGTTACATAATCCTCCTGCTTCTTCCTTCAGTGCCATTCCTCTTTTAGACTTCGTGTTTGCTGATTCTCTTGCACTGATGAAGGGGATCCAACGTATCCTCGAAACAGCTGTATGCTGCATTATTGTGTTATTTACGTTGCTTTACCTTTCCTCACTATAATTGCACTCCAGGATCCGAAATTTATAGATTCGGTTCTGTACTAGATTCAAATCCAGGCTTGTGCTCAGCCCGTCTAAGCTCCCTCGTAAAAGTATGACACCAAAACGTGCAATAAATAAAAATCATTCTCATCAAGGTGGCCGCTATAAAAATATAAAGAAATCTGATGTGGGCAGCACGTAACTTTCCCCACAGACTCAAATTCATTTTCGCTTTATTTCTTTAATAATTCATTAAATTGAGTTTAATTGCACAAAATAACATTGAATTTGCACTTTTAATTCATTTTTCGTTTTTATCTGGTAACTGGACAAAGGCGGAGTAAATAAAAATGCGAAAAAACAACAATATCTCGAGAACGGTTAGTCTTAATAATGGAGTTGGCCTTATTCTGTACCTCGTCAAAAATGACATATAAAACAAACATTTAATTGATACATTTGAGCATAAGTAGTCTTTACTTATAGATTTTGGCAATTTTTGAAGGGCTATTTCGTAAAATAGGCAGGTTCTTTATTTGCGAATCGTACCAAATCTAATCAGCACCAGGGTATCCCACAAGTGACTTATCTACCAAATTCTGTTAAATTTGGTCAATTAGTATTTTAGCTAGAGTGGATACATGATATTTTTTCGCGCCATTTCGCAAAAGAAGGCGGGTTCTTTCATTCCGAATCGTACCAAAATCTAATCAGCATCAGGATCACACGCAAGTGACTTATCTATAAAATTTCATGAAATTTGGTTCATTAGTTTTTGAGTTAGTGTGGATGCATACATTGCACACACAGACGTCATGCTAAAAATAGTTTTTTCGCGTTCTAGAGGTAGGTCCCAAAACGTGTAGATAGGCCGAAAACCCGAGTTCCGATTTTCAACATGATTCCAATACTTCCACTATATATTACCATGTATTGCAGGGAAATTAATAAAAGTCATTCTCATCAAGACGGCCGCTATAAAAATAAATAAAAGGGAAAAAAAAAAAACAAGAAGGGAAAATTATTCAGTCAAAAATAACTCTCGGAACTTCCTTGATCATTCTATATTACCCGCATAGAATTCTAATGAGAAGTTATAAAAGGGTAAAATAGGAACGGGGTTTCGGTGGCTAATGGGGGAAATTCCCATTTGTGGCTTGATACTGCCGTTGAAAACCGGATATGTTGATTGTCTTACGATGGCGCAGCTGTGGTTACTAAATATATGTTTATACAAAGATTTGATTCGTCCGGTGTTTAACCTTTTCTGCATAGACATGAATTCAAGGATGAACTGCTACAACAGTAGCTAACATAACATGTTCTATAATCCAGTTTTTCCCAAAATGTGATACGTGTGTACCCAGGGACAGTGGCGTCGCAAAGAGGAAACTAAAAACCCAGAACGTCTGATTCATCCGAGGGCATGGAGCAGCTGATTGAGCGGCTGGGCCAAGAGGTGGGTAAAGGGCCCGACAGCCCAGTGGTTAGCGCGCGGGGGCGCTCGGAGTTCGATTCCTGCCTCTTCCCAAACTGTCTCCGTGTTCACTCGGCACGCTAAATATGTGGGTCCGTAAGTCCTTCCGAGAGGTTGATGGTAGGTGAAGTAGGGTATAGTCCCTGTGAATGCCTCCCCCACTAGGTTTCGGTCTGAATTGGGTGGCACTTCCCGGCCGTCCAAATAGATATCTTTCACCTTTGGGTAGGTCAATCGGTCAGGGTCGAAGAAGAAGAGGAAGGTTGAAGACCCAGACCGCCCGACTCACCAGAGGATATGAACAGCTGTTTGGACAGACGGCCAAGAGGGGGGTGTCACCCCCCCCCCCCGGAAATATATTGGGAATCTATTAATGTTCGGAGAAATGGGAAACAACATATTTAGTTACCAACCCCCCCCCCCCCCCCCACAAAAAAAGAAAAGAAAATTATATATATATGTGGTGTGTGATTTAAGTAGAAATAGTTTATAGACATAATCTATCTATTTCTTCAGAAACATACATGTTTTGTGTTTGCTTCGTCAAAATACTTGGACCCGAAGAAGAGTTTTGCGAAGTGAACAAGTCCATTTTTTAAGGCCTAGCCCTTGTCCACGTGTATAGCAATAATGCTTGATTTTTTATGTTTTTCTATTATCGTTTCCATACCATTGAAATGTGAAAAATATTCCATACCATTGTAACTTGATGACTCGTAATTTGTATTTTTTTTTTCCATTTGATTGAAGATTTGCTGTATTATACTTTTATTTGTGAGTGTTTTAGAATGTTAGGTTTTTCGAGTTGCAACTTCTCACTTTTCTTTCATTGGACTTTCAAATTATTATATATATATATATATATATATATATATATATATATATATATATATATATATACAGGGTGTCCAGTGCTATCGGTGCCCAATGGCTATTTCCTCAACCGCTAGTCACAGAGATATACTTCCAATTGCAAAAATATTTTAAATTTTAAAAACTATTATCTTAGAAACAGTTTAAATCAATAAATACATTTCTGAAAGAAATACGAAATATAAATTTTTATACAGTCCCCCGGTCCTGCCAATTATATGTAGGAAAATTATCCTCATACAATTTCAATTAAAAAAAAATAGCAAAATTAAAAATAGCAAAATTAGCAAAATTAAAAAAATAAATAAATAAAAAAAAAATCTTCCTTTTACGACCAAAATTCATCGAGTTATGAAGCATTAAACTTTATGACTTAAGTCACTTTTCCACGCATAAAAATATCCCGTTTCAGGCAACCGACCAATCAGGGACCGTATTGACATTTTAGCACAAAAAGTGCTCTAACTTTAAACAGCTATAAGTCGCTCAATTTTTGGTCGTAAAAGGATGATTTTTTTTTTTTATTATTTTGCATAAAATTGTATGAGGATGATTTTTCTAAATATAATTGATAGGACCGGGGGCCTGTATAAAAATTTATATTTCGTATTTCTTTCAGAAATGCATTTATTGATTTAAACTGTTTCTAAGATAATATATTTTAAAATTTAAAACATTTTTGCAATTGGAAGTGTATCTCTGTGACTAACGGTTAAGGAAATAGCCATTGGGCACCGATAGCACTGGACACACTGTATATAGTTGCACTAATGCACAGGGCCTACTTTTAGGAATGCATTAGTCGGTAGTAACTTCCTAAGCCGCCATGTCCGAAGCTGGCTAGTAATACAGAGTTCCCTCACAAGTCCTTGTATGCATGCCTTTAACTCTCAATTGTAGTTGTTCTATAGCTGCAAAAATAGGATATGCTAATAATATTCTAATAAAAAAATATTCTAATCGACTGAGACGTTTGCAACACCTCAACCCTTTTTTTTCCTCCGGGGAGGGGGGGGGGGGTGATAATCAAATATGTTGTTTCTAATTTCTCTAAATATGATTTCTTCTAAATTCAAATAGGTTCCTGGGTGGTTATGACACCCCCCCCACCCCTTCGCGACTCCACTATGCTACAAGGATATATCGAACACAAGGGGGGGGGGATGTTCTTAAAGGTGTAGAGAGCTTTAAATGCTTAACCTATAAAAGATGACGAAACGATGGCGAAATGATTTACCCTATTATCACACTTACATTTCATTATGATATAGCCCTCATGTGATTACCATTTTTATTTGATGTCCCAAATTTTCAAATATAGGCAATTATTATTATAACCTTATTTGCACAGTTAGATATGCTTACTTAACAAGACCCCGATTTGCTTTCAAGTGTCTTACAAAATGAAAGAAAATATTTGTCTGATATGTGTATCGTCTGTAACGGAAAATCTAGGCTTCAGACGGCCGCGAAATTCGGTACATGTTAGCTGATCTCCTGGTATTAGACCTTATTGATAAATTTTTTTATATCCGAATTAGTTCTGTAGTTTTTTTTATGTTAAAGCACGATTTATTAATGAACGATTTTCTTACATAATCGGTGTCTTAACAATCGAAAATATTATCACAGGGTTTCTATCTTGATATCATCTTTCCAACAATCTTTGAACCAAATCCATTAGATAATCCCGTCATATTTATTTATTTTTAAATGCATCGAAATATACACGCTTTAGGTAACTTTTAAAAGAATCCCACCCCACCCGAAAGTATACGGGAAATATGTTTTAGGTAATCTGATTCTTTTTTCACAGCATCCGAAAATGGAAGATTAGTACAATTCGGTAGTTTGGCAAACATATGGGCGTTTGTATATCTTCAGAGTCTAAAAAAAAAATCCTTTTAATTACTAATTTTTCTAATTTTTTGTTAACTTTCAAACAAGGGCATAAAAATTGAGATTTTAGATTCTTCGATTGAAGACTTCATTCTACGATTCGCCGGTTGCTATGCACAGGACATTGCAACTGAAATCATAGGCAGTCCGTTGCTATGGGAAGAAATAACATATTTATTGTAAAAGCGTTGTTGGGTTTTCAAGCAGACGATAAAAATAAAATATCATTTTTCCATGTGCAATTTTCATGGCAGTTAATTTTATATCTGATTTTAAAAAAAACGGACGGAGCGTGACTACGCCTTATAAAAAAAATTGAATGAATGAATTCAATTAATCCCCACTGTGAAAACCAGATCACTCCATGTACATTTTCTAGTTAACTAATAAAACTAGTTTCGTCTCCAAGAAGCAATTTTATGTTCAAAAATTAAATTTGACTGCAAATCGGAATTTTGGGAATGACATAATTGAATTCACCGTTTCTTTGTTTTGTTTTCGCATTACATTAAAAAAAGAAAGAAAAAAGGTCAACACATTACTAAAGGCAATAAATGTTCCTATTACTTTCCTTATATACATAATGTATAAGGAAAGTATTGTGACGGGGTCGAAAATTCGAATTCGAGTTTTCGACGGGAGAGCACGTTTCAAGCATCCCTGATCACGAATCAAACATTTTTGAAGTGATGTCTGTGTGTGTGTGTGTGTGTGTGTGTGTGTGTGTGTGTGAAAGTATGTGTGTATGTGTGTGTGTGTGTCAGTGAGTCTGTGGAGACGATAACTGACGAACGAATGGACCGATTCGAACCAAATTTGGTACAAAAATCACAATCCGTAAACACTGGAAGCCTATTGTTTTTATACGCAATCGAATGTTCAGAACCCCCCTAAATTTTCGAATGAAATTTTGAAAAAATCGTCAAAAAATTAAAACCACTAATAAAGTTACGCAAATAGACATTTCTTATGTAATTTTTTATTAGAAAACGATTGACATAAATTTTAGAACGCTAACGTGAACCGTTCTCGAGATATTGTACATTTTTTTAAAAAAATTATCAAAAAGTCATATAAAATAAAAAGAAAAATATTTCCTATTGAGAAACATGTTTACTTTTCATATGTAATACCATGCGATAAATTGAGTGACATCCTTCTCGTGGATCTAGCTCGTTCCATTCTTGAAAAAAGATACTTTGAATAATACTTTTGTATTTGAACGCAAATAGTCATTTATCTGCTTTAAGAAAAATTTATTTCTTAGTGCATAACGCTTGGCGAGATTTTGGCGACGAATTTGGCGGAATGTCGCCAACTTGGCGACTTTTTTGAAATGTTGCCAAATTAACGAAAATCTCGCCAAATGGATAAAAATGACGCTAAATCAATGAAAATGACAACTAATTGTCGAAAATTCAATATCTTGGAAAGAATATTAGTATCTACTACAAGAAAATCCTATTTTTTTACTGTAAAAGGAGTAAATTCATTACATTATATAAGGAAAGTCATGTGTTGCCCACATCAGATTTTTTTTACTTTCCTTATATACATAATGTATTACTTTCCTTATATACATAATGTATAAGGAAAGTATTGTGACGGGGTCGAAAATTCGAATTCGAGTTTTTGACGGGAGAGCACGTTTCAAGCATCCCTGATCACGAATCAAACATTTTTGAAGTGATGTCTGTGTGTGTGTGTGTGTGTGTGGGTGTGTGTGTGTGTGTGTGTGTGGGTGTGTGTGTGTGTGTGTGTGTGTGTGTGTGTGTGTGTGTCAGTGGGTCTGTGGAGACGATAACTGACGAACGAATGGACCGATTCGAACCAAATTTGGTACAAAAATCACAATCCGTAAACACTGGAAGCCTATTGTTTTTATACGTAATCGAATGTTCAGAACCCCCCTAAATTTTCGAATGAAATTTTGAAAAAATCGTCAAAAAATCAAAACCGCTAATAAAGTTACGCAAATAGACATTTCTTATGTAATTTTTCATTAGAAAACGATTGGCATAAATTTTAGAACGCTAACATGAACCGTTCTCGAGATATTGTACATTTTTCAAAAAAATTATGAAAAAGTAACATAAAAAAAATTCCTATTGATAAACATGTTCACTTTTCATATGTAATACCATGCGATAAATTGAGTGATATCATTCTCGTGGATCTAGCTCGTTCCATTCATGAAAAAATATACTTTAAATAATACTTTTGTATTTGAACGCTAATAGTCATTTATCAGCTGTAAGAATAACTTTTTCCTTAGTGCATAACGCTTGGCGAGATTTTGGCGACGAATTTGGCGGAATGTCGCCAACTTGGCGACTTTTTTGAAATGTTGCCAAATTAATGAAAATCTCGCCAAATGGATAAAAATGATGCTAAATCAATGAAAATGACGACTAATTGTCGAAAATTCAATATCTTGAAAAGAATATTAGTATCTACTATAAGAAAAACCTAATTTTTTACTGTAAAAGTAGTAAATTCATTACATTATATAAGGAAAGTCATGTGTTGCCCACATCAGATTTTTTTTTCTTTTAATTGCATTCCTCACATGTCGAAAAACATTACAATCTAATTAAAAATCTAGACGTTTTAATGTGAGTGTGGTACTTACTGATCGCTAAAGAACAATCTATAAAAATATCGCCCGTCTTTTGTCTGGTTTACGTGTCCGGGAATTTATAAAGCTACTCAAAAGTATGCAACTAAATTTGGTGCGAAGTTAATTTATTACATAACAAAAAAAAAAAAAAAAAAAAAAAAAACCACGTCCCGTAGAATTCCAACGATTTGTCCCATCAAATGCTAAGGAAAATCGCGAAAAAGTAGTGGGAGGGGAGCGATTTACTAGAAATTTTCTGCGACAAAAAACAAATAGAATTCTGATAATAAATTTCGCACCCAATGCGACGGAAAATTAATAAATGTATTTTATTTGACGACGATTTATTTCGATTTCGATTTTTCCCGATGTTTAGTGGAGAGGGGGGGTGGGGTGCTATTCCACGGAATTTCAAACTAAGACAAAAGATAGGGTGGGGGCTTTTTCTGGGACGGCGAATTGATAGAATTCCGCTGTTGTTATCCTTTAAGCAAAGTAAATAAATAACAAAAAAAAGCAGTCGTGTAACTTTTTTCGAAAACATTTTTCTCTAATTTAACGTCGTGATTTTATAAATTAATAGTATACGTAGTACGCGCATGCAGGGGAGTCGCCAAGAGGATGTGTCCTCCCCCCCCCCCCCTTTCGTCCCAGGTTGTAAAGTTCGGAGAAATGAGAAACGACATACTTTAATACTCCCCCCCCCCCATTCTATTCCCTATTTTGATACTCCCCCCCCCCCCTATATTACTTGAATCTGTACGAAAAATCATGTGCTGTCCACATCAGAATTTTTGTGTGTGTGTGATAATGTGCCCATTGCATCAAAATATTTTTAAGAGCAGCTGGAATAAGCATGCACCTGGCAACATTGAAAAACGAGTACCATTTTTTTTTTCATTTTTTTAAAACAAACCATTAGTTATTTTTTGAAATTCTTGCATCGGAATTCCCAGTTTACAAAAGTTATGACTACTAATTGCACTCTGTTTGTAATAAACTAGGAATAAAAAGCACACCGGGTGGACAAATTTAGAATCTTTATAAGAAAAACCAATTCAGTTTTTTTGTACACATAATGATATGCTCCGAATATGGTTAATAAGCATATTTTATTTGTAGGAGCCTTTAAAAAAAGAAAGAAAAAGCACAGTAAATAAATCCTTAAAACATCTGTTCGTGGCTTTTATGATGCATTAAAGCCATGCTATATGCTTTATTTAAATATTTTAAAACGAGTTTTGGGGAACAGCTGAAATAATTTTGTGACTGTCGAAGACAAAGTAAAAAAAAAATCTGATGTGGGCACCATATGATTTTCCCTACCGCTATCAAGTAAAATAATGATATACAAGAGCAGCCAGCGGCACAAAGTTTTGGTTTTGGTACATTAAAATTTGGTGTTTTTCTTTCACCGGAACTGTAGTCCCACGTACAGGGGAAGGACCACCTCTGTTTGATATGGGGTAGATAGTTGACATCTTGAAGCATAGATCTAGTACGCTGTAGGGCGGTCATGTGCGCCATCTCCGAAACTGACGTCATCTGCTTAGGGATTTTTTAGGATTGCGAACTGTAATCAAAAATATTGATGTGCCCAGCGCCGGGACCAAGACGAACATTATGTTTTATACATAATGTTCTCCTTGCTCCCGGCGATGGGAACATAATTACGCGTCCGAGCAGCGGTTAAGGTGTGATTAGGTGCTCATTTGGGGGCAGTTATGTGCTCGGGTGTGTTTTGTAATTTAAACGTGTGCTCGCGCAGCAGGCGACTAAGCTTTTCGACAAATCTCATTAATCCCGGACAACGCCGGGTTCAATTTCTAGTAAATAATAAAATGAACATAACAATAACGTATTCAAAACCGTTGTGGGACATGATTTTCAATTGCAAATGCACATTAAATAACAACAACAAACATATATATTAAACAAATAAAGAAATGCATTTCATTAATACCCTTACTGTATAAGAATACTACCTATTTATAGCACAACAATTTAATTGGTTTTAAATAATGAATACGCCATTGTGTTACCTTCTTAGGTCGTGATTCTTGGAAATGTTTGGCATTCCTTTTCAATTAAATATATATATATATATATATATATATATATATATATTAATACCGGAAGTTGTGAAAATGCCCAGGAAAACAATAGAGTGAAACGACATTTTAAAAAGAATGTTTTACTTTTTACTTTCCTTATACACAATAATGTATAAAGAAAGTATTGTGACGGGGTCGAAAATTCGAATTCGAGTTTTCGACGGGAGAGCACGTTTCAAGCACCCCTGATCACGAATCGAAAAAATTTAAGTGATGTCTGTGTGTGTGTGTGAAAGTATGTGTGTGTGTGTGTCAGTGAGTCTGTGGAAACGATAACTGACGAACGAATGGACCGATTCGAACGAAATTTGGTACAAAAATTACAATCCGTAAACACTGGAAGCCTATTGTTTTTATATGCAATCGAATATTCCGAATCCTAAATTTTCGAGTGAAATTTTGAAAAAATCGTTAAAAAATCAAAACCTCTAGTAAAGTTACGCAAATAGACATTTCTTGCGTAATTTTTTTATTAGAAAATGATTTCCATAAATTTTAGAACGCTAACATGAACCGCTCTCGAGATATTGCACATTTTTCAAAAAAATTATCAAAAAATCATATAAAATAAAAAAAAATATTTCCTATTGAGAAACATGTTCACTTTTCATATGTAATACCATACCATACATTGGGTGACATCATTCTCATGGCTCTAGCTCGTTCCATTTATAAAAAAATATACTTTGAGTAATAAATACTTTTGTATTTGAACGCCAATAGTCATTTATCTACTGTATTTCTCCGTCCATAACGCTTGGCGAGATTTTAGGCGACGGATTTGGTGGAATGTCGCCAACTTGGCGACTTTTTAAAATGTTGCTAAATTAACGAAAAACTCGCCAAATGGATAAAAATGACGCTAAATCAATGAAAATGACGACTCATTGACGAAAATTGAATATCTTGGAAAGAATATAAATATCTACAATAAGAATAATCTTTTTTTTTTACTGTAAAAGTAGTAAATTCATTGCATTATATAAGGAAAATCATTTGTTGCCTACATCAGATTTTTTTTAGTAGGTTTTCATCTCCCGCCGGTAACAGTGTTTATTATTTATGTTTTTTCCTTTTCCTGTAATACATGTTACGGGAGAGTGATAATGAATGGGACATGTGTTTGAATGGGACAGTATCTAATTGAAGTGTCGAAAGCCCAGACCATCCGACTCGTCCGAGGACTTAGAGCTCATTAGTGGAATTGAAGTGTGGCACAACTCGACTCATACCAGACTATATATATTTTCAAATTTTACAAGAAATTTTTTGAAAAATCCGTATTGTGGGTCCAAATGATTACAACTATAGCGTGTTACCCTACACTTAAAGTGCATGCAAAAAAAAATCTTTTGAGTGATACCATACTTGACAATGTATCCCCTAGGGGAAACTTGCCCCCCCCCCCATGGGGGGCTAATGACGTCACGATTTTTTTTATCGCGACTATTTTTCCCAATAATGATTGAAACTATTAAATATCGTAAACATTAAGCCATAAATAAACCCTTTCATACATGATTATGTCAAATTTTGTCACATGCTGCCATGTTAAAGAAATATAAAATTTAGAATAAATTTCCACGTTTTCTCCCGAATTTAAAAAAAAGTTCTATCTAGTTTTTAGATTTTTTAATAACAAAGCCGGATAAAAAGTTTTGGGAAAATCCATTAATATTTGTGGCCGCTATGGTGTGCACAAGGAATCCACCACAGACAGACAGACTTCACCCCAAAAATAGTCAAAACGTGTTTAGAAGGTCTTAAAAACATATTTTGGCATCAAAATGTCGAATTCAAAAATTTTTCGTGAAAACAATACTTTTTCGATAATATATTACATAGTATGAAAAAATAAAAAGTTTATAGCTAAGACGAAACGTTTTCGAGATATTTCAGGGGGGTTTCCACACACACCCCTCTCCCTTTAGGTTTCAGAAATTTGTCTTTCAATAGTGTGATAGCGACGTTTTTAGAATCATTAAGTCGCCTAATAAAAAAGAAGACGGATTAAAACAGCAAACTGGATTATAATATCAAGCAAGTATTCGTGTCGAATTGAGTAATTGAACTCAATTTAATGGATTATGAATTTGAGTCCGTATATGGAAAATCATGTGCTGCACACATTAGACTTTTAAGTAATAGGACGTTTTCGTGTTCATATTTCTTGTTTCACTCTCTCTTGTCTTCCCCATTTATTTATTAGGTTCAAATAATAAAGGATAATGTAATATAATTTTCTTAAAAAGTAATTAAAATAACTTTAAAAACCTAACTTATTTGCAGCAAAAAAATAGATTTTTCATTCTGTCTTCTCTATATTTAAAGGGGAAAAGCAAAACAACACACACACACACAAAAAAAAAAAATTTCTGCTCTATGCAGCCGAAAGTAAATAGCATTCAAAGAAAGAACGGGAAAGGGGGGAGGGGGGGGGGGAGAGGGACATGTTCTTTAAAATATGTAAATTGAAGGTACCATAAATACAATATTCTGAAAATAAACATCTCATTTTCTTGTGCCCATTCCATTTTAGATTGAAAAATATTGCTATTTAAATTGTACTTTTCTATTTTCGCTTTAAAATGCCATCAAAATAAGTGAAAAGAAGCAAGAAAAAATAATCTGATGTGTGGCAGCACATGACTTTCGCTGAATAATGGAGCACACGGTGCAATGTTTTTGGCGTTGAATTGTACATTAAAACTTTTGGTACTTACGATTATTCGCCCCCGCGGAGATATTCTATGTTAACTTAGTTTCTATTTACTTGACAGCCTTTAGATATATTTATATAAGGCAAATAGACAGCTTACCCCCCCCCCCACCTCTAAAGTTTCATTCGCCTCCCTCCCGGCCAAAAAATCCTGAAAGACTGTCTAAACTGTTGTTGAGACCCTAACCGTCCGACCTACCAGAAAGGTGTAAGGTAACAATTTGGACGGCCAGGAAGTGCCACCCAATTTAGACCGGAACCGAGTGAGGGAGGCATCCACAGGGACCGTACCCTCCTTTCCCTACCACCGACCTCTCGGAAGTACTTACGGACCCACATGTATAACGTGATCCTACTCCGCGTGAACACAGCAGTTTTGACAGTGGCGGGAATCGAACCCGAGCCTACCGAGTGCAATTCCCGCGCGCTAACTACTGGGCTATCGCGCCCTCTGAACTGGAGTATGGCTCAACTCGACTTTCTCAAAACAGATCCCCCCCCCCCCCCCCCCAAATTTTATGAGAAAAAAATTTGAAAAACCGATATTGTGGGTCCAAATAATTACACCTATAGCGTGTTACCCTTCATTTTAAAGGGCTTGAAAAAAAAATCTTTCGATTGATATCATACTTGTAACCCCCCCCCCCCCCAACGGGAGGTGGGGGTAATTCACCAAGAGAGGCTTGTGACGTCATGAATACAAAATTTGTAATTTTTTTATAACAAGGATTGGAACTATTAAGTCTCGTGATCATTGAAGTCCTAAATAAACACTTTTATGCATGAGTAGATCAAATTTTGTCCTATGTCGTCATGTAAAAAAATATATAATTTCGAAGTTTTCGCTCGAATTTTAAAAATATTCTATCTAGTTCTAGACTTTTTTTTCTTTTTTAATTATAACAAAGCCGGATATAAAGTTTCGTGAAAATCCATTCATATATGCAGCTGCTGGCGAGTACACAAGAAACCGACCACAGACATCAGACAGATAGACGGACTTCACTCCAAAAATAGTCACAACTTGTTCAAGAGGTCTTAAAAGATACATTGGTATCAAAATCTCGAAATCGAAAATTTTCGTTAAAATAATACTTTCCTCAAATGAGAAAGTAAATACGGGGTGATTCAAAAAAGATGGGCCAAACTTTACGAGGTGGTAGTACACAGAAAACTAAACATTTTTCATAGTTTAATGGGTCGGAAATGAAACGTAAAGGCGTTACAAGGCGCTTACTCGTTAGGAAGCGGCCGCTCCGCAAACTTAAAAGCGTCATTCTGGTTGTTAACTTCTAGCTGAAGAACAAAACTACGTATGCAAATTTCACCTGGGGAAGAAGAACCTTTATGCAAATTTTCGTAACACCGAATGTGCAGCCTTATCAGTTTGCAGCAATTATCCGCAGCCTCAACTTTTAAGACGGAGCCCCACGATAGTCTGATCTGTCGTGTCTTGAATTTCTTTTTGTGGGGATATCTCAAGAGTCTCGTCTATGACACGCCCCTTGCATCTGAAGAGGAACTCGTAGCCAAAATTTCGGCCGCTGCTATAGAAGTGCGCGACATGTCTGGTCTGTTCGAGAGAGTTCGAAAATTTCTCCATCGCCGCTGTGAGACGTGCAATCAGGTTGGCAGTCGCTTTTTCGAACGATTGCTGTAATTATTATTCAGTAAATGTCATTTTATAACTTCTAAGTCATTCTTGTGTTTTCGCCTCACTTCATTGGTTTCACCATTAAGCGCCCACTGGCACCTTTACGTTTCATTTCCGACCCGGTAAACTATGACGAAAAATGCTTGGTTTGGTGTGTACTACTACCTCGTAAAGTTTGGACCATCTTCTTCGAATCACCCTGCATACGTGTAAATTATAATATGTGGGTTTTCAAAAAATAATAAAATATTTAATTTAATTCCCCCAAAAAGAAGCGTAAGGATCTCTGTTCTCGCTTTACAAAATTACCTTCAGAAGCAGATATTGAAGTTTCTTCAACATGCGCCGAAATGAAGACGCTAAAATTGTAGAACATTTACCCGTACCATTTTTATTCTGCTTTACCAATCGGTTAAAAATGATAAAAAAAATACATGAAATATATTTGCTAAAATAAAACAGATAACTTAACAAATTGAAAATATCAATTATTGCCGCAATCTCATATTCTAAGGTCGTAACTTCAGAGATTCTTAATATATGGGTCGCGACCCAAAAGTGGGTCGTCGTGGCTTTTATAGCTGTCTTAGAAAAACAAAAACATTGCTGGTCTACCGGCTGTGAAGAACTTTGCTGCCCCAACCTGCCCTTCCCCTGGCAAAATAAGGGCGCAAATCCCCAGGTCGTCCTTGCCAGTGGAAATCGATCTGTCCCAACCTGTCCCTATTAAGGGCACTGGCTCCTTATAATCTCAGACCCACCTCACCTAAGGGGTACACTAATATGTAGATTGTGCGCCCCGGTAATCATGAAGCAGATTTCCAGGGGCGAAGAGGTGTTATGTCTTTGTGTCCTGTTTCCAGACACGTTGGCGACTGGGGTCGAGACTCTTCGGACCATCTTTCGGACCCGTCCGGTGAATGGTTCCGCTGAACTCGCTCCCCGGATCGTGGTCTTTCTGGGTGGCAGATAATCCCCCCTCTTCCCGAAGGCAAACGCAATTAAAGGTTGCCGCGGGAGTTTGATTTGAATCTGACCCAACCAGGAGTTGAACCATGGATCTTGGAACTAACTAGCCGACGCTCTACCGTTGAGCTACTGGGACGAAACTGCAAGCTCTTACCGTCAAAGTGGACTCTGTAAGGTAATAGCTATTGAAATCCAAAACGATGAAATTTTGTGTTTAGTTTTCGTACCTATGCTTGTTTTGGATAATATTATAAGAAGAAAAGCCTATAGATAGTAGGAAGCGAAGTTATAAAAGTATTGCTACCGTTTTCGACTGCGTATTTATGTGAAGCTGACATTTCTGTGCTTACTGTCATGAAAACTAAAATCGAAAACCGACTACAATCGATCAAAAGCCAACTACAGCCGAACATGACTTGAGATGAAGCCTTTCAAAGACACGACCACGGTTTGAAGAAGAGCTGTTGGCACTCCTGCAAGGCCGACAATATCTCACTGAACAAATGTGAACAATTATTATTTCAATATTTTTTTTTTAAATATAAGTCTATCTAATTATTATATATTATTTGTCAATTTAAAAAAAATATTTTTTCTCTAAATTTTATGATAATCCTAACAATTTATTATAAAATAACATTGTATTGAAGAATACACTTTTATGATGCAAATGAAAAAAAAAATCTAATAATAAGCTTTGATAGAAAACCTTACAAAATACATCATTCAAATTAAGGACACTTTTTTGTTATACTTGTTACTACATTATTGATGATTTCACCACATAATATATTCATGGGGTCACGTTATCAAGTCTGGGAGTTGATTTTGGGTCATGTGGAAAAAAAAAGCTTATAACCTTTGCCATAACTGATACAACCCCATCAAAATTATAATACCATCCATTTATAAAACGTATTTTTCTATTAACTTCATTATTTAAATCGTATGAATTAAATAGAAATCGTCTGCTAAATAAATACATCTCATTTAATTAATTCCGTTGATAAACAACATATAATTTTTTTTCCAATGGAAAATAATCGTCTGAGTAATTTTATTTCTAAAGAAAGCTTAATTTTGCGGGGTTTTTTATTATTATTAATATTACTTTTTATTTTTATTATCTCGACAACCCCTGGCCCTAAAAACTCTTAAACACAAAGATTGTATATCTTAATTTTATGATAACCCTAACAATTCTTTATTTAATATAAAATAACATTGTATTGAAGAATACATTTTTATCATGATATAATTTCTTTTCCCCAAAATAAATTTGTGGAAAATAATCGTCTGCGTAATTCTATTTCTATGGAATGTTTAATTTTGCGTTTTCCTAATCATTATTTCTTATTTTTAATATCTCGACAACCCCTGGGTCTAGAAACGTGAAACATCGACGGTGTTACCAGCGGTTAAAGTAGAGAAAAATCATACCAAACCTTGAAGGAAAACAAACAAACAAACAAAAAACCGAATTTGTATATGGAACAGACAATACAAATAAACAGACTTTCAATTTTACACATATAAATTAAACAAGTAAGATCAACCATGCATAAAACATTGACTATGAAACACTTTCCAACTTCAATGCAATTTTATTTAAACAAGTCTAAAATGCAATATATTCCTCGGTAATATTTTAAAACTTATCCCAATACTGCATTAATTTATTATATTTGAAAACTCTCTATACCTAGCTCTCTATATGAAAGCAGCATTTCATTCATATACTTTTTCGAAATATACTTCATCGAAAAAAATGAACTTCAATCAAATGACGGCATTGAAATATAAATTGCCTGGTTTAAACCTCTCTAAAATACGATACATTCCTCGGTAATATTTTTAAAATTATCATAATATTACAATAATTTATTGTATTTGAAAACTTCGTCGAAAACAAATGAGCTTTATTCAAATGACGTCATTGAAATATAAATCGCCTCGATATAAAAGCAGCATCTCATTCATAAACATTTTTCCATTCATCACAATACGATAATAATTTATTTTATTTAAAAACTTAAGACCGCGGAGGTACAAGTAATTAAAAACTATGCTTAAAACTTCATCGAAAAAATCGTTCTTCTCTCTGTAAAATCAATGAATATTTCATTCATATCAACTATATTGCAGACTACATGAGCTGAATAATTTTGAGATAAAGAAATGCAGCAATACTTATACAACTCATTCTACATATTTTGGCGTTTACATTTTCCATAAGTGAAAATTAGGCTTCGTTGTAGAAATAATCAAAGTTGGATGATCGTTTAAATTTAAATATATTGTAATTGCGTTATTTCAGTATGTAGATGCACAGAATTTAAGAAAAATAAAGCGGTTTTAGGACGGATACAACTCTGAATATGAATTAAAATTAACTCTAAAAATCACGATTTTGAGACAAGATGGATGCCATATTTTATTTTGAAGTGGGTCACGTGATCTCTTCATATAAAGGGTGTAATTATTATTTTAATTTTTATTTAAAAAAAGTACAGAATATATTTTGCTGAAATATTTTTTATATATTTTATGGGATAATTTGAATATTACCTAAAATTTTCGAAGCAATTTGTGAATTTTAAATTCGCTTAAAAAATGTTTGAAAAATTGGGTCCCATAGGGTTAAATGTATTTCATTTTTTTAACCCGGGTTCAATCCAAAACTAAGTGGGTGATATTCTTCATTTACATTCCCATATGTCCCACAGACCGTCTGAACAACATACTAAAATTTCATTTTGATAGTCATTTTTACGGCAGTTATCGTGCTAACAGACAGACAGAATGAACAAAGTCATAAACATTTTTCAACTATGTTGTAAATTCGGGCGTGGTAGCCCGGTGGTTTGCGCGCTGGATTTGTACGCTGCCACAACTGCCGCCGTGTTCATGCGGAGTACGATCATGTTAAATATGTGGGTCCGTAAGTCCTTCCGAGAGGTTGGTGGTAGGGGAAGGAGGGTACGGTCCCTGTGAATGCCTCCCCCACTGGGTTCCGGTCTAAATTGGGTGGCACTTCCCGGCCGTCCAAACAGTTGCCTTTCTGGTAAGTAGGAGGGTCTGGGTCTCAACAACAACAACAACAACAACAACTATGTTGTAAAGTGTTAAAAACTATAGTTTTAAAGAAAATATGGTCCCTTTCCGTTTAAACACACCTTATCTTTTGGGCTCCTTGGTTAAATAGCTTAATGACCTGCGTGACAAAAATGGTGTTGACAGCACTCGTCTGCGGAAGTAATCGGAACCTTGCGTGACGATTTAACGAGTTATTCGCACCGAAGATACAATCTCTTTTGTCCTTTATCTCATTCTTCTTCTATTGCACAATATCTTAAGTAATATTAATTACTACTTATTCGTATATCGAGATAAGTCTATTATAATTGAATATGTATCTGGGAGACCAGAAACCTTTTTACATGGTATCTTATGTAGGAAGAAGTGTTTAATCTTATCAGTTAACATCTGTGTCTTAACTTCTTTGGGAAATTAATGAAGTAAAACAGTCTGCTGAAATTTTTATTGTCTTCATATCGTCTGATATTTACGCCAGGCCATCAAGAATGCCTTTCCATTAAAAAAAAAAATCGGATGTTGGCAGCACATTACTTTTCTTATATAATGCAATGGATTTACTAGTTTTACAATAAAAAAATAATGCATAAGTTCCATGGCGCTGTGTTCCACGGCGCTTTTTTATCGTTGAAATGTACATTGGACGATTTTCAGAATGACAACATGTAAAACTATTTCAAAATATTCAATTAACTTATACTTCGGGCAACTCTAAACAATCATCAATATTGATAGCATCCTCAATAAGCGATATAGTCCATATATTAAAATACTTTAGCGCGCGCGTGTGCGTGCGTGTGTGTCAGTGAGTCTGTGGAGATGCTAACTGACGAACGAATGGACCGATTCGAACGAAATTTGGAACAAAAATCACAATCCGTAAACACTGGAAGCCTATTGTTTTTAGACGCAATCGAATGTTCAGAACCCCCCTAAATTTTCGAGTGAAATTTTGAAATAATCGTCAAAAAATCAAAACCACTAATAAAGTTAAGCAAATAGACATTTCTTATGTAATTTTTCATTAGAAAACGATTGACATAAATTTTAGAACGCTAACATGAACCGTTCTCGAGATATTGCACATTTCTCAAAAAAATTATCAGAAAGTTATATAAAATAAAAAATATATATTTCCTATTGAGAAACATGTTCACTTTTCATATGTAATAAATACCATGCGATAAATTGGGTCACATTATTCTCGTGGATCTAGCTCGTTCCATTCATAAAAAAAGATACTTTGAGTAATACTTTTGTATTTGAACGCCAAGTCATTTATCTGCTGTAAGAATAACTTATTTCTCCGTCCATAACGCTTGGCGAGATTTCGACGAATTCGGCGGAATGTCGCCAACTTGGCGACATTTTTAATTGTTGCCAAATTAACAAAAATCTCGCCAAATGGATAAAAATTGTGCTAAATCAATGAAAGTGACGACTAATTGAAGAAAATTCAATATCTTGGAAAAGAATATATAAGTATCTACTATAAGAATAACATTTTTGTTCACTGTAAAGATAGTAAATTCATTGTATTATATAAGGAAAGTCATGTGTTGCCCACATCAGATTTTTTTTTTATTATTGTTGTTACAGTGTACCGTGTACGGAGCACACAACTTTTCACTTTTTATCACACAGACTTTTTCTCCAAGATTATACCGACACGTCGATGTAGACATCGCAGTCACGATCCTGGGACAAATTCCAATATTTATTGCCTCCCGTGACCATAAAAATTTTCTCGTGCCATTTTCGTTGTTTGTGGACGTGATTTACGCTTGTTTGTTACTACCTATTGCTATAGCACAAACTGGGGATTGAAATGGGGTCCGAAATGAAATACTCGCATCGTTATTTGTGTTGAAAATTCCTTCTTTTTTTTTATTGCTGTAACTGATCTTATATATTTACGGGCCCCCCCCCCCCCCCCCGGGATCACCAGCAATAAATATTTGTCATTTTGTCGAAGGGAATGAATGCACATCCGTGTTTTCGTACCAGAGCCGAAAGGCGAGGAAAATTAGTATTTCAGTGGAGTCCATCACTGTGAAACATTCTGCAACCAGCTACTTTGTTGCAGAACTGGTTTTTTCAGCTACTTTGTTGATTATCTCGACAAACTGATAAGAAAAGCCACAATTACAGGCGTTCATGAAAATTCCAGCTTCATTTATGAAATATTCAGTTAAATATCGTCTGCCGAAACGTTATTTTTGTGTGTGTATATATACATACATACATATATATTGTAACTGTCAGGAACCTTACTCCCCATTACGGACAGCTGCTTCTCCTGAAACATTCAGTAACACGCTTGCAAATGTTTTACAGAGCACTTATAGCGAGTTCGAATGTAGCGAAGTGTGTGATATTACGCATTTTTATACTTTCCCTGCAATACATGGTAATGTATAGGGAAAGTATTGGAATCATGCCGAAAATCACAAATCGAGTTTTCGACGGATCTATACGTTTCGAGACCTCTAGAATACGAAAAAACTATTTTTAGCGTGACGTCTGTGTGTGTGTCTGTGTGTCTGTCTGTGCAGATTTTGTATCCACTCTAACTAAAAAACTAATGGACCGAATTTCACAAAATTTGGTAGGTAAGTTACTTGTGAACGAGTCTGGTGCTGATTAGTTTTTGGTACGATTCGGAATAAAAGAACCCGCCTTTTTTTTGCGAAATGGCCCGCAAAAGCTTGTGGCCCGCAAAGCTTGTGAAAGCTCTAACTGAAAAACTGATGGACCGAATTTCACAAAATTCGGTAGATGAGTCACTTGTGGGTTACCTTGGAGCTGATTAGATTTTGGTACGATTCGGAAAAAAATGACCTGCCTTTTTTTGCAAAATGGCCCGCAAAAATCGTCCAAATCTAAACTAAAGAACTGGGTATACTCAAATATATCCATTAAATGCTGATTTAATACGTAATTTTTAACGACGAAAAGAATAAGACCAACCCCATTACACTAGGACTAGCCGTTCTCGAGATATTTTAGTTTTTCGTACTTTCCCTACGCCACCTTTGAAAATAAGCCCGGTTACCGCATGAGAACGAAAATTGAATTAAAAGTGAAATAAATTTAGTTAAAATAAAGAGAACGTTAAAATAAGTCTGTAGGGAAAGTCATGTGCTGCCCACATCAGATTTTTATACTTTCCCTGCAATACATGGTAATGTATAGGGAAAGTATTGGAATCATGCCAAAAATCGCTACTCGAGTTTTCGACGTATCTACACGTTTCGAGACCTCTACAATACGAAAAACTATTTTTAGCATGACGTCTGTGTGTGTGTCTGTGTGTCTGTCTATCTGTGAAGATTTTGTATCCACTCTAACTCAAAAACTAATGGACCAAATTTCATAAAATTTGGTAGGTAAGTCACTTGTGGGCGAATCTAGTGCTGATTAGTTTTGGGTACGATTCCGGATAAAAGAACCCGCCTTTTTTTTTTTTTTTTTTTTTTTTTTTTTTGCGAAATGGCCCGCAAAAGCTTGTATCCACTCTAGCTGAAAAACTAATGGACCGAATTTCACAAAATTCGGTAGATACAGGTACTGGTGCTGATTAGATTTCGATACGATTTGGAAAAAAATAACCTGCCTTTTTTTGCAAAATGGCCCGCAAATATCGCCAAAATCTAAAATAAAAAAGTACGTACGCTCAAATATATCCATTAAATGCTTGTTTAATACGTAATTTTTAACGAAGAAAAGAATAAGACCAACTCCATTACACCAGGACTAGCACCGGTCGTCCAAATGGTTGCTCGTGTCCTCTGGATGAGTCGGAAGGTCTGGGTCTTCAACACCAGGACTAGCCGTTCTCGAGATATTTTAGTTTTTTCGTATTTTCTCTACGTCACCTTTGAAAATAAGTCCAGTTATCAAATGAGAACGAAAATTGGATTAAAAGTGAATTAAATTTAATTAAAATAAAGAGAACGTGAATATAAGTCTGCAGGGAAAGTCATGTGCTGCTCACATCAGATTTTTCTATTTCTACAGAGTTTGGTGCTCACAAGCAGTGGCGACTCGTGAGGTGACGCAGGATAAGCGGTGCTTCACTTATACTCAGCTGAATGGGTTATTATTATTATTTGTCGAATTCTTCAAACTCGTTTAGCTATTTTTAGATAATATTTGACAAAACTTGTGCCAGTAGCGTGATGTGTTTTTATGATGTTTGTTGTAGAGGGAGGAGGAGGGGTAATCCCGCCACTGAATCTGCTTCACCCATTCCTGAAGTCACAAACCACCACTGCTCACAAGCCATCTATCTTATCCCCTTCCCCGTGATGACGAGCAGCAATATTGCGAAAACATTGTCACCATGTGTTGAGGATGGTTAGTTAAGTACTTTCTTACTTGTGTTCAATGCTCTGTTTTAGGGCAGAAGTTTCTTCATTGTAGAGAATGGATTGCATTTGAATGGTTGCCAAAATGAATCTTTTCTTCCTCTTCCGCAGATTCTGATAAATGCGATCGGCAGCGCGAGTCCTGCAACACTGGTACCTTTCTGTGAAACTGAACTACAACCAATTCCCCCCACCCCTTCCTATTAAATCTCAATTCCACGGAGCATATCTATCTTCATATTCCGGGTACAAAAACGTCTCTAACTGCACTTGTTTATCGTCTGTTCTACTACGACATGGCTCATTTAGCGGCAACAACATTGTCTCAGTTACGGATCCCGTTTATATATATATATATATATATATATATATATATATATATTTTCTTTTTAGGTCACAAAGACTGCTGAGTCACTCGTTAGTTCGGGAAGTTTTAGGGCAAAAAGGAGTTGAGAGAATGACTGACTGAATATGAATAAGTTTTCGTTTCTAAGAGATGTATATCTCGGAGGGGAAATTTGTTTCGGAGTTTAATCTGATGGCAACAATCGATGCGAATTAAACTGAGTTGGGGATCATACAAAAAATGGATATTGTTTAGTACTGAGAATATTTATAGGTACCAGAAAAGACATGGATATTTCTTTTAAACATATAATGCTTGAAAATAGAGCTCCACTGCATTAATAATCAGTCTCACTATGGAATGTAAATTAGAATTTATAAAATTATGTATGTACGGATTATGGTAGACCATACAAATTATAAGTCCCCTACAATCATTTTACAGGGCACTCCCCCTCCGCCCCCCACTCATATTTAATTCCCCACTCCTTGTGAATTTTTCATGCCTTCCTCTCCCTTCAAGAATAAAAATCGGAGATGACGGCTCCACACCACTTGAGTGGTATCCGCCTCCCTTCTGAAATGAAGAATTTTTTAAAGGGGCCTTTTTTCAAAATGAGAATCTTTTTTTATAACGGTCTTTTTTCTTTTTCGAAATGAAAAACAAAACAAAAAAAAAATTAAAGGGTTCTTTATTTTAAATAAAAAATTTTGTAAAAAGTATTTTTCGCAGTGAAGTATTTTGCGAAGGATCATTTTTTCAAAAGAAATTTTTAATGAGGATCTCGAAAAGGCGAAGATTATGAAAGGCTTTATTATTATTATTATTATTCAAAATAAAATGTTTTTGACAAGTCTTTGAGAAAGAATGTTTTCAAAGTGAAGAATTTTGTGAAGACTCACTTTTTACCAAATAGAAGAATTTTTGAATGAATTTTAGGACGGGATTTTTCCAAATGAACCTTTCCGAAATGAAAAATTTTGTAAAATGAAGAATCCTGTGATTTTTCGGAAGAAAATAAAATTGTGAAGGGTCCTTCTCCAGATTAAAAAAAAAATTATGGAGGGTCCTTTTTCGAAATGTAAAATTTTGTTCGGGGGGGAGGGGGGGGGGCTCTTTTTAGAAACGAAGAATTTTTTTTAATGAACAATCTTGTGAAGGGTCATTTTTGAAAAAAAAAAATAATAATTTGTGAGAGATCCCCCCCCCCCAAAATATCACATTTATTCCAAACAGACTCTTTATTGCTGAAATTTTAACACTCCGCGATGAAACGAACACTTATTGATTGAATATTAAAAACTGAAAAGGGGCTAATTATCTGAAGAGAAGAAGACGTACATTGACCCCCCATTTTAATAGCAATTTGTTTACACTAACGAAATTCCTGTTTTAATACAAACAGAGTAAAATCAAACTATAATAAGAACGATATAAGGCTAAAGCTGTTAGCAAACATACGGAGCACTCCCTGATCGGCAGATCGTAACAGTTAATGACACCACATTACCTTGTTGGGAAAACACTTGTGCTGTTTCTGAAGATAATGGTACATCGGGGACGTCTAAAATGCTAACAGTGTATGTATATGTGTTTATCCATAGGAGCGGTATCAAAGTCTAACAAATTTAAGTTTGTAGAGAAACAACAGTTAAGATTGTAATCTTTTCATAATTTGATCTCTTTAAAAATCAGTACACTTCGACACTTGTCAGTGAAATAATCGCATTCAATTTTGTATCCATTACTTAATTCTTTCAAGTGATATACTGTAACACATTTTACGACCGTTGGTCATTTTATTCAGCTCCTTTGTTGATAATTTCGGCAAACTGATAAGGAAAATCGCAATTCAAGGCGTTCATGAAAATTCCAGTTTCATTTATGAAATATTCAGCTAATTATTATCTGCCGATGCGTTATTTTTGTGTATGTGTGTATGTATATACAGGGTGTCCCAAAAGCATTGACCTCGGCTTTTATTCCTTAAATATTGATCTTAGACATATATCATAAATTACAAATTGTGTAAAAAAAGGTACAGAATTTTATGAAATCGATTAAAATTTTCAAGGGAATTAAATTTTAAGAAATACAAATTTAAATTTTTATATGGCCTCCGTACAAAAACATTCCCAAAGAGTAAAATGTGCCCTATACACTGACAAGGTGATAAACAAAATTTCGGCATTTTGTCATAAAAAGCCCCAGATATGAAAAGACAAAAATGCTGACTTAAACCACTTTTCGATGCATCGACATGGATTCCGAAAGTGGAAAATTCATGCTGGCAGATCGCGTTTCAGGGGTCATACGCAAATTACGAAAAAAAACAAAAAAACAATGATTACATAAATAAATAATTTTGCTATTTATTGGTACAAAAGTATCTACACTGTGTAGAAAAATAACTTTACACAAATATTACAAAGCTTGTTCAAAATGTTTTCCATCCATGCTAAAGATCCACTAAAGATAAGAGGCAGATATTATGTGCCCATGATGCATTTCTGCGTTGCGTCATTTGCACTCTTGCTGTAAACATTTACATTTTAATGTGTTATTAATCCCTCACCAACTTTGTCTAAACATATCTCTGACACTTTTTATGATAAAATGCTGAAATTTTGTACATCACCTTATTAGTGTATGGGGCACATTTTACTCATTGGAAATGTTTTTGTACGGGGTCCGTATAAAAATCTAAATTTTGTATTTCTTCAAATTTAATCCCCTGAAAATTTTTATCGATTTCATAAAATTCCGTATCTCTTTTAAAGCAACTTTGTAATTTATTATATATGTCTAAGATCAATATTTAAGTAATAAAAGCCGAGGTCAATGTTTTTGAATGTTTTTGAGCCGAAGCAATAGCAAATGTTTTATAGTTTAAGGATGTACTTACTCATTTTTACAGAAGCTTTCACTGCTTTACAAGTACTCACTGCTTTACACAAATACAAAATTGTAATAACTCTTTTCGGCTTTTGAAACGTCCTACTTCAGTTTTAGTAAAGAAATCTATAAAAAAAATTGTCTAACGTGTTTGTGTTTTTTCAGGCCCTCCAGTATCCTCCCGATGACCCAGAAGTCTGAATCTCTGTTCACTTTTCGTATCGATCACGGATAAAAAAACTAATGGAGCCAGATTTTCAATTTCCCACAAAGGGGAAGGACAAACACCAATCGATGTTTCTTGAGGCATGGATGGAGAGAGAGGACAAAATGAGGGTCTTTCCACACCTTTTGAAAACTTCCCCGAAGACTTAGAAGGCTGAAATTTTGTACACATATAGCATCGACCACGAGACAGAATATAATTTGAATCACTTTATGATTAAAATAACTATTTTAATTATTAAATAAAGTGTTAAATAAATTAATTCATCTTGAAAAAATTTGATGTGAGCAACACATGACTTTCCCTGCAGACTCAATCTATTTTATCTTATGTCATTAATGATCTATTAAATTGAGTTTAATTGCACTAAATAACACGCATAATTAATTGAAATGACACTGATTTTACACTTTTAATTCACCTTTCGTTCTCATTTGGTAACTGGACTTATTACTTTCCTTATATACATAATGTATAAGGAAAGTATTGTGACGGGGTCGAAAATTCGAATTCGAGTTTTCGACGGGAGAGCACGTTTCAAGCATCCCTGATCACGAATCAAACATTTCTGAAGTGATGTCTGTGTGTGTGTGTGTGTGTGTGTGTGTGTGTATGTCAGTGGGGCTATGGAGACGATAACTGACGAACGAATGGACCGATTTGAACCAAATTTGGTACAAAAATCACAATCCGTAAACACTGGAAGCCTATTGTTTTTATACGCAATCGAATGTTCAGAACTCCCCCAAATTTTCGAATGAAATTTTGAAAAAATCGTCAAAAAATTAAAACCACTAATACAGTTACGCAAATAGACATTTCTTACGTAATTTTTCATTAGAAAACGATTGACATAAATTTTAGAACGCTAACATGAACCGTTCTCGAGATATTGCACATTTTTCATAAAAAATATCAAAAAGTCATATAAAATAAAAAATAAAAAATTCCTATTGATAAACATGTTCACTTTTCATATGTAATACCATGCGATAAATTGGGTGGCATCATTCTCGTGGATCTAGCTCGTTCCATTCATGAAAAAAGATACTCTGAGTAACACTTTTGCATTTGGACGCCAATAGTCATTTATCGGCTGTAAGAATAACTTATTTCTTAGTGCATAACGCTTGGCGAGATTTTGGCGACGAATTTGGCGGAATGTCGCCAACTTGGCTACTTTTTGAAATGTTGCCAAATTAACGAAAATCTCGCCAAATGGATAAAAATGACGCTAAATCAATGAAAATGACGACTAATTGTCGAAAATTCCATGTCTTGGAAAGAATATTCGTATCTACTATAAGAAAAACTTATTTTTTTACTGTAAAAGTAGTAAATTCATTACATTATATAAGGAAAGTCATGTGTTGCCCACATCAGATTTTTTTTAAAGGTGGCGTAGAGAAAATACGAAAAAACTAAAATATCCCGAGAACGGCTAGTCCTAGTGCAATGGGATTGGTCTTATTCTTTTCATCGTAAAAAAATTACGTATAAAATTAGCATTTAATTGATGCATTTGAGCATATGTAATCTTTTATTTTTGATTTTTGCGGGCCATTTCGCAAAGAAAGGCAGGTTCTTTTCTTTCAAATCGTACCAAAATCTAATCAGCATTAGCGTAACCCATAAGTGACATATCTATCAAATTTCGTGAAATTTGGTCAATTAGTTTTTTAGCTTTATTACACGTAAAACAAGCATTTCATTGATATATTTAAGCATAAGTAGTCCTTAATTTTAGATTTTGGCGATTTATCCTGGGCATTTCGTAAAAGAAAAAGATAGATTCTTCTTTTCCGAATCATACCAAAATCTAATTAGCACCAGGGTCACTCACAAGGGACTTGCCTACCAAATTTTATGAAATTCGGTCAATTAGTTTTTCAGTTACCACATCCACATATTTTGGGACATCTAGAACATGAAAAAACTATTTTTAGCGTGACGTCTGCGTGTGTGTCTGTCTGCGCAATGTATGTATCCACTCTAACACAAAATTAATTGAACAAATTTTATAAAATTTTATATGTAAGTCACCTGTAGATGACCCTGGTGCTGATTCGACTTTGTTACGATTCGGGAAACAAGAACAAGCCTTTTTTTAAGAAATGGTCCGCAAAACTCGTTAATCACTAAAATAAAAGACTACATATGTTTAAATGTATCAATTATTTATTATATTTATTATATTATATTATTTATTATATTATATATTTATTATATTATTTATTATATTATATATTTATTATATTATTTATTATATTATATATATTATTGTTTATTTTATACGTAAATTTTGACGATAAAAAGAATACGACCAACCCCATTACTCTAGGACTAAGCGTTCTCGAAATATTTTCGTTTCCTCGCGCCATCTATAACAGGGAAAAGGGGTATTTTATACCAATTTAGTACCTGTTTTATTTATAATGTTTTCTTATCATGTTTTTTTTAAATATTCATCGGCTTGTCATATAGTACTTTTGATGTCACATTTACATTTCAGTCCATCTTCCTTTCACTTATGCTATACAGAACAGTTTCTATTAATGATTAATCTCATGTACATATAATACAAGTAAAATAAAAATTCTTCAATTTTACACACACACACACACACATATATATATATATATATATATATATATATATATATATATATATATATATATATATTTGAAATGTAATAATAAGAATTATGTAAAAATAAAAAAAATAAAAATACAATTCAAGTAATATTAACATCACCATAGAAGCAAATTCACGGCCATAACGCCGATAAGAGAAAAGAACAGAACCTTCCCAAATTCGATGATTAATCAGAATTAAATTCATCTTCAGGTCTGAGTATTTAATTCTAATTAACCCAAACAAATGCCTGTTTCAGATTAAGCAATAGTACATTACTATAAATGCTTAAACTCAGACTACAGGCATCAAAAAATGAAAAAATGAAAAAAGGATACATTAAGAAAATTGTATTACCATGCGGCATGAACCCTTCTTCTTCTACCACGTGTATACACGATCAACCTCAACAGCTTAATCTAGAAGCACCGGAATGAACAAGTCGAAATTCTACCAGGGAGGCAGTACGAACGTTCACGGAAATACTCCCAAACCCGTCCAGTGAGTCTAAGCTGGAGACTGGACAAGCAATTCAGAATACAACTTCCCAAACATGCAGAACTGAATATGAATATGAATCAAAGAAGAAAATTCCTACTAAACAAATATATATATATATATATATTATATATATATATATATATTATATAAGCGAAAATTGAAATAAAAGTGAAAATTCGGTGTTATTTTGTGCAATAAAATTCAATTTAATGAATTGTTAAAAATATAAAGAGAATGTAAGTTTTGTAGAGAAAGTCATATGCTACCCACATCACATTTTTTGTTATAGGTACGTACAAAGTACTTCCGTAACCTATACTTTCCCAAGAGCCGTGTATAAAAAGAATGCTTCAATTTGTGTGGGGAATACCACGTGATTAACCGCATTAGATTTTTCTATATTCCATTACAATACTTCCCCTATTCCTATATTCTGTACTAAATAGAAAATGAATATCCACAATCACTCCGCAGTTCGACGTAGACCAGACTAGAATGAAACTATGATTTAATCGTATTATCAGAGGCATTAGACCAGACTAGAATGAAACTATGATTTATTCGTATTATCAGAGGCATTAGACCAGACTAGAATGAAACTATGATTTAATCGTATTATCAGAGGCATTAGACCAGACTAGAATGAAACTATGATTTAATCGTATTATCAGAGGCATTAGACCAGACTAGAATGAAACTATGATTTAATCGTATTATCAGAGGCATTAGACCAGACTAGAATGAAACTATGATTTATTCGTATTATCAGAGGCATTAGACCAGACTAGAATGAAACTATGATTTATTCGTATTATCAGAGGCATTAGACCAGACTAGAATGAAACTATGATTTAATCGTATTATCAGAGGCATTAGACCAGACTAGAATAAAACTATGATTTAATCGTATTATCAGAGGCATTAGACCAGACTAGAATGAAACTATGATTTAATCGTATTATCAGAGGCATTAGACCAGACTAGAATGAAACTATGATTTAATCGTATTATCAGAGGCATTAGACCAGACTAGAATGAAACTATGATTTAATCGTATTATCAGAGGCATTAGACCAGACTAGAATGAAACTATGATTTAATCGTATTATCAGAGGCATTAGACCAGACTAGAATGAAACTATGATTTAATCGTATTATCAGAGGCATTAGACCAGACTAGAATGAAACTATGATTTAATCGTATTATCAGAGGCATTAGACCAGACTAGAATGAAACTATGATTTAATCGTATTATAAGAGGCATTTGAAGACAATAAAATTAAATCTGACGTGGCCAGCACATAACTTTCCCTACTACTGACTCATATTCAATTTCTCTTCATTTCTTCAATAATTCGTTGAGTTTAATTGCACAAAATTACAGCCATAATTATTTTAAATGACACTAAATTTGCACTTTTAAATCAATTTTCGTTTTCATTGAGTAATTGGACGTAGAACACGAAAAACTATTTTTAGCGTAACGTCTCTGTGTATGTGTCGCAAAAATGTGAAAAAACTAAAATATCTAGAGAACGGCTAGTCCCAAAGTAATAGGGTTGATCTTATTCTTTTCATCGTTAAAAATTTACGTATAAAATAAACATGTAATCGCTAAATTTGAGCATAGATAAGTCTTTTATAGATTTTGACGATTTTTGCGGGCCGTTTGGAAAAAAAAAAAAGGTTCTTTTATCCCGAATCATACCAAAATCTAATCAGCACCAGGGTAACCCACAAGCGACTTACCTATAAAAATTTTATGAAATTTGGTTTATTAGTTTTTGAATTAAGGTGGATACATTCATTACACACACAGACGTTACGCTAAAAATAGTTTTTCGGGTTCTAGAGGTAACAAAATGTGTAGATCCATCTAACACTCGAGTTGCGATTTTCGATATGCGATCTGTAATACATTACCATGTATTGCAGGGAAAGTAAATATTTGATGTGGGCAGCACATGACTTTCCCTGCAGACTTATATTCACGTTCTCTTAATTTTAATTAAATTTAATTTACTTTTAATTCAATTTTCATTCTCACTTGATAACTGGACTTATTTTCAAAGGTGGCGTAGAGAAAATACGAAGAAACTAAAATATCACAAGAACGGCTAGTCCTAGTGTATTGGGGTTGGTCTTATTCTTTTCTTTGTTAAGAATTACGTATAAAACAAGAATTTAATGGATATATTTGTGGGTACGTAGTTTTTTACTTTAGATTTTGACGACTTTTGCGGACCATTTTGCAAAAAAAAAGGCAGGTTCTTTTTTTCCGAATCGTACCAAAATCTAATCAGCACCAGGGTGTTCCACAAGTGATTTATCTTCCGAATTTTGCGAAATTCGGTCCATTACTTTTTCAGCTAGAGTGGATACAAGCTTCTGCGGGCCATTTCGCAAAAAAAGGCGAGTTCTTTTATCCCAAATCGTACTCAAAACTAATCAGCACCAGATTCGCCAACAAGTGACTTACCTACCAAATTTTATGAAATTCAGTCCATTAGTTTTTTTAGTTAGAGTGGATATAAAATCTGCACAGACAGACAGACAAACAGACACACACACTGACGTCACGTTAAAAATAGGGTTTTTTTTTTTTTTTTTTGTATTCTAGAGGTCTCGAAACGCGTAGATCCGTCGAAAACTCGAGTTGCGATTTTCGGCATGATTCCAATACTTTCCCTACATTACCATGTATTGCAGGGAAAGTAAAATCCATAATCACTCCGCAGTTCGAAATAAACCAGACTAGAATGAAACCACCATTTATTTAATCGTATTACCAACTGCATTTAAAGACAATAAAAAAAAATAGAACATAAAAAAATAAGAACGAAAAAAAAGAAAAAAAAAAAACCTCCGAATACAAATCTAAAGTGGTTGTCACACACCTCCCAAATGCAGGTATCGAAGAGCAGATGTTGCGGTTTATCGGATTTCTTATCAAAAACAAAGTCGTATATAGAAGACATCAAAAGTCGCGAGATAAGATGCAGTCATTCGGAGAATGGTGCAGTAACTCCGATATATGATGCTCTCCAACTAAGCCCAAAGATTTATACATTCCGGACGTGATTCGGTTACATTGTAAAACATTTGCAAGCATTTTACTAAAAGTCTCAGGGGAATCAGCTGTTTATAATGGGGAATAAGGTTCCTGATAATGATGATAATATATATATATATAAACTAAAATTTTTTTAATCGAAAACTATGCATAAACTACGGTAAGTACAAAAATACCCATCTCTATAGCATATCTGTTACAAATAAGTAACCATAGAAAGACTAAGGATAAAAGTAGACGGTAACTTATCACTATACTGAAAAGGGGATGAGGGGAATATTAGTATACAAAAATCACAATTAAAAAGGTATATAAATATATATAAAATAAAAAGGCAAACAGGGCAAAAATGAGAAAAGGCAATAATAATTAGCTCAAGATTAAACATCAAGACATGGAGAACAATCATCCGGAACTACACAAAAAATGGCGGTTAGTTCGAAATTGCATTCTCGTCAGGACACCCATATATATATATATATATATATATATATGAGACATAAATTTTAAGCCTTTTCCAATAACGCACCCTTTTTTTCATAATTATTATTCCAAATTCCTATTTCATGTCCAGCACGTATTGCAACTATTTTAAATTCTATCCCACTCCACTAATATTAACAACGTCTGCCAGCACTTCCACTTTTCCTCGACCATACCATATATGGTCACTAATATCAACCTCTACGTAAACTTTCTCATATGAAACTGCTTCCCCAATCACATTTTTAAAGCCTAAAACGCGAAGACAGCATGTGCCCCCAGGCCTCATATCCCTTCCCTTCGATGTAAATGTAATTTGTGAAAAACTACGCAGACGGCATTGAGATTTCTTGAGAGAAAGAACTGGTTGCCGGAGCTCGGCCGGCCTATGTAACTATATCTTTTCATATAATAAAGTAGATTTTGATAACGTGGAATGTCTCTTCCATGGACTATTTCAGTACATATATATATATATGTATATATATATATATGGCTCCAAGCTTTCGAAATTACTTATTTTCTATCAATATTGATAATTGTTAATTTAGAGTTGCGCAAAATATAAGTCCATTGGGTACAAAATAGTTTCACATGCTGCCATCCGGAAAAACACCAAATTTACAATTTAACGTTTCAAACACTGTGACGTGGATTTTTTCATAACTTTTTCACCGTTAAAGAAGTAAATTCATTGCATTATATAAGGAAAGTCATGTGCTGCCCACATCAGATTTTTTAGAATATTGAAGAGCTGGCGACATTTTAATCTATGTTAAGTAGCTAAATGAAAGAAAAAATATATTAATGATGTAAATTGCCTATAATTACTTCCCTTATATACATATAATTGTATAAGGAAAGTATTGTGACGAGGTCGAAAATTCGAATTGAAGTTTTCGACGGGAGAGCACGTTTCAAGCAACCCTGAACACGAATCAGACGTCTTTGAGGTGATGTCTGTGTGTGTCAGTGAGTATGGAGACGATAACTAACGAACGAATGGACCGATTCGAACGAAATTTGGTACAAAAATTACAATCCGTGAATACTGGAAGCCTATTGTTTTTAAACGCAATCAAATATTCAGAATCCCCCTAAATTTTCGAGTGAAATTTTGAAAAAATCATCAAAAAATTAAAACCATTAATAAAGTTACGCAAATAGACATTTCTTATGTAATTTTTCGTTAGAAAACGATTAACATAAATTTTAGAACGCTAACATGAACCGTTCTTGAGATATTGCACATTTTTCAAAAAAATTATCAAAAAGTTATATAAAATACAAAAAAAATATTTCCTATTGAGAAACATGTTCACTTTTCATATATAATACAATGCCATAAATTTGGTGACATCATTCTCGTGGATCTAGCTCGTTCCATTCATGAGAAAAGATACTTTGAGTAATACTTTTACTCAAAGATATACAATACTCTCTCCGTCCATAACAGTGATTTTGGCGATAAATTTGGCGGAATGTAGCTAACTTAGCGACTTTTTTAAATCTCGCCAAATGAATAAAAATGACGCTAAATCATTGAAAATGACGACTAATTGTCGAAAATTCAATATCTTGGAAAAAATATAAGTATCTACTATAAGAATAACCTATTTTGTTTTTACTGTAAAAGTAGTAAATTCATTGCATTATATAAGGAAAACCACATCAGATTTTTTTTATTCAATTCAACTCAAATCATCATGAAAGAAGAGAGAAAAATAAAATGAAACAGATCGATGTGGCACTTAACTCCTGATATAGTACGTTACAAAGAACCTCAAAATATATTTGTACTCTAGATTAATTTACGCATAATGAATTCTGGGTAAATATCGGTAAATGAAAATATATCGATTATTTTTGCAGAAATCGGTTCCATTTGACACTTTGAAAGATTAATATTGCTAAACAAACACAAAACATTTAGCTTTATTAAAAATATACAAACGAAATAGAATAATGCGTTTCGAAAGTCAGACAGCTTCACAGCCATTTGTCTCTAAAATTCTGCTTGTGATAGAAAGCTTTTAAATAACACCGACAAGGCATTATAAGTATAAGGAAATAGAAAATTATATTTATACGTGTGTTGAATCAGGATTTGGTTTCATTTTGATACGGATTGTTTAAGAAATTGGATATAATTTCCCACAGCCATTTCAATTCACGTAGATGCAAATCTTTGAATTTAATTTTGTTGGATATTAAATGTTTAGCTGGCAAAGAACGGACAATCTGTAACATCGTTGAGTGTAAGTCATTTAAGTACAATTATTTTGACACTGCAATTTTTAAACGTTTACGATTATTAATGTTCTAATAAATATATGAAATACCTTAAAGATTATAAAAGATCATTTTAAAAATCACAAAATCCATTAATAATTATTAACATTTTTGTGATCAACGACAAGAAAATTAAGTGTGGTGTAATTTATTTATACAATCTTTGAAAATATTTGAATTGGAACTTTAAAACCATTTAACGTAGAGTAAATACTGTGTGCAGTTGATTTGCATCCGATTTGTGATAGCCTTGAAACTGGAATTTTTCTCTATTTTGTTGTAAAATGTGGTAACTAAATCAAATAATTCCAATAGATGCACCTTATGTTTGTCGTTAAATCACTTTTAACAGCTACTATGAAATATGAAACAATTTTTCAAACGTTTAATCCTTTATCAAGTATGGAATAAATACCCTCTCATTTTAACTGTCTAGAAACTAAATTGAAGGAACTAAATTGTAACTGTAGTTTAAGATTCGGCGAAAAAGAGAGACATTGCAAGACCCATCTTGTGGTCTCTATAACATAAAGTAATTTCAATTCAGCGTCAGTAAATCCTCTGCCCTATTCGAACTTTGTTAACTTTCGCGGCACACATTTTTCGCTGAAATTCTGCTCAAACAGTTGCGAAATATTTTCTGAAAAATAAAATGCAATGCTTAGATTATATTAAAACTAAATTTAATGCCCCAAAAAACATAGATTATATTTTTTATTTTAATCCAAAATATATTTGGTGCTGCCATCTGTTGTCGTAATTTAATTCATACCGATTATTTTTATTTTTTAATGAACATTTTTAAATATCTATTCCTTCTAATACAGTGTTAAATACAACAACAGATCGTATATAATAATGCCACAATCACGGAAAGGTAATTTATCATTCTATAAATTTGATAAGGGATCTGAATGTACATCACCGAGGACTTCAGTTTTGTCTTCAAGTTCCTTTGTCTGCAAGTCCAAGTTCAATTACGTTTCCGTGATTATGGCATTATATATGATCTGTTGTTGTATTTAATAGCGTATTAGAATAAATAGACATTTAAAAATGTTCATTAAAAAGTAAAAATAGTCGGTATGAATTAAATTACGACAACAGATGGCAGCACCAAAAATATTTTAAATTAAAATAAAACATATATTCTATGTTTTATTGGGTATTAAATTTAGTTTTAATATAATCTAAGCATAGCATTTTATCTATAAGAAAATATTTCGCAACTGTTTGAGCAGAATTTCGGCGAAATATGTGTGCCGCGAAAGTTAACAAAGCGCGGATAGGGCAGAAAATTTACTGACGCTCACCCTTAATACCCAATAAAACATAGAATATATTTTTCGTTTTAATCCAAAATACTTATGGTGCTGCCATCTGTTGTCGTAACATAATTCATACCGACTATTTTTATTTTCTAATAGAAATAAAGAACATTTCAGAAGATAAGCAATTCATATTTAGTGTAACAGATTGAAGTTAGGCTTACATTTAAATACAAATATAAATTTAAAAAAAAGAGGTAAACTAATAACCAACTATATTCAATATTTCTTTTCCATCAAACAAAAATGATCTCCTGGGCGTTTAGAAAAACTCGGAAGGTCAATGATTCTCCTGAAGAATGCGACGAGACAGTTCAGCTATGCAAACCTTTCAGAAGAATTTCCTGTATGTTTTTAATTTTCGGAATTGATATTGGCACCACGCAAACATCTACTTGGAAATCAATAGTGTTGTACTTCAACCGAATATCTGCAATTGCTGTTTGGATATATATTTTGTCATTTAAAGTATTTGTCCTTTGGCACCATTATTTTGTGCATAAGAATTTCGTAAAATATTTTATTTCCGAATTTTCGAGAGACATGAGCGTATTCGCATTGTGGTGCTTTCTTATTCGACACCAATCCAAAGTTTCGAGTATCATTCTGGAGGTATTGAGAATGGGAAAATATTTTCAAGTCTTGCCACCCATTCGGCTTATTAACATATGTATCGCTTGGCTGTTGGTTGCACAACTTTCTTGCTCTTTTGCAACTCTGTTTCCCTACGATAAAGATATATACGAAAAATTATTAAGTAAAATTTCGTTTGGAATGGTCGTACAACATCAGGCACTGCTTAGCACAACATGTTTCTTATTCAGCCTGATCGTCGCGTTTACTTTCACCTTTCCATGCATCTTCGTGTCTGTTTACATCGTTCTCTGCAAGCACTTGCATAACGTCGTTTCCAGTTACACGGAAAGAAACATTCACAAGCTGTCGTCTTATCAAATAGATCTTAAAGAATGCAATCTTCACTACAACTCGATCATTTCAGTCCTTCAAAAATTTGATGCTGTTATGACATTCCTCGCTACCTTCGTTATTATCTCCTATGTGCTATTCATGTTTTCTGCCTTGATGGAGTTCCTGGGTACAATGGATGGGATCCTCGAACATACGACGGTGAATTTATTTATTATCGTCCACAGTTTTCTAACATTCTCCTTGGTTACGCTTATACCTGCATTGGTGAATGAAGCTGACAAGACCGCAAAGCAGAGCAATTTGCAACTTGTCCAGCGACAACTGTCAACAGAAAGACATCCAAGGATGGACATAGCGATTACTTTCATGAATATGAGTAGTGGGCCCGCTTTCACTCTCTCTGCTTGGGGTTTTTTTGATTTAACCAGAAGTACATACATAAGTGCTGTTGGCTGTATTCTTACTTATTCTTTGCTTCTAATAAACATAGAAAAATGAGAATGAATTCAATGAACGTATTTTTCATCATTTATCTGTACGTAGAATTACAAATATCTTCACCTTTTGCTTACGGATGGGACAGCGTCAATCGCAAACAAAGAACCTCTCAAAAAGACAGGTATTTGACATACCCTATCCCAAAGAGTTCGGGATTGACGCTATCCCATCCGTAAGCAAAAGGGAAAAAAAATCGGCTGTGAATCCAGTCCGATGGTGCCGAAACTGCTTTGCATGAATAACATTTTCATTTGCTAGTGGTTTGTCATCTTTAACGATTTTAAAAATAGATCGGAATGTTTAAATATTGAAATTAGAGCAACCATTTAAGAATAGTTCCAAAGATTAAAATTGTGATTGCAGACAGTGACAGCTAAAATAGTTCATACCAGAATACTGTTGGAACCAAGAAGTAAACGTCAAGTCGAGGCCTGAGCAATAAAAGGTTAACTCCTGGTTGGTTGGTTGGTGTCCATAAGAGGTCAGGTTGAACCATGTGCAGATATTACTGCCTTAGCGAGATCCACAATCTTCTCATTATAAAGATCTCCCTGGAAAGAGAATTCGCCAATGCTTTGCAAAGCCGCAAGTACTGCTGGACAGTCAAATATGTGTTCCAGTGTAAGCTCTTCATCTGGGCAGTTTCTACAGTATTTGTATGTTCTGGTGCCATCCGCATTAATTTTCATACTAGTTCTTAGTCTGGCAATTGTTTTGGTGATCTCCCTATTCTCATTTATTACACAGACCTGGTGGTCCAATCCTATAGGTTTCACTCTAAGTCTGTATCGCTAGATACAGACTTAGAGAGAAACCTATAGGTTAACTCCTGCTGACAATAAAAGTACACCAGCTGACATTGGCGTTAAAAAGTAGTTTATGATGGATTCATAAAAAATCAGCCGGTGTACTTTACTATTAGCAGGTGCTAACATTTCAATACCCAACCCTCTACTGGACGTTTATTACTTTCCTTATATACGTAATGTATAAGGAAAGTATTCTGACGAGGTCGAAAATTCGAATTCGAATTTTCGACGGGAGAGCACGTTTCAAGCATCCCTGATCACGAATCAAACATTTTTGAAGTGATGTCTGTGTGTGTGTGTGTGTGTGAAAGTATGTGTGTGTGTGTGTCAGTGGGTCTGTGGAGACGATAACTGACGAACGAATGGACCGATTCGAACCAAATTTGGTACAAAAGTCACAATCTGTAAACACTGGAAGCCTATTGTTTTTATACGCAATCGAATGCTCAGAACCCCCCTAAATTTTCGAATGAATTTTTTAAAAAATCGTCAAAAAATCAAAACCAATATTAAAGTTACGCAAATAGACATTTCTTATGTAATTTTTCATTGGAAAACGATTGACATAAATTTCAGAACGCTAACATGAACCGTTCTCGAGATATTGCACATTTTTCAAAAAAATTATCAAAAAGTCATATAAAAAAGGAAAAAAAATATTTCCTATTGAGAAACATGTTCACTTTTCATATATAATATCATGCAATAAATTGGGTGACATCATTCTCGTGGATCTAGCTCGTTCCATTCATGGAAAAAGATACTTTGAGTAATACTTTTGCATTTGAACGCCAATTTATCTGCTGTAAGAACAACTTATTTCTTCGTCCATAACGCTTGGCGAGATTTTGGCGACGAAATTGGCGGAATGTCGCCAACTTGGCGACTTTTTGAAATGTCGCCAAATTAACGAAAATCTCGTCAAATAGATAAAAATGACGCTAAATCAATGAAAATGACGACTAATTGTGGAAAATTCAATATCTAATAAGTTATATAATATATAAATATATATTAATAGTTATATAATATATGTCGAAAATTCAATATCTAATAAGTTATATATATATATGAAAATGACGACTAATTGTCGAAAATTCAATATCTTGGAAAGGATATTAGTAGAAAAACCTATTTATTTTACTCTAAAAGTAGTAAATTCATTTCATTATATAAGGAAAGTCATGTGTTGCCCACATCAGATTTTTACTTATACCATAGCATCCTTGTATGAACTATATCACCTATCACCGTCTGTCATCATAAAATTATCAAAAGTAAAACCCTTATATTTTGAAAACTATGAATCTGATTCAAAATTCGATTATACAGGGTGTCCTAAAAACATTGACTTCGGCTTTTATTGCTTAAATATTGATCTTAGACATATATAATAAATTACAAAGTTGCGTGAAAAAAAGGTACAGAATTTTATGAAATCGATTAAAATTTTCAAAGGAATTAAATTTTAAGAAATACAAAAATTTAAATTTTTATACGGCCCCCGTACAAAATCATTTCCAATGAGTATGTATGGGGCACATTACCCCATACACTAATTAGGTGATGTACAAAATTTCAGCATTTTATCATATAAAGTCCCAGAGATATATATGAAAAGACACAAATGCTGACTAAAACCACTTTTCGATTAATCGACATGGGTTGGTTCTCAGAGGGGGGAAAATCATGTCGGCAGATCGCGTTTCAGGGGTCATACACAAATTACGAAAGGAAACAATAGTTACATAAATAAATAATAATATTGCTATTTATTGGTACAAAAGTATCTACACTCTGTAGAAATAATAACTTTGCACAAAGATTACAAAGCTTGTTCAAAATGTTTTCCAACCATGCCAAAGATCCATTAAAGATAAGAGGCAGATATTATTGCCTATGATGCATTTCTGCTGCGTTGCGTCATTTGCACTCTTGCTGTAAATATTTGCATTTTAATGTATGATTAATCCGTCACCAACTTTATTTAAACATATCTCTAGGACTTTTTATGATAAAATGCTGAAATTTTGTGCATCACCTTATTAGTGTATGGCGCACATTTACTCATTGGAAATGTTTTTGTACGGGGGTCGTATAAAAATTTAAATTTTGTATTTCAAGTTTAATCCCCTGAAAGTTTTAATCGCTTTCATAAAATTCTGTACCTTTTTTCATGCAACTTTGTAATTTTTTAACACTTTACAACGAAGTTGAAAAGTGTTTATGACTTCGTTCATTCTGTTGTCTGTCCGTCCGTTAGCACGATAACTGCCGCAAAAATGACTTAATCAAAATGAAATTTTAGTATGTTGTTCAGACGGTCTGTATGACCTATGGGAATATAAATTAATAATATCACGCAATTAGTTTTGGATTGAACCCGGGTTGAAAAAATGAAATACATTGAGCCCATTGGGACCTAATTTTTCAAGCATTTTTTAAGCGGATTTAAAATTCACAAATTGCTTCAAAAATTTTAGGTAATATTCAAATTGTTCCATAATATATATAAAAAAAATTCAGCGAAATATATTCAGTAGTTTTTTAAATAAAAATTAAAATAATAATTACAACTCTTATATGACGCGATCACGTGACCATGATATGAAGAGATCGCATGACCCACTTCAAAATGATATATGGCATCTCCATCTTGTCTCAAAATCATGATTTTTTAAGTTCTTTTTAATTCATATTGAGTGTTGTATCCGTACTAAAACCACTTTATTTTTGCTTAAATTCTGTGCATCTACATACTGAAACAACGCAATTACAATATATTTGAGTTTAAATGATCATCCAAATTTGATTATTTCTACAACGAAGCCTATTTTTCACTTATGTAAAATGTAAACAGCAAAATATGTTCAATGAGTTGTATTAGAATTGATGTATTTCTTTAACACAAAATTATTTAGCCCATGGAGTCTGCATAGCTGATATGAATGAAACATTAATTGATTTTACAAAGAGAAGGGCGATTTTTTTTCGATGAAGTTTTGAACATAGAGTTTAATTACTTGTAGCTCCATGGTCTTAATTTTTAAATAAAATAAATTATTATAGTATTGTGATGAATGAAATAAATGGGAAAATGTTATGAATGAAATGCTGCTTTTATAGAGAGATCCAGGCGTGTTATTTTTTCTCTGACGTCATTTGAATGAAATTTCAGTTGTTTTCGATGAAGTTTTCAAATATAATAAATTATCGTAGTATTATGATAGTTTTAAAAATATTACCGAGGAATGTATCGCATTTTAGCGATGTTTAAACCAGGCAATTTATATTTCAATGCCGTCATTTGAATGAAGTTCATTTTTTTCGATGAAGGTTTAAGTTTACAAATATAATAAATTAATGTAGTATTGTGATAAGTTTTAAAATATTACCGAGGAATGTATTGCATTTTAGACTTGTTTAAATAAAATTGCATTAAAGTTGGAAAGTGTTTCATAATCAATGCTTTAAGCATAATTGATCTTTCTTGTTTATATATGTCTAAGATCAATATTTAAGGAATAAAAGCCGAGGTCAATGTTTTTGGAACACCCTGTATATCCTAGAAGGGATTTCAAAGTTCTACAATTTATTCGCATGTTCACAGTCAACACTTCTAGTTTCCGCCCCGATTGAAGCTGGATACCCCATCAAAAACTTCACGTCAAAAATGATTTTACTAATTTCCTTAGCGGCATATAAACTGAATTTATGCGATATCTCTGAGTACTTTTCAATAATTAAGTACTTTTAAGTACTTTTTTTTAATCTAAACAATTTGTTTATGATCCCTATTTGCACTGATGCAACAGCCTTTCACATGGTACGGAAAAGTGGCATAAGTCAGATTTTTTTTTATATCATAATTCAGTTGATTTTAGAGATACAGATATCCTATTTATTTATTTATTTTTTTTTTGGGGGGGGGGGGGGGAGTTAATGATCTTGTTGCATTAAAAATAAAATTTTTTTGAATGACCCAATTTGTCTAAGGGGGTCGTATAAAAATTTAAAAGGTGTAACTTTTTTTAAATGAATGGGAGGACTATTTCATTAACGTACTCTTATTTCCTACCTTACTTTCAACATTTTTGCAATTTACATTGTCCACTTATCTCCAACAGGTAAAGAATTAAAGCCCGTTTCAATCTTCTTGGGACACCCTGTATACATTGCACAAGTTTTCCTTACTATGAATTCTCTCCTAAATCAAATTACATATTCTCAAAGGGTTTTGTAAGGAACACAAAAGGGGCTCACTGGTTACAGTCGTCATGTTTAGTTTTCGAGATAGAAGCGTCATGACACGTAAAAACGAAAAGTTTTCAATCTTCTTTAAATTGTCAAGACGCTTCGCCGAAAATTATAAGAGCTTTGTAAAAAAATTGTATATTATAAATCTAGAAACTAGATTATTTTTTAACGTTTTTGTCGTTTACTGTTTTAATCTTCCTTTTATAATTCAGAAAAAAAATTTGAGTGAAAATAAGCAAAGTGAAGCACAAACTCAAAAAATGTTCAAAATATTAAAATATTGAAATAACTCTTATGCATTCATAAATGGCATCCTATTTCCGACAAAATAAGTAAGATTGTATTTATTTATATCTATTAGATTCGGAAATATGAGTGTTTACATTTTTCGTAACTCTCCCAATTTCAGGCAGATATACCCCAATCACAGACATTATTTACATCAAACATCAATCAGACACTGTGGATTTGTATAATGAACATACAAATACACATGCAAACCAGTAAATAAATGAATAAACAAATAACAAACCATCTTTCAATTTTGTATACTTAATCGATTACGATTTTCTTTATATACCTATTTAAAAAAGTTTTTCATATCCCACATATATATATCCCACATATAACATTCCCGATATAAAAACAAAATGAATTTCGATACAATATGAAAAAAATTTGATGTGGGCAGTACATGATTTTCCTTATATAATGCAATGAATTTACTACTTTTACAGTAAAAACAAAATAGGTTATTCTTACAGTAGATACTTATATTTTTTTCAAGATATTGAATTTTCGTCAAATAGTCGTTATTTTAATTGATTTAGCGTCATTTTTATCCATTCGGCGAGATTTTCTTTAATTTGTCAACATTTAAAAGCGCTTCAGCTGTAAAATACTTATAAGGTACTATTTATTGTATGAATTTTAATTACTTGTAAATGTCAAAGACCTGTGACTTGTCCCTTATTGATTAATTGTCTTATACAGGGTGATTAAAAAAAGATGGGCCAAACTTAGTACTTAGAGGCGGTAGTACACACCAAATCAAGCTTAATGGTGAAACCGATGAAGTGAGGCGAAAACACAAAAATCTGATGTGGGCAACACATGAATTTTCTTATATAATGCAATGAATTTACTACTTTTACAATAAAAAATAGGTTTTTCTTATAGTAGATATTTATATTCTTTCCAAGATATTGAATTTTCGTCAATTAGTCGTCATTGTCATTGATTTAGTGTCATTTTTATCCATTTGATGAGATTTTCGTTAATTTGGCAACATTAAAAGAGTCGCCAAATTGGCGACATTCCGCCAAATTCGGCGCCAAATTATCGCTAAGCGTTATGGACGGAGAAATAAGTTATTCTTATAGCAGATAAATAACTATTGGCGTTCAAAGACAAAAGTATTACTCAAAGTATATTTTTTCATGAATGGAACGAGCTAGATTCACGAGAATGATGTCACCAAATTTATCGCACGGTATTACATATGAAAAGTGAACATGTTTCTCAACAGTTAATATATTTTTTTTAATTTATGGGATTTTTTGTTAAATTCATTTGAAAAATGTGCAATATCTCGAGAACGGTTCATGCTAGCGTTCTAAAGTTTATGTCAATCGTTTTCTAAGGAAAAATTGCATAAGAAATGGCTATTTGCGTGACGTTATTAAAGGCTTTGATTTTTTGGTGATTTTTTCAAAATTTCACTCGAAAATTTAGGGAGATTCTGAACATTCGATTACGTTTAAAAACAAGCTTAGGCTTCCAGTATTCACGGATTGTGATTTTTGAGCCAAATTTCATTCGAATCGCTTTATTTGTTCGTCAGATATCGTCTCCACAGACGATAGAACACACACACACAGACATCACCTCAAAAATGTTTGATTCGTGATCAGAGATGCTTGAAACGTGCTCTCCCGTCGAAAACTCGAATTCGAATTTTCAACCCCGTCACAATACTTTCCTTATACATTACGTATATAAGGAAAGTAATAATGGCTTAGAAATTATAAAATGGCATTTAATAAAAAATAGTTAAAGTAAGGGCTTAAAATAGCGATCGCCAACCTGAACGCACGTCTCACAGCGGCGATGGAGGGATTGGCGAACACTCCAGTTGTATCCAGTCTTTCTTTCAGGCATATATCCGTAGGGGGCGAAGTACCCTCGGAGACGATTATTCGTCTCCCCCCCTGGAGACATTTATGTTGACCTAATTCTATTTATGTGACAGCATATAGATATATTTATACAGGGCACATAGAAATGTTCCTTCGTCTCCCGGCTAAAAAGTATTAACACTGGTTGTATCCGTCTCCTCCTATAGGCGACCCTGCCCAGCCTCTCGTAGCGCTATAAAAGAGTTTCTACAAGTAGTACAGACCATATACTGAACCCCATTCATATCTTAAAAACTAGAGCTAATCCACGATTATTAAGTCTCAAAATTAGCTATAATTTCAAAATTAGAAATCTCAAGATTAGCTATAAAAAATTTTCAAATTTTTCAAAATTTAAATAAAATTCCAAATGAAGAAATCTGCAACTTACCGGAATACGACCCCCATCAATGGAAGTTACGGAAGAGACCCAGAGCGTCCACAATACTCTAACTTTGAAATCCCTTTGAAATCTTAATTCAATCCCACTTTGTATATTAGAATAATAGAATAATCTTTAGCAAATTGTGGACGCTCACAACCCCGGTCTCTAGAGGAATCAGGACTTTTTTCAAGTTCTGCTGCCTTCTCATCCAATGAACTCATTTAATGAACTAAACTACTAAAATAAGTAGAACCTCCTGGCATGTCACGTCATAGCAATGTATATAATTTTCTCCCCCCCCCCCCCCCCAAAAAAAAAAAATGTGGCCCCCCTTTTTTTTGCGTGAATCCACTTTACCACCTATTCATTTCTATACCCTTTGGAGTATATCTCAATTCTCACCCCCCAAATTTTTGGAGCAATTCATGTAATTCCATAGATCATGATGTACAATCACAGCCCAGAGATACGGTCATATTTAACCAGGCGTTCCAGAAACTCACCCCCCGACCTGACCTGACGATTATTAAGTTCATAACCAATCACAAAATCACAAGTACCCGCCGGAAAAGGGGCGTTTCCAAAATTACGAGAGACACTCCTATTGCAGATAACAGTACCCACAGACCGTTTTCGAGCGTTTATATGCTCATCAGCATGAGATAACCGTTAACTGCAATGGCAGCAAGTCAACTTGCTATTTGCTGCAATTTTGCGAACATCTATGGCTATGGGAACTCACAATTTTCGTCCTTCCACGTTGCCGGCATAAAATTCGTATGCAATTTAGTTTATTTCTTGTGATTTTGAACCTTTACAAATTCGTGCAGCCCGTTCTAAATTGTATACGAATTTTATGCCGGTTATGTGGAGGGACTGAAATTGTCAGTTCCCATAGAAGTTCGCAAAATCGCAATAAATAGCAAGTTGTTTTGCTGCCACTGCAGGTAACGGTTATCCCATGCTGATGAGCTCATAGTAAGCCAGAAACCGGCCCATGGATACTGGTATCCGCAATGGGAGTGCCTTCCTTATTAAAATTATTTTTATATACATAATGTATAAGGAAAGTATTGTGACGGGTCGAAAATTCGAATTCGAGTTTTCGACGGGAGAGCAAGTTTCGAGCATCCCAGATCACGAAGCGAACATTTTTGAGGTGATGTCTGTGTGTGTGTGTGAAAGTATGTGTGTGTGTGTGTGTGTGTCAGTGAGTCTGTGGAGACGATATCTCACGAACGAATGGAGCGTTCGAATGAAATTTCGTACCAAATCACAATCCGTGAATACTGGAAGCCTATTGTTTTAAAACACAATCTAATGTTCAGAATCCCTAAATTTTCGAGTAAAATTTTGAAAAAATCGTCAAAAAATCAAATCCTTTAATAAAGCTACGCAAATAGACATTTCTTATGTAATTTTTCCTTAGAAAACGATTGGAATAAACTTTAGAACGCTAGCATGAACCGTTCTCGAGATATTGCACATTTTTCAAATAAATTTATCAAAAAATCCCATAAATTAAAAAAAATATATTAACTGTTGAGAAACATTTTCACTTTTCATATAAAATATCATGCGATAAATTGGGTGACATCATTCTCGTGGATCTAGCTCGTTCCATTC